>OX387184.1:52418879-53065133 GCA_947561395.2 Buxus sempervirens | reverse complement strand
AGTACCTTGGGTAATACAAGAGGTACTTTAGTGGTATTTGAGAAGGTACCTTGGGTACTCTTAGGAGGTTCTTTAGGTACTCTTAGGAGTTTCTTAGGTGACATGTGAGAGGTACTTTGCTTACACTTGGGAGGTACTTTAAGTATACTCGAGAGATAATTTGTGGTACACTTAACTCCAATTTTTCTGAATTTGATTTCCAATTCACTAGATCTAATTAAAAGATACCTTAGCCAATTGTAATTAAGACATAACACTAACTAAGCTTACCTTAATAACTTCGATAAAGTTCAATTGATTTCCCTAAATCCTCAAGTATAATCCACATTTACCTGATCTTCATAATACAAGTACTTAGTTAGTATAATAATCACACTTTAGGTAATTAATCTTAATAATTAAGATATAATCCAGGTCGGGGTTTTACACTCATCAAATGACCCATGTATCTGGAAAAACTCTCCCATCAACAGTCAAATTCACCACTGGTAGCACCTCATTTTTGCACCTCCCAAAAGTGCAGAAAATAAAAACCACAACTGAAAAAGTCAAACCTTGAGGGGACAAAAGTTGACTTTTTGATCTTGTGTAAATCAACCACCATACTTCTTCCCATTGAATAGGAAATCCGACACGATTATAATGCTACTAAGTTTACTCAAATCGGAGTTCGAATGAGGAAATTATGAACTGGTCAAACTTGGGAGAGTAGAAATTGCCTTTCTACTAGAGCCTAATTCAGCTGCCCAAACTAATCCTAGCAGATAAAGGATCTCGATACGATTCCGTCGCAAATGAGTTTGCCGAAATCGGAGTCCCGGAGAAGAAGATACAAGCAAACTAGATTCCGGGACACAGTTTTGCACTTCTGCTAAAAATTAGAATTTGCTGCCATACTCTAGCTCAATGGATAAGGAATCTTGACTTGATTCTAACACCACTGAGTTTGCTAAAATCGGACATCGGGTGAAAAAGTTGTGGCAAGTCAAAGTTTCAGAAAAAAACTACTCACGTGGCAAGAATGCAAAAAAGGACAAAATAAATAAAAATCAGGATTAAAATAATAATATTTACTAAAATATTTCATTTTTGTAATTAAAATAAATGAAAAATCAATAAAAAAAGTCAGATGAGATTTCAAAAATTCGCCAAAATGGAGAAAAGTTTGAAATCTGCATTTTAAAACGTGTGAACCACATTGTATGTGTGGACGTGCCTCGTCCGCACATACAATGCCGATCCGATCTTATCCGAATCGACAGCTGGCAGATTCGTTGCGATCGCGCACGTTTTTAATGTGATCCACACTTAAAGTGCAGATCAAGCCAATCCGCACAATAAGTGCGGATCCGAAATTTTTGCCTATAAATAGAGGCCAGCAGCCATTGTTTGGGGGGACCTCTTCCACCCTGTCGTCACCCTGCCTCTTTGCAACCAGAAAACCTCCCTAACCATCCTTAACTCACCTAAACCCTTTTTAATCCCCAGAATACCCCTCTAAGCTTCACTTTTACCCATTTTCTCTAATTCTTTGGAACAAGAGAGGCTTTCAAACTGCTATCTATATCTCTCGGAGGACCACAAATCGTCCAGATAGGAAGGTAATACCAAGGTAATAACATTGGTTGAGTTTCTTCAATATTTATTGAAATAAAGTCCTTTTAAAGCAGATCTCTTTTTTTTTTTTTTTGAATTTACTCTTCATCGTCTTTTACTCACCATGTGATCTTCTTTTCATGCTATTGGAGTCTCCCCGTGGTAAAGGGGAACACTCCATATGAAGGTGGGAGGAGAGATCTTTTGTATAAAGCCAAAGTCCTAATTAAACAAAGTTGGGTATTACTTTTTCTTGATGGCTTATTTTTTAAGAGGGATTTGTCTTCTTATTGTGGCATCCCATGTACACTTAATCTCTTATCCCTCTTTCCCTTCTTTTAGTTAGTATTATTTGTTGGTTTCTTGCATGTGTGTGTTCATTTCATAGGTTTCACGTCCTCTTGGTTATCTTACATGAAAGTATAGGATGTATTGTTTTGATCATTCCTAAAGTACACATGTTAGTTTCATATGTGCACACATGCATCTTCATATGAGTAGGAAGTGTATATGGCTCATTCATATGGTTTTCCCTTCATCATGAGTATTAATAGATCTCATTTCTAAGATAATCTGTTTACAGATTCGTACACTAGATTCTTAGAGGCATGTTAGATCTTCTTTAGCTTTCTCATCTCACACATGATCTCTTTAAGGTTTTAGGGGATATTATTTGCATGCATGATTTATTACTATTGTTTATCTAATACGCTTCTCTATCGATTGTTTGGTTGAATATGTAGATGAGTTGATTGAATGGGGTGTGATATAGGCCTTTTGGGCCTTACTTTTCTTTCTCTAGGAGGGGAAAAAGAGAGGTTGTGGCCTTACCAAGTAGGGACCTCTGGAGTCCTTATATCATGCTTTCAAACATTATTCAAGAGCAAGGATCCCCTCCTGTTTGAAAAGTCCCATGAAAGGAGGCTTTTGAGCCAAGATTGAAGTGTGGAAACTGTGAGACATGGGAAAAAAATCAAAATCTAATGATTTCCTCTATCATCACACGGGATCAAATTAAACAAAGAGTCGCCACCATTCAATTGAGGTGTGAATGGACACCAAAATATTAAATAAGCACAAAAGGCAAATTTTAGGGCAAAATATCCCTCCTAAAAAAAAACAACCAGAGATGAGTAAGGGGATTAGGTTATGAACAGGGGAAGGTGTTAGGCACCCCTATTCATCCACACAAGGTGGTTGCCAGGTATTGTTCATGTTTAAATAAAGGAAAAAGCTTGCTATAAAAATCACACAAAATCACAAAAAAAGCAAAAATATATGGTTTTTTCATATGAATAGTCTGATTGATCCAGAACTATCAAACATGATCATACCATTCCTAGGGTTTCATGATCAAAACAAATTTGAGATAAAATCAAATAAAATCAATTTAAAGTGAAAAATCCAAAAATCTGGCTTCAAGTCAAATTCTAGAAATCTAGAAAAATATGATTTTTATAAAATATTTCAAAATTGAACTTGAATAGTCCAAGATATAGATAAAGCTCAAATTTCACATTAAATTTGAAAATCAAAACCAAAAATACCCACGTTTATGAAAAACACCAAAAGGGGAGAATTTAGACCGTAGGGTCTTCTCTCAATAATGAAAAACAATTTAAAAATCATCTCATGAAACCCTAGAATTTATTTTTAGGCTTCTTGATTCAGATCTACCATATTGATCATGATAAATCCAAGATCCTAGCCTAAAATCACAAAAATCACGAAAACAGTGCTGTAGGTGCAAATATGTGAAAAATCCAAATTTTATCAAAAAGTGGGGATCTCATGCTATAAACATCATAGATTCATGTTATTCATTCAGATATATCATAAAAAGCATTAAAACATGATCAGGATATTTAAAACAGCCATATCTCACAAATTAGAGCACATGGGGGTCTACCCTACGGATCCACCTGGTCCCTTTTCCCCTAGTTCTCTCTTCACGTTTTACGGCTAGAGAGACTCTTGAGGTACTTAGAGATAGGTTTGGTTACACAAACACAATCACAGGCTTTATTCTATGAAAAAGGAAAAAAAACAGATATGGGGTTCTATTCTAGGGATCCACCTGTTCCCCTTTCCCCTAGTTCTCTCTTCACGTTTTACGGCTAGAGAGACCCTTGAGGTACTTAGAGACAAGTTTAGGAATACAAAAACAGATATGGCCTTATTCTACAGCAATAGAGATGATCCTATTACATCTAAAATAAAAGACAGAAAAATAAAAGGGATAGGAGACTTACCTGGATTTAGCAGGCAGAGCAGCAGGGATTCTTCTCTTGTAGCTTCTTAGGATTCCTTAGACTCAAAATTTCGTGGCCCTAAGCTAGAGGAATGAGCCTCTATTTATAGACACACCCCAGGGGCAAGGTTGGTCCAGAAGGATATATCCTGATTCTCAGGATAGAGTGAAATATAGAGATAATGCCCATCCATAGTGGCTTCAGCGAATAAAATACTTAATTCGCTCGTTTAAAGATATATTGGACTTCAAATAAAGCTCGGAAATCGAGAGAAGGACCAAACTTGCACGTGTCTGTAATGCCCGTAAATGATTTACGGTCCAATGGTGACCGTATTGGTACTACGGGCGCGCCTGCCCGTAGATATTTTGCGGGCGAGATAGGCCCGTGAAGCCAATACGGGCAAAGCCTGTTCTTTCTATTTTTAGGCTTTTTTGACCTGTTTTAAGCTCTAATTACATGTTTTTATTATTTTCTCATTTGGCAGTGCAATTTGGGGTGTCTACAGAAACCACTGCGGGTCTGCTCAGAGACCCACAGCAAGTCGCAAACACCCTTGGGAGATGGGCGACCTGAACCCCATTTCAAAATTGGCGTTTTTGGGTTTGCAGGTCGGATCCGCACAGGGTATGCGAACAGACCTGTTTAGCCTTCAAATTTCATTTCTCTTGGACCGAAATCCATTTGGTTCGACCTTTTTTAACCAACTTGAACAAATTGGGCTTTTGGGTCAATCTAAGCCCATTTTTTAGACTTGGGCCCACTTGGGTCCAATAAGGCATTGTGGGCCTTCCAACGGGGCCCACATCCAGTCCTGTCCGAACTAGGGTCCATTTTCAATAATGGGCCCCAAGGCCATTAGAATAAATACCCATGGGCCATCTTCAATCCCAATGGGCCGTAAAAATTTGAACCCACACTAATTTTGTATATTTGATTAACCTACAAATCAAATAACCAAATCCAGAAAGGGTTATCCAACATAACCCTAAATGAGAATTGAGCTTGACTTAAGCCCTACATGGCATCCAATGGGCCTTCCAACGGGGCCCACTTTAGACCCATCTCATTTGTGATAAAGAAGATAAAATCAAATAAAATAAAGGGGATCCACACCTTCAGTGACCCCCACTCAGACTCAATAAACATGCATGCTGGCCTAGGAATTGGGTGAAACTAAGTTGACTCGAGCCAGGGAGACTCGAGGGGACCCGTCAGACCGACGGGGGGGGGGGGGGGGGGGGGGGGGGGGGGGGGGACGAGGTGCCTTTGGACTTCCCCGGACGTAACCGAGAACTTAGCCAGAGTCTCTAGAAAGCCGCACACCAATCAAATTAGACCTTAATAGGCACCCTGGTATCTGCCTGCACCTCTCAGGCAGTGGCGACTCCAAAATTCCCGAGGCTCGCACTCCACGTCCACCTCGCCCAAGCGAAAACACGTGCGCACAACCACTATACAAACAATTTATTCATTTTTCTTACCTTCCTAATGTATGCCCTGATAATTTTAATAAAATTCTACCATCATCTTTATTTCAACGACGTGCTATGTTACATCTATCTATGTTTCCTCAAAAAAAAGCCTCTAAGAATCATGACTTTTTACATTACTCAAACTGAAAGAAAGAAAGTTTTTAAAGGAAACCAAACTTGGGCGGATCTTCTACATAATTAAGTGGAAAGTGGTGAATCGGAGAGAAAATCATTGATAATCACCCAGAAATGCTGATTGCTTGGCCCTACAACGATCAATGCACTATTCTTCACATGGTTGTTAGGAATGGAAAAGTGCAACTCACAGAAGACCTTGTGAGAGTGATGACTACAGAACACAGTTACAGAGCAAAACTATAACAGATTAAACTGCCCTTGGCCTTGCTGCTAGGAGAAGAACAACAAAAATAGAAAAGGCCTTGGTGAGAAAGAATCCCAATTTGGTCTGCAATGAAAATTGTTTTAACAAACCCCGCTTGCGATTGCTATCACATTTAGCCCAAAACATATGGCGAATTATCTTTACTCAGTGACTTCAAAGGAAGAGCTAAGCCCATACAAAGTAAAGTTAAAATTCCAGCCACACACATTTAATCGGCACCTACAATCCACTATCCAAGCGGTTGGAAGTTGCCACAATTGTTGACATTGGTGTCTTCCCCATAATTGAAGCAAGCTAGTCCTTCCCTACAAATAGGGAAGGGATTTGGCTTTGATAGATCACCCAAAGTGGAGTCATCCAGAGAGATTGCACATAGAAGAACTCCAGAGATGGAGTGGGACATGTGATTAGAGATAGAGATGGAGTGTAGATAAGAATCCCAAATCTGTGGGACTCTATCTCTTACTCGCTCTATAAATAGCACCCCAGGGCTCCATATTCGGGTGATCGTTCCCATTCGTTGGAGTGCAACAAGAAAGACCTAGAGCCCAAAGAAGCAGTGTTTCAGCCAGGATAGAAAGATCCTCTCTACGGAGTGCAGTGGTCCTATCCTAGAAGATCCGGGGATTCCATCCATCCTAGGGAAGGTTTTACATTGTGGAAAGCAAAGAGGATCCTATTAATTAGGTTTTCCAGAGATGTGGGTGTAATTTGGTTCGTGATCCGATGATTCCACCGTTTGTTTCAGGTTTGGATCTATCACAGGTTTGTAAAAAAAGACCCTACAACGGTATCGGAGCCATTAACGATTACATCCCATCGAGTTTGGATTCCATATGGAGCAAGTTTAAGGATGATGGGTGTTCATATTTTCAAGAAATATGGAGATAAGGGGCTGCATAACACTTGTGAAGAAGCCAGGGACGTTATAGTTACCCAGACCCATCACCCAAAGCATTGGGGTCCCCTGGGCACACCAAAAGAACTTGTAAGATGCCAAGAATGTGCTAGGCCTATCCAGGCACTGAAAGAAGGCCAGAAAGGCACTTGGCGCGCACAAGAATCGCTGCTTAGGCTCGCCGAAGGCCACTGGGTGCTCTAGGGGCAAGCCCAGGTGACCAAGATGGCCCAAGGCCAACATGACCATGTGCGTAGGGTTCCGGGCCAAGGCGCAAGGTGCCCAAGCTTCCAAAACCACCCCCAGAAGCGCGGCCGGGCACGCTTGGCTTGGGCGAAGAGGGCCACTTAAGGAAGAATTTCCAAAAGTTTGGACGAAAGCAAGGCCAAGGCAGTTCCCAGCCGAAGAATAAGGATGGAAAAACACTAGTCACTATCTCAGGGGAGGTGGCTATCTGCTCCTCCCACAAAGAGACATGCTTTCACGTCTCAAACCAAGACACTGAGTGGGTGGTAGATACGGCATCATCTTGCCATGCTAGTCTTCCCAGAAACTTCTTCACAGCATACAAAGCTAGAGATTTTGGTGCAGTGAAGATGGGAAATACGAGTTCCTCAGAAATCGTGGGACACTGTGGATGGGACCGAATCGAAGCATAAGCCTTTGGACTTCCCCGGACGTAACCGAGAACTTAGCCAGAGTCTCTAGAAAGCCGCACACCAATCAAATTAGACCTTAATAGGCACCCTGGTATCTGCCTGCACCTCTCAGGCAGTGGCGACTCCAAAATTCCCGAGGCTCGCACTCCACGTCCACCTCGCCCAAGCGAAAACACGTGCGCACAACCACTATACAAACAATTTATTCATTTTTCTTACCTTCCTAATGTATGCCCTGATAATTTTAATAAAATTCTACCATCATCTTTATTTCAACGACGTGCTATGTTACATCTATCTATGTTTCCTCAAAAAAAAGCCTCTAAGAATCATGACTTTTTACATTACTCAAACTGAAAGAAAGAAAGTTTTTAAAGGAAACCAAACTTGGGCGGATCTTCTACATAATTAAGTGGAAAGTGGTGAATCGGAGAGAAAATCATTGATAATCACCCAGAAATGCTGATTGCTTGGCCCTACAACGATCAATGCACTATTCTTCACATGGTTGTTAGGAATGGAAAAGTGCAACTCACAGAAGACCTTGTGAGAGTGATGACTACAGAACACAGTTACAGAGCAAAACTATAACAGATTAAACTGCCCTTGGCCTTGCTGCTAGGAGAAGAACAACAAAAATAGAAAAGGCCTTGGTGAGAAAGAATCCCAATTTGGTCTGCAATGAAAATTGTTTTAACAAACCCCGCTTGCGATTGCTATCACATTTAGCCCAAAACATATGGCGAATTATCTTTACTCAGTGACTTCAAAGGAAGAGCTAAGCCCATACAAAGTAAAGTTAAAATTCCAGCCACACACATTTAATCGGCACCTACAATCCACTATCCAAGCGGTTGGAAGTTGCCACAATTGTTGACATTGGTGTCTTCCCCATAATTGAAGCAAGCTAGTCCTTCCCTACAAATAGGGAAGGGATTTGGCTTTGATAGATCACCCAAAGTGGAGTCATCCAGAGAGATTGCACATAGAAGAACTCCAGAGATGGAGTGGGACATGTGATTAGAGATAGAGATGGAGTGTAGATAAGAATCCCAAATCTGTGGGACTCTATCTCTTACTCGCTCTATAAATAGCACCCCAGGGCTCCATATTCGGGTGATCGTTCCCATTCGTTGGAGTGCAACAAGAAAGACCTAGAGCCCAAAGAAGCAGTGTTTCAGCCAGGATAGAAAGATCCTCTCTACGGAGTGCAGTGGTCCTATCCTAGAAGATCCGGGGATTCCATCCATCCTAGGGAAGGTTTTACATTGTGGAAAGCAAAGAGGATCCTATTAATTAGGTTTTCCAGAGATGTGGGTGTAATTTGGTTCGTGATCCGATGATTCCACCGTTTGTTTCAGGTTTGGATCTATCACAGGTTTGTAAAAAAAGACCCTACAACGGTATCGGAGCCATTAACGATTACATCCCATCGAGTTTGGATTCCATATGGAGCAAGTTTAAGGATGATGGGTGTTCATATTTTCAAGAAATATGGAGATAAGGGGCTGCATAACACTTGTGAAGAAGCCAGGGACGTTATAGTTACCCAGACCCATCACCCAAAGCATTGGGGTCCCCTGGGCACACCAAAAGAACTTGTAAGATGCCAAGAATGTGCTAGGCCTATCCAGGCACTGAAAGAAGGCCAGAAAGGCACTTGGCGCGCACAAGAATCGCTGCTTAGGCTCGCCGAAGGCCACTGGGTGCTCTAGGGGCAAGCCCAGGTGACCAAGATGGCCCAAGGCCAACATGACCATGTGCGTAGGGTTCCGGGCCAAGGCGCAAGGTGCCCAAGCTTCCAAAACCACCCCCAGAAGCGCGGCCGGGCACGCTTGGCTTGGGCGAAGAGGGCCACTTAAGGAAGAATTTCCAAAAGTTTGGACGAAAGCAAGGCCAAGGCAGTTCCCAGCCGAAGAATAAGGATGGAAAAACACTAGTCACTATCTCAGGGGAGGTGGCTATCTGCTCCTCCCACAAAGAGACATGCTTTCACGTCTCAAACCAAGACACTGAGTGGGTGGTAGATACGGCATCATCTTGCCATGCTAGTCTTCCCAGAAACTTCTTCACAGCATACAAAGCTAGAGATTTTGGTGCAGTGAAGATGGGAAATACGAGTTCCTCAGAAATCGTGGGACACTGTGGATGGGACCGAATCGAAGCATAAGCCTACTCTTCCTTATTTCAAAGCCTGGAGAATAAGGAACACTAAAGCTTTACATGCCATCAAGCTTTCTTGCACCCAAGAGATTCTTTCTGAAATTATAGAATTCGATTCAGCTAGAGATGCATGGGTTTGTTTGTCTAATAAAAATGAAAAATTGAGGCAGACATCTGGATGTACCGACCAGATCAAGGTGTGTGACTATCCCATTCTATTTTTTTTCTTCTTTCTATGCAACATCCGAAAAAAAATTCTCAAAAAATTTCTTATATTCATCACAAGAATGAGTATAGCTCATCATTTTGGCTCAATCCCCAAGCACAAATCCCATCCGATGGTACGAGTATTTGTGCTAGAGGAAATGCGTTCCTAGACTCCATGAGCCCTACCATGTTTTACAGCTTGCATGCTTACTTGGTTTGTTTTTGTAAAATTCAAAATAATTACGATACGGTTTCGGCTATGCAAGCTACTAAACAATATTTTTCAATATTTTTCATTTGTATGAAACTGGGGATTGATACATTTACATACAAAATTTTAACATGATATTGTTTCAAACTCCCTTCAACTGCTTTTGCCGTATGTGCCATGTCACCTTTTGATCCAATAATTTATCATTATCAATTTCATCATTCACGGCTTCAAGGACTCGTCAAATAACCCTTGTATCTGGAAAAAAACTCTCCCATCAGCAGTCAAATTCACCATTATACAAATCAATTATTCATTTTTCTTACCTTCCTAACGTATGCCCTGAGAATTTTATTAAAATTCTACCATCATCTTTATTTCCATGATGTGCTATGTTACATCTATCTATGTTTCCTCAATAAAAACTTCTAAGAATCATGATTATTTTCATTACTCAAACTGAAAGAAAGAAAGCTTTTATAGGAAATCAAACATGGGCGGAAGGTCAACGCAATGAAGTGGAAAGTGGTGAATCGGAGAGAGAATCATTGATAATCACCCTGAAATGCTGACTAATTGGCCCTACAACGATCATTGCACTAATCTTCACATTGTTGTTATGATTGGAAAAGTGCTACTCACAGAGGACCTTGTGAGAGTGATGACTACAAAACACAGTTGTAAGCACCTTATTTTTGCACCCCTGGAAGTGCTGAAAATGAAAATCCTAGCAGAAAAGTAAAACCCTGAGGGGTCAAAATTTGACCTTTTGATCAAGTGATGATTGACCACCTTGCTTTATCTCAATGGATAGAGAATCCCGACACGGTTCCAACGCAACTGAGTTTGCTGGAATCGGAGTCCGGATGAAGGTTCTGTGGGCCCCTCCTTGCTTCCCCAAACCAAAGATACCTCTTCCTTGACCATCCTAGCCTTGGATCCTTCTTCCCATCTTCATCCACACCTCTTGATTCCTGAAGGAGAAGGAGGAGCTTGCTATTTGAGCTTGAAGGAGGAGGTCCCAGCCACTGTTTTTGCTTCAAGGAGCCTCAACCACAGCACACCGGGGTTTGTAAAACACAAGGTAATGTTCCCCATGAGTTTCTACACAATATAAGTCGGGTTTGTCATATTCCAAGCATGTTGTGATGATTTCCATTTCCGGCATGTAGTCCTCCCCTTTCCTAGCATGCTACCATCTCTTTTTCACGATTTCCCTCCTCACTTTGGAGGGGGGAGAATCCCCATGGTAAGGGGAAGCCATTCGTACAACTCCAAGGGAGGGAGAGTTCCCATCCCATGCTTGTTTCTATAGTCTCTAAGGCATCACTTGATCATTGATTTATCTTACTTGACTAGGGAGCTTGTTCCCTTTAATCTTGACTCTTGTGTACCCCCATGTAAGCCCCCCTCTTTCCCTTCTTTTAAGCATTTTATTAAATGATCTGGTGCGTTGTTAGAGCATGAAGGTAATGATAATGGTTGATAGCATGTTTAGGTTAGACTATGCATGCCTGTTCATAGGTGATGAGGGCTCATTGTCGTCCTCACGTTAGTACCCTCTAGTCCCTTGTAAATAGCAGATGTGCTCTCTCTCTCTCTTGACACACACTCACACACCCTCCACTTTTCGTGCACACAATGTAAGGATGTTAAAGCATGTTCACCATAGTCAAAGCATGTGGGATAGGATTGGATTGTTGTTTTCTCACCACTTTGTTTGCTTGCCGTTGTGTGGACCGGGGAGAATTAAGCAAGGACGCCTAGGTCCCTGTTCATCTGCTAGAAGTATCCCAAGAATGGGAGGAGGCAACACTTTAAGCCTCCTCCCCCTTTGCTTGAACCACCAAAGTCCCAAAAGGCAAAATTGGGACATTCCCCCTCTCCCTGTACCAATGTGGGCTCACACAGGAGCCCACGTAATCCCTGGAACACCTTAGGGAGCCCAGAAACCCAACCCCCTCTGAAAAAATCCGAAAACAAGCCTCTGTGTGTTGATCCGGCAACTCAGGCCGGATCAACAGAGTCCCATTCGTAGCCGGCTACAGATGCCGGATACACTGAGCCCTGTGTGTAACCGGCATCTTAGGCCGGCTACACTGCCAGAATACCATTTTTTGCCATTTTCTGATATTGTGCTGTTTTTTTGGTTTGTTCGATCAATCCGGATGAACCAGAAGGGTTTCCGGGTCACCCGGAAACCCAATATGGGCCATGGACCGACCCGGTCCAAATCGATTCCCAGTGGGCCTTCCCAACGGGGCCCACCAAGCCCGACAAACTTAATTTTGTTAAATCAAGATAATCAAAGTGATTGAGTGAGCCAAACCCATTGAGGCCCACCAAAGCCCATTTGGGAAGCATGCTAGCTTAGACTTAGGCATGGTGTGGCCGAGACCGCGGGTAGGCCTCTCGGGCCCACTAAGCCCATTGAACCAAACAAGATTAGGGTTTTCAAACCCTAACTCAGGAAGTCTTGGGCTTTCAAGCCCAAGCCCAGGTAAAGGGCCCCAAGCCCAAAGCCTAGCCCATTTTGGCAAAGATTAATCAAAGATAACTCAAGTCACTTGGCAACCAACTGTGCGGCCCATTCAAGGGTCCACAAAGCAATCCCGGCCCACTTTGGCATGGAAATCCACTTACATAATCAAACTTGAAATCCAAATAAAATTAATTCATTTGAACCAAGCCCAAAGGGCCTCTCAGGCTAGACCGAGGCCCAACAGGGGACACATGGGCTCAACCAAGCCCACCAAGGAATCCGCGGGCCTTCCAACGGGGCCCGCCTAATCCGACTCACATCACTTTAACTAAAAAGATAAAATCAAGTAAAGGGACCCACACCACTTTGGCGGTCCCGCCAGACGTAAACTAAATTTGAATGCTGGATTAGGAATCGGGTGAGTGAGAGACCAGAGTTGACTCAAACTAGGGAATCCTATGGGACCCGTCACTTGACAGGGTGGACTGGGGTGTGTACAGATTTCCCCAGACCGCAACCGAGAACCTACTTAGAATCTCAAGCCGCAGACCAAGCCTTAGTAGAAGAACTTAGGCACCCAAGTGTCTGCTTGCACCCCATCAGGCAGTGGCGACTCCAAACAAATCCCGAGGCACGCATCGTTTTGCGTGCGCATCGTCGTGCGACCGAAATCAGATGCCCACAACAGTTACAGAGCAAAACTATAAATGGTGAAACTGCCGTTTGCCTTGCTGCTAGGAGCAGAACAACAAAGATAGCAGAGGCCTTGGTGAGAAAGAATCCCAATTTGGTTTGCAACGAAAATTGTTTTCAACAAACAACAGCCCCCCACCCCCCTGGGCGATTGCTATTACATTTAGCCAAAATGATATGGCAAATTCTCTTTACTCAGTAACTCCAAAGGAAATCCAGATGGAGGAAAGTAAAAAGTCTAGCCACACACATTTAATCGGTACCTACCACCCACCGTCCAAGCGGTTGGAAGTTGCCACAATTGTTAACATTTGTGTCTTCCCCATAATTTAAGCAAACTAATCCTTCCCTATAAATAGGGATGGGATTAAGCTTTGATAGATCATCCAAAGTGTAGTGATCCCGAGAGATCCCACATAGAAGAACTCCAGAGATAGAGTGGGACATGTGATTAGAGATAGAGATGGAGTGTAGATAAGAATCCCAAATATGTGGGACTCTATCTCTTACTCTCTCTATAAATATCACCCCAGGGCTCCATATTTGAGTGATCGTTGTCATTCGTTGGAGTCAAACTAGAAAGAGCTAAAGGCCAGAGAAGCAATGTTTCAGCCTATATAGAAAGATCCACTCTACGGAGTGCAGTGGTCGTATCCTAGAAGATCCCGGGATCCCGTCCATCCCTGGATGGTCTTACATTGTGGAAAGTAATGAGGATCCTGTTAATTAGTTTTTCTGGAGACGTGGATGTAATCTGGTTCGTGATCTAGCGATTCCACAGCGTGTTTCGAGTTTGGATCTATCATAGGTATGTAACAAAAACCGCACATTGGTATTGGAGCTATTATCGATTACATCCCGTTGAGTTTGGATTTCGTATGAAGCAAGTTTAAGGATTATAGGTGTTCATATTTTCAAGAAAATATGGAGGAAAGGTGCTGCATAACACCTGGGAAGAAGCCAAGGACGTTATGGTTACCCACACCCATCACCCAAATCATTAGGGGTCCCCTGGGCACACCAAAACAACCTGGAAGATGCCAAGGATGTGCTGGGCCTATCCAGGCACAGAAAGAAGGCCAGAAAGGCACTGAGCACACACAAGAACCGTTGCCAAGGCACGCCGAAGGCTGCTGGGAGTGCTACGAGGCGGGCCCAGGTGACCAAGATGGCCCAAGGCCAACACGTCCACGCGTGTAGGGCTCCGGACCAAAGCGCAACATGCCCAAGCGTCCAGAACCACTCCTAGACGCCCGGCGGACACGCCGGGCCTGGGCCAAAAGGGACACTTAATGAAGAATTTCTGAAAGTCTGGACCAAGGTTTTGAGTTTCGGTGCACCTAGGCGTGCCGCCCAGGGCACCGAACGGCATTTCGTTGGCACGCCGCCGAAATGCCGACGATTCACCGGAAAACCTATTTTCCGGTGAATCGAAAGAAATATTTCTGGCTGCTTTTTTTAAAGAAAGTGCTAGATTTACAACAAGCATCAGTTATATACTTCAAAATTGCACTTAAATTACCACAAGTATCAATTATATACTTCAAAAATCATGAAAACACAATGTGACATGTAAATGTAATGATTGGGCCCATCGGGGTGATGCTGTGCGCTGTATTTAAATAAAAAATGACAAAGAGGATCCAAATTTTAAATTAAACTGAAACAACAATATATAAAGTAAAAAACATACAATCATACCGTCAAATCTGACATGAAATGAACGACGTGGCTCAAACCCGGCTCTCTCGCCAATAAATGACAGTAACGCTTCCATCCCATCCGAAATCTGTATTCTCTCTGATATGCATAGACATGTTGCTCATACTCCTCCTATGTCATGTGAGCCATGATACGAACTAGAGGGAAATCATCATAATAGTAGCACGGATCTGGCTCTAGTTGTGGTGGTGACGGAGGAGACAGCGTAGGATAACCGGGATGCTCGTATGGAGGGGCTACTGCTACAGCTCCAGTAGCAATAGGTACATGTCTAGCATAATAGCCGTACGGATATGGATTCACTGGAAAGATCCCAAATGGATCAGATGTCTGCATGTGTGCTCCAGGATATCCGTATGATGTACCGTAACTACTACTATATGATGAATCTGCTGGCCCAAGCTGCTGAGGATAGTAGGCTAGATAGTGTCCCTGGGTCATCTGTGGTGGATAGTGAGGATACTACTCTCCATAAGAACTCGATGATCCTCCATAAACTAAAGATCCGAAACTTTGTGCCATGGAGGACGAGTCATCGTGCATCCCTGTATGCTGTCTCTCCTTGCCTTTCCTCCTATGAAAGGAATATCCCTCACTCTCATCACGACTTCTATCTCTGTGGTCAGTATCCTATGTGGTATGATGGAAAGCCGCCTCTCCAGTAAAAGGGCTCAACCCCGGGCCACTGGTGCCAACACCACCATAACCACCACTAGCACCACCATCTCCATCATCATCTGAAGATCCGGACTTATCCTCATCATCTGTCTCCTCCTCCTCCTCCTCTGATGATGATGAAACATGCCTATGGTCTGGGACTGGGCTGGTGTCGTCGCAGTAGCGGAGGAAGGAACAACTCTAACGTATCTATCCAGTGAGTCTCCGCTAACCTCCCCCCTCTCCTCCTCCATAGCTGCGTCCACATCGATGCCCAACTCTGCTGCAGCGTGTGATATGACTGGGTTAGGACTACCATCAGGCTGATCCATCTCAACACATCTAACCCACTCTGCAAATGGATCCTCGTCATCGACTTCATTACTGAATAACACATCCAAAGGATCCTTCACAGTCGCGGCGGTGATGCTGTGCTCTATCTCTAACTTCTTCGTTCTCAGCCTCATGTTATAATGGCAGAAGACCAAGTTCTGTAACCTCTGATAAGCTAGCCGGTTCCTTTGCTTCGTGTGTATGAGTGCGAACGTACTCCAATTGCGCTCACAAGCAGAGGAGAATGCTGCCTAAGCCAATATTCGACATGCTAACTTCCTCAGTGTGGGGGCACTTGTGCCATGCATCGCCCACCATTCACCTGGATTTACAAATAGAAAATATTAACAGTTATTTAGAAATTAGAAATTTAAAATATTAATATTCATAATCCCTTGTCACTTACACGACATCATCTTGTCCCTCGATACAATCGCCGTAGTCATCCCGAATGAGCCCATTGCATCTCTAAATTGTATCAGCTGGTAGTAGAATAATTTGAAAGAGTTAATACTTAATATAACTATTAAGAAGAAGTGATATCCAATCCATAACATAAGTGAAGTTAAATGCTACGGCCCCTACCTCGTTTCTAAATTCCCCAACTGATTCTGAATGGGGGTCCAACTTCATGTAAACCTCGTGGACATGAGGGCAGAGGTCGTGGCGGGCGCCAAGATTATCCTTATAATGATATTTTGGATTCAAATAATACGCTACATTGACGATTACAAGCAAAAACTTTAGTACAATAATTAAAATATAATTATAAACATTATTGAATATAAAATGATTCAAATAAAATTATAATTATACCTGCTGCATGCAAAGGATGACCTAGTGACTTGTACCATCTATCGTTAACAATCCTAAGTACCCACTGATGTGATTTGGGTGATGCGGCCTTAATCTGAGTTTTCATCACTACCATACACTTATAAATGGATCCTATCATAGGATAGGAATCTCTATCAAGTATCCGCAGTATACGGTATATGGGCTGCAGTATAGCAATCAACTCTCACACATGCTCCCAAAAAGTGCTGGACAAAACAATGTTCTCTACTCTCCTCTCCATCTCTTTGCGACTCTGAGCACATTTTGTCCAATCCTCACTGGTAAATAGAGATCTCAATCCCTTCCTGTGGCTCAAAATACTCTCCAATGCAATATAGTTCGTGTCGAATCTGGTAATCCCCGGCCGAACTATGTCCCCACCACATCTCTCTCATCTTCACTAGTACGTAATTATGGTTGTACACAAATGACTCTAATCTTGTCATTTTAACCATTTGTGGCTCAAAATACTCTCCATGAAGTGACTTGCTTTCACATTTCAAAACAAGACACTGAGTGAGTGGTAGATACAGCATCATCTTGCCACGGCACTCCTCACAGAAACTTCTCGACAACATACAAAGCTCGAGACTTTGGTGCATGAAGATGAGAAATACGAGTTCCTCAAAAATCGTGGGACATTGTCGATGGGACCAAATCGAAGCCTGAGCCTACTCTTCCCGAATTCAAAGCCTGGAGAATAAAGAAATCTAAAGCTTTACATGCCACCAAGCTTTATTGCACCCAAGAGATTCTTTCTGAAATTATAGAATTCGATTCAGCTAGAGGTGCACGAGTTTGTTTGTCCAATAAGCAACAAAAAATTGAAGCAGACATCCGGATGTACCGACCAGATCAAGGTGTGTGACCTTAGTTACCTAATTCATGTGAATATAATCCCGCTCCCGCGTTCAAAACGCGAATTGACGCTCTTTGTGTTAATTCGTTCCAAATTCGTGGATTACAAAGTTTAAGAATGCGCTCTCAAATTTAAAATATGATTTGGCTTATCTAAACCATAATTTGACTTATCTAAACTATAATTTGACTTAATTGTCCCTATTTTAACTCTAAAATTAGGGAGATTATAGATATTTAATAATTTAATATTAATTAGTAGATAATAGAAATAAGAATTGGAACGTTCCCAAGAGAGTTTATAGGAGAAAAAAAGGGCTTCTCCTCCTACCTCATCGATTCATCTTCTTCTTGAATCCTGACCATTGTCTTTTTCTTCAGCAATCGATACTGGTAAGGCTCTTCTTCTATGCTTATTAATTTTTGAGCTTTATTTACATTATTTATGTATGCATGTGTGTCTATATATATATATATATATATATATATATATATATATATGTATATATGTGTGTGTGTGTGTGCGCGTGCGGGTGCACCGTCTAAAGACGCTCTGGACTATAGGTGATTTTTGAAATTGACGCTCTCGCTCTCGCTTTCGCTCTGCGCTCTGGTAACTAAGTGTGTGACTATCCCATTCTATTTTTTTTTCTTCTTTCAATTTAACGTCCAAAAAAGAAACTTCTAAAAATATTCTTATAAACATCCAAAGAATTAGTGTAGCTCATCACTTTAGTTCAAACCCCAAGCACAAATCCCATCCGATGGTACGATTATTTGTGATAGAGGAAACGCATTCCTAGACTCCATGAGCCCTACCCTGTTTTCAACCTTGCATGCTTCCTTGGTTCGTTTTTGTAAAGTTCAAATATTTATGATACGACTTCGACTCTGCAAGCCTCTAAACCATATTTTTCACTTTTTTTCATTTGTATGAAACTGGGGATTGATAGCTTTACCTACAAAATTTTAACATGATATTGATTCAAACTCCCTTCAACCGCTTTTGTCGTATGTGACGTGTCACCTTTTGATCCAATAATTTATCATTATCAATTTCATCATTCACGGCTTCAATGTCTCATCAAATAGCCATCGTATCTGGAAAAACTCTCCCATCAGTAGTCAAATTCACCATTATACAAACCAATTATTCATTTTTCTTACCTTCCTAATGCATGCCTTGAGAATTTTATTAAAATTCTACCATCATCATTATTTTCACGATGTGCTATGTTATAGCTATCTATGTTTCCTCAATAAAAGCCTCTAAGAATCGTGACTATTTTCATTACTCAAACTTAAAGAAACAAAGTTTTTACAGGAAATCCAACTTGGGCGGATCGTTTACGTAATGAAGTGGAAAGTGGTGAATCGGAGAAAGAATCGTTGATAACCACCCTGAAATGCTGACTTCTTGACCCTACAACGAACATTGCACTAATCTTCACATGGCTGTTATGACTGGAAAAGTGCAACTCACAGAGGACCTTGTGAGAGTGATAAATACAGAACACAATTACAGAGCAAAACTACAACAGGTGAAACTACCCTTGGCCTTGCTGCTAGGAGAAGAACAACAAAGATAACAAAGGCCTTGGTGAGAAAGAATCCTAATTTGGTCAGCAATGAAAATTGTTCTCAACAAACCCCCCTTGCGATTGCTATGAAATTTAGCCAAAAAGATATGGTAAATTATCTATACTCAGTGACTCCAATGGAAGAGCTAAGTCCAGACAGAGGAAAGTGAAAAGTCCAGCCACACACATGTAATCGGCATCTGCTACCAATCGTCCAAGCGGTTGGAAGTTGCCACAATTGTTGACATTGGTGTCTTCCCCTTAATTGAAGCAAGCAAATCCTTCCCTATAAATAGGGAAGGGATTAAGCTTTGATAGATCATCCAACTGGAGTCATCCAGAGAGATCCCACATAGAAGAACTCCAGAGATGGAGTGGGACATGTGATTCGAGATAGAGATGGAGTGTAGATAAGAATCCCAAATCTGTGGGACTCTATCTCTTACTCTCTCTATAAATAGCACCCCAGGGCTCCCTATTTGAGTGATAGTTGTCATTCGTTGGAGTGCAACTAGAAAGAGCTAGAGGCCAAAGAAGCAATGTTTCAGCCTAGATAGAAAGATCCTCTCTACGGAGTGCATTGGTCCTATCCTAAAAGATCCGGGGATCCCGTCCATCCTAGGGAAGGTTTTAAATTGTGGAAAGCAAAGAGGATCCTGTTAATTAGGTTTTCCAGAGATGTGGGTGTAATCTAGTTCGTGATCCGGTGATTCCACCGCGGGTTTCGGGTTTGGATCTATCACAGGTATCCAACAAAAACCCTACATTGGTATCGGAGCCATTATTGATTACATCCTGTTGAGTCTAGATTCCATATGGAGCAAGTTTAAGGATGATGGGTGTTCCAATTTTAAAGAAATATGGAGGAAAGGTGATGCATAACACTTGGGGAGAAGCCAGGGACGTTATGGTTAGCCAGACCCGTCACCCAAAGCATTGGGGGTCCCTTGGGCACACCAAAACAACTTGGAAGATGCCAAGGACGTGATGGGCCTATCCACGAGCAGAAAGAAGGCTAGAAAGGCACTGGGCGTGCACAAGAACCACTGCCCAGGCTCACCGAAGGCCGCTGGGAGTCCTACGGGGCGGGCCCAGGTGACTAGGATGGCACAGGGCCAACATGTCCACGCGAGTAGGGCTCCAGGCCAAGGTGCAACGTGCCCAAGCATCCAGAACCATGCCCAGAAGCACGTTCGGGCGCGCTGGGCCCTGGCGAAGGGAACCATTTAAGGAAGAATTTCAGAAACTTAGGACGAGAGCAAGGCCAAGGCAGTTCCCAGCCGAAGAATAAGGATGGACAAACACTAGTCACTATCTCAGGGGAGGTGGCTATTTGCTCCGTCCATGAAGAGACATGCTTTCATGTCTCAAACCAAGACACTGACTGGGTAGTAGATACGTCATCATCTTGCCGCGCCACTCCTTACAAAAAATTCTTGACAGCATACAAAGCTAGAGACTTTGGTGCAGTGAATATGGGAAATACGAGTTCCTCAGAAATCGCAGGACATTGTAGATGGGACCGAATCGAAGCCTGAGCCTACTCTTCTCGAATTCAAAGCCTGGAGAATAAAGAACTCTAAAGCTTTACATGCCATCAAGCTTTCTTGCGCCCAAGAGATTCCTTCTGAAATTATAGAATTCGATTCAGCTAGAGATGCATGGGTTTGTTTGTCTAATAAGCAAAAAAAATTGACGCAGACATCCAGATGTACCGACCAGATCAAGGTGTGTGACTATCCCATTATATTTTTTTTTCTTCTTTCAATGTAACATCCGACAAAGAAACTTCTTAACAATTTTCTTATATTCATCCAAAGAATTAATGTAGCTCATCATTTTAGCTCACACCCATACACAAATCCCATCCGTTTTGTACGATTATTTGTGCGAGAGGAAACGTGTTCCTAGAAACCACATTTTTCAATTTATTTTATTTGTATGAAACTACGGATTGATAACTTTACCTGCAAAATGTTAACATGATATTGTTTCAAAGTCCCTTCAACCGCTTTTGCCGTATGTGCCATGTCACCTTTTGATCCAATAATTTATCATTATCAATTTCATCATTCACGGCTTCAAGGACTCATCAAATAACCCTTGTATCTGGAAAAACTCTCCCATCAGCAGTCAAATTCACCATTATACAAACCAATTATTCATTTTTCTTACCTTCCTAATGTATGCACTAAGAACTTTACTAAACTTCTACCATCATCTTTATTTTCACGATGTGCTATGTTACATCTATCTTTGTTTCCTCAATAAAAGCCTCAAAGAATCATGACTAGTTTCATTACTCAAACTGAAAGAAAGAAAGTTTTTACCGGAAGCCAAACTTGGGCCGATCGTCTACGTAATGAAGTGGAAAGTGGTGAATCGGAGAGAGAATCATTGATAATCACCCTGAAATGCTGACTGCTTGGCCCTACAACGATCATTGAACTAATCTTCGCATGGCTGTTATGACTCGAAAAGTGCTACTCACTGAGGACCTTGTGAGAGTGATGACTACAGAACAAAGTTACAGAGCAAAACTATAACAGGTGAAACTGCCTTTGGCCTTGCTGCTAGGAGCAGAACAACAAAGATAGCAAAGGCCTTGGTGAGAAAGAATCCCAATTTGGTTTGCAATGAAAATTGTTTTCAACAAACCCCCCTTACGATCGCTATGATATTTAGCCAAAAAGTTATGGCAAATTATCTTTACTCAGTGACCCAAAAGGAAGAGCTAAGCTCAGATAGAGGAAAGTGAAAATTCTAGCCACACACATTTAATCGGCACCTACCACCCACTGTCCAAGCGGTTGGAAGTTGCCACAATTGTTGACATTGGTGTCTTCCCCTTAATTGAAGCAAACTAATCCTTCCCTATAAATAAGGAAGGGATTAAGCTTTGATAGATCATCCAACTGGAGTCATCCAGAGAGATCCCACATAGAAGAACTCCAGAGATGGAGTGGGACATGTGATTCGTGATAGAGATGGAGTGTAGATAAGAATCCCAAATCTGTGGGACTCTATCTCTTACTCTCTCTATAAATAGCACCCCAGGGCTCCCTATTTGAGTAATAGTTGTCATTCATTGGAGTGCAACTAGAAAGAGCTAGAGGCCAGAGAAGCAATGTTTCGGCCTGGATAGAAAGATCCTCTCTACGGAGTGCAATGGTCCTATCCTAAAAGATCCAGGGATCCCGTCTATCCTAGGGAAGGTTTTACATTGTTGAAATCAAAGAGGATCCTGTTAATTAGGTTTTCCAGAGACATGGGTGTAATCTGGTTCGTGATCCGGTGATTCCACCGCGTGTTTCGAGTTTGGATCTATCACAGGTATGCAACAAAAACCCTACATTGGTATTAGAGCCATTATCGATTACATCCCATTGAGTTTGGATTCCATATGGAGCAAGTTTAAGGATGATGGGTGTTCAAATTTTCAAGAAATATGGAGGAAAGGTGATGCATAACACTTGGGGAGAAGCCAGGGACGTTATGGTTACCCAGACCCGTCAGCCAATGCATTGGGGGTCCCCTGGGCACACCAAAACAACTTGGAAGATTCCAAGGACGTACTGGGCCTAGCCAGGCGTAGAAAGAAGGCCAGAAAGGCATTGGGCACGCACAAGAACCGCTGCCCAAGCTCGCCGAAGGCCGCTAGGAGCGCTAGGGGCGGGCCCAGGTGACCAAGATGGCCGAGGGCCAACACGTCCACTCGAGTAGGGCTCCAAGCCAAGGCGCAACGTGCCCAAGCATCCAGAACCTTGCCCAGACGCACGGTCGGGCGTGTCAGGCCCAAGAGAAAAGGGCAACTTAATGAAGAACTTCCGAAAATTGGGACGAGAGCAAGACAAAGGCAGTTCCCAGCTGAAGATTAAGGATGGAAAAACTCTAGTCACTATCTCAAGGGAGGTGGCTATCTGCTCTGTCCATGAAGAGACAAGCTTTCATGTCTCAAACCAAGACACTGAGTGGGTGATAGATACGACATCATCTTACCATGCCACTCCTCACAGAAACTTCTTCACAGCATACAAAGCTAGAGAATTTGGTGCAGTGAAGATAGGAAATACGAGTTCCTCATAAATCATGGGACATTGTAAATGGGATTGAATCGAAGCCTAAGCCTACTCTTCCTGAATTCAAAGCCTAGAGAATAAAGAACTCTAAAGCTTTACACGCCATCAAGCTTTCTTGCACCCAAGAGATTCTTTCTAAAGTTATAGAATTCGATTCAGCTAGAGATGCATGGGTTAATTTGTCTAATAAGCAACGAAAAATTGAGGCAGACATTCGGATGTACTGACTGTCAGCACCTCATTTTTGCACCCCCGGAAGCGCCGGAAATGCAAACCCTAGCTGAAAAGTCAAACCCTGAGGGGACAAAAAGTTGACTTTTTGGTCAAGTGATAATTGGCCACCTTGATTTATCTCAATGGATATAGAATCTCGACACGGTTCCAACGCAACTGAGTTTGTTGGAATCGGAGTCCGGATGAAGGTTCTGCAGGCCGGTCAAACTTGAGGGGGAGTCGAAAGTTAACTTTCTGCTAAACTCTGAATCAGCTGCTTCACCCTATCTCAATGGATATAGGACTCTGATATGGTCCTAACGCAATTGAGTTTGCCCAAATCGGAGTCCGGATGAAGAAGATATGAGCTGTTGAAGTTTTCAAGCAGTAAAAGTCGGAAACTGCACACGTGGCAAAAGGCTGCACACGTGGCGAGAGGCGAAGGAAAATATCTCGAGGGGCAATCCATGAATATCCAAACATTCAAAATATCTCAGGGACTAAATCAAAAATTCGCAGGGACCAAATCTGTGAATATCCAAGTGTATCGGAGCAATCAATGAATATCCAGGGGGCAAATCCGTAAATATCTGATTTGTATCCGACCATATATGTCGGATACACACTTCTTTCTTCATATCCGACATATATTTCCGGATATAAAAGATTTGCCCTCGAGATTCGGCCGGATTCGTTAACAAATACGCGCAGAAAATTAAAATTTTGAAATAATTGTGTTTGTATCTGACATTTTATGTCGGATACAAAGGAAGTGCAGTGTATCCGACATAATATGCCGGATACAAAGGAAGTGTAGTGTATCTGACATTAAATGCCGGATACAAAAATTTTTATATAAAAATGCCACAGCAGCCCCATTTCGGGGGTTGGCTTTCTTTTGCTGTTTTTCCCCTCTTCTTCCCTACTGCTCCTGGTATGAAACCACCCACTCTCACCCCTCCTTGCTCATTGAACCCTTGGAACACCACCTAAAGACCACCCTACCCCTCTCTACCTTCTTCTTCTCCATTTAAGCCTTGAGAGAATACACAAGCTTGCTGTTGGTGGGAGGGAGAGGACGTCCAGCTGCTGCTCTTGCTTCCAGGAGGTCACACACTCCATCCCTGGGTTTTTTAACCCCCAGGTATTGTTCCTTGTTGCATTTTATACTACATATATGAAGATGAGTGCATTTTATGATGTTTAGAAAGCTTGGCTCTTCCCATGTTTAAGTCTGGTTTCCACAGTAGTTTGCATGTCTCTTGATCTCATTTTCATATGTATGGAAGTCTCCAAAGGCAGGGGAGACCCCACGCCCAACCCCATGGGAGGATGAGGAGTTTTCTTCCCCCTTTTTAAGTACTTTAAGTTGCTATTCTGTAGGTATAGTTCATTACAGAAGGGAGTATGTTCCCTCAAGGTTGATTATCCATTGTACCCCCTATGTAATCCCCCAATCTCCCTTCTCATGATCACCCTCTCCTCTCTCTTTTCTTTCTCTTTTGTTTGATTATTTGCTTGGATGTCTGGGTGGTCGTGTGGCCTCTTTCTTGCATGCTTCGAAGCATACTCACATGAGCCGCTGCTGGGGGCAGCAGCAACACCCCCGCTCCTTGGTGCATTTGCTGATTTTAGTATGCCTCAACCCCCCCCCCCCCCCCCCCCCCCCCCATCCAGCTACTGTCGTGTCTCCAAACCCCTTTAGTAGCTGCTGTTCCCAGCAAACTTGCCCTCTCCCTGGCCCCCATACCTAGTAGGAAGAATGTGTATGACCATCCCTGCTGAATTTCAGCATGTTTAGGTGTTTGTCATGTGCATTTTTGGGCAACCATTGCACTTGCTGTTCTGCCTGGATCAAGAACCAAAGCAGGGGCCAAGTAGCCCCCCTATTGGAGTGTGGCATGTGGTTCACGTGAAGGGAGGCAACCTCCCAAGCCTCCTTTTCCTCTTCTTTGATGAAAAACCACCCAAAAGAGACACAAGTGGGGTGCCCCTTCACCCCCTGAACCATTGTGGGCCCACACCATTACTGGAACACCCTAGAAGACCTAGGAACCTAAGCCCATAGCAAAAATCCAAAAAACCATGTTTTTGAGTTGATCCGACAACTCAGGTCAGATCAACATGGTTCTCTTTATATCCATCAGTCATGGTCAGATACAAATAGCTATGTTTGTAGTCAACAATTAAGGTCGGCTACGTTGCCAGAATGCCAATTTTGCTATTTTATGATCTTGTGCTATTTTCTTGCTTTATTTGATCAAACCGGATGAACCAGAAGGGTTTTCAGGTCAACCGGAAACCCAAGATGGGCCATAGACCAACCCGGTCCAAATTGATTCACTGTGGGCCTTCCAACGAGGACCACTAAGCCCGACAAACTTACTTTTTATTAAATAAAGATAATTAAGTTAATCGAGTGGGACAGACCATCCAAGGCCCACCAAAGCCCAATCTTGAAGCATGACGGCTTAGCTTAGGTTGTGGTTTGACCGAGACTGCAGGCAGGGCCTATTGGACCCGCCAAGCCCATTAACAGAATTCAAAGGGTTAAAACCCTAGTTCCCAGGTAAAGGGCCCCAAGCCCAAAGCCTGGCCTATTTTGGCACAGTTAATCAAGATAACTCAAAATCACTCGGCAACCAATGGTGTGGCCCGCTCAAGGGCCCACAAAGCAATCCTGACCCACTTTGTATGAAAATCACTTAATTTTCAACTTGAACATCAAATAAAATCAAATTCACTTGAACCAAAGCCCAAAGGGCCTCTCAGACTAGACTGAGACCCACCAAGGACACGTGGGCTTAACTAAGCCCACCAAGGGATCCGCAGGCCTTCCAACGGGGCCTGCCCGATTAGACTCAAATCACTCTAAGCTAAGAAGATAAAATCAAGTAAAGGGACCCACACCACTTTGGCGGTCCCGCCAGACTCAATCAAATGTGCATGCTGGATTAGGAATCAGGTGAGTAGACCAGAGTTGACTCAAACCAGGAAAACCATGGGACCCGTCATCCGACGGGGTGGACTGGGGTGTCTACGGACTTTCCCAGGCCGCAACCGAGAACTTGCTTAGAATCTCAAGCCGTAAACCATTAGATTAAGCAAACTTAGGCACCTAGGTGTCTGCCTGCACCCCATCAGGCAATGGCAACTCCAAATTACCTTTTTTCCAATCTGGAGGAGCACCGATTCGCTTGCGCCCTGCCACGTGCCGATTTCACGTGCATACACTGACCAGATCAAGGTGTGTGACTATCCCATTCTATTTTTTTTCTTCTTTCAATATAACTTCCGAAAAAGAAACTTCTTAAAAATTTTCTTATATTCATCCAAGGAATTAGTGTAGCTCATCATTTTGGCTCACACCCCAAGCACAAATCCCATTCGGTGCTACGATTATTTGTGCTTGAGGAAACGCGTTCCTAGACTCCATAAGCCCTACCCTGTTTTTGAGCTTGCATGCTTGCTTCGTTTGTTTTTGTAAAGTTCAAAATAATTACGATACGATTTCGACTATGCAAGCCTCTAAACCATATTTTCAAATTTTTTATTTGTATGAAATTGGGGGTTGAAAGCTTTAGCTACAAAATTTTAACATGATATTATTTAAACTCCCTTGAACCCTTTTGTCGTATGTGCCATGTAACCTTTTGATCCAATAATTTATCATTATCAATTTCATCGTTCACGGCTTCAAGGTCTCATCAAATAAGCCTTGTATCTGGAAAAACTCTCCCATTAGCAATCAAATTCACCATTATACAAACCAATTATTCATTTTCTTACCTTCCTAATGTATGCCTTGAGTATTTTATTTTACCATCATCTTTATTTCCACGATGTGTTATGTTACATTTATCTATGTTTCCTCAATATAAGTGTAAGCACCTCATTTTTACGCTCCCAGAAAAACCAGAAATGCAAACCCTGGACAGAAAGTCAAACCCTAAGGGGTGAAAAGTTGACTTTTTGATCAAGTAAAAATTGGCCACCTCGCTTTATGACATTGGATATAGAATCTTGACACGGTTCCAATGCGACTGAGTTTGCAGGAATCGGAGTCCGGATGAGGGTTCTGCGGGCGGTCAAACTTGAGTGGACCCAAAAGTTTACTTTCTGCTAAAATCTGATCCAGATGCTTACCCCTATACCATTGGATAGAGAATCCCGACACGGTTCCAACGCAACTGAGTTTGCAGGAATCGGAATCCGGATGAAGGTTCTGCAGGCGGTCAAACTTGAAGGGAGCCAAAAGTTGACTTTCTACTAAAATCCGATCCAGATGCTTACCCCTATACCATTGGATAGAGAATCTCGACACGGTTCCAACGCAACTGAGTTTGCAAGAATCGGAGTCCGGATGAAGGTTCTGC
Organism: Buxus sempervirens; assembly: GCA_947561395.2. Classification (NCBI taxonomy): domain Eukaryota; kingdom Viridiplantae; phylum Streptophyta; class Magnoliopsida; order Buxales; family Buxaceae; genus Buxus; species Buxus sempervirens. The sequence continues at coordinate 53,037,439 of OX387184.1, read as the reverse complement.
AGGCAGTCAAACTTGAGGGGAGCCAAAAGTTGACTTTCTGCTAAAATCTGATCCAGATGCCTACCCCTGTGTCATTGGATAAAGGGCTCCGATACGATTCTAACGCAACTAAGTTTGCCTAGATCGGAGCCCGGATGAAGAAAATATGAGCTGACAAAATTCCCGAGCAGTAAAACCGGCAAACTGCGCACGTGGCAAAAAGCTGCACACGTGGCGAGTTGCGCAGGAAAATATCTCGGGGATCAAATCCGTAAATATCCAAACACTCAAAAGATCCCAAGGACCAATCTGAAAATATCTGAATAAAATAATATTAAATCCAAATATCCCAGGGACTATATCTTAATTTTCGGATTTTTTAAACAAACGAGCGGCCGCATTAATTGATTTTAATCATTTGGTCGCTCGCGCGAACGTGGCAAGCGGTATGCGCTCAGCGCAAGCTGAGCGGATACCCCTCTCCTTCTCTCCTATAAAAACCGCGCGACCATTCGTTGCAGGGGGTTGGGGATTTTGGTTGGGGTTTTTGAGTTCGGCATTTTTTGGTTCGGGATTTTGAAGGTTGGGGGATTTTTTAGGGTTCGGATTTTTAGGGTTAGGCTTTCTTCCTGATTGGGTTTTCTTTCTTTCTCATCGGCTTCTTCTTTATTGGGCATTCGAGGGTGGTCTGGACCACCATCTTCCCCAAAGAAAAAACCAGACACACTACTTCTCCACCTTCCTCGGATCCTTCTTCCCATCCTCACCTCTTGATGCTCGAAGGTGAAGTGCTCTTGATGCTCGAAGGAGGAGGCTCCAGCAACTGTTTGTGCACTCCCAAGGAGCCTCACGCACACCCTGCAAAGGATTAAAACAAGGTAATGTTCCCTGTTTAATACAAGCAAGAATGAGCTCATTTCAAGCTTTCAAGCATGACTAAGGTGTTTTCTGTGTTTGCCAAGTTATTTGCTATTTGTGCTTTGATTGATTCGAAGGGGGAGCATGTTCCCCCATGGTAATCTCATCTCTGCTGTATCCCAATAAAGCCCCCTGTTCCCTTCTTCATTATGCATGTTCTGTTAATCCATGTTCTGTTAGTGTTTTGTCTCGGATTTGGGGTTCCTAAGAGATTTGAGTCATGAGGAGAAGTTAAGTTAGATTAATTTCAAAGTTGTGTTCGAAGGGCTTCTGGGAGTCTAAGGATCCCCAGAAAACAGTTACAGAGCTTAAAAACATTAAAAACCAGTCAATCATAGAGTTTGGAAAAAAAAAACAGAGAATCAGGGTATATGCGCTAAGCTCGCGCCTACCTTCTTTGGGTGCGCTCACTTCGCGCTAAGCTCGCGCTCACTTTCTTTTGGGTGCGCTGAGCTCGCACTCACTTCGCGCTAAGCTCACGCTCACTTCCTTTTGGGTGCACTGAGCTCGCGCCTACCTCGCGCTGAGCTCACGCCCACCTCGCCCGCGGATGCTTTTTCTGCTGTTTTCAATCCGCCCACTTCGCGCTGACCTCGCGCCTAGCGCCCGGAGGTCGACGCATACCCCTTTTTAGGCCGAATTGCTCATATTTTTTAAATTCCAAAAATACCCCTATACCGTACAGCGGGGGACGAAGCATCGCCCCCCGCACCCCCCAGCCCCTTTGTTCGCCACGCATCTAACTCGTTCCTTGGTGCGGGGAGGGACCTCGCCCCGTGGGCTTCGCTTCGCTCCACCCACATGGGCCCCAGGTCCCTCCCCTTGGACCCAGTGTATGTGATTTTCGTATATTTTGTGTATTTTGTGATTTCTATATATTCTGTAATTTTTGCTGACTGTGGGTGACATTCTCGAACCAAACCAAATGAACCAATAGGGTTTCCAGGTGACCCGGAAACCCAACATGGGACTCAGACCACCCGGTCTAACTTGATTTCCAGTGGGCCTTCCAACGGGGCCCATCCAGCCCGAACCATTCAATTTTGCTTAACTAAGATAATTAAAAGATTTGAGTGGGCCAGACCACTTGAGGCCTACCCAAGCCCTAGGTGGGGCATGCATGCTTAAATTAGGTTGTGGTTTGGCCGAGACCACGGGCAGAGCCTGTCGGGCCCACCAAGCCCATTGAACCAGACCAGGATAGGGTTTTAAAACCCTAACCAAAGAAGTCTTGGGCTTTCAAGCCCAAGCCCAGGTAAAGGGCCCCAAGCCCAAGGCCTGGCCCATTTTGGAAACCAATCAAGATAAACCCAATAAATCACTTGGCTACCATGTGTGGCCCACTCACGGGCCCGCAAAGCAATCCGGCCCACCTTGCATGGAAATAACTTAATAACCCAACTGGAACTCCAAAATAAAATCAAATCAAATTGAACCAAAGTCCAAATGGCCACACTTGGCCCACCAAGGAACATGTGGGCCACACTTGGCCCACCAAGGGATACCGTGGGCCTTCCAACGGGGCCCACCCCACCAGACCCAGATCATTCTAACTAAAGAAGATAAAACCAAGTAAAGGGACCCACACCACTTTGGTGGTCCCGCCAGACTTAATCAAATTGCATGCTGGAATAGAAATCGGGTGAGTGAGAGACCAAAGTTGACTCAAACCAGGGAAACCTATGGGACCCGTCATTCGACAGGGTAGACTAGGGTGTCTACGGACTTCCCCAGACCGCAACCGAGAACCTACTCCGAATCTCAAGCCGCAGACCAGACCAATAGACAAGATTAGGCACCCAAGTGTCCGCCTGCACCCCATCAGGCGGTGGCGACTCCAATTTCCCATTTTTACTAAGTGCGACACACCGAAGTCAGGCGCGCACAATAAGGATCTAGGCACATTTTTGTGTCTACCCATAGGAAATTCTTGCCCTTCCTCTTGCCGATATATAGAGCATGTCTCCTCTAGCAAAGGGCTGGAATTTTGGAAATCTGGAGCTCTTGGAGAAGAAGGGAAACTCTGCCCAATTCTACCCTCAAGCCTCCAAGCATCCATGGTAATCTTCTAACCTTTCTCCTTTACTTTTCTTTTAATTCAACCACTCTCATCTTCTACCTTTCTGTAGTGTAAGGCCTTATTTGTGTTTGAAGCCCTAAACCAAGCTTAAAGTACCTTAAGCCACCTCTCTAGCCGTAAAACGTGAAAAGAGAACTAGGGGAAACAAACTATGGGATGGATCCTTAAATCTAGAACCCATTTTATGTGATATATGCATGATTTGTGTTTATTTGCTTGTGATTGTTGATTGTGCATGTTTTGGTTTCAATTTTGGAAGAATTACATAGATCTATGCTGTTCGATAGCATCAGATGTCACTTAAAATTTTATTTCCTACACATTGCTATGCACACAACCACTTGATTTCATCAAAATAGGCATGGATCTTAGACCTACAATGCTCTATATGGTATATCTGAGATCAAAAGCCTTAGATCAACATCTCAGGACTTTTTGATTTGATTTGACTTGATGTTAATTCTTTGGAGAGTACCTCATAGTATAATCTCTCTCAATTTGAGCAAATCTCAACCAATTTAGGTTGATTTGGCTCTCACTCTCCAAATAAAGATAGATCTGAGCCAAATCCATGCCCTAAATGTTTTTGGACTATTTCTAAGCCATTTCAAGTATTTTCAAATAAGATCTAATAAATCAAGTGCGCACACACATGGTTTTGTCTTGATTTTAACTCAATTTTTACAAATATGGACAAAACCTGTACCCTGTCTTGGATCATCCATAACTTCATCATATGGATGAATTTTTGAATGATTTCAAAGACATTAGAAATATGAGGAAGTCTAGTTTAATCCTGTAAAATTTGAACAATTTATATGAAGCTGATTTTTCATATCAATTGATTGAAGTTGATGAGTTAGATCAAAATAGTTTGTTGTACTTGTCACTTTGATTGATCACCACAGGCTCATTTCAACTCCGTTTTGAGTGATTCTTGTTTCTGAGTCTTCTTTTATGAGTTTATTTTCAAATTCAATTGATTTCATAAGTTTTCAATTAGATTTGAGCTCTGTATGCTTGATTGACTCTGTGCTGTTCAGTAGTAGATTATAAAGTCAATCTTTGATCATTTAGCATGTTTGGGAGAGCACACAAGCCAAAAATGGATGAAGTTTTGGAATAGGCCTATGTCATTCGAAAGATGGTGTCTCATACTCCATTCATACCAATTTTCAAAGATTTATATGGAGCCAATCTCCAAGAATATGCTTTTAAAATTAGCTACTCATCACTTTTACTGTTTTACATCAGTAAATTTTGAGCAAGCATATGTTCCTTGTTTTTAATCAAATTTGAATGAAATTTTTACTGAATCTTATTCTTCATATAAACTTTCAAATGGATTTAATTTTACTCAATTTGAGTTTGAATTGAATGATTTATGGTTGATTGAAGTTTCCTATCTCAAATAGCTTAACCTCGCACTGATATTTCCAGATTTGATTTAATTTGATTTTTCTTTAATTTTTGTCTTGATTTTTACCTTAATCATGAAGTCTTGAAAGTGATGCATCCACAAAGAGAGTCCAGAATCAATTGGACCACTCATGTGGAGAATCACATATTTGCTTTCTCTCTTTTTGTTTATTTGTATGTTAAATGTATGCAAGCAAGCATGAATGACTATATAGCAACCATCTTGTATGGATGGGTAGAGGTGCCTAACACCTTCCCCTTCTCATAATCTAACCCTCTTACCCTATCTCTGGTGAAAACCTTAAAGTAGAGCTACTTTAACATTTTTGCTTTTTTATGCTCACTTTGATGTCCATTCACACCTTAACTTTGGATGGTGGCCACTCCTTGTTTTTATGAATTCTATGTGGTGTTTAGGAGGTCATCTAGGTGATTTCCATGGTCCCACAACATTATGACACGTTCTTTTATCATCTGGTACAAGTCTTTAAGATGTTTTTTTAACAAACTAGCAATCATGAGTTTAGATTGATTTACATTTTTTTTTTCATAACTTACTCTAGGTATTGTATAGATTTATGAGATTATTGTATCACTTTTAGTAGATTTATATATTTCATTTTAAAAGTTCGGAGGTCCTTTTATTTAAAGAAATTAGTTATGACCTCTATGTGCTTGGTATTTTAAGAAAAAAGTATTTATAAATGTTGTAGTATGGACATAATTAAAAATAATGAATTTAAAATGTTTATTTTTAATTATTACTGAAAAACTTGTTGTAATATAACATCATTTTTTTTCTTTTTTGTTTTATTGAAGATTTCTTTCTATTTGCCTAGGATTTAAATAGGATAAATAATTTTGGTAATAGGTTGTGCTTGGAAAATATTTTACCATAATTTTCGTTTTTTTTTTGTTTTGAAAATTTCTTTCTATTTACATATATTGGAGTCTAACAGGAAAAAATAATTTTGGAACAGTTTGTACCTTGATAATGAAAAATACTTTATTTTATCGTTAACTTTTAAAAATGAAAACAGTTTTATACTACCACGATTATTAGAATTAGAATTATTTATGGCAATGTATATATAAATATTAGTTAATTTATAGCTCTTTATTATCATATTATTTTAATTAGTATGTTAAAAGCATTGTGCTTGACTACTTTCATGAGATTGATTTTCATGATACCGAATGAATTTTATTTATAAGATAATTTTAAACTCAAAATTATCTAATAGTTCTTTATTGATTTTTTAATTGTTTTTAAGTGCTTCTTATTATTTTAATATATACATTTATGGATTGGTTAACTTGTTTATATGGTTTTGGTTTAAAATAAACATATATTAATGTTTAATATGGGCATAATAAAAAATGATATTAATTAAATATATATATTAATGTTATGATTATTAATTAAATAAATATGGATTTATATAATTAAAATTAAAATTATATGAGAAGAAGTCTACATTCCCAAGGGTTATGATATTAGAACTAAGAGTTTAATTAATGATTACTAATTAAGTGACTTACGGCAATAATAAAATTATTTTTTTTCATTTTTTTGTTAAAATTAATCTTTTATTTTAATATTGTAATTGTTAGCTATCAAATCTTTGGCTGCGTCTTGGATTGCTTAATTAAGAACTTAGTTTCAACTTATGACTTATTAAAACAATTTTTGAATGTAAAAATAATTTAATAAGTTATAAGCTGAAATTAAGTGCTTAATTATGAAATCGTAAATGTAACCTTTATTTATTTAGTTGAACAATTCTATTTTAATGATTTTTTTATTTGGATTTTTTTAGTTTTATCAATAAAATAAATTATCTTATTTTGAATGATAAGTACATGAGAATTTTTATTAATCTTTTATTCTGTTAATTTTAAATATGATAAATATTTTATTTAGTTGCAATTGTTGGGTATCATAATATGAATAATAGTGATCATTATCTTTTTAATTTTTTTTTGTTAGAACTTAGTATGATATAATAATTTCAAAATTCTTTTTATTGGATAATTGTTGGAGAAGAAATAGGATATTATTAGACTCATGTCAACGGTTAAAAAAAGGGAAAATCTTGAAATTAGATATTTCAAAATTAGGTTGGCAAATGTACGAAATCATTCTATTAAATAATGAATTAATAATTATTGCATTAAACGATAATATTAGCTTATTAATGTAGGTAGAATTAACAATTATTATATTAAACTATAATTTTAGCTTAATCTAATTATATTGTTTAATTAAAATTATTTTTGTTAGATACGATGGTATATTAATCAATTAATAATTAATGTTTATATTGTTTAATTAAAATTATTTTAGTCAAATAAGGAGTTACCATATAAATAATAATGATTGTTATATATTTTTGTTATAAATTAGATAAATAGAAGTATCAAGGAAGAAGTTTAATTAGTAGGACTCATGGCATAATTAGAGAAGAAATAGGATTTAGTTATTTTATGTAAATAACACTTATATGTATCTATTTTTTTTTGTTTTGTTTAATTGGAGAGGAAATAGGGTTTTAATAGATTCATGTCAATAGTAAAACAAAAATATAAAAAAGAAGAAAACCATGAATTAATTTCTAATAATTATTATATGAATACACGCCTAATATAAAATATCATGTAAGACCCTGATTTTTGGTAAGTTTTATTGTTTGTTTATTTATTTATTCTTATATATAACTGTGTTCTATTAGGTGATTTTGTGGTTTGAGGGCTTAGCCCATACTCGTATGTACAGGCGTTATATAGCCATTTTTCTGAAAAAAAAGTTGTATTATTATCATTATTATTATTATTGTAAAGTTGTGTGCTTATTAACGTAAGTGGATGCGGAACATGTAGTATTTCCGGTGGGCGAGCATGCATAGGATCAAGGGGTTAAAAGGGTTGATCGAGCGGCATATGTATCTCGCAAGGTAATGTACAAATAGGGAAAGTAGGGTTTTAGGTTTAAGAGAATACGTGTATGTACTTACGGAAATATTGTTGTTAGTCTAATACTCAGGAGCTCAGGAGAATCGGCTGGAGAGTGTGGCGACTAGGGTTCTGTGCTCGTGAAGAACAAGTATCGCGAGGGGTAAGAGAAGGGTTTCGGAGTTGAAGTTGAGTGGGTTCTTTCTCCCTGTTCGAGACGAATTGGTTGGGTAGTTTCTGTGTTCGCGTGCGTGGCCGGAGTGGTGATCGGCCGAGGTTTTGCTATATTTTGGAATAAGCGCATTCAGGTGAGTAGCACTGATTTACAACTGGGTTTTGTATTTGATGTTTTCGTGAGCTTATTCTGATGCATGGTTTGTATATTAAGTGATGTATGAGTTTTCTGTTTTTTTCTGGTTTTCTGGAAATGACATGAACAGAGTCTCCGGACTGAATTTTATCTTTAAAAATAAAAGTGTTTAGATTAAATCCAAATATGGTTGGGAAGTCTTCTGGGAGTATTAGGAGTGTAGTAGAACAATTACAGAGGTAAACAAACCGGCCAGTCATGTAGATCTTGAAATAACAGAGAAATGAAAATCACAGGGGGTATCCGCTCACCTCGCGCTCACTGGCGCTCACTTAAGAGGTAGGCGCCCCATTAAAATCGACCTACCGCCGAGCTCGCGCGAACCCGGCGCTCAGCTCGCGCTCACTAGGAAACCCACCGCTCATCTCGCGCGAATCTCGCGCCAACCTCGTGCTCAACTCACGCTCACCTAGCGTCGAGTGAGCGGTAAGTACAATTATAACTGTTTTTCTTACCGCCGACCGGCGCTCAGCTCGCGCCCACTTCAGGAAGTGAGCGCACACCCTATTTTGCTTACTGAAATGGAAATTCTGATTTAACCAAGAGTATTTGGGTTACTTAAGGGTTAAACCACTTCACTATTCACTTGGTTGGGAACCTTGGAAACTATTTTGCCTATGAAATTATTAGAGGAAAAATTAATGAACCTCTTAAGAGCTTTCAAGTTGAGTTTAGGTTACTTATGAGTATTGTGCCGGATACCAAACCACTAAGAGTTACCAGTTACTTTTCCTTGTTTTATACACTGTTTTGATTGAGAAGTTATTCTATTTCTGGTTTCACTTGTTGGAAACTTTAAATGTATTGAAAAGATTTCCTTGGTATGAATGCTTGAGTTTTATTTCCAAATGGCATGTGTTACGGAAATGAGAAAAATACTGAAGTACTTGAGGTACTGCTTGGTCCAGAGGGACAGGTGATGAATTGTGATGAGTTTTGCATGATGTGGAATGAATGGTTTTACTTTGATATTGGAATTGAGATTAAACGATGTTTTACTGTTTTGGTCTAGCTTGTCCTGGATCCAGATGTTTAAGCTTAGTAATGTGATGTTATTGCTGGTTGTTGGAATTGCATGGCCTTGTGTGTTGCCACGACCGGTGTAGAGCAGCCAGAAACCCTGAGTAAGCCTGGTTGTCAATGCAGAAACCCGGGGAGTAGGCCTGCATTGGATGACGAAACCCTGAGTAGGCCATCATTTCAGAGTATCTGAAACCCTGAGTAGGCCGGAACTGTGTACATGGAGGTGTGGAGTGTCTACTTGGCATGCTTAATTTATCAACTAAACGATAGTCATGACATTGACCAATCGATGTGTTGCCGTACTTAACTGAGATGTGATTTGTTTGATTAGAACTAGTCTTGATTTCGATTTGAGAATTGATGTTGGTTGTTTAACCGTATTGTAGTGTTTGTCGATGCATAGTTTTAAATTGTGATCAACTATTTCTGCATGCATGTGCTACTCGCTGAGATATTCGTATCTCACTCTGTTGTTTGTTTTGTTTTTCAGATACTCGTGGTGAGGCGTTTTCAGGGGTAGATCCTGCTGAGGCATATAGGGAGGAAGATTACTATTACCTTCCTTAGACTTGTAGGTTATCTGTTCTGAATTTGAGAACTTGAATTAATTGAGATGTATTAAAGTTAATTGGGGATGAACCATATGATTCTAGTTCAGTTTAAATGTTACAATTTTACATAAATGGAAATGTGCACTCTGTCAGGTTATAGATGTATGATTATCTAGCGATCATAAATTGATTAACGATCCTTGCCTAACCTCCGTGAGACGTGTTATATCTTTAATGAACAACACGGATCCGGGGCGTTACATATCATGTATATTCTTTTTATCATTGTAGGAAAGGAAATTTTGGAGATTATAAAATGCCACATGGCAAAATCTCACAAAAATGTGGACCCCACTTAGAGATAAAATTATTTAAATTAAATAAATATAATTTTCTCTCTAAAATAGCTAATAGATTGCTTGTGGCGCCCATTGAAGATTTATTATTTTGATAATTCGCAAAATAAGTTAATTATCTTTAAATATTGATAATTCTTCAAAAAATAAAGAATTATCTGCAAATTGTGATAATTCTCTAATGAGTTTTAGATCCGGAGAACTCTATCTTTCCCATGTCTATAAATAGGGTAGTCCTCTCTCCATTCAAAACACGTGAGAAGTCTATAGAAGAAGATGCAAAGCCCTGCCATTCTGAAGATGTGAGACATGGAAAAATCACCGGAATGATCATCCCTCCGTCAACACACGGGCTCAACGCAAAAATGGGAGAGTCGCCACCATTCATGATTTTGGGGTGAGAATGGACACCAAAGAGTTCAAAAATAAGCAAAAAGGGTTAAAAAGCAAATTCTAGGGTAAAAATAACCCTACTTGAAAATCAAATCCAGAGATGGGTAAGGGGATTAGATTATGAATGGGGGAAGGTGTTAGGCACCCCCATTCACCCACACAAGGTGGTTGCCAAGTGTTTGTTCATGCTAAAAGAAAATAGGAAGCTTGCTAAAAAATCATGAAAAGCCTTAAAAAAAGAACAAGTGTATGATATATTCACATGAAGATCCAAATGGATTTTAGATCTTCTCTTATGTCAATATCATTTCTGAAATGTCATAAAAGGATAAAAATCCAAGCAAAAGAATGTTCAAAGCCAAGTTGAATCAAATCTGGAAAATTCGGTGAAAAGTAATGCCATTTGTCTTGAAATCATTCAAATACAATTTTAAATTGAACCAAACTAAATCCATTTGAAAGATTACAGTAAATAAGAGTCTCATGCAAAATTTCACTTCATTCCGATTAAAATCCTAGGAGTTATGCTCCTTTAAAGTTGCTGTTGGGGATAATCAAAAAGTGATAAGTGGGCAACTTTGGAAAATTGTCTAGAAACATCCACTCCATAAAAATCCACGACCTTTGGTGTGATTGAAGTTTGTATGGCCATATTTCAAAAGAAACTAGCCTCATACAAAAACTCATTCGGATGTGCCTTGGGTGGTCTCCCGAACAGGCCCCGAAGATCACAGATTTACCCAGAAAAGTTCCATTGAGCAATTCTGAGTAAATCTGTTACCAATAATTCAAATGGAGTCAAAAAATTATGAAACCAACTGGATTTAAAAATAGACTCATAAAGGAGTGCCCAGAAACAAAAATCATTCGAATCGGACTTAAAACGAACACATGGCGCTCCGTCGAAGTGACAAGTTCTGTATTTAAACCTGAACTGTCCAATCAACTTCGACAGAGAGGTGTCAAAAATAAGCTCAATAGAAATTAATGAAATTTGGTGGACATAAACTAGACAGCCTCACCTTTCCCATGGTTCTAGAATCACTCCAAAATTCATCCGGACGATGAAGTTATGAGCGTCCGAAGTAAGGGTACAGTTACTGTCAAGCTAAGCCACTTTTGAAGAAAACCAAATCCGAAAAGTGATAAAAATGTGTGATCCGTGCAAGATGAACACAAATCTTTGAAAAATCATTTGAAAACATTCTAGAATTGATTGAGGCCATTTATTTGAGATTTATCACAATAAATGCAATAAACCCCAAATATGAACCTATCCCGCCAAAATGGCACTATGTATGTGCAAGTGTGAAAAACCAAACAAGATCAATATCATGCATACATATTCATTAAAATGAGGTTCTAAAATAGCCTAGGGTTCCGTTCCATTATCGTTTCCCTCTGTTCTCTCTCCCCGTTAAACACGGTTCTTCAAGATAATCAAGGGTACTTTGAATATGAAACGGTTTACAATCAATCAAAAGGCTTTATGCTACATAGGTTCTAATGCTAGGGTCAATCCCCAGTCTCGTTTCTCCTAGATCCCGCCTCCACGTTTTACGGCTAGGGGGAGTCTCGAGATACTTTGAGCCGGGGAAGGGTTTTCACACACAAAGAAGGCCTTATTCTACAGAAAGGTAGAAGAATAGATCTAGATCTAGGAATGTAAAGACAGAAAATAAAAGAAAAGTTTGAGGCTTACCTGGGTTCTGGAAGCGATTCCGCAGCGGTTTTCTTCTTCTCTTGGAGTTCTTCTTGGCGAGAATTCAAAACAAGAGTTAATGGCCATTTGCTTGAGGAGGAGCCTCCTATTTATAGGCAAAGGCTAGGGTTAGGGTTGGTGAGAATGGTAGACACAACATAATGTCTATAGCCCACCAACCTTAACCCTAAGGCTATTTCCTAGATTTCCCCTCATTTAATGAGGGATATGATGGTAAAAGTGAAAAGCTCTCGGAAAACCCTAATTTTGAGCAAAACTAGCGTATCCGGTATGTCAGGCCGGATACACAAGTACCTTAATGTATCCGGTCTATGATGCCGGATACACTGAGGTCCACTTGTATGCGGCATTTTCCACCGGATACAAAGAAGGACACTTGTATCTGGCCTGAGTTGCCGGATACAAGGAAAAAAGCCTTTTTTTCGAATTTTAACACAGGCAATACTTATGTACATGTAATATCGTTTAAGTAAATGTCCTTGTATTTTTTAATCTCCATTTACTTAAGATATTACATGTAAATAAGCAAACACCCCCCCCCCCCCCCCATTTGAATCCATTAAAAATAGTTCCAGACCCAAATTCCAAGTGAATAAAAAGTCAACTTTCCAGTTCTAGGCAAAATTCTGATTTTTAAGGTCTGGAAAAAATGTTCAATATGTTAAAACCATGGTATTCGTCAAGATTTAAAATCTCAAAAAATTCTTTTATGCAATAACATGGCTAAAAACCTGATTACCGGGAAAAATTATCTTAAAATCTGGCTTTAAAAAATATTTCATTTTCTGGGGTCAAAAATCAACAAAATTCAACCGGAAAAAGCTTGACTTTGCACAAAAGATTGAATTCGGGCCTTTTCCTTTTCCGTTTTGGATTCAAATGGGTTAAGTATCTCAAACCCAATGCAAAGAATTGAAAATTCCAATAAAATATTTCTCTCCTTCAAGATTTATCAAAAATCGTGCAATTTTGGGGTGTCTACAGAAGACTCAAGCCTTGAAGAACTGAAACCTTTCTATTCTGAAAACCTAAATCTCTGAAGAATCGAAATGCTGCCGTTCTGAAGACTCAATAAGCCTTTAAGCACTGAAGACTTAAAGCTCAAATATAGCACTCAAGATCTGAAGATTCAGGCACTCCATCTTTGACACGCTCTACAACTCGGAGATTTTACAACAAATACCGAAGTTTTCCATGACTTTCAATAAGCACAAAAGCCTATGATCAAGTCGAAGGCTTCTCACCAAATCCAACACAGATCTTCACATGAAATCCGTCAAATTCACCATCTTATTCATCTTTCATCAAGATCAAGGAAGACCAAAGACCAATTTAGGATTAAGCTATTATAGCCCCCCAAATCGAAGATTTTTAAGAAAAGAATTAGAGGAATCACAGAGAATTGTAACACATTATTTTTAATAAAAATACAATTTTTATTTGTATTTGCACATTAGACCCGTTTGATTTCAAACGCGAAACTTGTGTAAACAATCATATCTAATAAGTAAATGTCTAATTCACGTCTCTCTTATATATCTTGTTTATTGATATAGATATATATATCTAATTTAAATAGAGAGATTTATATATTCTTGTTCATTAATTAATATAGATATACATCTAATTTAAATAGAGGGATATGTGGAATTAAATATTACGGGGAAGGACATTTTAGGTATATGGAAAGGTAGTTTGTGCTTTTAATAGTAGTATAGATATTCAATACAACAACAAAATTTGGAACGGAAATTAGGACTAGGTGTCCACTAGGAGGCAAATATGTGGTATATTTTATTAAGTTTTAAATCCATTTAAACCCTTAACTTGACTTCGAACTTCTTCTTATCAATTAAAAAGTGCTTTTCATCCTAACTACAGAAAAGAAGCGGTCTTCGTTGCACTTGACTTCTACTTTGTCTATAAGTGCATGCGTGATCAGATGATCCACATGATGGTACAAGGGTTATCTGATTACCAATACTTTGAACGGTGAATGATGCCTCACCACCACAGTTTTTGGTGACAATGGTGAGCCTGTTCTCTTGATGAGATCACCTTCATATATAGGTCCACCACCTTAGATCTGGGATGAGATCCTCTACACTTTTTTTCTACATTTCTGCACTTTGAAAAAGATGCTGCCATGTGGGGCATATGATGGTTAAGAACTTTTATTGTAAGAAAGTCTTTCTTGTTAAAAAAAAAAACACTAACCGATAGATGCTCCGCATGGCATGATCTCTGCCAAGGTACAGGAGAAAAGTATAGAGGATTTCAAAACCTTTGAACCATATATATATAAATTCAATTTGGTTCAGTTCAGTATTGTGAATCCTATTTTTAAGTAAGATTCAGTTTGATTCAGTGCAGTTTTGTGAAGACTAATTTTTAGTAGGGTTTTAATTCAGTTTGGTTTAACCACAACATTAACCCAAAATCGAGCCATAAGCTTTGAAACACAACCTACCAGTCGATCCTCGGTTTTAACCGAACCAAAGTTACACCCTTAGTTCACATCCTCTGACTATAACACTGCCATATCTCCTGTGATGTGAGATATAGCAAGATTCGTGACCCTGGTTTTTGGTCACCATGGGCTGCCTGTCAATAAGGGGTGTCAATTAGTTCAATGTAAACTGAAATCCAATTGAATCAAACCAAAAAATACTCCTGTTTGCATGGTTTGGGTTTTTTGTTTGGTTTTATTTTTAGTTCTATTCGGTTTCGGTTTGAAAAAGTACAAACTGAATTAGTTTGGTTTGGTTTACGGTTTAGATGGCTAAGAAACCGAACTATTTTATTATATATTTATAATTTTATATTACATTTAATATATATACAAAATTTCAAAACCTCTTACCACACTTTGTTGTCAAAACCTATTGTTTCTCTTTATGTTTCTATTTATAGGAATCTCCCTTGAGAAGGAGATTATTTCGCATCAATGTTACTTATTGGGAGAGGAGAAAAACTTTTATTATGTGTCTGAATGTCTTTGCTAATGTAAGATTATAGAAATAGCATTTCTATTTTCCAGTAATGATATTGTTTACATTTGCATTCAATTAAACAATATAGTTTGAATTTGATATTGTAATTTCGGTTTTTTCGGCTCAATTTATGGTTTGACCACTTTATTTCGGTTTATACTTTTTTGTTGAAATTTGATTTGGTTCAGTTTTCGGTTTTAATCAACATAAGTTTGGCACAAAAATCAAACCAACCGAATTACACCCCTATTGTTAACAGAAGATATGGGCACTTATCCATTGAGACATCATAGGGTCACACAATGTGAACCCCATCTTTTTATGAAATTTTATGAATAAAAGTCACTTTTTGGCCTGTATTTATAAGAGCAGTCCATAAAAAATCTTCAGAAATGGGTCTAAAAAAAATACTTGAACTGCAAAGTCACTTTTCAAATAAAAAAAAAGGAAAATAGTGTCACTTTACTGAAGCTAAGAAACATTTGTATCCACATATAATGCACTTGTGTCCTAACATAAGATAGTGCTCATATCTCACTTAGGAAAGCTTGTATCCTACATATAACACACTCATGTTTAAGTAGGTTGTGCTTAGAACCCACTCCCACATAGCTACACTAAAGTGGCCATGCAGTTCAAAAAATTTTTTTTTTTTAAAAAGTGATCTTTCTTTGAAATTAAGATTTTTAATGGACTATTGTTATAAATACCCTTTTATATATTTACCCTTCCTTTTATTCATTAGTAGTGAGACACTTTTCTTTGACTTGAAATCGGTTGGAGCCCTTTGCTGGAACATCTGCTGATCCAATGATGAGTGGAGTGTACACGTATGTAAATGATGCTCACGTGTATACCCTGCCCACCGTTGGACCAGCAGATGTTCCATTGTAGGCTCGAGCTGATATGCAAGACAAGCTCTCCATGTGGGACCACCACCACAAGGAAGTCAAATACCGGACCATGCAGCTGCAATCTACAGATTTATTTGCAGCTGAAGCAAGACCCTTCACGTGCATGCTAAGTTAAATCCAACCGATTTCGTCTCCGACGGTTCCTCCTACAAAACGTCCTACGTGCGCCCAGCGGGCAACACGTAGCATCCTCTATTTCGAACGGCAAAACGGCCGTTGGGCCCTTCCTCCGTTAGTTTTGCTTTGCGAGAATCCGTCACGCTTCGTTCTTAGATTCCCTCTTTTCAAAAACGTCCTTTTCAAAAACCCCCAAGACCCTCTTTCCTTCAGCCATTTTTAGCTTCTCTCTTTCTTTCCGCCATTTTTAACTTCCCTCTCTCTTTCGGCCATTTTCAAACCCTCTTTCTTTCTGCCATTTTCAAAACCCTCATTGCAGCAGTACACCTATCTCATTCTTTCCTTCCCATAAGAACGAGCGAACGAGGTTGGGTTGGTGCTACAAAGACTGATTGGTCGCACGGCGTCGCCGGTGTTGGGTTGGTGCTGCAAAGACTGCTGATCGACAGTTCTTTTCGAAATCTTTCTCTTCTTCTTTCTCTTTTATTATTTTTTTTTTGGTCTTCTCATCCATGGTTAGATGTTTCCCTCTTGGGGTTGTTTGTATTGACCGACCATGTTAAGTCTCTGTTATTGGAACTACATTTGGATGTTTTTGGTCTTCTCATCCATGGTTAGATTTTTCTTATGGTCTGGAAAGGGCCTTGGTTAAACTTAGCCTACTAATCAAATCAAGTGTAACAACATGTAAATGGAAAACCCAGTCAAACCGGACTAAACTAAAATATTTTGTGTGTGTATGCTAAATAAAACTGAACTTATGAATTTTGTTTCAGTTTTGGTTTGGGGTAAACAGGTGTTATTTGGGTCAGGTTTTGGTTTAGAATATTGGGTTATATTTCAGTTTGATTTGGTTTTTGAGTGGGCTAGGAGGAAGATTTTTGTTGAAAGAATTTATCTCAGCCTTAGTTGGGGTTGTAAGTCAGATATGTCTAGAGAGGTTTTAAAGCGGCATTGATAAACACAAAGCCAAGATATTTTCAAGTTCTCTGCATTACAATTGAGGTGTATACACTTCTAAGCTTGGGATTAGAAACATTGCAGCTGAGAGATTATTGTTTGTTTAGCTAGATTTTTTTCACAGGGCTTTACCAACTTGAAATTTCCTGAAATGTAGAGCTACTTCATTTGTTAAGGAATTTGATGACGAAGAACCCATTTGTTGATGAGAGGAAGATTGAACTCACTTACTGCTGTATGTGATATTTTTCCACATGATATTTACAGTTGATAAAATACTGATTGGGACTTTTCACTCTTTCAACCCTCTAAAGAAAATGCAAGACTGATGTCATTATTGGTTTAGTTCCTTGATTTCGAGATTCTGCTTTGACGTAGAGTTTAGCTTAGTAGTAATATTTTCCAGAAAAATATACCCTTTTTATTCATGGAAGCAATTAAAATTACACAATAGCTGTAGCTAATTTGTTTTTAATAGCCTGCCCACATGTCTTTGTTTTTCAAATTGTCAAATTATCGCATACTGTAGCTAATTTGTTTTGAGCATTATATATTGACAGTAAGCATGATATTTTACTTAGTGTAAAGCTTTAATAAAGAGTCAATTTCATATGTTTTTATTTTTATTTTTATGGATGATGAAAAAGATGCAGAAAAACAACATAACCTGACTAGAAAACCCATGAGAGATGAGTAATATAGTCAGGCACAAAACGCCATAACACCCTGTTACAAACTACTCGTTAAACATAACCCTAGCAAAAGACCTCAACAACCACAAGCATCCAATAAATTTTATAAGTACGATGTGGAGCAAATGTTCCCCAAAATTAAATGCTAGCATTTAATTACCTCCACAAAAGGAAACTTTTTAATCATTTTAGGAACCCACACATGGATCATCACTTTCTATGATGATAAAAGCCTTGGGTGAGCCTTGGCTCAATCAGTATTTTAAAATTGCAACATTTATTCTTATTACTTTTGTTCTTATTACTTCAATTGCAACATTCATGCTTACAATTAGTACTATTCTTTTAATATTGAAATTTTTGTATTCACATTTACATTCATTGTATTTATCATATTTACAGTGTTTTGTCATGTTTTGCATACATCTCAGTAATTTTTTTTTCCGTTTACAACCTTCATCCCTCTAGGTAAACAACGTGGCTAGTAAAGTCGACCCTATGCTGAAAAGGCAATAGGGCAACGACCGAAACCCCACAGCCTTAACCGAGTACTGTTGACTAGTCTTATGACTATGAGGTATATTTGGTTAAGGTAACCTTTGTTATCAAGTCCTATTTAGTGACCCGCATGCATGGGAATATGAAAAGAATAAATTGAGCTCAGCTGTTGGAGATTTGATGTGAGTTTTATATCTAAACAGAGAACACAAGGGAAATGGATATTGGGGAGGAGATGTCGTGTAGATCAATTGATGGTATTGAAGACACCACCAATGAGGACGTAGATTGTTTGCAAGAATCCACACAGACTGATTATTTACCAAAGATTGGGATGGTGTTTGATTCTGAAGATGATGCGCATCAGTTTTATAATGAATATGCAAGATGAACTGGATTTGGAATGAGAAAAGACGCATTTCATAAGCATCCACACACAGGCGTACTCGTAGATAGGATTTTTTGCTGCTCTAAGGAAGGGTATCGTCGGATGGATAAAAGGGGTAAAACGATTGTAAAACATCGTGCAGAAACTAGGACCGGTTGTATGGCAAGAATGAAAATTGGATTGGAAGATGGTGGAAAATATATTATTAGACAGTTCGAGGAGAAGCATAATCATGAGTTGCTTCAGCCAAGGATGGTCCATATGTTACGATCGCATCGAAAAGTAATAGAGGCCCAAGCAGCTGAAATTGATATAGCAGATTCGACAGGGATACAACCCAAGAGAACTGTTGAAATGATGAGAAGGGAAGCAGGAGGCGTTGACTCTCTAGGATTCATGCGGGCAGACTGTAATAATTATTTGCGGTCTAAACGTATGATGGCCATGCAAAAGGGAGATACAGGAGCCTTATTGGAATATTTTCAGAGAAAACAATCGGAAGATGCATCCTTCTTCTATGCCATTCAGTTAGATAATGAAGAGCTTATTAGTAACATATTTTGGGCTGATTCTAGGATGATGGCAGATTATAGTTATTTTGGTGACGTGGTTTGTTTTGACACCACATATAGAACAAACAACCATGGTAGACCATTTGGGTTATTTGTTGGTGTTAATCATCATCGACAAACAAAAATCTTTGGCGCTGCCCTATTATATGATGAAAGTATTCCCTCATTTACTTGGTTATTTGAGAGCTTTATACGAGCTATGGGTGGTAAGAGGCCGAAGACAATTCTCACAGATCACGACCAAGCTATGTCAAGTGCAATTGCTTCGGTGTTTCCAGATACATACCATCGCTTCTGTGTTTGGCACATGTTCCAAAATGCTGCAAAGTATCTTAGCGATGTGTTTAATAGTGAGAAATCATTCGCCAAAGATTTTAGTAGATGTGCTTATGAGTATGAAGACGAGGAGGAATTCGTAGAAGCATGGAACACAATGATTAACAAGTATGATTTATCCTCGAATAGTTGGTTGCAAGCAAAGTTTGAGGAAAAAGAGAAATGGTGCCTAGCATATGGAAGGAACACGTTTAGTGCAAACATGAGTACAACACAAAGGTCTGAGAGCATGAAGGCATCACTTAAATTTCATCTACATAGCCAAAAGGATTTATTACAATTCTTGGTTCGCTTTGATGAATTATTGGATGATAGACGGTATGACGAATTGAAGGCTAATTGCAAGATGATGAACAGTACTCCTGCATTGCCTATCGAGGGAAATCAAATGTTGGAATGTGCAAGAAATGTCTACACAGAAGAAATATTTGAATTAATTCACAAAGAAGTACTTGATGGTGTTCTTAATTGTGAGATGCATGAGTGTGTGGAAGTTGGCGAAGTGGTTCAGTATAAAGTCAGTAATGATTCTGCACGAAGGGCTCGTGACCGTACTGTTACATTCAATCGTTCAACTACTTCAGTCAACTGTAGCTGTAAGAAACTTGAATTCAGTGGCATATTGTGTAGTCATGCATTTTATATTCTTCATTTTAATAAGATAAAGAAGATACCCGATGAATATATTTTGAAAAGATGGACAAAAGAAGCGAAGAGTGGCTGCACTGCATATGAAGAAGGGGTTGTTGTTGAGGACAGCCCTAAAGTGGCAATTGGGAGGAGTTTTAGGGAATTGTGTCACACGTTTTTCCAAACTGCCAGAAATGCTGAAGATTCCTCCGAATTTGCTAGTGATTTGGTTAAACAAATTGAATGTGGGGTGAACGAAATGCTACAAGAAAAGAACAATGCAATCACTCCGAACGATGCCTCACGAAAAGATGTATCTCAAAGTGAAGTTGGAAGAGTCAACGTTTCACAAACAATTTCGAAGCCGGATTGCACAAACCTAGATAGTGTTGCGGACAATCAATCTCATGCTAGTGGTGGCGATGACACGGAAATCCTTTCAAGGGCAAAAGGTATTAGAAAAAAGGTAAGGGGTGGTCGTGTTGGAACAAGTTGTCGTAGGCGAAAGAGTGCGTTGGAACAATCTATCAAGCATAGAACAAAGCAAGCTAAACAAGCCGGCAATGTAGATTGTAACGTGTCACAACATGAATCCAATAAGCAAATAGCAGGTCCAGCAACTTTCATGCCATTTACCTCTAATAGCCAACCTGGTCAAAGTTCTCTCACTCCACTAACACCGTATATGAGGGATGCATTTATGATGCCCATTAGCCCGTTGACTCAACATACTCCAGCATTTCGGGTAAATTGTACTTCATTGTTTGCATTTTTCCTTTGTTCATTTATAGTATTATTGTTTCATATAACTCAGCTGACAAATTATGCAGGCATTTTTACGTTCCAACCAAGTGTCGCAAGGTAATGTTGGTGACAATAGGATTTTGGCGCAGGGTCTTCACGCCAATTATGGCTTCACTCAAATGCTACAGGTAATTATAGTCTAAATTGATTGATTCACAAAGCAAACTTTTCATTTTCCTAAATATACATTTTCTTTCCGTGGCCATTTGTGTTCCCCCATGGCAATCCACCGAATGCAAAATGAAAGACTCAACGTGGCCATCTGGTATAAGGTTTTATCACTTCGTAGCATTCTTTTCCTCCTTTTTAATTCTGATTTGTGTAAGACTGCATCATGTTTTAAGTTTTAATAAAATTTGTATACAAGGGAGGGATATGAAATAAACAATTAAAATATAAGGGAGGAAATTTTCTCCTTGATAAATTTTATGTGATTCATCTAATGCCAAACGAAATATGAAAGTAGTAGTGCATGATCTTATGAAGTGGTTACAAATTTCCATGCCAATTATATTATACAAATCTGAGCTACATAGCTATCTGTGTTTGATAAATAGATTCGTGAGAGGAACGTAAAAAGTGGAATGTAATATTTGATGTGGAAAGAATATGAATATTAGAGTCAATGGCAAATTATTGAGAAGGATCATAGAATAATGTATATCCATATTTTTAAATTCCTCCAGACCATTTTTTTTACTTAAGAAGGCACTAGAAAATTCCATGGGAAGCTCATGAAGCATACAATTATAATTGCAATAGCAGAATATTTATTCCTCACTATCTTTTAAAAGATTGAAGATTTGATGATTGTCTGCATTAATGTGTCATATCCAATTATTTCCAATTTTCATTTTTTACTACTCAATTTGTTCTTAGGTTAGGTTATCTAAGATTTCCCAAACCATAAAACTAAACCTTAAACAGAATTGTATGTTTAATAAGCCCATTTGAATCACAAAGCACCATGCTCAGCTAGAAGCTAAACAGATCCTCTTTAAACATAATATCCAACAAAACAAAATCTATCAAGCATAAAAAAACTTAAGAGGAATCCACAAACCGAAAGCAAGAAAGCAACTTTCTATCAACAATGCACTAGTAATCCTAAGTTCTCTTACTAAGTACTGAATAAATGAACATGAATGTAAGCTCTCAATTGGAAAATAAATGATGAATCTTAAGCAACCAAATAAAGTAAAATCCAAAAGCAAAAGCTTCAAACAATTATTTCAGATATCAGATAGCAAAAGAAAAGGTAATAAATCAAGAAATTAAACACATGTTATTGATGGATGTATGCCTACCCATGTCAGTTGGGGTGGTATCCCTTGTCTCTTTTGGCACACATGTCCTTCATATAACCATTTTGTGTATAGAGTTGGAACTTGGGTTGGGATGTAATTTCATTTTAAAAGGAAAAAACCCAAGCCATCTTTTGGAAATGCGGTCCCACTAGTGAGGCTGAAATTTTCAGATGAAGCAGAAAGAGAGAGAATTTAAAAATTGAAAACAGGGGAAGGAAACATAAAAGCAACATGCTTGTTAGTGCAGCAGTGAGAATTTTGTGTTCATGAATGATTTCTCCTACTTGCTGCCTGGAATGAAGTCATATCTCGTTGTATAGCTAGTTAATTCCATAATCATATTAACGGTTATATCTATTATGTATCATGTAATATAGGTAATAGCAGCATATGGTATTTGCCTTATCAACCGACAAGGTTTATATTCATCAAGAGTCACAAAGCATTATTGTTCTCCTGTTGTCACTGTAAGCATATTTGACTATTCTAGCTTGCATTAAATTTGTGTAATAAGGTATGCATATGCGTTTCTAATTCTATTGTAAATCATAGGATATAATCATAAACGGCAAAGAGGAGATTGAGATTGATGTGATGTATAAGAAGTACTTCTCTCTGAAAACAATTGGGTCTCTCCTCCGCGAATGTGAAATGGTAAATTAAGTATGTTTTTTATGGAAATAAAAAACATGTTGTCTTATAATGTTCTTCTCTCAGTAATTTTTGCAAGTTCTTCCAATTACATGTTTAGATTGGGCTTCTCCTCCTAATTAATAGTTAATGTTTTATGTAGATTTTTCTACCAATATGCCAAAGGAACCATTGGTTCCTTGTAGTACTGAATGTGAAAGGAAAAGATTTGAATTGTTGGACTCGGATAGTAGTTCTAGACAAGGTTTGCAAGGGGAGGCGGTCAATAAACTTGTAGGTTTGCGTTTCCATTGTTAATTTGTAATTTAAATTTGCTAAGCATCCTTCTATGTTGTCGTGGAAGTGTTTGACTTAGATGATAGTGCAAGAGATTTTAATTTGGCAAGCAAAATTTTTTAAGGACTTATTTGAGACAATTGTCCACGGAAGACCGCTTGGGATTCCATCATGGGATAGGGAGTATGCATCAGTGCCTCATCAAAAGAACGGGTAAGATAATGTCTTTGTGGATGATTGGTGTTCTACACTGTTCTAATACATTTATGTTTTGTTTACCCCGAACTTGTGATGTAGGTTTGATTGTGGTGTTTTTGTGTTGAAGTTTATGGAATTTTGGGATGGGCATGTGCTAAACCCTCAATTTGGACAGGCCTGCTTTCTTTTTCCAGAACTTAATTACATCATATGCATTTATTATCTTATAGATGATTGTTTGATGCTAAGTTAATGTCATTACTTGTTATGAAGCAGGATAATATCCCATACTTTAGGAAGAAGGTGATGGTGGATTTGGTGTTGGATCCAACTAACAAGTTAAAGGATAAGGTGTTGCATCGTCAGATTGGTTGATGCTTGGAGAAGACACTTCCATGTTTGGGGTTGTATAGTATTTTGTATTCATAGGAACATGAACTACTTTACAATGTTTTGGTGTTATTTTTTTTTTGGAGTGATGCAATGTTTGGGGTTGTATAGTTTTTTTTATTCATAGGAATATCAACTACTTTTAATGTTTTGGTTTTTTTCATTTTTGGGAGTGATGTGAACTTCATGTACTTAGAAAGTTTTGGTGTTTATATATGTCTTGTTGAAAGTGCATTTACAGTTCATCGGTTGTTTAAGTGACAAAACGATAATTGTACGGTTAATCGACTATCTTACGATTAACCTCGAAATAAACGAGTAATCTATAAGTTGCCGATCATTGAATTTCAAACTGCCCCACATAGTTAATCGTCATCGTTACAATTAATCAATATAGGATCAATCAAGTTCATAGGTCATTCTCTCTTCTCCGATTTATCGAAAATGTTGGCGATCAATCGTATCGGAAATGTATCTCACGATGATGTAATTATATCCTTCTTTGATTAATCGTAGGATACCATCCCTTTCTTCAGGTTGTTCCCACGAACCTCTATAAGTATCCTTCGATTGCTTAAAGAGTATCCTATAAAGAAATATTTGTATCCTCGATGCTAATAAGATATTCCCCAATTACGGCCCGGATATAAGTGTAGTAATCGTGGGATACCATCTTACGCTTCGTGAATTGCCAACGATAAATAATAAGTATCCCATGAAATATGTAATTGTATCCCACAAATAAAAAATGTATCCACCGAATAATGAAATTGTATTCCAAAAAGGCAGTAATCGAAATTTATTCCATAGATGAATCGAAATTGTCTCCCCAAGTACGCATCGGATATAAGTGTAGTAATCGTGGGATACCATCTTATGCTTTGTGAATTGCCAACGATAAATAATAAGTATCCCATGAAATATGTAATTGTATCCCATGAATAAAAAATGTATCCACCGTGTGCGCACCCGATTTCGGTCGCACGACGAGGTGCACGCAAAACGATGCGTGCCTCGGGATTTGTTTGGAGTCGCCACTACCTGATGGGGTGCAGGCAGACACCTGGGTGCCTAAGTTCTTCTACTAAGGCTTGGTCTGCAGCTTGAGATTCTAAGTAGGTTCTCGGTTGCGGTCTGGGGAAGTCCGTAGACACCCTAGTCCACCCCGTCAAGTGACAGGTCCCGTAGGTTTCCCTGGTTTGAGTCAACTTTGGTCTCTCACTCACCCGATTCCTATTCCAGCATGCAATTTGATTAGGTCTGACGGGACCGCCAAAGCGGTGTAGGTCCCTTTACTTGATTTTATCTTTTTAGTTAAAGATGAGATGAGTCTAATTGGGCAGGCCCTATTGGAAGGCCCGCGGATTCCTTGGTGGGCTTAGTCAAGCCTATGTACCCTTGGTGGGCCTCGGTCTAGCCTGAGAGGCCCTTTGGGCTTGGTTCAAATGGTTTTGATTTTATTTTGAAGTTTAAGTTGCATTTAAAGTGATTTTCATGCAAAGGTGGGTCGGGTTGGTCTGTGGGCCCTTGAGTGGGCCACACAGATGGTTGCCAAATGATTTAATTTGTCTTTGATTTATCTTCACCAACATGGGCCAGGCATGGGGCTTGGGGCCCTTTACCTGGGCTTGGGCTTGAAAGCCCAAGGCTTCCTGAGTTAGGGTTTGGGAACCCTAACCTTGGTTGGGTTTAATGGGCTTAGTGGGCCCGACAGGCCTTGCTCGCGGTCTCGGCCACACCATGCCTAAGTCTAAGCTAGCATGCTTCCCAAATGGGCTTTGGTGGGCCTCAATGGGTATGGCCCACTCAATCACTTTGATTATCTTGATTTAACAAAAGTGGGTTTATCGGGCTTGGTGGGCCCACAGGAAATCGATTTGAACCGGGTCGGTCCAAGGCCCATCCTGGGTTTCCAGGTGACCCGGAAACCCTACTGGTTTGCCTGGATTGATCAAACAAACCAAAGAAATCACACAAGATCAGAAAATGGCAAAAAAGCAATCTGGCTGTGTAGCCGGCCTGAGATGCCGGTTACACTCAGGGCTCTGTGTATCTAGCATCTTCGGCCGGTTACGAATGGATTTCTGTTGATCCGGCCTGAGTTGCCGGATCAACCTACAGAAGCCTCTTTTTCAGATTTTTGCTATGGGATTGGGTTTCTAAGCCTCCTAGGGTGTGTAAGCACCTTATTTTTGCACCCCTGGAAGTGCTGAAAATGAAAATCCTAGCAGAAAAGTCAAACCCTGAGGGGTCAAAATTTGACCTTTTGATCAAGTGATGATTGACCACCTTGCTTTATCTCAATGGATAGGGAATCCCGACATGGTTCCAACGCAACTGAGTTTGCTGGAATCGAAGTCCGGATGAGGGTTCTGTGGGCCGGTCAAACTTGAGAATGAGCCGAAAGTTGACTTTTCCTCGAACCCCGTGCCAAGTGCTTAGCCCGATGTCATTGAATAAAGGGCTCCGATACGAGTCTAACGCAATTAAGTTTGCTCAAATCGGAGTTCAGATAAAGGAGATATGATCTGTCGAAGTTTCCGAGCAGCAAAGCCAGAAACTGCACACGTGGCGCAGCAACTGCACACGTGGCAGCCAACGCAGCAAAATATCTCAGGGACTAAATCTTAAATATCCAAAATTCGCAGGGGCAATCCATAGATATCCAAAAGTGTCAAATCGGTCAAGTCGAGGGGCAAATCCGTAATTTTTTGATTTGTATCCGGCCAAATATGCCGGGTACACTTGCTCCTCTTCATATCCGGACTCAAATACCGGATACAAAGAGATTTTCGCGCAAGATTCGCGCCGATCGCCCGACAAATTCGCGGCAGCATTTAATTTTCGAATGATTATGTTTTGTATCCGGCATTAAATGCCGGATACAAAGGAAGACCTGTGTAACCGGCCATGGAGGCCGGATATTAAGAGTATTTAGTGTATCCGGCCTAAGTTGCCGGATACATTAAGTTTGTCTATAAAAAGGAAACAGCAGCTCATTTCCGGGGGTTGGCTTCATTTTGCTGGTTTCCACCCCTTCTCCCCTGGACCACTGCTCCGAAATACCTCCCTTTTCACCCCCTTTTGCTTCCTTTAACCCCCAAGTATCCCACCTTTCTCTCTTAACCCTTCTCTCCCCTCTTCTTCTTCACTTCCACTCAAGCAAAGGGAGTGGTAGCTGCTGTTGGTATCAAAAAGGAGTGCTCCAACCGCTGTTTGGGTTCGAAAGGAGGTTCCACGTGCATTTTTCCAGGGTTAAACCCTAAGGTAATGTTCTTGGTGGTATTATGTTCAACATAGATTGAAATGAGCATCTTTTGAGCATGTTATAATATTTTCTGCCTAAGCATGTTTTCCATAGCTTGTCTTTGTCATCTTATTTGCATGGGGGAGCATGTTCCTCCATTTGATTATCCATCCATTGTACCCCATTTTTAACCCCCTTATTCCCTTCTTTAAATAGTTTTAGCCGAATGATCTTGCATGTGTGCTGAGCATGAAGTTATTGATTTAATGCAT
The DNA here is from genome assembly GCA_947561395.2 of Buxus sempervirens. Lineage (NCBI taxonomy): Eukaryota > Viridiplantae > Streptophyta > Magnoliopsida > Buxales > Buxaceae > Buxus > Buxus sempervirens. The sequence goes on along the minus strand of OX387184.1, from coordinate 53,010,430 downwards.
GAGCTTAGGTTAGATGATCTAGGTCATGTATTTCATGCATATCCCTTGAAAAGTATGCTCCCCATCCCCTTTTGCTATCTCCCCTAGCTAATGCTATGGACAGCATGATATTGTCCTCTCTCTGGTACATGCACGCATGCATGCCTTCACACACCATTGGAACCATGCATCCCCCCTCCTTGCTTCGTTGTAAAAACCTCAAAAGAGATTGAAATGAGGTGATTCCTCATCTCCAGAACCACTGTGGGCTCACACAGGAGCCCACATGACCCCTAGAGCACCCTAGAAGACCCAAAAACCCAATCCCAATGCAAAAATCTGGAAGAAAGGCTTCTGTGTGTTGATCCGGCAACTCAGGCCGGATCAACAGAAGCCCACTTGTAGCCGGCAAAAGATGCCGGATACACTGAGACTTGTGTGTAACCGGCATCTCAGGCCGGCTACACTGCCAGAATGTTGTTTTTACTGTTTTGTGATTTTGTGCTATTTTTTTGGTTTGATTGATCAATCCAGATAAACCAGAAGGGTTTCCGGGTCACCCAGAAACCCAGGATGGGCCTTGGACCGACCCGGTCCAAATCGATTTCCGGTGGGCCTTCCAACGGGGCCCACCAAGCCCGCTAAACCCACTTTTGTTAAATCAAGATAATCAAAGTGATTGAATGGGCCATACCCATTGAGGCCCACCAAAGCCCATTTGGGAAGCATGCTAGCTTAGACTTAGGCATAGTGTGGCCGAGACCGCGGGTAGGGCCTGCAGGGCCCATTAAGCCCATTGAACCCAACCAAGGTTAGGGTTTCTAAACCCTAACTCAAGAAGCCTTGGGCTTTCAGGCCCAAGCCCAGGTAAAGGGCCCCAAGCCCCATGCCTGGCCCATTTTGGTGAAGATAAATCAAAGATAAATTAAATCATTTGGCAACCAGCTGTGTGGCCCACTCAAGGGCCCACAAACCAACCCGGCCCACCTTTGCATAAAAATCACTTTAAATTCAACTTAAACTTTAAAGTAAAATCAATCCATTCTAACCAAGCCCAAAGGGCCTCTCAGGCTAGACTGAGGCCCACCAAGGGACACGTGGGCTCAACCAAGCCCACCAAGGAACCCGCGGGCCTTCCAACGGGGCCCGCCCACTCAGGCTCACATCACTTTAAGCTAAGAAAGATAAAATCAAGTAAAGGGACCCACACCACTTTGGCGGTCCCGCCAAGACTCAACCAAGTAGAATGCTAGAATAAGAATCGGGTGAGTGAGAGACCAAAGAGTTGACTCGAACCAGGAAACTATGGGACCCGTCATCCGACGGAGCGGATTGGGGTGTCTACGGACTTCCCCAGACCGCAACCGAGAACCTACTTAGAATCTCAAGCCGCAGACCAAGCCTTAGTAGAGGAACTTAGGCACCCAGGTGTCTGCCTGCACCCCATCAGGCAGTGGCGACTCCAAACAAATCCCGAGGCACGCATCGTTTTGCGTGCGCCTCGTCGTGCGACCGAAATCGGGTGCGCACAGGGTGTTTCGGGATTGCGGCAGGGACCGGAGTGTCCCTGTTTGGGTCTTCACCCTTCACATATCATTGAAATAACCATGCAAACGCAACTCAATTAATACAACCTAGCATGCATCTAAGCCATTACAAACAAATGTATTTTTACAGATTTCTGCACATGGACAAAGTGTGTGAGGGGGTGGGCATGCTTGGTGTACGTGTGCGTGTCAAGAGGGAGCACGCCTGCTATTTACAAGGGGCTGGAGGGTACTAACGTGAGGACAACAATGAGCCCTCGTCACCCATGAACATGCATGCATATTCTAACCTAAACATGCCAACAACCACTAGCATTACCTTCATGCTCTAACAACACACCAAAACACTTAATAAGATGCTTTAGAGAAGGGAAAGAGGGGGCTTACATGGGGGTACAAAGGAACTGAGATTAAAGGGAACAAGCTCCCAAGTCAAATGAGATAACTCAATGATCAAGCAATGCTTTAAAGGCCATGGAAAACAAGCATGAAGTGGGAACTCTCCCTCCCTTGGAGCTGTACGAATGGCTCCCCTTACCATGGGAGGTGTCTCATGCGGAGAAAATGAAGGGAAGTCACATAAAGAAAAATCAGATTAAAAGATACCTTCTAGATAATACATACAAAACTCCGGAGACATGCTTGGAATTAGTCCCTTTTCATATATGTGAAATAGCCAGTGGTAGGAAGCCATACCTTGGGGTTAAACAACCCTTGTGTGGTGTGGTTGAGGTTCCTCGGAGCCCAACAGCAGCTGGAGCACCTTCTTTCTTGCACCAAGAGCAGCAGGCCTTCTTCTTGCTCGTGAGGAAATGGAGAAGAGGAAGGGAAGAGAGAGTGGGAGATCCTTGAAGTAAGGCTTTGAGGGTATGGGGAGCCAAAGGAGGCCAAAAGGAAGGGGTTTCGGAGTAGGTGGTCTGAGGGAGAAAGGGTGGAATCAACCCAAAAGGAGCCAACCCCCGAAAATGGGGCTGCTGTTGCCTTTTTATAGAAAACTTAATGTATCCGGCATTAAATGCCGGATACACTACACTTCCTTTGTATCCGGCATAATATGCCGGATACAAAACATAATAATTTCGAAAATTAAATGCCGCGGCGAATTTGTCGGCGAATCGGCGTGAATCTCACCGAGCAAATCTTTGTATCCGACATTTGAGTCCGGATATGAAGAGGAGCAAGTGTATCCGGCATATTTGGTCGGATACAAATCGAAAAATTACGGATTTGCCCCTCGACTTGACCGATTTGACACTTTTGGATATCTACGAATTGCCCCCTGCGAATTTTGGTTTAGTCCCTGAGATATTTGATGATTTTTGGATATTTGAGATTTAGTCCCTGAGATATTTCGCTGCATTCGCTGCCACGTGTGCAGTTTCTTTGCCATGTGTGCAGCTTCCGATTTTGCTACGCGGAAACTTCGGCAGCTTATATCTCCCTCATCCGAACTCCGATTTGAGCAAACTCAGTGGCGTTAGACTCGTATCGGAGCCCTCTATCCAATGACATAGGGCTAAGCACTTGGCACGGGGTTCAAGGAAAAGTCAACTTTCGGCTCTCCTTTAAGTTTGACCGGCCCACAGAACCTTCATCCGGACTCCGATTCCAGCAAACTTAATTGCGTTGGACTCGTGTCGGGATTCTTCATCCATTGAGGTAAATGAAGGTGGCCAATTATCATTTGATCCAAAGGTCAAATTTCGTCCCCTCAAGGTTTGACTTTTTAGCCGAGTTTTGCATTTTCAGCACTTCCAGGGGTGCAAAAATAAGGTGCTTACACACCGATTAATGAAATTGTATCCTCTACAAGTCATTAATCGAAAGTTATTCCATCGATGAATCGAAATTGTCTCCAAGTACTCGCCGGATATAAGTGTAGTAATCGTAGGATACCATCTTATGCTTTGTGAATTGCCAATGATAAATAATAAGTATCCCATGAAATATGTAATTGTATCCCACGACTAAAAAATGTATCCACCGAATAAAGAAATTGTATCCCAGAAAGGCAGTAATCAAAATTTATTCCATCGATGAATCGAAATTGTCTCCCCAAGTACACGTCAGATATAAGTGTAGTAATCGTGGGATACCATCTTACTCTTCGTGAATTGCCAACGATTAATGGTCACAAAAAAAAATGTCCATCGATTAATAATCAGTATCCCCTGAAACATTTAATTGTATCGCACAAATATAAAACGTATCCTTCAATTTCTGAAATTGTATCCCACGAACGGTTAATCGTTTTTTAACTCTTCGATGAAGAATTCGATTCGAATAAAATTCGTCAATTAATCGGAATTGTCTACCACAAACGCCAATGCTAGGTACCAATTGATGATTACCGATTAATCGTAAGTCATATCCGACTAACCATTATATTTAGATTCATCTATAATTGGCGATTCAAATTATAGACTGTCGTTTTCTGAGGCAAATTGCATGATTAAGATTCGATTAATCGAAACTTGCCGATGAAAGACTGGGCGAGTAGCTATCCATGATAACCGATTAATCGTAACGACTGACCAACTAACCATTAATGTTTGATGCATCGGCGAAGTGCCGACTCAAGTTACAGAGTGTCCATTTTCTAAGATAATTTGCAGGATTAAGGATCGATAAATCAATAACTGCCGACGAAGGACAGGGCGAATAGCAACCGATGATAACTGATTAATCGTAATGAATCACCGACTAACTAAGAATTCTTGATTAATCGAGAATTACCGATGCACAACTGGACGCATAGCAACTGATGGTAGCCGATTAATCGTAACGAATGACCGACTAATCATGAAGTTTTGATTAATCGACGGAGAGCCGATTCAAATTACAGAGTGTCGTTTTTGTAAGACAAATTTCAGGACTAAGGCCCGATTAATTGAGAATTGCCGATGCACAACTAGGCGCATAGCAACCGATGGTAACCGATTAATCGTAACGAATGACCGACTAATCATGAAGTTTTGATTAATCGCAGAAGTTCCGATTCAAATTCCAGCGTGTCGTTTTCCTCAGACTAATTTCAGGATTAACACATGATTAATCGAGAATTGCCGATGCACAACTGGACGCATAGCAACCGATGGTTACCGATTAATCGTTTATTACTCACGATTAATCATTGATTTGATGATGCATCTAGATTTTGTCGATTAGATGGACGGTTGGTTTTTTTGCTTTGGTGCACCACATCGTGCATTGCATAAGATGACTTTGGGTTAATCATAACAAAATGTTAGATTAACCACTATTTTGATGAGCAATTTATTAATTAACGATCGCAAATGTTTAGTCCCTTTGTTAGAGGTCTATGAATTTTGAGTTCATTGTCGGATTGATTCAAGTATTTGAGTGTTAGAATGAGAAAAAATAATATCAATTTCTTAATTGTTTTGAATGTGCAACCTGGCAAAAACATTGTTAACCATGCATACATCACTTACTTTTGCATGTTAGCCTCTCCAATTATCAATTACAAACTCTCACCAATGTAATAACATCTCAATCACCTATATCTTTATCAGCTCTACTATTGCAGCTTCCATATGCATCTCTTACAGCAGTGATGGCTGTCCGATATGCATCATTCATTATCTGTAACTCTTTCCGCATGTGCACCAGCCGACCAGCCACATCCTGAAAATAGGAGAACGATCGAGTTGGTTACGTTAGAGGGTCAATAATAGGACTGTAATGAATGGAAATTGCCGATGAACGGTTAGACGAGGTATGAACAATATCTTACAGGGTCAATAATAGAAAATTCAGAGTTCAGATCTTCAGGGGTAACTGGAACATCCTCCTTTAACCGTTCCGGTGTGGACTACACAATAGAAAATAAATAAACACAACATTCTAATGTCGTTATAAGTCAAAAATTGTGAAGAGTGGAGAGGATCCATACTTGCGCTTTTGATGGAAATTCGCTTCTGCATGCGGGACTTCCAAAACCGGTGTTAGACATCAATGCCTCCAAATTAACCTGCAAAACACATGCTCACAATTAATTCACCTTGTTGTATAATGCATCAACCTGCGTATGAGGTTGTAGCCTACATTTTAATAGTTTTATTAGACAAGTATAAAATATCATCATTAACCCACATTAAAGTATAAATAACACGTACCAATACATTCCTCGCACATGTATAGAATAGTTTCTTTGGGTGATCACGAGACTTGGATACTCTTATAATTGCCTTCTTGTTACAAAATCAATGCATACTTTCGTATCTTAACTCATTTGTCCAATTTTCTTGTGATGATGCCATCAGAACATTCATGCAAGAGTAGATTCACCTAGTCTGTATCATACAAAAATTAACACCCATCTGGTTAAATTGTGCTCATGGATTATCTACTACGCAAGCCTCTTAGCCCATTTGTCTTCATTAAAATATTCAATGCATCTAAAGATACCATATCTAGAGAAATATTGAAATTTCAACATTTTTTTGGGGTTAGGGATTGAGGTTGCAAAGGTTATTGATAAGAGGGCAACTTGGTGCATCCAATAACAGAGCAACTTGGTTCACCCTAAAGAAGCTAACCGACCTTGGGGTTTCACATAGGATGCTGACATCAAACTAACAAATCCTTGTGTTTGGATACAAGTGGTTTATTTCTTTTCTCACTCTAATTTATTTCTTCACTTATTTTATGGTCTACAATATGACAAATTTTCACAATATGGACGTTCAGCACATGTCATGATTGGATACCACTTAAAAAGATTAGATAGTTGAGCCTTCTTCTATGAGTGGATGATTTTACCAATATTATCATTAGGGTTTCTTTCCAAACAACAAAATGTTCTTTTATTAATTTGTAACCAATAATGATTAGAAGCTTCAATTTATTAATTTTCTTGGTGATGACATTTGAGTTATCAGGATTGAATGGGCATGTTAGGTGGTTCATTAGAGGGGTCTGTTTGGCATATCGATGTCACATGATCAGGCTAAACAAAGTGAAGGGTTCTAATCCATTGCTTATGTATCAATGTAAATATTATGTAATACAAACTTATGTTCCGAAAAAAAAGGGTGAAATTCTCTGTCCCTTATTTTACATTCTTCAAAATGAATGAATTATATGTTTCCATTTATTAAAGCTTTACACTAAGTAAAATATCATGCTTACTGTCAATATATAATGCTAAAAAGAAATTAGCTACAGTATGCGATAATTTGACAATTTGAAAAACAAAGACATGTGGGCAGGCTATTAAAAACAATTATATGGATGCTTAATGCAAATGCTCTATTATCTGAAGTAAAATTATATGGAGCCTTATGTATCACCAAATAAATGTTGAATGGTTCCCACATCTGTGGATAACCACATAAACATTTGTAGGAGATTTTTGGCACAAATTTTTTATTGTTTCTATTGTAGATTGTATTGGATTGTGGAACTAAAAAATGTATTGTCTTGTAAATTTTTTTGGGTGTTGCTTTAATATCTTTAAATCAGAAAGTAAGTTTCTTAATGAACGTGGCAAACTTGCTTGGAGCCTAGCCTGCCTAGGCAATTTGGTGTTTTCCCAAGAAACAAGCTATAGAGCCATATGTTTTGCATTTTTCCCAACTATCATACAACACTGTGATTTTGTGAAGTGCTAGCTATTGCGTAATTTTAATTGCTTCCATGAATAAAAAGGGTATATTTTTCTGGAAAATATTACTACTAAGCTAAACTCTATGTCAAAGCAGAATCTCAAAATCAAGGAACTAAACCAATAATGACATCAGTCTTTCATTTTCTTTAGAGGGTTGAAAGAGTGAAAAGTCCCAATCAGTCTTCTTTAGATTCATGATAATCATATGATTATTTTCAATTGCTTCAATAGTATTTTATCAATTGTAGATATCATGTGGAAAAATATCACATACAGCAGTAAGTGAGTTCAATCTTCCTCTCATAGTAGTTAATTGAGAACAGAAAATAATTAGTCAACATGCTTCTTTTAAACTGATGAGTGCTCATTCATATCCCAAAGCCGATGACACCTACAGCTAACAGCTACTGAATAAACACTTGAAAACCGAATCAATCATCTTGAAACCAGACATTCTGCTTCCATGTTTTTATTTTTTACATCAAGGAACCGAATTAAACATTTAAAGATGAAGGAATGAAATATAATTTCCAGAGTTAAACAAAGATGCTAACTCAAACAAAACTCCATTCCACAATCGTAGAGGAGATAATAGAGAGATTTAAGATTAAAAAAAAGGATTGGAAGTACCTGTCTTTCTACTTACTGAGATGGTGCTTTAAGTTCCCGATCACCCAAGCCCTTCCATGATTATACAGTATATGCATCCATTTCTAAATAGGTGAGACATGGAACTAACCCAGCACAGATCAAGCCCTAGACAGACCATCTACAGGCAGCCAAAATCAGAATTAATTCCTGCCAAAATTTCCTGCAAAATATACAGCTCCCCATTTCTATACCAAAGCATCAGAAACTTCAAGCTTATTACCATGAGTTTACTCCATGCATCAACAAATGGGTTCTTAGTCATCAAATTCCTTGACAAATGAAGTAGCTCTACATTTCAGGAAATTTCAAGTTGGTAAAGCCCTGTGAAAAAAATCTAGCTAAACAAACAATAATCTTTCAGCTGCAATGTTTCTAATCCCGAGCTTTGAAGTGTATACACCTCAACTGTAATGTAGAGAACTTGAAAATATCTTGGCTTTGTGTTTATCAATGCCGCTTTAAAACCTCTCTAGACATATCTGACTTACAACCCCAACTAAGGCTGAGATAAATTCTTTCAACAAAAATCTTCCTCCTAGCCCAAAAACCAAATCAAACTGAAATATAACCCAATATTCTAAACCAAAACCTGACCCAAATAACACTTGTTTACCCCAAACCAAAACTGAAACAAAATTCATAAGTTCAGTTTTATTTAGCATACACACACAAAATATTTTAGTTTAGTCCGGTTTGACTGGGTTTTCGATTTACATGTTGTTACACTTGATTTGATTAGTAGGCTAAGTTTAACCAAAGCCCTTTCCAGACCATAAGAAAAATCTAACCATGGATGAGAAGACCAAAAACATCCGAATGTAGTTCCAATAACAGAGACTTAACATGGTCGGTCAATACAAACAACCCCAAGAGGGAAAAATCTAACCATGGATGAGAAGACCAAAAACAAATAATAAAAGAGAAAGAAGAAGAGAAAGAGATCGAAAAGAACCGTCGATCAGCAATACACTCAAAACTGTTGGATCTCCCTTTGCAGCACCAACCCAACACCGGCGACGCCGTGCGACCAATCAGTCTTTGCAGCACCAACCCAACCTCGTTCGCTCATTCTTACGGGAAGGAAAGAATGAGATAGGTGTACTGCTGCAAAGAGGGGTTTGAAAATGGCGGAAAGAAAGAGGGTTTGAAAATGGCAGAAAGAAAGAGGGAAGCTAAAAATGGCTGAAAGAGGGTTTTGGGGGTTTTTGAAAAGGACGTCTTTGAAAAGAGGGAAGCTAAGAACGGAGCGTGACGGATTCTCTCAAAGCAAAACTAACCGAGGAAGGGCCCAACGGCCGTTTTGCCGTTCGAAATAGAGGAGGCTACGTGTCGCCCGCTGGGCGCACGTAGGACGTTCCGTAGGAGGAACCGTCGGAGACGAAATCGGTTGAGTTAAATCAGGCTCAAACGTTAACATTTCTGTTAACGTGAGCTCCAATCTCCTTTCTCCTCATTGTACCAAATCGATTGGAACACCCAGGTCCCCACAGCCACGGTCTCTCTCTCTACGGCAAGAATGCCCCACAGCCACTGTTCATTTTCTCTCTCTAGGCCAAGAATACCAAACAGCCACGGTTCTCTCTCTCAAATGGCTGCAAGCTTCTGAACCTCTTCTTCTTCACTTTTCCAAGCTCTCTCTCTAGTCTCTACACCAAAAACACCCAAAAGCCACGGTTCGTTTTCTATTTTTTTGCGTTAGTTTTTTTTTTTAAATCTTTCAGGGATTTGGGTTTTGATAATTTTTTTGAGATGAAATCTCTTATTTCTTTGTTTTTGTAGATGGTTCAACCGAAGGGACGAAGAAATAATTTGCCACATCAGCCATAGCACTACTTCACACTCATGATATCTCTTCTGCATCACAAGCTAGACCTGGACTTTGTTGCGTGACAGCTTCGGTTGGATACGGGACGAAGCAGTAGTTTGCCACATCAGCCAATTTCGACTGGTAATTAATTATCCCCTTTTATGTTTTTTGTTTTATTGGTTTGCTAACAGTGCTGAGGCATAAGCTCATCCTTGAGATAAAAATTGAACAAGGGCTAAGAAAACCATAAATTTCACTAAGAAATTGATCCAGCATAGCATTCTTCCACCGAGAATAAGACCCAGCTATTATTCCTGGTCATCATGGATGTCCTCAATAAAAAACTTGACTTTGATCCCTAAAACTAAGAAATATCTGTAATTAAGGTAATCAAGCAAGATTATAAAAGAATAACAGGGATCTTTGTTAAAACATAATGAAATGCAGTTAAGACTTAAGAGGGGACTCAAAATAATATCTCATACTCATACTTTGGTCGTTACCCTTGATCAGATTGACTCACTAAAGATTTATTATTAAAGGTAGGAAGAAAAAACCAAAAAGAAAAATGGAGAAAGAAGATGAATAAGACTATATGCAGCGTCAACAGTGCCGACATGCCTTCTAAGTTACAAACGAGAAGACTATGAGATACCCATATGTAACTCTATATAATGTTATTATGCTTTAATACTTTTTATCCAATGTTAATTTCTCTAGTTATATCAAGTAGTGGAAATTAAGTCCTCCATTGAATATAAATTAAGTTGTCATTCAGAACTGAAAATCAACATGTTTCTTCATCTCAGGAGGTAGTTGTTCTGGAAAGGAACATTTTGTAGATCTAACCCCAGCAATATCTAATCTTAAAAATGAGATCAGGTAGCCTTAACCTTTAGCATTTTTAGCTGAGTGGCTCTAAACAAAGGCCTTCTCCCCATCGATAGCTATAATCAAGTACTTGGGATTAGGTTTAAAGCTCTGCAGAGAAGATATATGGTTAAAAAAAAAAGTGAAATTGCAAACAACTGGTCTAGCGCTTTTGTTTGTTTCTTTTTGCCTGTTAGAAACCCAAATTTATTTCTTCTTTATATCTTTTGGTTACTATAAACCCAATGACAACATATTAAATCCTTTCTAATTGAAAGCAAATGCAAGTCCAAGTTCCTCTATATGTTTTCCGAATTGATTATCTGTAACCATAAGGATATATTCCACTTGTGTTTTCCAATTACAAGGAGAGTCACTGCTAAGAAGGTCTTTTTCCCAACTCATTTGTTTGAAATGCTTCAACTTGATTTCTATTTGTATTTGTTCAATCATGTTATTTAAGTTTTTTCTTTTCTCGTTTTTTTATTTCCTAGTTTATGTGAGATTAGATTGTGCTCTTAGTTGTTTATAAAAAAGTTTGATAAGTATATGTTCCTTTCAGAGAGAATGCCTAGGAGAGTAGGGTTACTTTGAGGAGGATTGGAGAAGATATGGATTTTGAAAAATACACAATTAGTCATGCGGGTGTTGACGTGGAAGTTGTGCCTAATGTTGAGTCAGAGTATATCCCAAAAATTGGAAAAGCGTTTTGACACTTTGGACATAGCTTATGATTTTCACAATGCATATGCTAGAATTGTTGGATTTAGCATTAGCAAAAATCGGGTGCATAAGGACCCAAGTTGGATAGTCACACTCGATTAAATATTTTGTTGCTCAATGGAAGAAAAGCATAGTGAGGTATTTGATGTGCGCATCATACCAAAAGCAAAAATGAGATGTGGATGTAAGGCCTACATGAGAATTCATTTGAATAACAGTGGAAAGTATGTGATATGAGCATTGAATGAGAGCCATAAGCATGAGATGGTTCCTTCAAGCATGAGTCATCACTTGAGGTCTCAAAGAACAATTACCACTAGGCAAGCAATTCAGGCTAATATTGCTGAGCATGCTGGATTAACACCAACTGCAATTACAAATCATATGAGTACACAAGCTAGAGGAATTAAAAATCTTGGACTTGTGCATAACGATTATAATTATTATATACACACAAGAAACAAAATACAGATGAAAAAGGGAGATCGTGGTGAACTTGCATCTTGTTTTCAAAAAAAGCTTTGTGAGGATTGGTCATTTTTTCATGACATTTAACAAGGTGAAGATGGCATGATAACAAACATATTTTGGACAAATGGGCAAATGGCTGCAGATTATCAGTATTCTTGTTATGTTATTTGTAGCGCCCCAGATCCGGGTCTGCCCTATCACAGCACCAACCCGTACCCGAGACCTACTTATGGGCCCAATAGAACCTGATAAACACAATTTCCTAGGCAATTACAATGAAATTATCAGAGTGCATGACTAAAGAAGCATGGAATAAAAATTTTCCATATAATCAAAAGATCATCTGTACTATAATCTCCAAAACATGATATACATGTGAACAAAATACAACTAAGGCAACTAACCATTCACAATGATCTTCCCAAAATATACAGATAAGTACAAAAGATTCTCCCAAGAGTATAGGTCCAAAAATAATATTTACATCCCATATACAATCCCCAAAACAAAATACATCATCATAATAAGAACCCTACTACGGGTAGAAATGGTAGCCCTCTAGCCTTTACTCAAGCTCACCCTCAATAACTGCCCCGGTACGCGGCTCCAAGCGGATCTGAAAACAAATCCGGTAAAACAAAACACGCGTGAGACTTAAAGTCCCAGTAAGCAGCAAACATGCATGTAGAGAAACAATTTATGCAGTTTTTATAACATCATGATGATATTCACAATTATATAGTACTAAATGCAAACCAAAACAGTTCAATCGGATATAAAAGAAATTCCAATTCAAATATCTCAATCAAATCAACAAATACGATCAAATACTGTAAACATGTCTTGTTAGGACTCGTGGTTAGCATGTCTGTAAATTAGATTAATGACCAGTATCCATTGCCACCTACACGACTTACAGAGAGAAGCCTAGCTAGGGACATCTCAGCAAGCGGAGTACCCACGTATGGGCTGGCAAGTAGTCAACCTAACCAGGGATCCAGACTAAGTGGGATTCCCCACCCACTGCTCGATGAATCGCAAGGACTCCCACCGGTTCCCCGCGACGGGGGGTTGCTGCAACCCTCTGTTCCCCGAGAAGGCCTCACTGATTCCTCACAGTGGAATGCTATATGGATAAGGCAATTAAAGCTAACAAGCCAATACCAACACACTAATTAGACTCACTGTGGATCCACACCAAGAACAACGTCCAATTAGACAACTCACAAATTCAAACCAAACCAATCAAATCAAAGAATATAACCAATGCTTAAACCAAAGCCAAGTGGAATTCCCCATCCACTATTAAATCAACCGAGGCCAAGTGGAATTCCCCATCCACTACCAGTCCATACTAAGGGCAAGTGGAATTCCCCATCCACTGCCAATAAAACCATAAGCCAAAAACCTTGTCAAGTCATATAAGAGTTTTTCGACATCGCTTTCATAAATCCAAGCCAATCAAAACGAAGGTCATAAAATCCTCAAAACACATTTTCGATGAGTGGATTGATCTTTCAAATCGCAAATAAGTCACCATACCAAAATTCAATGGATTTCGAGACAAAAAGTTTTGGACCTCAAAAATATTCTAAGTCTGGTTGAAAACGTTGACTTTTCGGTGTCGAATTTTTCTAGACAAATCTACAAGGATTTTGGGGCTCATTTTCTGGTTGTAGTCTATTGGAGGGCATATAAATCATCTAGAATTTTCTGGGCTTCTGAATCACTCATTTGGATATCAAACTCAAAAAGCGGTCTTATTTGAAAATCGGGAAAACTGGAAATTTAGGCACAAACTGGAAAGTTGACTTTTTATTGGTTGGGAATTGGGCCTTGAGAGTATTTTTATTGGTTCCAAATGGGGGGTAAAACCTTATTTACATGTAAAGACTTAAGTAAATGGAGCAATAAATACACATGAGGGTGAAGAGTTCTCAAAAACAAGGTTCAACGTTCGGGCGTTAAAGGCATAGACAACGCAACGTTCGGGCGTTGGGGTAAAGACAGGGGTTAACATTCGCGCATTGAAGTTTAGAGTTTGTGCGCTAAAGGGTAAATCAAAGCCAGCGCGCGCGCGGTAAGTTCAACGTTCGCGCGCTAAGGTCGCGATTAACCCTGGGCGATTAATCCTAATTCACGATTTACTTTAACAGAATCTGATTTTTGGGGGTCTTGGCTCAGGATTAATCGCCGGCTCGGGTTCTTACGAAATTTTGGCTATTTTCAACACACAACTCATAGAAATCATTTTCAACCTTTCCAACATCAAAGTAGGTGATCACAAAACATCCCAACACACTTAAAAACATCTTCTGAAACAAAGATTCATCTCAAATCTACATGAACACAAATCAAACACATGAAACCTCATTCAAGACACAAATCTCAAACCCTAATATAAAATAGGATCAATAAAGTTGGAAGTCCATGGCAAATCAATAGAAAAATAACCAAGATCATCATACAATCAAAACCCTGCGAATTTTAGACATCAAAACCATCATGCAAGATCATTTCATCAAATAAACCAAACCCTAGAGAGAGAATACGAAAGTTGGTAATTCATTTTGTTTAGAAGGGTTTGCTACTTACTTGTTAATAGAGAAGCAACCTCCTCTCCTAGCTCTCCTCTTCTTCTTCTTATTTTTCTTCTTTCTCAAGCTTTCAAGTAAGCTCACAATCTTCCTCTCTCTATCTATACGTCCAAGACAAGAGAAATGGGTTTTCCAACCCTTAATTAGAAATTAGGGCATCCTTTTATATGCCCAAGTCTTTCAAATCTGCCCCTAAACAAGGCTTTTATTCAACTAAACCCTAGGGTGTACCTAAGGCATACCAGGGGTACCTTAGTGTTATTCGAGTAGGGTACCTTAGTATTAAGTGGGATACCTTAGTGTTAAGTGGGGTGTTTGCCTTAACCACTTCAAAAGGCATGCTTTAGGAATGCTTGGGAGGTGTACCTCAGTTAACACAAGGGGTACTTTAGTTATATGAGGGTACTTTGGTTACATGATGAGGTACCTTGATATTTCAAGGGATTTACCTTAGTCATTCTAAAGAATAAACTTTAGATAAGCTTATGGGGGTGTACTTCAGTTATATTGAGGAGGGTACTTAATTATAGAAGGAGTGTACCTTAGTTATATGAGAGGGGTACCTTAGCTATATAAGGGGTTATACCTTAGGCAAAACAATGGGGGTTACCTTACTTATATAGGGGTTACTTTAGTTATACAAAGGGGGTACTTTGGCTATATAGGGGGGTGTACCTTAGATAAAACAGTGGGGGTACTTTACTTATATGAGAGGAGTACCTCTAGGAAATACAAGGGGTGTACCCTAGGTAATATAGGGGATGTACCTTAGGTATGTTGGAGGTACTTTAGTTATATAAAGGGGGTACCTCTAGCTGTATAAGGGAATGTACCTTAGCTAAACAAGGGGTACTTCAAGTAAGATAGTAGGGTACCTTAGTTAAAATAAAGAGATACCTTAGGCAATACAAATGATGTATCTTAGGTATAATAAGGAGGTACTTTAGGTATTCGAATGGGGTACCTTAGGCAAAACAGTGGGGTACCTTAGCCAATATGAGTGAGGTGCCTTAGGTAATTATAAGGGGGGTACTTTAGGTATACATGTGAGGTACCTTAGGCAATGAAAGAGGATACCTTAGGTAAACACAGGGGTACCTTAGGCAAACACAAGAGGATACCTTAGGTAAACACAGGGGTATCATAGGCAATTAAAGTAGGGTACCTTAGGGATACAAGTGGGGTACCTTAGGTATAATTGAGGGGTACTTTAAGTAACACTTGGGTGGTACCTTGGGTAATACTTGAGTATACCTTGGGCACACAATGAGGGTACCTTAGGAAATACTTGGGTGTACCTTGGGTATAGAAGTGGGGTACCTGGGGTATACTTGAGAGGTTATTTGGGTATTCTTGGGAGATACTTAAGGTACACTTGAGAGGTACCTTGGGCATTCTTAAGAGTTACTTTGAGTATTCTTGGGAGTATTTTGGGGTATACATGGGTATACACTAGTGTTATCCAGGAGGGTACCTGGGGTAAACTCTAGGGTACCATGGGTATACTTGGGAATTACTCTAGGTACACATAAGTCTAATGTTTCAGAATTTGATTTACAATTCATTTAAGCTAATTGGAGAGTATCTTAGAGAATTGGAATTTAGAAATAACATTAATTAAACTTACCTCAATAGCCTTCATAAAGTTCAATTGATTCCTCTAAATCCTCAAGAATAATCCACATCTACCTCATCTTCATAACACAAGTACTTAATTAGTCTAATAATCACACTTTACATTATTAATCTTTATAATTAAGATATAATCCGGGTCGGGGTTTTAGATTATTAGTTTTGATACTACGTTCAAAACAAATACTAAAAATTGCCCTCTTGCGTTGTTTGTTGGGTTAAATCACCATAAACATGCAGTTGTTTTTGGTGTTGCACTACTATATGAAGAGAGTGCAGATGCATTTTCTTGGCTATTTAAGACGTTTGTGAGTTGCATGCATGGTAAAGCACCGAAAACAATTAAAATTGATCAAGATCAAGCAATGACTCTAAAGTTGCAACCTACAATTATATAGTAACTCTAGTAAGTAATCTATCATTATTATTGGATAATAATGAGGTCAACCCAAAATAAATTACCACTTGTAGATACCCTAAATTGCACCAAAAACAAGAGAAAATGAGGAAAATATGTCAAAATTAGGACACGTGTACGTTTTCAATTTCAAAATTTAAAAATCATAGAGAACCATATGCATGTTATCGTTATTAATGTTTTGTATTCACCATATTATCAATACAGGGATCCTCGTATTGGCCATGCGGTTACTATTCAGGCTTTCCTTGTGAGTGCAAGTGGCTTATGGCGTGGCTTCCAGAGACTTCAGCCAGTGTGCCATGCTAGGTAAGCCATGTGGGAGAGTAATCAATTTCTCCGTTATGAAGATAACAATTCTTGAGAACCATACGGTTTGTACAATTCTTGGATAAACCATATGCTATATACAGTTCTTGTTTTTAGCATTTCAGAAAACCTTGGGATCTGAACTTAATTTAGCTTTTATACCACTCTTGTGAGGCCTAATCTACCATATTTGCCCTCTGAAATTGTGTGAATCCCTTCAATTCATGGTTTTGAATTGAATTGGAAGAATCTAGAATTATTTTTGTGGATGCCCTTGGGACTTTTCCACCCTCAATTGTACCTATAAATAAAGGGTCTCGCCTAAAGCAAAGGGCTGGAGAATTTTGTCTCAAGAGTTTTTAAAGAAGAAGAGAAACTTTGCCTAATTCTCTTCTCAAGCTTCCAAGGCACACAAGGTATATATCTAATTCTTTTTTTACATTTCAAGCACTCTCATCTTCTAACTTTCTGTAGAATAAGGCTTGAGTGTGTATGAAACCCCAAACCATGGTTTAAAGTACCTTAAGCCACCTCTCTAGCCGTAAAACGTGAAGAAAGAGCTAGGGAAAATAAGTCATGGGATGGATCCTTAGGTTTAGAACCTCTTTGATATGATATGTGCTTGTTTTGCTTATTTTTGCATTTGGTCTTCAAAGTGAGGAATTCCATAGATCTATGCTTACCCTATGGCATTTTATTTGAATTCTCTCCATATGATTGATTTTCAAAACAATTTTGTGCACATAATCATTAAATTTTGAATATAGGCATGGTTCTCTAGATCTACTTTGCTCCATAAGGTAGATCTGAAAATTTGGCCTTAAATCAATGTCTCAAGGCTTTTTGTCAAGTATTTAAAAGCTTTTGACTTCATGGAAAATGCCTCATTCACTACAAAAATTAAGGCCTTTAGCGGCGGGCCATGTAAAACCCTGGATTTTCCGAAAAAAAATAAATCAATAAATAAATAATTAATGAATAAATTATAGAGATTTAGAAGTGAAGATAAATTAGAAAGGAAAAATAAAATTGGAACCAAGTGTAGAAAATCTAAATTACAAAGGAGAATGTAAAATCCTAAATTTTTAATATAGTAATAATATAATAAAATAAATTAAATAAGCCCAAAACACATTGAGAAGTTAAGATTTAATTTAAGTATTGGAGGAATAACATTATAATCCAAAGAAATATATTAGTAATTAAATAACTAAATAATAATTTTGAGTAATTAGGAATTTAAATAGAAACTTCAATTAATTAGAAAAGAGGAGGATGATTTAGATAAATCGGGAGGGTAAATTAAATATGAATGTTTGGGGGAGATAGGTATTAACCCAAGTGCATTTTATGATTAAGAATGATATGAGGAATAAAAATGAGAATTTTTGGAAAAGATCCAAAGGTTAGATATGGAATTATAAGAAAAGGGTATTTTAGTCATTTCTCAATTAGCCAAATCAATATATTGAGTAATTAAATAATTTTTAGGCATGAAATATTTACTTAGACTTAATTTGGGGTGGGCTTGAATTTAAAAAGCAAATTATGGCCTAAAAGAAGGAAAAAGGGTACATTGGTGATTAAGGTTAATAAGGAGCCTTAAATTTGAGGATAAGAAGAGCCTTGAGGTGTTTTAGCAATATTTTAAGATGAGGAATTAAATTAGCACGAAAATTGATTAAACAAATTCTTTCTTTTGTAAGAGATTCTCAAATGAGGAATTAGAAGGAGGGGAAAATAATTAGAAAGAGGGGCAAAGGAAGAAAAGGTATTACATTAGAAGGGGGAGTATACTAATTAGGGTTGCTTACATTGGGACTATAAAAGAGAAGTTTTAGAGGAGGTTAGGGTTTTCAAAGGAGTCAAAAATAAGGAGAAAGGAGAGGAGAAATCGTGCATATCTGGAGAAAAATAGAAAGAGGAAAGGAGAAAAGAAAGAGGAGTTTTGTGAAAAAGGGAGGTGTTGCAGAGGTCTGACCAGCAAACTTCGAACGACGATCTACGGAGATACAGCCGTTGGATCGACCTGAAATTTTAAGATTATGATCGACACTCGAGGAACTTCAATCTGAACGGTGGAGATTGGATTTAGAGGAGTCTAAGGTGGTGCAATCAACCACAGAAATTGGTGGGCGAGTAGATTTCTTGACAGGCTGAGTTCATGTATTGAGGCAAGTAGCAAACCCCCTTTGAAAACTGGAAACTGCATGATTTTCATGTATTTTAGATGTTTGATTGTGGACTTATTTGATTTAGTTTTAGTTTGAAAAGTTGGGTAAATTATAATCTTTGATATTACTGTTATCCTCTCTTTAAGGAACCTAAAAAGTGTTGATTTAGAAACAAAATTAGGTAGAAAAATTGTAGATCAGTTTATTATGATTGGAACTAGGTTAGTTGTGTCACAGAAGTAATTTAGAATGAAATTAAAGAGTTTAGAATCAAGACAAAACCATGGTGATAGGTGAAAGATTCGGAAATCAGAAAAACCTAGAAAACAATGAAATTGGCCGAGCGCTCTAGTCACCGCTTGAGCGCCAATGCAAGCGCCCCACCTGTGTTTTTTAATTTTCAGAAAACCCAAAAGTGATCAAAAACCCAAAAGGCAAACGCCCGAAGCGTTGCTCGAGTGACCAACCCTGAACCAACCTGTTTTACATAGCCCGTTCGAGCGTCTCTTTGCCGCTCGAGCGCCCCTTGTCAAAATTTTTGGATTTCTCCAACCAGCCTAGTATTTTACTACAAAATTGTTTTTATTCAATTTAAACCTATGTACCATTAAAAGATTGGAGTATTTAGAGATAGTTTGCACTAGCGGATCATTAAAATTAATTCTTATAAATATTTTGGGTACATTTTGCTAAATAGCCTTTTTAACTTAGAACCATTGTTCCAAACAATTCTCTTTTTAACAAAATTTGATTTTAAGAGTTCTTACACCTGTATTTGGGTTATTTAAGTGTGTTTTGTGCATCGAAGGATTCGATACACATCCGGGACATACTTGCTCGTTGAAACCTGGAGTTTGGACATATGACTTGGTTCCACTTGTGTGGATTTTTGGATCATAGTTGTGACAAGGTAGTTGCCTGGTTTGTTTATTCCGTAGTTGCGGGTTTGGTTATTGACACAGTTGTGTTTCCACGTGTGCGGATGTTATTGAGAAATATGTCCAATCCCTGGTTTGGTTTTCCACTGTTGTGTGGGTTTAGCAATTACATTATTAATTGATATGTTATTGTAAACACAAATTTCGTGTATTTCCTTTAACACAAAATAAAGTAATTGCAAATAATATGAATTTGATAAAAAGAGGGATTTTACTCTCTTTGGTGCTCGATCACGTGAGCGTCCTCTGATTGACGAGTGATTTGATGTAGATGAATGCCAGGTGGCGTTCTTTAATTTTGGAGTGGTTGTATGTGTTCTTCACTTCGGGATTTGCGCTCGCTTCTGCTAGTTTGTTGACTTGAGAGAGGATTTTCTCTTTATAGAGAAGTGCCTCTTTCTTCTTTGGGGAGGAGGTTTTCTCTTCAAGAGAAGTGCCCCTTTCTTCTTTGGGTGGAGGATCTACTCCTGCCTTTGAATTGTTTCTGCTTTTGGTAGAGGGTTTTCTCTTCAAGAGAATTTCTCCAGAGCTTCAGCCTTTCTGCCCTTCTTGATTTTTTCTGTCCCCTCCTTGTAACCAAGCCCTCCTATTTATAGAGTTAAAATTACAAGGAATTGACAAATTTACCCCTCAAAGGATAAATAACCAAATTTTAAGTTAAAATATCCCATATTTATAAATATGGGATATGGGCTCACAATTTGGGCTTAATGAGCTATTCTTTGACAAGCCCATTTACAAACATGGGTTTTGGGCTTTGCAAATTTTGATGCCTACAAATGCCCCCTCGAGGCTTGTTTATTTAAAATTTTTTTTTATTTTAAATGAACAAGCCTTGACCCGCTTTAATTTGTAAAACCTCTTTTTTTTTTTTCAAAGTTTATGGACGTATGAATAGTCCACTTTTTCTCTCTTTTTTTTTGAAACGTTGACTTTAGTGGTCAACTTTTTTTTTCTTAAAGGGAAGGTGACGTGCATTGTCAACTGTATCTTTGTTGTAGTGCAGTTTGAGATATCTCAAACACGATTTGGCTTGATCGATCTGCAGTTTGAGATATCTCAAACACGATTTGGCTTGATCGATCCGCAGTTTAAGATATCTCAAACACGATTTGGCTTGATCGACTTGTAGAGTCTTAGCCGGAGAAGGACTCTTTTTCTTTATAATCACCTTTCTTGATAATTTTTTCTTTTGGGATGCTTGTCAAAAAAACTTCGGCTTCATCTTGGCTTCCATTGAAAAATTCCTTTGCCCGGAGAACCATCACAACATTAGCTTCGGCTTCATCTTGACTTCTGTTGAAAAATACCTTTGCCCGGAGAACCATCACAACATCAGCTTCGGCTTCATCTTGACTTCCGTTGATAAATACTTTTGCCAGGAGAACCATCACAACATCAGCAGGTATGGATATTCTTCTTTCTGTCTTATTTTGGAGCATTAACCAATCCATTATTCCTCCATTCCACTGTTTGATCTCAATTTAGTTGGAGATACAATCGGATTAGTGGTCCCTTGAGACCAAAACCGTGATGGTTTTATGGGCATCCGGGGTGTTTGTCTCTGCCTTGTCGAGAATACTTCATGCCTTGCCAAGTTCTTTCATGGTGGTAAACAGAAATTCCGGCAATGTAGTAAACAAGGATGAAGATCATGCCACCGAAGGCCCAGACGATGCCGAGAATGCCAAACCCACCACACTCGTCACCACCCTTGGTGGGATCGATCTGGCTCTTGTACCCGATCATCGTCAACACAGTAACGTAAAGAAAGAGAAGAGTGGTGATGAACTCAGCAATGAGAGTCCTGTAGAAGGACCATTTGGTGAGCTCCACAGCATCGATCAGTTTCGCAGGAGGTGGGTCATGGTAATCCTTGGCAAAGAATTCACCGTGCTCTCCACCTTCCTTTCCTGTAACCATCTTGCTCTGCTCTCTTGTATCAGAGAAGAAAGACCTGATGCATGGGAGATTGGCTTTGCTTTAATTGCTTTCAAGAGACGGAGAGAGCATGGGAGAAGGAAGACTTGACGCACAAGGTTTTGTTCCTGCAGTACAAAAGGAATTAATAAAGAGAAGTGACATAAAAGAAGGAGAGAGAGATGGGGACGTGGGAGATGGGTACGTGAGAGAGAGAAAAAGTAAGTGAAGGGGAAGGACATGTGGGAGAGTGAGAAGAGAAAAAGAGATGGGGAGAGAGAGAACGTTGGAGCATAAAAAATTTTTAAAAAAAATATTTGCAGAAAGAGGATGGATGGTGGAGGGAGGAAATTATGAGAGCCATTAATGAAGAAAGAGAAAAAAAATAGAAATGGAAATTAAAGAGAAAAAAAAGAAAGTGAAGACAAAGAGCCTTCACGTCATCACCTTTTTTGTTTTTATTATTATTATTATTTTTTTAATGAAACAACTCGTCTCATTCTTTTTTTTTTTTTCAGTAATGACTTCATCATCAGTGACAAAGTTGCCTCGGGATGGGTGGATTGCTAAACACAATGATCTTGCTTTGAAAGGAAAGTATTTGTGCTTTCCTCAGGTCAAAGTGAGATACCATTAAGATTTGAAGGAAGTTCCAAACAAGGAACTAAGACTTGTTACTCACGATCCCATGACTGGCTCTTTTAGCCATGTAAGTATGAACCATGACAAAGCACTTGATGTCAGCCCGATTAGTGAGTATCCTCCCCAAGAAGAAGCATCCAGAGAAGACTTGATGAGAATGGAACGCCAGCCATCTTTATGTTCTCCTCCTCATCACAAATTTTGTGAAAATCCCCTTGTCCCCAAGCTAATGGTTGTATTGAAGATTGGAGATGGCCTAGTCAAATGGGACACGACACTTGGTTCTCGTGGAGAAATTCAATATCTTAGAGGATTTTGGGATTGGACAACTGAAATTTATAATAAACTTCTTAGTGTTGATCGTACCAAGGAGCTTGCACTTACAGTCTATCCAGCATCTTTTGATTATGCCCGTCCTGCCAACATGTACCGTGCTCTCTGCGAAGTATGCTGTCCAGCGACAAATACGTTTGTCACGAGCCGTGGTGAGATAAGTATCTCTTTGTGGGATATCCATCAAATCACCGATATTTCTATCAGTGGCGAATACTATGAAGAAGTTGTCCCCTGCCTGGATGAATTAAATTCATTACCAAATTCTTGCTCTTATCTATTCAAGGCATTTGCTTTGATCACCCTTGAGAAGAATTTTGATCGAGTCAGACATTCAGATTGGCTTGAATTTTGGTATCCCAAGGCTAAGCGCATTCCTAATCCTCGTGTTTCTTTAGATTACAAGGATGCATCTCACGCTTTCTATTTTGACAAGAAGACAAGAGAGAGTCATCAATCCAAGAAGATATATCAGACGTCTATTCATATGGATGCCATAGAAGGCAAACGGAAGGATGGTGTGAACCCAATTTTCCGCTTGAATTTTCCTGTGGATTCTTCTACTGACGGAGAAGCAAGGATTGCTGCATACTTAGCTTTATGGCTTTGCCAGTATGCTCTATCAATTGGAGAGGATTTCATCCGTCCCGGAACTTTTAGAATTGCTTCTCAGATGGCTCAGGGAGTCACTTATAGTTTGGTTCCTCCAATTTTGGCCAGCATATACAGAGGACTTTCGAATACTTACATTAGTATTCGAAAAGATGGTAATCTAGGAACGGCATCTTCTCCTTTCCCTGGTCATTTTCTTTATGCATGGATGGGTTTGTATTTTGCACGTGGAGTATTTGCTGATATTGATGAGGATTGCTGCCGCCCCCTTATCAAACGATTCCAAGGTCTTTTGAATGCATATTTCTTCTTTGTGAATGAAGCAAAGCAAGCTAGGGACATCATTCGTGGGACCATGACTAAAAAGGACTTCTTCTGGTATCCTTCTCCATTACGCCATCCAAGATCAGGTTTAAGAAATGACATTGGCAATCGATCGAAGGAGACCATTGAATTCATGTTCAGCATTCGTCCTGGATTTATCATGCATCGCTGTGGATCAACCCTCACTGTTGAGATGTACAACCCACATCGCTTTGCCAGACAACATGGATTTCGCCAAAAACTTTCAGGAAGTCCTCTCCCTTTCTCTTTAAAAGTTGATGCTGCTTCTTTATTTAGTTTTTGGTTATCTCTAACCAGGGTTGGTTGTAATGCAAAGTTCCATATCCCTTATCCTTGTGACAAACTTGTTGGTCAATGTGATCCTGATTATTTGGATTGGTGGGAGAAAATTGTTAACCCCTTTCTAGATGAGGTTAGTGTGAAGACTTTAAGTGACAGTGAAAAGTCGAGCTTCTGCATTGATTTGCATAGAAGCAAAGTAGATCGAGATTCCATGAGAAAGGCCATGAATAAGCCATCGTCTTCTTTGAGCCAGAAACGAAGTTCTTCAACTGCTTTTGAAGATCAAAGATATCCTTCCTATAAATCACTAAAAATCATTTTGCTGAAAGCAGCTTCAACACATGCAGAAGTCAGAGAGTTGTCATCTCATGATGATCTTGATAATGTTCCACTCAGGACTCGCATGAGACCTCGAGAAGCATTGGTGAATGATGACAATATCAGGGAGGCAGCAAAGAGAGCACGCAAAAGGGCAATAGAAATAGAACAATCATGTTCCCACCTAACTCCGATTTCAGATGGTGCTGCCACTCTAGTCGTTGAAACTTCCGCTCCTCAAACAATAGAATTGGATTCGAGTAATGAATCACCTAATCTTTTTGAAGGTAATCCTTTACTTCCAGTTCTTCCTCTTCCTCTCTCTCTCTCTCTCTCTCTCTCTCTCTCTCTCTCTCTCTCTCTTCAAACTTCCCACAGGTACCAAGTGATGCATTTTTGGAGCATCTTTCAGGTCTAAATTTTATTGATGGAGACAAGGCAGTTGTAGATCTTACTGATGCATTGGATGATGCAAGTCTTGACATTCCCATATGTGATAGTATCAGAGATGTCAGTACTCTTGGAGGTGGTGTCTTAGCTCCTGAGAAAGAGGATAATGGTGAGGAGGTCAACTCAGGATGTGACTCGGATACTTCAAGAAAGCCGAGACCTGCTACATCTATTTCTCAAGAAGTAATTGGGAAGTCTAATCCCAATCCATTGTCCTTAGCCAAAGCTCTTAGCCTTGATGCATTGCGAGCTTTTCTTAGATCACAATTTGATTGTGCGCTCGGTAATGGTCTTTCTAATATGAAGTCTTGGCATGACACCCATTTTCCTTTGATTGAAGAAGCTCTTCGCACTGTCTTTCATGTAGATAGTACCATTCTCATCCAGGAAATAAAGTCTATTTTGATGCAGACATATGAATACTTCTCTCGTCGTGAGACAAGCCTTGCAGCCCTACCCCAGAGGAGAAGGAAAAGAAGTTGGTATCATTTGATGGCTTAATAAAGGAATATGGAAACAAGAAGGCATCCTTAGCCCAAGAATTTTCAAGGATTACATTGAAATTGGCTGCTTTAAAGAAAAGAGAATTCGAGCTTAAAGCTGAATTACAGTGTCTTCTTTCAGAGAGTGATGAGCTAGTCTCAAAGCAGAACCTATTAATCAATGAAGAGCAACAGAATGTGCTTCTTCCAGAGCTTGGACCGCTTCCTCTTCTCCTAAACATCTTAGAAGCATGCCGTCAAAAGACCGACGATAAAGTGTATTCTTGTAATACAAAAATCGAGGTGCTTGCCGACGAACTTCTGTTCTTCGCCTTGGATCATCTGGCAATTTTCCGTTTTGCAAGTAGTCAATGAAAGGTTGTCACCAATCCTCCACATCAATTTCAAGCACACCTGTGTAATTAGCTTCTTCATCATCTGTTGGTGATAAGGGAGGCAAGACCCATCTACGGGAAACCGGCACAGGCATGGCTTCATAATCAACTTCAGTGAGTACTGTAGCAAGATTGGCTAATGCATCAGCCAATTTATTCTCTCTTCAGGGTATGTATCCAATGACTATATCCTCAAAGCGTCCCATAAGTTGAATTGCATTTTGGTAATACGGGACTAAATCAGGGTTCCGGACTTCGTACTCATTTAAGAGTTGATTAATAATCAATTTTGAATCCCCTTGGATGTCCAATTGACTAAGTTGCATTTCAAGAGCCATCTCCAAGCTAATGATTAAAGCTTGATATTCCGCAACATTATTTGAGCATGGTTCCATCAAGGTATAAGAGAATGGTAAAACTTCATTTTGGGGTGTAACAAATACTACCCCTGCTCTTGCACAGTCTTTGCGAGCCGCAGCATCAAAGAACAACTTCCAGGATGGCATGATATCAGTATAGAAAACTTCTTCATCCAGTAAATCTTCTGGGAGCTCCCATTCAGCAGGGAATGGATGGTCAGCAAGGAAGTCTGCCAAAGCTTGTCCCTTTACAGCTTTTTGTGAGACGTAAATTATCTCAAATTCTGAAAGAACAAGAGCCCATTTAGCCAACCTTCCTGAAAGAACTGGCCTTGTCATAATGTACTTGAGTGGATCAGCACGTGAAGTGAGATGAATTGTATGTGCCAACATATAATGCCGTAGCTTTTTCACAACGAAGATGAGGGCAAGACATAATTTTTCAATTGGTGAGTAGTTCAATTCTGCACCGACCAGAGTCCGACTCAGGTAGTACAGGGAATTCTCCTTTCCTTCTTCATTGGCTTGCGTGAGAAGAGCCCCCAATGATTGTTCCTGGGCAGCAATGTAAAGGATGAGCGGCTTTCCTGGAATTGGTGCCATCAACACTAGAGGCTTCAAGAGATATTCTTTTATGCTTTTGAAAGCATTTCCGCATGTATTGTCCCATTCAAAAGGGACGTCCTTCTTCATTATCCTGCTAAAGGGCTGAAATCTTCTGACAAGGTTGGAGATAAACCGTCAAATATAGGCCAAACGACCTTGCAAGCTTTTCAACTCATGAATGTTGCTTGGTTCCGGAATATTCTGGATGGCATCTATCTTTGACTGGTCAATCTCAATGCCACGATAATGGACAATAAACCCAAGGAATTTGCCGGAGGCGACCCCAAATGCACACTTCAGAGGATTCATCTTTAATTGATACTTCTGCAATCTGTTGAATATTTCATGAAGATCACCAAGATGATCATTTCTTTGCTTCGATTTCACGACCAAATCATCTACATAGCATTCAACCTTTTGGTGCAGCATATCGTCAACGATTTTTTGCATTGCACACTGATAAGTGGCGCCAGCATTCTTGAGTCAGAAAGGCATGACTTTGTAGCAATAAATTCCTTTTGGAGTCCAGAAAGCAATGAGTTCTTCATCCCTCGGTGTCATTCGGATTTGATTATACCCGGATGAATCATCCATGAAAGACAAAGCTTCATAGCCAGTGGTTGCATCGACCATAAGCTCTGTAATGGTAATGGGAAATCGTCTTTAGGGCATGCTTTATTCAAATCACGAAAATCAACATAGACTCAGATCTGACCATTTTTCTTCTTCACCGGAACAATAATTGAGATCCATGTTGGGTATTTGACTTCCCGAATGAAACCAGCTTCAATGAGTTTGTTGACTTCAGCCTCAATTTGTGGAATGAGCTCGGGTCGATGACGAAGTTGAACCTGTTTTATAGGACGGACACCGTGCTTGACTGCAAGGTGATGGATTGCAATCTTAGGATCCAACCCTGGCATTTCCTTGTATGTCCATGCAAAAACATCTTTGTATTCCTTAAGCAGCTCGAAGTATTTAGCTTCTTCATCCGTACTTAAGAGAGCACTCACATAGACGGGCTTCGGTTCTTCTTCTGTCCCGAGATTCAATTCTTTAAGATCATCAACAGTGGCTTGCCCCCCTTCTTCAAAAGTAGCTGGAGCAAGCTCAAGTTCTTCTTCAGAGGAAGGTGCTTCATCCAATGATTCCTCCGCTGTAATGTGATAGGCTTCAGCAAATTCGTCTTGCACCTTAGCTGCATCGTCATCAGAAGAGTGTCTTCTAACAACCAAGGCATCTCCTATCATTCTCTAAATAGGATGAGGTACGTTTTTGCTTATTTCTTTTCTTTTTCAATGTAGCAAAACGCTTGTATTTCCGTGGTTGCTTTCGACTTGACTTCTGATGATCAAGACTACTGTTAATATGAACGGGATGGGGAAGATGATTCACGGAAGCTTGTGGTGGTGAACCGTGCATGGTTGGAACTTCAGCTTTCTGCACCAATCGTTGAAACACCGGAGTGTTTGTACTGGGCTTGCCAATTCTATCGAAAACGGAAGTACGAGGCTTCACTGGCTCTTCCACAGTTTCAACAACTACTTGCACCATGACGAGATTTGAAGAAGCCTTTTTGATGGTGACTTTACGAGGAACATCTAGCTTGTAGCCCAAGCCAGAGGCTTTGCGTGGGATAGAGAATCCCTGTTCCCGTAAGAACTTCTGTGTTTTTGTCAACCCTTGGACTTGGCTGGTATTGGTCAGAACTTCATCTAAATCTCCCAAATGTTCAGACTCATTTCTTTTTCCTCCAGCATTCTTGAGAAGCTTAGAAGCTTGCGGGTTAAACCACCCTTTCGGAGATTTTTGAATTTTTGAAGAACTGGCTTGGAGATTGATGCCTTGAGTAATGTTGGAGCTGGCAACGTCATTTCATTTTTCAAAATTTCAAGATCTTCTGTAGAAAATGAAGATTCGGGATTTTCTTGCAACACCCGCTCTTGAGACTGTTCTTCCTGTCGTTTTGATTTCACAACATATTTGAGTACATAGCGGACTTGTGATGGTGCTGTAGATATGAAGGTGGACGATGGCACAGGAATTTGACTATCCTCCTTCTCAACTTTAGTGTCAGAATCTTGACAGGGTTTCTCCTTTGAAACAAGCTTAAACTTGCATTCTTTTGGAATTTCTGCAGGAAGGACTTCTGAGATGACTTCTGCCTCAACATAGAATTTGGCATCAGCAAAGTGTGATTCTTCTTTGGTGAAAGGTTCAGTTTCAGCAACCACTCGTTTCTGTTCACCGTTACGAATGTATTTCAAACATTGATGCCAGGTAGAGGGTACTACTCCTATCTCATGTAACCACAGTCGTCCCAACAATAGCTCATAGGACGTCTTGGAATCAATAACATGGAATAGGGCAGACGATGTTAGTTCTCCCATTTCCATATTGATCCGCATCATGCCAATAGCACGTTGCCCCCTTTGATTGAAGCCTTGGATTGTTAGCCAGCTTTTGGCTAGTTCATCTCTAGAAATCCCCAGCTGCTTCATTGTATGAATTGGCATAATATTAACAACCAATCCACAATCAATAAGGATGCGTGAAACTTTATGTTCACGAATGTATCCAGCGACATAGAGCGGTCTGTTATGTGGATGTGAACCCAACTGCAAGTCTTCATCTGAGAATGAGATAGCGGTTAGACAGTTTGCATATGCATTTTCTTCAGACAAGGCTGCAATCTTTCCTTTGTACTTGTTCGGATCCACTAAAGCATGTGCTAATGCATAGCGATCCGCCAATGGCAAAGAAAGAGCATCAGACCAACCTAAGCTAGGTGGTATTGCTTTAAGGCATTTCGTGATGCAGTCTTTTCTAGACTTTCTTCTGATGTTTTATGATCCATTTGAGATGAATCATCTTCACAACTGACAACATAAGTTGTGGCATAGTCCTCTAGAAAGAGTTCCTTTGGCATAAACTCCCATAATGTAACAGGCTTGGGGCGGCGTTGCTGGTAAGATTCTTTCTTATTGTGCCTCCTTAGCTTTGGAGCAGCCGAACTCCGTCTTGCCTTAGGGGACGAAACTGATGGGCGAGGATTACGGCGCTTGCGACGAGAAACAAGCCTCCATCCTGAGTCATCATCCGTGAACTCGTCTATAATCGTCGGCATTTGTGGCCGGATCATCTGGATAGAATTTATTGCTTGTACACATGACTTCTTGTATTTCTCTTTCTTGCTGTTGAATGTTGAATATCCATCCTCGATTTCATCTTCAGACATAGAGGATTCTTCCCAGATATCCAAATCATTAGTGAACAACTCATAAAGAGTTGGTATATTTGGATTTCCCATTCTCGGCATATCTGGGTATGCATAAACCGTTGAAACCTCCTGATCAACCCGAAATTGGACGGGGATAGCTCCTAGTGGAAGAAGTGTAGTTGGTACAGCCTCCTTTGATGCAGGTGCCTCCTGGGTGAGAGGCAAAGCTTTCTCAAATTTCATAGGAGTTTGAACTAGTACAGGGTCAAGCGAACCAAATGTTATTGTTGTAACATTGGTTGTGGCCACATCATCTCCTACGTCCAACTCGATTTTCCCTTCTCTGGCTAGGCGAAGGATCAACTCTTTTAGAATGAAGCATTTTTCAAGTGTATGACTGACAATCCGATGATATCGGCAATAATTTGGGTCATCTACCCGTCCTGACTCCTCGGGCCTCTTCGGGGTCGGGAGATCAATGATTTTGAGTTTTAGGAGTTCATCCAGTATGCATGGAATTTCGAAATCCGGAAACGGGTATTTCTTCGCTTCAAGTTCTTTCAGTGTTGGGCGATTTCTTTCACAGGATTGACCTTGAGCAGGTTTAGAGTCAACTTCTACTATTTTCTTTCGACTTGAAATGCGGGCAAGAGGAGCCGGGGTTGAAGAGGTAGTGGTTGCTGTAAGCACCTCATTTTTGCGCTCCCGGAAGAGCCGGAAATGCAAACTCTAGACAGAAAGTCAAGCCCTAAGGGGTGGAAAATTGACTTTTTGATCAAGTGATAATTGGCCACCTTGCTTTATCTCAATGGATGGAGAATCCCGACACGAGTCCAACGCAACTAAGTTTGCTGGAATCAGAGTCTGGATGAAGGTTCGGTGGGCCGGTCAAACTTAAAGGAGAGCCAAAAGTTGATTTTTCCTCGAACCCCGTGCCAAGTGCTTAGCCCTATGTCATTGAATAGAGGGCTCCGATACGAGTCTAACACAATTGAGTTTGCCCAAATCGGAGTTCGGATGAAGGAGATATGAGCTGTCGAAGTTTCCGAGCAGCAAAACCGGAAACTGCACACGTGGCAACCAACGCAGCAAAATATCTCAGGGACTAAATCTTAAATATCTAAAAATCTCAGAGACTAAACCAAAATTCACAGGGACCAATCCGTAATTGCCCAAAAGTGTCAAATTAGTTGAATCGGTCAAGTCGAGGGGCAAATCCGTAATTTTTTTATTTTTATCTGGTCAAATATATCGGATACACTTAGGTTTGTGTATAACCGACATCAAATGCCGGATACAAAGAGATATTTCAGCGAGATTCGCGTCGGACGCCCAACAAATTTGAGGCGGCATTTAATTTTCAAATAATTGTGTTTTGTATCCGGCATTAAATGCCGGATACAAAGGGACACCTGTGTAACCGGCCTCTTAATGCCGGATACAAAGGGACACCTGTGTAACCGGCCATAGAGGCTGGCTATGAAGGAGGCTTAGTGTATCCGGCCTGAGTTGCCGGATACGTTAAGTTGGTCTATAAAAGGCCAACAGTAGCCCATTTCCGGGGGTTGGATCTTTCTGGTTGTTTTTCAGTCTGCTTCCCCCACTTTTTCCCCACCCAAATCCTTCCCTCCTCAACCCCTTTGCCCTCCATAATCTCACCACACCATTCCAAGTCCATACCATACTACCCTCACTCCACCTTCTTCAAGTACACCCCACTAAAAGGGAGGGGCACCTGCTGTTAGCTGCTGGAGAGGAAGCCTCCGGCCCTTGTTCAACCTCCAAGAGGTGTTTTTACTTTGCTTCAAGGGTTAATAACCATCAGGTAATGCTCCTCAACAATTTGTGCTTCATATATATTTAAACTAGAATTTTTCAAAGGGATTTTTAAGCCTGCCTTCACCCTTTGCATGAGTTGATGTCCATGGTGTTTTAAGCATGCACCTACTTCCTTTTTCACGGCATGAGACCCCCCGGAGGTAAGGGTCTATGTATGGCTCTTAGGGAGCATGGGAGTCTATTTTTTACACCATTTTTTAGTGTCCTCTAGTTGCTGTCCATGGGGTTCTCTCAAGCATTCTGGTAGAAGGAGCATGCTCCCTGGTGATTATCTAATATACCCCTTTTTATGTAACCCCCCATTTCCCTTTCTTTATTGCTTTAAGTTGAAATGCATGGGTAGAATTAGTATGATCTTGATGTGAGCTACAAATGACACGCTAGGATAGGTCATTGTTTTTTTTTTTTTTGTATGGATATGGCTTAGTTGTCGATTAGTGTGTGCCGGAATCCACCGTCACTTGTAGCGTGTTTTTTTTTCTCCTCTCTAGGATCATGCGAATGTCTAGTTTTGTTTGCTGTTCTTGAGCGATTTGCCATGACTGTTGCACCACCATAGGTGTTGTTTTTACTAAACTAGCCTTGCTGTTGGTTGTGTGCACTAACCTTGCCCTTGCTTGCTTGCCATTTCATTTTTTGATATATACATGAGCAAGTTCCTCACCCCTATAGCCCCTGTTATGGCTCCCTTGAGCTGCTGCTGGGAACAGCGGCGGGCTCCTCCTTTCTTTGCTACTTTGCGCCTTCCACATGCCCACCTTGGAGTCCTTGTACTCACCCAGACCAGCATACTACCTTACACATGTAAGCCACCCCATGTACACCCTTCCACGTCATTTCCGTGCATGGTACTCGCATCAACCCCCGTAATAGTTGTTGCTACCCTAGAGTATAGTAGGTTTTTCATCCATCTTTCACATGTGCATGGGTAATCGGTATGAAGAACACACACGTGCACATGCATGCTGCTGTTTTGTTTGCTTGTTTTCCTTTCGAATGCATGGTCCCTATCCCCTTTGCCCCCTTTTGATCTGCTGTTCGAGCCCTCATAAGACCCATGCAAGCTGCTGTGGGAACAGCAGCAAATCCCCATTTCCTGTTGCTGTTCCAGAATCTCCAGCAAGCCTAACCAAGGGCCTAGGCTCTCTCCCAAGCCTAGCCCATTGACCTATGTGGGCATGCTCCCTTCCCCCTGTGAATTAATGTTCTTTTCTGGTGACTTAGCCTTTTTATTGATTGAAATTGCATGCTCCATAATACGTATTGCTTTGTGATGACCTTGAATGATTTGAATGCTTTGCCCTTAACCTTGAATTATGCGTTGATTGGTGGGGTAGAAGTACAAACATGGGGGTGCCCATACCCCCATGTCTCTACTACATGTTGTTGGGAAAAGATGAGGGGCAGCAACCCCAATGCCCCTTGCCTTGCTGTGAAATCCAAAGGAGGCCAAGTGGGGCTTCTCCCTCAAACCTGAACCAATGTGGGCCCTCTCAGGGGCCCACCAGACCTTAGAAAGCCTCCTAGGAACCCCTGGAAGTCACCCCAATGGCCAAAATTCGGAAAAAGGCTATTTTAATGTGATCCAGCAACTCAGGCCGAATCACCTAGGGGTTGTGTGTATCCGGCAACCAAGGTCGGATACATGATAAAAATACAGTTTTATGATTTTTGTGTTCCTTGCCGAATTTTCATGTCATTTTTAGCAAAACCAAATAAACCAACAGGGTTTCCGGGTCACCCGGAAACCCAACTTGGGACATGGACCGCCAGTCCAATTGGAAATGTTTGTGGGCCTTCCAACGGGGCCCACCAAGCCGGATAAATCCGAAAGCATGCAAATGAGTAATTTGAGTGAAATGAACAAATTGAATCGGGTGGGCCAAACCCAATGCGGCCCACCCGAACCTCGTTGTGTGTAATGAGTATATGAATTGCATGGTTTGGCCGAGACCAAGGGCTAGGGCCTATCGGGCCCGCCAAAGCCCGCTAATCGAACCAAGTTTGGGTGCAAGCCCTAGGCTTCAAAGAACTGGGCTTTCAGGCCCAAAACTGGACCACGGGCCCCAAGCCCAGTGACCAGCCCATTCCTGGTAAAGCTAAATAAAATAGATCCAAAACACCCTTGGCAACCATCATGGGGGCCCACCCTGGGGCCCGCCAACCAATGCAAACCAACCTTTTGCATGAAAATCACCTAACATTCCAACTTAAACAATTAAGTAAAATCAACTCACTGACCTAAGCCCAAAGGGCCTCCTAAGCTTAGACAGAGGCCCACCAGAGGCATGTAGGCTTAACCAAGCCCACCAGGGACACCGTGGGCCTTCCAAAGGGGCCCCACCCAATCCGACTCAGATCATCTAAATTAAGAAAGATAAAATCAATTAAAGGGACCCACACCACTCAGGTGGTCCCGCCAGACTTAAACAAAATAGCATGCTGGATTAGGAATCGGGTAAGACCAAAGTAAGCTGACTCAAACCAAGGAACCCACGGGACCCGTCATCCGACGGGGTGGTTTGGGGTGTCTACGGACTTCCCCAAACCACAACCGAGAACCTACTTAGAATCTCAAGCCGCAGACTAAAGCCCAAAATAGACTAACTTAGGCACTCAGGTGTCCGCCTACACCCCATCAGGCGGTGGCGACTCCAAATTACCGTTTTACCCTCCAGGAGGCAAGCACGAGAATCCGTACGCCTTGCCATGTCGCGATTTGACTCCGCGCACAGTTGCCATAACCTCCTTTTCTTTAGACGGCCTTGCCTCCTTCTTCACATCCTTCCTTGAATCTTTCTTGTCTCATGGATCATTTGGAATGTAACTTCCATGCCTAGTAATTTGGATTTCCAAATCATGGGCTCGAGTTGCAAGTTCCTCAAAGGTGCGGGGCATGTTTCCTTGCAAGCTATACAACAATCCCCAATGCATTCCCTGGACGCACATGTCAATGGAAGATGCTTCGCTGATTCGTTCCTTGCAATTGAGAACCAAGTTTCTCCATCTTTCAATGAACTCAGCAACAGGTTCTTCCCTTCTTTGTTTGGTTGCAGCAAGTTCCAGAAGACTCACGGTCCGTCGGGTACTGTAAAAACGAGTAAGGAACTCCCGCTCAAGTTGATCCCAACTATCGATTGAGCCAGCTTTGAGATCAGTATACCAGTCAAAGGCGGAACCCTTGAGAGACCGGACGAATTGTTTCACCATGAGGTTACCGTATGTGCCGGCATTATTGCATGTTTCAATGAAATGAGCAACATGCTGCTTAGGATTGCCCTTCCCATCGAAGTGTTGGAATTTTGGAGGCTGGTAACCCATCGACATAAGCATCTCATCGATGCGTTGAGAATATGGTTTAGCATAAACCAATGAAGACTGCGGCGAACCTCCGTACTGGGCTCGTATGGTGTCTATGATCATGTGTTGAAGTTGTTGCACTGAAAGTGATGAAACTGATATCTGTGTAGTATCATGCATGATATTTTGTGACACTGTTCGTTCACGATGCTCCTGTTGTTGCTGCTGCTCCTGAGTATCAGGAATTGGTTGGGGAGTGAATCCTGCAGGATTCGAAGTATCGTGACTAAGTTCAGCCGGTTGGTTCTGCAACTCAAGCTTGCTTACCAAAGTTGCAATTTGCATGTCTTTTTCTGCCAGGGATTGTTGTAATTTTTCAATGGCCTCAACCATTTGTTGAAAGCGATCGTCCGATGTCGAAGCTTCCACCATCATTACCGGTGCAACGGTATCAGTAGTAGAGAAGGAGTATCTAGATCCTTCCTTCCCGTAGTAGGGTGAGGATGGATGAACAGCTACAATTTTCGATGCAGCCACTTTCTTAATGTTTCTCCTGGAATGATGTTCCAGGGGTGACACAAGACGAGATTCTCTAGACTTTGTCTTGGACCGGGTTGTTGGCACGGCTTTAGCAGCAGCACCAGAAGTCTTATTGGAGGCAGCAATCATAGTTTGCTTGGATGCCATTTCTACAGTGATAACTTCTTCTTTTGAACTCGAAAGATGAGAGGAAGAGAGTGTCCCACCGGGCGTGCCACAAATTTGTAAACACAAATTTCGTGTATTTCCTTTAACACAAAATAAAGTAATTACAAATAATATGAATTTGATAAAAAGAGGGATTTTACTCTCTTTGGTGCTCGATCACGTGAGCGTCCTCTGATTGACGAGTGATTTGATGTAGATGAATGCCAGGTGGCGTTCTTTAATTTTGGAGTGGTTGTATGTGTTCTTCACTTCGGGATTTGCGCTCGCTTCTGCTAGTTTGTTGACTTGAGAGAGGATTTTCTCTTTATAGAGAAGTGCCTCTTTCTTCTTTGGGGAGGAGGTTTTCTCTTCAAGAGAAGTGCCCCTTTCTTCTTTGGGTGGAGGATCTACTCCTGCCTTTGAATTGTTTCTGCTTTTGGTAGAGGGTTTTCTCTTCAAGAGAATTTCTCCAGAGCTTCAGCCTTTCTGCCCTTCTTGATTTTTTTCTATCCCCTCCTTGTAACCAAGCCCTCCTATTTATAGAGTTAAAATTACAAGGAATTGACAAATTTACCCCTCAAAGGATAAATAACCAAATTTTAAGTTAAAATATCCCATATTTATAAATATGGGATATGGGCTCACAATTTGGGCCTTAATGAGCTATTCTTTGACAAGCCCATTTACGAACATGGGTTTTGGGCTTTGCAAATTTTGATGCCTACAGTTATTAAGTTATTTAGAGTTTAATTGTGAGTTGTGTCTAGCAGGCTTAGCATTTACATGGATCCATAGAGTAGCTAATAAATAAAATTGTTTTCTGGAGTTTCTTATTCTGTGTCATAGGCATTCCATCATCTCGAGGATGGTACTGCTCCTGGACAGGTCGGTCGCTACGTTACCCACTCTTGGATAGGTTGGGCCGTACATGCTAACTCATTCCGGTTGTCGGTTTGGTTCTTCCGTTGGGTGTCCAATAGCCTGTCTATATGGTCGTCTGGTCTACCTGTAATTCGGTTAGGTAGCATATTGGCACATGTCTGTAGAAAACTCTGTTTACAAATTTTGTTAGTCCTGTGATGTCATAGGTAGGTCCGCCGAGTTGCCACCGACCTATCTACCTCAGCGGTAGATCAGCGCGGGTAAAAGGGTTGGGTTCGCTGAGTTGGCGCCGACTTTGCGCTATGTGTTTGAAGTCAGCGCGAGAGAGTTGTCGGTATCCGCCGAGTTGGCGCCAATGCCTGAACTCAGTGCATATGAAAAAAAAATAGGTTCGCCGACCTGGAGCCAACTGCACCGAGGTCAGCGCACACTCTCTTTTTCCAGGGAATGTGTGACTGCTCATTTTGAAACCATTTTTGGTCGCTTTGAAGCTTCAATCTCTAAGCTCAAGACTAGATTGGGATATTAGAATTATTTTATCTGCTCAAAACAACCGGAGATCATTAAATCAAATTTATTGGTAGTCTTGTGAGTTCCCGAAGTAATAATTGAAGGACTATTGGTAGGTTATTTTTCTGTTCCCGTCACTATGGGTTAATGGTTTAGTTTTCTTTATGTCTTATATTATTTTCCGATTGTGAATTTGTTTAATCTGGGTTTGCTTGATTGCAAGGTGCTGAACTGTATTTGTAAAATTTATCTTGGTATGGGTAAATGGATTTTACTATCAGTTGGACATGTGCTTTGGGTTGGAATATTTACTGAGATATCATGAGTTACTGTTATGGTCTGGAGTGACCTGTGTTGAGCTGTATTGTGTTATACATGATGATGGAAAGGTTTGGTTTAATGTGATTTCAGTGTTGAGTTTATGCGATGGTTTTTCTGTTTTGTTTTAGCTTATCCTGGATCCAGAGTCTAAGCTTAGTAATATGATGTATATGCTTTATTGGTGTAATGGCATGGCCATGGAGTGTTGCCATGACTGGTGTAAAGCAGCCAGAAACCTTGAGTAGGCCTGGTTGTCAATGTCGATACCCGGAGTAGGTCGGCATTGGATAACGAAACCCTGAGAAGACTGTCATTTCAGAGTGTCCGAAACCCTGAGTAGGCCAGAACTGTGTTGTGCGCACCTCGGGTGCGCGGAAAAAGCGGGTTATATGTCTTTTATGGAGTCGCCACTACCTTAAATGGTGCAGGTAGACACCTTGTTGACTTTTGGTCTAAACCAGTGATTTCGGATAAATGACCCGATTACAACCCAGGGAAGTCCTTAAACACCCTGGGTTGCCCCACCAAAATGGGTTTCCTTAAATTAGTTGGATAATATTTGGGTTGTTTTACTATTATTTAATTCTTCTTCTTTTTTTATCTTTTATATATTTTTTATTTGTTCTTTTTATGATCACATGTATACAAATATTGGAGGAATGAAGGTTGCTATACTACACCATGTATAATACGTATATAAAAAATCCAAAATAAAGAAATCTAAATCAAACATTTTATCATGGAGCAATGTAC
This sequence comes from Buxus sempervirens, assembly GCA_947561395.2. Taxonomy (NCBI): domain Eukaryota; kingdom Viridiplantae; phylum Streptophyta; class Magnoliopsida; order Buxales; family Buxaceae; genus Buxus; species Buxus sempervirens. The sequence goes on along the minus strand of OX387184.1, from coordinate 52,972,426 downwards.
TTGGTTACTTCAAAATATATTTTTTTTCTTTTTCTTTTTATTTTTTATTTATTTTTTTATCTTATCTTTCTCATATATACAAGAGATTAGAGGAATTAACATGCTCCATTATCCCAATCATTTTTTATTGTTTTCTTATTTTTTTATGATAATTTATTTGCACAAAGCATGTGTAAAAAAAATTCAATCATATTTAATCATTGAAGATTACACTTTATTTTTCCATTTTTTAAGGATTTGGATAAGATGAGAAGTGTTATAGGAAATTAATTAAAGTTACAAATGTTTAAGCCTATGATTAAAATTAAATATGGTAGTTAAGCCTATTATCTAAGAATTAAGAAAAGAATAAAAAAAAATCTGGTTAGTATAGTTAAATATATTAATTAAGCATATTATCTAAAAATAATTAAGAAAAGAATGAAAGAAATAAGATGAAAGAAATAAAGAAATAATAAATGAAACCTAGGGGTTCTTAAAAAAGGGTTTTAAAGAAGGACTAAACATAAAATACAATAAGTTCTTTTATAAATCCTTGAACTTTTCAGAATAGCAAATTAGGCATGATAGCTTATCAAATTCTTAAAATTCCACTCCCAAAAACAATCGTTCAACAGAAATTTTTTTTTTTTTTTTGGTCATAACCGTGACATGCTTTATTTAACAACACTAACATGAAATAACACATTCAGCCATAACAATAACATGCTTTATATTATTTTCACTTTGAAAATTTAACAATACTAAAAAAATACTTGATTAAAGAATCAACAAATAAAATAAAATAAAAACCTGGTATGGAGTCGATTTCCCGAAAACTGGTGAGAACAACTCCGGATGTTTCCCCCCTTTTTCTTGCACAAACTTCTTCCGCCTTTTTTTTCTCTTCCTTCTTTGCTTTAAAGAACTCTCTCCTTTTTTTCTCCTCCTCTTTTGCTCTCAACTTCAAGCCCTTTTATAGAGGATTCCCACCCCTTCAAATTCTTAACCCTAAACATTTCCTCTGCTTCTCTTAAACAACTAACCCTTCCTCTTCCTCTTCTTAAACAACTAACCCTTCCTCTTCCTCTCTTAAACACCCTCATTCAATTAGGTTTGGTCAAAATCCATTTTGTCCCACATTTTTATTAGGCTTATGTATTTTTTAAGCTTTGTTTCAATATCTCAAGAGAATATGAGTTGGACCAATTCGTCCAACTCATTTCTCTTTGTTTATTTTTATTATTATTATTTTTTTAATCTTAAACTTTTATTAACTTTGTTATTTATTTGCATAAGAAACCCCATTAGGAAACTTACTTATTTACTAAAACAACCCCACAAAATTTTAATTTGTCATTGGTTACATGGCAGCCACCATGGCGTACACGTAGCTGCCATGTGGCATCCAATTTTGGTTTTGTAAAAATCCCCAAACTACCCTTTATTTATTTTATTCATAACTTAGCCGTTTGACATCCGATTTGAGCACGGTTTGGTGAATCGGAATCGGCTCAGAATTCTATTTATTATGGGCTTGTTATTTCAAAAAGACGGGTCCACTATAAAAACCTCGATTTACGTGCCCACATATATGCCGGTTTAAAATATGCTTTTTGGGCAATTTTATAGTGCAAAAATTGGGTGCTGACATGTGTACATGGAGGTGTGGATGTCGCTCTCGCATGTTGATTAACCAATCTAAGCAACTACATGACGTTGACCAATGTTGGTTTTTGACTTTATTTGACATTATATGTTTATTCGTTGGTTTAGTGGTATTGGTGGTTCACCGAATGTGGCTATCGGTTATTTGGTATTGGGATTCCTTCCGCCAGTGTAGAGCAGCATCGTGACCCTGAGGGGTCGGTGTTGTCAATGCTGATACCCGAAGTAGGCCGGCATTGGATGATGCTATCATTTCAATATCCGAAACCCTAAGTAGGCTGGATATACATTTAGAGGTGTGGGTATGGCTATGATGTAACTTTATTGTTGATACTTGTTGGGACCCGAATTATATCTTTTGAGCTGTTGAACTATGATTTCTTCGATATGTTGTTATCTGGTTATACGTGACTTTACGGCTATATGCACGATTTGATACCGACGTTATTGCTTGATTTACATGATGGATTTCCGCATTTTATATCACATGGATTATTGGGATTCTATTGGATTACTCGGATTAGACGTGTTATCGTCATTGTATATGTATTGCACCGTGGCATGTTTTTAGAACTGAACTAAATGGTTTTGTGCATGCATGTGCTGCTCACTGGGATATTCGTATCTCATTCCGTTTGTTTTTGTTTTGTTTCCAGCTACTCTTGGAGAGGACGGTACTTGCCAGTAGTTCTTGGTCATGTGAGTTTATTTCCGTTTGGGATTATTTTAGCGCACTCTGTTATATAGTTATTGTTGTATTCATGTTTTTCCTTCACTCTGATATTGCAATCCTGTGTTATATTTTAACCTCTGGAGACGTGTTACGGTTTATTTACGTAACCCGAATCTGAGGCGTTACATAGACCTTTAGCGGCGACTTTTGACCACCACTAAAAATCGTATGTTTCAAAAAAAAATTATCGATGCATCCTCTTTCCCCGGCCTGCCCCCCTCCCATTGCCCCTGCCCCTGCCCCCTGCCCATGCTTCCCTTCCCCAACCCATACTCGCAAACATGCCCCACACCCATCTTGCTAAAAAAATGAGTTCTTTTGCTCCTTCACGAAATACAATTTTTGGATTGGCTCCATATTTATTTATTTAACTAAAAAATTGACATTTCCACCTGCAAATTATGTGTTTGACATAATCATCTTCCAAAATCTCGAGGACTTAATTAGAACCTTCATACCAACTTTATAATCTGAAAAATGTGTAGGATGCCTGCATATATGTAACAGTTAACAGTTCGGAAAAACAAAAAAGAAAACAGAAATAAATTTATGTGTCAAGCAATTCAACCATCTAAGACCATGAAAAGAATTATGCAGAGCGCAAGAGATGCCACGTGCCCGAACTAGAGATGGAAAATACTATTTGTTACGGATTTTGCACAATCTTCAAGAAACTGCAAAAGAAATAACAAAATATCAGAAATATGAAATAGATCATTCGAGAATTGATTCCAATAGAAGTTAGCATATGGTGTATACTTCCAGTCAAGAACCAGAAAAAGAAACAAAAATGGGGAGGGAAACAGTCATGTGGGAGTGAGCAAGGTGTACAAAATTGTATTGAAGATGAGAACAACAAAGACAAGGTCCATGCATTATGCATTGATAAAAACTATTTAGACTAGTTATACTTCTGGTCAAAATTATTTAAGTTGCAAATGATAGAGGCCATTTGGCACGGAATGCCATGTCAATTTTATAGATTGATTGAAACATTAGCAAACTAATTTTGAGAAGGTGATTTTGAAGTTTAAATCAAAGGCATCATCATTCATTATGAGATGGAATATAACAGAATTCATCAAACCTAATCATGTCCTCTCGGTAAAATTTCTTAGGTCCCAGAGTCAATTCATGACCTCAATAGTAAAGCCTCATAACGTTAGTAAATTCATCATGGTTTGTCCAATTACTATACCCAGACAATTTTATAATGTGCCGAACAACAAAAGCACTAATGAAATCACAGCTGCTAGAAAAAATAAGGAAAGATGTGGTTACCAGGAAGAGTACAAAAACGAATGAAAACACGAACTGCCATATATGGAACACCATGGATTGAGATTGATCGTCTACGGCCATGGCTTCTCAAATGCTTCAACATGCTTCTCATTAACATATGTGCTTCTCCACATGACTCCCTTTAATGTATGCCTTGGAAGTTGTGTAATCAACAGTGTACTGCAATAATAGAAATCAACAATGATGAAGAACAGAAATCCCTTAAACGATTAGCACTGTTTAGAGAAAGTAATATACAGTTATCTAGATTGTAAATCAAAACAGTAAAAGCATGCTTTATCACAAAACAAACCCAGAGATACGATCTTGAGATAATATGCAATATCAGGTCTTATTTTGGAAAAAGAAACACAAGCACAATGGACAAAACAGGTTCTGAGCACAATGGACAAAACAGGTTCTGAGCACAATGATTTTCAACAGTGATATGCAATTCTGAAACAATATGTAGTGAGCTGTGATTTAGAGGGAACTAACAATCACTCGACATACAAAGCAGATTATGTTTTGTTACTATGATGAATTCAGATACAAAGAGATAGAAAACACAGATTCATGAATATACAAATTCACAGAATAGGAATAAGTAACAGACAGAGAAACAAAGATAAAACTATGCTGCAATCAAACACGAACAGAGCTAAAATAGGGACAGATAAAATTAAGAGCGATTAGAAATCTGTTTAAATCGAATTAAACTTATCGGTGAAGTAGACCGAGGCAAGGCTTGAGAAGCCTTTGTACTTAAAGCATTAAAGCGCCCCTTTTCGGATAAAATCCTCAGCACGAAGGTTGTGGCACTCAAGCTCCCAGCATTCAACGGCCAAGGACGTCTGGTAGGTCGTACAACACTACCAGGTACAGACGAAATCTCTTGAAGTGGCACTCAGATCAGGATGAAAACTTCAAATAGAGAATGATCAGAGGGTTCAGAAGGGATTCACTTCTACTCTGATCTCTGTTTTCTCTTTTCTCAAAATAATCGATGAAAGCAATCAAATGAGGGTTTCACGAATTCAAAATAGGGAGAAAAGAGAGCTGTTGAAGTTTGAAAGAAGGGGTTTGCAGATCTGATATCTTAGACCTGAACACAATGCAAATAAGAGGAGAATGAAATATCAACAGCAAATGACGATATCAACGCAGAGAACAAACTAGGGTTCGTCCCCTTATTCTCTCCTCTCGTTTTTAGAATTTTTAAAGATGATTCTCAATTGTAATAGTAACCAACTTAAATAGTTGAACCGTGCAAACCAGACGCCTGGTTTGTCAGTTCGGTTACAACCAAATCAAACGTTTAAATAACGTTATGAAATTATAACGTTATTTAACGTTAAGAAAAAACCCCCAAAAAACGGAGTCTCTGTTTTGAGACTTTCCAAAAAATACAACAAGTTGTACTAACGCAAGAACAAAGTCCAACTTATGGCATAAATAGAAATTACCTGGGTTCAGAGGCTGTCCATGTGACCAACCCATCTGGGTGTGTGATTGGATCCTAAGGTATGATCATCTCATTAGAAAACAACTCCAAGAGAGGGAATGTGTTTGTGAGATGATGTCCTGTTTTTCAAAATGGTGCCTTCAAATCTGAATACTGAATAGAGAGGGAGAAATATATTAATCACCAAGTCAAGTTCTGTTTGAACTATTTAATTAAGAGTTGACTTGGAGAAACATGGTGATGAGCCAAAAAATTTATATTGCAAACTGCTAGCAACAACAACAACATAATTGCTTCACAACTTGTACAGATCAGCAACATATATATATCCTGCTTTTTCATCACAATTTATCAAAAATATTATATTCAATCACATTTCGTGCATGTAGATCCTTAACTACACTTAACCATAAGAATTCCTTTCAAATGCTCTTGGAAACAGAATTTTCAGAAATTCAAACCATAATAGAGCACTTGTGACAGGGAAAATGCGTTTCAGAACAAATAAATAAGTAAATAATGTACCCAAAAAATAAAAAAAGTAAAGTCATCGATACCTTCAATTCTACCAAGCTGAAAACTCTCTAAAATCGATATATGTGAACTGTAGCTCCTCTTACTCCGACATGTTATAAAGATGCAACAAATCTGAAAAAAAAATTTACAAGACATACGTTAACAACTTCAAATATGTACTCCTTTATACATAAAAACAAACTCGAAAATGTAAATCATCACCTGCAAAAATTATATGACATGGAGGAAATCAAGTATAAAAGCTTCAAGAAGTCTTGCTCCTGTAGACAAGCTTTTGTAGGCAATGGAAAATGCCTCCTCGGTTCTCGTTCTTCCCAAAGAAAACAAATGATCAAAAACGGGGCTGAGTTGCTTATGCTTTGGAGGAAGACAAGAATTGTAGGATGGCTTTTGACAAGCTTTGGGGATCTTTATTGATTCACGAGATGCACTCATACCTCAAATAAAAAATAAAAAAGGGAAATTCTTGGTTGTATAAAGGAATTCCTTCCTTCTCATGCTAAGAAGATAGTGGAAAGAATCACATGCTTTGGGAATGTTTTTTCTCTCTTATGTTAAGTGAACCGATTTCCTCTACGAGGAAATCCTGTTTGGATTCCTCTTGGGAGCGCCTGCGGACGACACGCATCCGCAGGCGGTCCCACTCTCTTCAGCCCTTCGTTCCGCCCAGTTTTGAGCCGGCTTCGGAAATTGACGGCTTCGTTGCCTGTCTTTAAAGCAGTAACGTTGTGGATTTTTGATGTACTTTTAAAAATAATCTAGATTCAGTCAATAATTAGAAATTAGTGATGCCTTTTTAAAATAATTAATAATAAGCGTCATTATATTTTTGATGCCTTTTTTTTTACTTTTTCAAAGCGTCATTATACTTTAACTCTAGGTTAAGAAGTCTTTTAAGGGCAGTTTTGTAAGAAATCTATTGTCAATAGTAAACTAACACTAATTCTCAATTATTTTAAACAAGCATTACTAATGTTCAATTTCAGAGAATTAGGTTTAAATCTGGATTGTCTTCAAAAAGTATCACCAAAAATCAAACCACTCAAAAAATATAACCTAAAAAAAAGGATGAACCCTAAGGGAACACCTTCTTGTACATGCTTCAAATAACATTGTAGATAGAAACTGCACAATCTATCATTTGCATAATTGTTTTGTTGTCTTAGGTTTTGTTTTTTATTGATTTAGTCGTTGGTTGTTCGATCTTAGTTGCTGAGTAAGACACTCTGGGTTGATGCCCTTCTTAGTACTACATGATTAAATTTTGGGAAAATTATTGAAAGGATCGTATTTTTCCAAGTATTTACAAAAACATGCTTTGAAAAAGCTAAATATAAAAAAAGGTGCAAGTTTTCTTGTGCAATTGCATTTCAGTCTGAAATCACTATAGCTTGATTAATCGCATAATTTACGATTAATCGAAATCACTGTAACACTTTTCAAACTTTAAAAATTGTCCTTCAAAATAGAATGAACGTACGAAACGTTGAATCGGGCTTTAATCATGTGTTGATCATGCATCCATGAATTTCAATCAATTGGATACCTTCTGATTAATTACAAAACAACGATTGGAGCCGCCTTCAAAATTTCAAAGGCTCTTAGTTTTATGTGATACTCTATTAAAATAATTAAGAAAAAAGTGAAGAGTTTTTAAGTAACTAAAAATTACTGATATTTTTAAAATATATTTAAAAAGCCGAATAATTATTTAGGCTATACCAAACCCGGTCCTAAACTCCAAAGGATCATTAGTGGGGCGAGTTCAGGGTGCCTCCAATATGTTATATTTTAAAAAGTTTAATATAAGTCCTCTCAAGCCCAGTTACAAGTCCTCACAAGCCCAATTACAAGTCCAGTTACAAGTCCTCTCAATCCCTGTTACAAGTCCTCTCAAGCCCTGTTACAAGTCCTCTCAACCCCAGTTACAAGTCCTCACAAGCCCAATTACAAGTCCTCTCAACCCCAGTTACAAGTCCTCACAACCCCAGTTACAAGTCCTGTCAAGCCCTGTTACAAGTCCTCTCAACCCTGTTACAAGTCCTCACAACCCCAGTTACAAGTCCTCACAAGCCCAGTTACAAGTCCTCACAACCCCTGTTACAAGTCCTCACAAGCCCGGTTACAAGTCCTCACAACCCCAGTTACAAGTCCTGTCAAGCCCTGTTACAAGTCCTCACAACCTCTGTTACAAGTCCTCACAAGCCCTGTTACAAGTCCTCACAACCCCTTTTACAAGTCCTCACAACCCCAGTTACAAGTCCTGTCAAGCCCTGTTACAAGTCTTGTCAAGCCCTGTTACAAGTCCTCTCAAGCCCTGTTACAAGTCCTCACAACCCCTTTTACAAGTCCTCACAACCCCAGTTACAAGTCCTGTCAAGCCCTGTTACAAGTCTTGTCAAGCCCTGTTACAAGTCCTCTCAAGCCCGGTTACAAGTCCTCACAACCCCAGTTACAAGTCCTGTCAAGCCCTGTTACAAGTCCTCACAACCTCTGTTACAAGTCCTCACAAGCCCTGTTACAAGTCCTCACAACCCCTTTTACAAGTCCTCACAACCCCAGTTACAAGTCCTGTCAAGCCCTGTTACAAGTCTTGTCAAGCCCTGTTACAAGTCCTCTCAAGCCCTGTTACAAGTCCTCACAAGCCTTGTTACAAGTCCTCACAACCCCAGTTACAAGTCCTGTCAAGCCCTGTTACAAGTCCTCACAACCCCAGTTACAAGTCCTGTCAAGCCCTGTTACAAGTCCTCTTAACCCCAGTTACAAGTCCTCTCAACCCCTGCTACAAGTCCTCTCAAGCCCGGTTACAAGTCCTGTCAAGCCCTGTTACAAGTCTTCTCAAGCCCTGTTACAAGTCCTCACAACCCCAGTTACAAGTCCTGTCAAGCCCTGTTACAAGTCCTCTCAAGCCCAGTTACAAGTCCTCTCAACCCTGTTTCAATAACAGGGCTTGACAGGACTTGTAACTGGGCTTGAGAAGACTTGTAACAGGGCTTGACAGGACTTGTAACCGGGCTTGAGAGGACTTGTAGCAGGGGTTGAGAGGACTTGTAACTGGGGTTAAGAGGACTTGTAACAGGGCTTGACAGGACTTGTAACTGGGGTTGTGAGGACTTGTAACAGGGCTTGTGAGGACTTCTAACAGAGCTTGACAAGACTTGTAACAGGGCTTGACAGGACTTGTAACTGGGGTTGTGAGGACTTGTAAAAGGGGTTGTGAGGACTTGTAACAGGGCTTGTGAGGACTTGTAACAGAGGTTGTGAGGACTTGTAACAGGGCTTGACAGGACTTGTAACTGGGGTTGTGAGGACTTGTAACCGGGCTTGAGAGGACTTGTAACCGGGCTTGAGAGGACTTGTAACAGGGCTTGACAAGACTTGTAACAGGGCTTGACAGGACTTGTAACTGGGGTTGTGAGGACTTGTAAAAGGGGTTGTGAGGACTTGTAACAGGGCTTGACAAGACTTGTAACAGGGCTTGACAGGACTTGTAACTGGGGTTGTGAGGACTTGTAAAAGGGGTTGTGAGGACTTGTAACAGGGCTTGTGAGGACTTGTAACAGAGGTTGTGAGGACTTGTAACAGGGCTTGACAGGACTTGTAACTGGGGTTGTGAGGACTTGTAACCGGGCTTGTGAGGACTTGTAACAGGGGTTGTGAGGACTTGTAACTGGGCTTGTGAGGACTTGTAACTGGGGTTGTGAGGACTTGTAACAGGGTTGAGAGGACTTGTAACAGGGCTTGACAGGACTTGTAACTGGGGTTGTGAGGACTTGTAACTGGGGTTGAGAGGACTTGTAATTGGGCTTGTGAGGACTTGTAACTGGGGTTGAGAGGACTTGTAACAGGGCTTGAGAGGACTTGTAACAGGGATTGAGAGGACTTGTAACTGGACTTGTAATTGGGCTTGTGAGGACTTGTAACTGGGCTTGAGAGGACTTATATTAAACTTTTTAAAATATAACATATTGGAGGCACCCTGAACTCGCCCCACTAATGATCCTTTGGAGTTTAGGACCGGGTTTGGTATAGCCTAAATAATTATTCGGCTTTTTAAATATATTTTAAAAATATCAGTAATTTTTAGTTACTTAAAAACTCTTCACTTTTTTCTTAATTATTTTAATAGAGTATCACATAAAACTAAGAGCCTTTGAAATTTTGAAGGCGGCTCCAATCGTTGTTTTGTAATTAATCAGAAGGTATCCAATTGATTGAAATTCATGGATGCATGATCAACACATGATTAAAGCCCGATTCAACGTTTCGTACGTTCATTCTATTTTGAAGGACAATTTTTAAAGTTTGAAAAGTGTTACAGTGATTTCGATTAATCGTAAATTATGCGATTAATCAAGCTATAGTGATTTCAGACTGAAATGCAATTGCACAAGAAAACTTGCACCTTTTTTTATATTTAGCTTTTTCAAAGCATGTTTTTGTAAATACTTGGAAAAATACGATCCTTTCAATAATTTTCCCAAAATTTAATCATGTAGTACTAAGAAGGGCATCAACCCAGAGTGTCTTACTCAGCAACTAAGATCGAACAACCAACGACTAAATCAATAAAAAACAAAACCTAAGACAACAAAACAATTATGCAAATGATAGATTGTGCAGTTTCTATCTACAATGTTATTTGAAGCATGTACAAGAAGGTGTTCCCTTAGGGTTCATCCTTTTTTTTAGGTTATATTTTTTGAGTGGTTTGATTTTTGGTGATACTTTTTGAAGACAATCCAGATTTAAACCTAATTCTCTGAAATTGAACATTAGTAATGCTTGTTTAAAATAATTGAGAATTAGTGTTAGTTTACTATTGACAATAGATTTCTTACAAAACTGCCCTTAAAAGACTTCTTAACCTAGAGTTAAAGTATAATGACGCTTTGAAAAAGTAAAAAAAAAGGCATCAAAAATATAATGACGCTTATTATTAATTATTTTAAAAAGGCATCACCAATTTCTAATTATTGACTGAATCTAGATTATTTTTAAAAGTACATCAAAAATCCACAACGTTACTGCTTTAAAGACAGGCAACGAAGCCGTCAATTTCCGAAGCCGGCTCAAAACTGGGCGGAACGAAGGGCTGAAGAGAGTGGGACCGCCTGCGGACGCGTGTCGTCCGCAGGCGCTCCCAAGAGGAATCCAAACAGGATTTCCTCGTAGAGGAAATCGGTTCATGTTAAGTGCATCTCATGGCATGTACGAAGGATACAGCATGAAAGAGAAAAGAAAAAAAAGGGGGGGCATTCTTTGTTTAAACTCGTTTAAGAAAGAATTGGCATGGATATTGTTAATGTGCAAATAGTACAGTTGTGAAGTGTAGCTCTGCATGTTCAATTTGTTTCCTTTTGGAAACATGCAGGATCTATCAAAAAAAAAAATCTACAGGCTAAGCTGACAAGCCCTTGATCATATGATCACAAATCAATCAGGTTCAAGTGATAATAAATCCTCCAAGACATGCTATTAAGTTAGCATCATAATATTGGCGATTGGCATTATACAAGTGGTGTGTGGCGAGTCAAGTGGACCATAAGTCCTATGAGCATTCCGTTAGATAGATTGATTAAAGCACTAACTATCGTGATGAATCGACACGCTACAATGCAAGTCATTCTACATGACCCATTACTTCAAGCAAATAAGACCGGTCAAACTAAATTCCTTCTTCACTCTTGCACATGAAAAAATTTGTCATTGGTTCACCATTTTTACCACATCCCCATGGCGACATACATCTATATACTTCAAGTCTTGTCTTCAATACATGACAGGCATGTAAACAGCCAGAGACTTGAAGTGGGGGCATTTGTAGACACTAAAATTTTTGTGCCATCAAGTCAAAAAGTTGACCAAGTCAAATAATTGACTTTGGTAAATGAGATCAAATTCAAGGTCAGGGTTTAACCAAAAAAATAAACCGGGTTAAACAAAATGATGGTTTGACCCTTAAATTATAAAATACGAGTCAAGGCAATCATCTTACAAATCCAACCCATTAACTACAAATGGGCCCACAAAGCAAGATATGGGTTATATTTGTTACTAAAATAAAATAAATAAGTCTTTTGGTAACAAAGTTGTAACAACACAACCAAAAAAAAAAAAAAAAGTCACAACCCCACAAATGGGAGAAGTAATTTAAAATGCCAAAATCAAGGCAAAAAGATTTCTCAGTATGATATGCTCAATTAAATTCAAATTGCTGCCAAATGAGACACACCCTCATAAGGAAATTCTCAATCAAGAGAGATCCTCATATTAAGGCAAGTATTCATAACCTTTGCCTATAAATAAAGGACCTCAATGAGAAGGAAGGAGACCTTTCAAGCTCTAGAAGACTTGCCTAAAGCTTGGGAAAACTCTGCAGAAATCAAAAGGCGAATTCAAGCTATAGAAGTTCTGCCTAAAGCTTGGAGAAACTCTGCAAAAATTCAAAGGCTTTAAGAAATTCATTCAAGTCTACATCAAATCCATATTGTTTTCTCTTTCTCTTACCCATACTTCGAGAAAAGAGAAGACAAATCAAAACCACAAGAAAGAAGATCATTCTACAACTACATTTGGTTCGAGATCAAGCCTTACAACCTCCGAATCGAAGATCAAAGATTGGTTTGAGATCAAACCCTGCAGCCCCCGAATCGAAAATCGAAGTTTGGTTTAAGATCAAGCCCTGCAGCCCCCAAATCGAAAATCGAAGTTTGGTTCAAGATCAAGCCCTGCAGCACCCGAATCGAAGATTGAAGTTTGATTCGAGATCAAGCTCTTTCAGCCCTCGAATTGAATATTGAAATTTGTTCGAGATCAAGCTCGTGTAGCCCTTGGATCAAAGACCCATTAAGGAGATCGAATCAAAGGAGAATCACAAAAATTGTACCCATTTTCTTCATTTTAATACAAATTGTTATTTGTTACATTTTTCTCGTCTTTTGTTTTAGACATGAAAATTTGTATTAACATTTACACTTACCTCTATTGCGGCTTCTAGTAAGTAATAACTGCAATACCTCTAGTAAGGTTTTTAAAATGACATTTATCTCCCTTCCTTGTCACGTAATTTGACTATTTTATCTCTTATCAATTTTTTATTTGAAATAAGAAAATTAAAATTTTAAATAATAAATTCATCCATGGTTTATAAATTAATGGTTAAGACTTTTGAACCTTTTAAAATTTCTTGTTATAAATAAACCTCAAAATCTTACTAAAAAGGGTATATTCGTCAAAATATATTCAAATTTTAATAAAAATTATACGATAGGAAAGGATGTGAAATAGGAAACAAAATAAAACGGAGATAACTTCATTTGGGAGGTATATATCTGATCATCTATAGTTGTAAACCATAAGAGCTAGTTCAAACCAGAGCGAGCAGGGTTTGGTGGACAGAAATGGTGATCTCCCTTGCTTCTGCTTCTTCAGCAAGCGAGGCTCCGTTACTGGAAGCCGCCGTCGACGGCACCGTCGACTACAAAGGTCGCCGGGCTTATCGATCCACAACCGGCGGATGGAGATCCGCGTGTTTCGTTATAGGTATCAGAAACACACACTAACTTCCGAATTTCATATCAATTTCGATAAATATTGAGAGTAATTCGCCTTCTTGTAAAAATTCTGCCATATGCAGGTGTGGAGATAGCGGAGAGATTTGCCTACTACGGAATCAGTTTGAACCTTATAAGCTACCTGACGGGACCGCTCCGGCAGCCGACGGCGACTGCGGCGGAGAACGTGAATGCGTGGTCGGGGACTGCGCTTATGCTTCCTCTTCTCGGCGCTTTCGTCGCGGATTCGTGCCTCGGACGCTACCGGACCATCGTTATTTCCTCGATTCTCTACGTCCTGGTTCGGCCCTGATCTCTGGCTCTCTCTCGCCCTGATGTTTTTGACTCTTCTATAGTGTAATTCACTAGTATCAGGTATGGTACTCACGCACATATCAATAAATCACCGCCGTCTATTTAGTCTAATGATTTGTGGGACCCACTTCATGTGGTCGTTCCCCTACCTGAAGTCTAGATAGAGACCAGTTATTCTATGATGTGTTACATTTTACCAACCAGGGTCCTTTTTTATATGTAGTGATGATGTGCAAGGAACCTCTTGGTGGTCCACATGGAAACATCTTATTTGTTAAAACTTTTTGCCACGTGGGAAATGAGTTTGTTCTGAAATTTATTATGAAGTTGATGACACAAGGGAACATCTTATCTCTGCATCCACAGCTAATTTTATGTCACTGGGACCCTTTCTCCAATATTTTGGTATAATTTAAAAAAATATATATACTTCTTGTGATATCAGACAAAACAGTGTTCAAAGATCAACATGTAGAAATGGGAAAGGGAATTGGATCAACTGCTTGACGCAGGAAACAGATATTTAACTAAAACCAGAACAGTGCAAGTTGGTTTTTGTGAAGGATTTCATTAGAAGGGCTAACAATTCAAAGGTTATCATGGAAACTTTGACATGAATTGGGTTGATGATGAAATATTTCTTTTTTGTAGATGATAGGTGATGAAATAGTGTTTATGCATATATTGTGTATCCTTTAGATTTCTAAAGGGGTTAATGACCTGGACAAGGCATATCAATAGATTTAACATCTCAAAATCGAATCCAGGATTTAGAGCCTGTGAAATTTTTAGAAAGGTCTAGAACCTCCAACCCATGTAATCTAATGTGAATCAGTCATAGTTTGAATCCGTTACTGAATTATGGACGAAGTTTGGGGGAAAGAACTACCAATGCTGATGCCAACTGTGCTGTCCTCGATGTATTTTGACCTTCGAATGTCAATGGATCATAGATTATCAGAAATCAACACAACGAATCTTCCCAATTTATGGTCTAAGAGGTCTAAAGCCTCCAACCCATTTAAATTTTTAACCCTAGAACATAAGAATGAAAGTTACACAAGAAACTAGACTTTAAAATCAAGTACTCACAAGAAATTATTGGTATCAGCCTTGGAAAAGTTCCTCCCCCCCAAAACAAAACTTCTTCCTATTAAGTTTTAACCATATAAGTTGCTTCCCAAGTTGATGAGTTAAGTTCCTTCAAGAGCCTAAGATGTTTGATGCAAATATCTGTAGCATTTGATGTCCCATGGGAATTGCCAAGAGAATCATTTGGGGGAACAGAAACTAAAGTTTGTCATCTGCATGACGCCATCCTTGTTTTTACTTTCTGTAAGGATGATACAAGATCAAAATCAGGCACTACTTTTGGCCACTCAATCAATACAATTCTAACCAACCAAAACAGATAGATAGAATCACAATGGCATCTACTTAACTCGTCTCACAAGAGAGCAAAATTAACCTTTGTAGATTTTTACTGTTGGTATTGCTTAAGACCAGAACAGTGTATCTAATAGTATGGTTCTATATGAAGATGACAAATTGTACTCAAGATAATTACATATTCTGATCCCTCGTAATATGAATGAGTTGAACTTAGTTTATTTTGTTTGTCTCATAAATAATATTGTATTAAAAAATTCCGTAACGATATTACCTATGTATGACATATTGCTGATAAAGTATTTTATTAGACCTTATTATTTCTTATGACTTTGCGACAAATCATGCTGACAATCTTAAGCTTGGATGGAATGTGAACAGGGTCTAGGCTTGTTGACTCTATCAGCGGTTCTTCCTTCACTCAGCCCATCGGATTGCAAGAACATGGATAACTTTTCGTCTTGCCCTCCTCCTTCCCAGCTCCAAGTTGTATTCTTCTTCTTCTCTCTCTATTTAGTGGCACTTGCACAAGGTGGGCATAAACCATGTGTGCAAGCTTTTGGAGCAGACCAGTTTGATGGACGAGATCCCAAGGAGTGTAAGTCAAAAAGCTCCTTCTTCAACTGGTGGTATTTTGGCTTATGTGGAGGTACAGCACTTACTGTCTTGATCTCAACTTACATTCAAGACAATCTTAATTGGAGTCTTGGATTCGGAATTCCCTGTGTTACCATGGCATCTGCGCTTGTCGTGTTATTGCTTGGAACAAAGACTTACCGTTACACCATAAACAATGGTGATAAGAGCCCATTCGAGAGGATAGGCCAAGTGTTTATTGTAGCTGCAAAGAATTGGCGTGCAGCCCCTTCATATGTTGCAGTTGAAGAAGTGGGAGATGCACCACCTCAAACTAATTCTCATCAATTCACGTAAGGCAATCAGATTTCTTGCTAATATTGAACAAGTAACTTTAGCTTCACATTTTTGTTTTGTTGACGTCAAAGTTATGATTATTTTAAGCAATGCACAGGTCAGTAAATGTGTTTCATAATTGTGGGTCACCATTCTACGTTAAGTAAAATTTTAGTATGAACGTCCATTCCACCAATCAAATGTTCCACTGCACAAGGTATTCTCTTAATGTTTTTTTCTTTTTTCCCAATGACAGATTTCTTGATAAATCATTGATTCCGAGGTCAAACAGTTTCAATGGTTCAAAGGAAGATATGGTACCGTGCAGTGTCAGTGAAGTGGAAGAAGCAAAGGCAGTGCTGAGGTTGGTCCCCATATGGATTACATGTCTAGCATATGGTGTTGTTTTTGCTCAGTCACCAACTTTCTTTACCAAGCAAGGTAGTACCATGGATAGATCACTTGGGTCAGGCTTTCAGATACCTCCTGCTTCCTTCCAATCATTTATAGGCCTTTCCATTATTCTGTTCATTCCAATCTATGATCGTGTTCTTGTTCCCATTGCCAGAACATTAACAGGGAAACCGTCTGGCATTTCAATGCTTCAAAGGATTGGAACTGGGATGTGCTTCTCTGTGCTTGCCATGGTAATTGCAGCCATAGTTGAGAAGAAAAGGCTTGAAACTGCTTTAGATTTTGGGCTGATCGATAAACCGCAAGCAACAGTTCCAATGAGTGTTTGGTGGTTGGTACCTCAATACATCTTGTTTGGACTCTCTGATGTATTTACAATGGTTGGTTTGCAAGAATTCTTCTACGATCAAATGCCGGATGGGTTAAGAAGTATGGGTCTCTCCCTCTACCTTAGTATATTAGGCATTGGAAGCTTCTTAAGCAGCTTTCTCATCTCTGCCATTGAGAAGGCAACTGGTGGCGATGGCCATGATAGTTGGTTTTCAGACAATCTCAACCGGGCTCATCTGGATTACTTCTATTGGCTCCTTGCAGGACTAAGTATACTTGAACTGGCTGCCTTTTTGTTCTTTGCCAGATCATATATCTATAACAAAGTAAGTACAATGTAAGGTGGGGATTGACAAGCGTCGTATTTAATTTTCTGAATCTAGAAAAAGCCAAACTTCTAAGCTGTAGGTGAAGTTTTCCGCTGATTTCTGATGTTTACATACTCCAAAACATTATAAAAATGTTTGTTTATATAGGTACATGTGTAAAGTTTCGTCATTTGTGAATAAACATTTTTCTTTGAGGAAGAGCAGTGTGTTAGGGATAAAGCATTTATCAGAGTGAAATCAGTATTTTGATTTATTAGTATATTATATATCCCAGTATCTTGAAATGTGTTTCTTATTAAGAAACACTAGTGTATGCACATTGGCGTAGCATCTAATGGTTAGAAACTACCTGCATTTGACGAGCTAGTTATTCAAGAGACAGCTGCTTCTGGTATTGCTTTTTGAGACAGTTGCTTCTAACATTGTTTTTTGCTTTTGCTTTTTTGCTTTGAAGCGATACACAGAGATATGAACAGTAAATGCTTTTGCTTCTCAAGAAAAGCAATTATATTGCTTCAAAAAGCAAAAACAATGCCAAAACGCAACGTAATGTTCATCTAACTTGTTTGGGAGATAAGTCACTCAAATAAAATAGAAGACATTTTATGGGAACCTTATATCGGGCCAAAATCTTCCGCCTTCTCCTTACATAATTGTATAGGCGTATCTAAATCATCATTTAGAGGTTTCATATTAAATATGAAAGAAACAAAATAGAGATTTACTCAATTGGATTATTTTCCTCTCCTTACATAATTGTACCCAAAAAAAAGGCTTTGTTCCAAGATGCAAAAAAACAAATTTTCTCACAAATTCAAATGAATCAATTAGATTAGTGAAAAAGCTAGATAAAAATATAATTTTACTCATATAAATTGTATAAGTAGTAGTCAAAACTTCCATAAGACGAAGACCAAGGCTTCGTTTCGATTTGCTTTTGAAAACAAAAAGGCAAAAAGACCAAGGAAGACGATTGTAAGATGATCAAAAGGTTACACATTATAGGATCCAATAGGTCGCAGGAAAGGATCAGGTGCTAATAACCTATTTTCTTTTTATTTAAAAAATTTTAAATAGAATATTTAATTTCAAAATTAAATTTTTTTGTTCTTTGCGTGAGTCTAAAATCCTAATAATTAGATAAACCTTAATTACATTTATCTAAAAGATATATAATTAAATAATATAAACCTAAATTATTGACAATAATAAGTTTGTATATTTACCCATTATTCTAGAAAATTTAATATAAAAGTACTTATACTTGTCTAAAAGAATTCTAATTGAATAAAATAAAAACATTTTAACAAAATTATTTTAATCAATATTCTTAACGAATATTAAATTAAAAAAATTTTAACGTAAAACAAATGAATTAATAAATTAATATAAACATATATGTGTGCATGAGTTCATGTGCCTTCATGTGTGTGCATTCCAATAGAGTTGAATGTCAATTCAATACCTTGTATTTAAATATTATTAGTGGTAATTTATTTGAGTTATAGTAATAGTCCAATCTGAGAGCAATTTATTATTAAATTTTATTATTAGTTTACACAAGAAACATAAAAACAAATGTACTATTGGTATTTTATTTTTTAACAACTACTTTGTGCAAAGTATGCGCATAAATGTGTATGGTATATTTAATGGGTACATAGGTTATAATTAGGGTTATTTTGAATAAGTTATTTCAAGGTTAGCTATATATCTTAACCCATTCAATAGATAACTAACTATTAATTAAGATGCATAGTAATATTATTGCTAATTTTTCTATTATCCTATAAGTAAAATATAATAAAATAAATTATTTACCTTGTGATTACTAAACATTTAATTTACTCCAATATCTCAATTAAGTACTGCATAAAAGGCAAACAAAAATAAAATAAAATGCAATATGAGTTAGAATAATTCATTAAATAAATCAAAACTAAACAAGAATTACATCCAAAGATAGTGTTAATAAACTTTTATGGAATTTTATTTACTGATTGATGATAATAGATTTACCTATTTCATTAATGAGATGCATATCATAGAAATTAGCAGCAATAGTGGTGGTAAATGTTGTAGGAATAAAAATTATTTTAAGCAATATACTTATAAGTTTAAATCACGAAAATAATTTGTTAAGATCATTCTTAGTTTATTAGTATCATTCAAAATATAAAATGTGTGACAACTATACATAACAATCTTGCCTTGTTTTAGAATGAAAAAACAAAAATCAACTATTCACAATAAATTTTGTATTGTAAAACCATGTGTCTTTTGATGAAGCAGCATATTTTCAAGCTAGTTTTGAAGGATATAATTAATAAAGTTTATATTACTAAATTATTAAAATTCTTATTTTAGAATTATAAGAACACATTTAAGATAATTAAGAAAGAATTAGAATCCAATCAAATATACGTCAAATATAAATAAATTAATCCTCATCAAATATAAATAAATTAATCCTATTAAAAATTCTAAAATAAAATTGACTTCACTAAAATATATTAAATATAATAATCATTTTAAATTATTATAAATGTCAAAGCTCCGTTTTTCATGCATTATATTGTATGGCCTTAAGTCTCATGTTAAGTATATTGATTATTTTGATAATTAAATTATATTAATATATTATATAAAACATTATAATACTATATTATCAAAATTAATTTTATTATTATTTTAATTATAATAATATATACTATTAAAATATTTATTACTTTTTTTAATAATTATTAGCAAAATATTTAATCTATTAATTATATTAACTTTTATATTAATATGAAACTTTAATATATATTAATTATTTCAATAACTAATATAATTAATTAATTTAAATAAGTATTTTGAGCGTTATTAATATATATATTATTAGTTGAATTATATTCTATTTGATTAATTTTATTATTATTTCAACATCTCGTGTACTTTGAAATCAAAAGAATATTTTGGTATGTGAAAATAAAGCACACTTTAGGTAGTTAATAGTAGTATAGATTTAAATTCTATAACATACAAAACTCTTTTGATATTTGAAAAATTAATTGTAATAAAATAATTGAATATAATAATTTCAATTTGCTAATAAAAAAAATAAATTATAAAATAAGAAATATAAATCTAATGAAATTTAAGAAAAATGAAATATCTTTTGGGAGTAACCACAATAATTAATAAAAAAATTAGCATTTTCATTTAATAAACAAAGAATAAAATCAATCTTCACATGTGCTACTCATTGAATAAAATAGTGTAGGCAATGAGGAAAAAATGTCAGTCGAAAGGTCACATGGGCCAATAAACAATTCTTGCTAATATGACTATTGGACCCATTCCTTGTGAACAATGGGCATATATGGAAATGCCCATTACTCTCAAGATAACCCATTTGTAAGAACGCTTGTGAGGTCTTTGTTAATTTGGCTAGCAGCACATAACAGACTACCAGCCAAAGAGATATCTCACAAGATGCCAATTTGTGGGGACCCAAGTCCACATCCCACAAGGGATTGTAACAAAATCGGCAGGCTATCTACAGACGGGGCCATATCAGCTGGAGCCTACAATGGAACATCTGCTGGTCCAACGGTGGGCAGGGTATACACATCAGCATAATTTACAGACGTGTTGTAAAATCCCTAATTTTCTGAAAAATTAAAATTTATATTGTAGTGAGTAAATTAATGATAATTAGTGAATTTTGCAGAGAAAGGAGATTTTGGATTAAATCGGAAATGTGGCTTGAGCTGGATGGGCTATTTAAAACTATAAAGGTAAGAAAAAATTTCTGGAATTTTATTAGTTGAATTAGTGCTCGGATGATGTGGCAAGACAAATGATATTAAATGCTAATGATCTGCTGGTATAGGAAACGTTGTAGTGTGGCACCACAGCAAATCATGAATTTATATGGTTTTGGCGGCAAGTATAAAAACCAATTGCAAAAGAACTCACTGGTTTGGCTGAGTTTTGATCGATCAGAATTGGAAATCTCAGAGAGAAGAGAGATCCAGCAGCTAGGGTTGAGGAGGTGAAAATTTGATTGCTGAGGTGATCACCAAGAGAATTGATCTAATCATGAGTTTTGCTAACAATTTAGACGAGAGCTGCAGCAGCAAGTTCAAGTCGTCAAGAGCAAAGTGAATTCTACAAATTCAGACCAATTTGGAGTAAGTTAACACTGCATTTGAGGTTTTCATTTTCATTCTATTGAGGATTCAAATCAGGTTTCAGATCTGTAAAAGTCTGAGCAACTTGAGATTATTTACAGAGGAGAAGTAAGCGTGTGTTGGAATTCCACTACAGAATTCGAATCTGTAGATTTGAGTCTTCAACAACTTGAAATCTCATCTAAAGGTGAGTAGCACAACCTCATTCGGATTTGAATGGTTTTAATCCAAGAATTGTGTATTAGAATGAGCATGCGGTAGACCCCTGTTTTGCTATATTTTGTCCCCAAATTCAATCATATGTGATAATTGTTCTACTAGATTTTTCAGATCGGATCTATGGTTAGTAGGATGAGTACTGTTATAATGAAGAAGATTCATAGAAAAATTCTATTAAGTTTCATGTTAGAACTAAAGATCAATGTTGCTGTAGCTGAGTTTCAGAATTGAGAAATTGCATGAATAACTAATGTCAGTGGTATTAATGGTTGATCAAATTAAATTGTATTGATGTTTAAAGTATGTGCAGGGTGTTAAGATCATTCTAGAAATATTTCGAATGCATGGCATTTGATCAAATTAATGTTATATACATTAGCCGTATTCATATCTAGGAATGTGGTCTGGGCGCTGAACATTGCTGAGGATTGCCTACCTCTTCTAGAGGTCATCCCAGCATGATTTGGTCTTTAAAGAGTTTTGTTCAGTCCTATGTTAGAGTTACTTCTAGGAATTAATTGTGGGATTTAATGAGGAGTAAATTGACTTAAATTGGAGTAGGCAAGAGGTGCTGGAAAACATGGAATGCATGATCAAAGTTGCTGAAATTGTTTGAAGATGGGAATAGGCAGCTAAGCTAGGTGTCTATTGTCTTGGTAAATTAATTAGATTAAATTGAATGACAAAGTATCTTCTAGATGGTTAGAATTGTGATGAAGGGAGTGTGAAAGCAAAACAGTAGTCAGTCCTAGGCCAATTGCACCTGCTGTCCTGGAATCTGTGGAAAAATAGAGAGGGCGCCCAGGATTGCTGAGGATCGCCCACCTCTCAAGAGGTTGGCGCCCGGCTTAAGCTCTAGCCTAATTTCAATTAGATTTTGCTTAGTGCTAAACTATACTTCATGGATTTCTTGGGGAATTAATTTGTAGTAAGCTAGGGGTATATTAAAGTGTTAAGTTCTGAAAACCAGAAGGTTTATTTAGAGATAAGTGGAGGATTCTTATAAAGGCTAAATTCTGTCCAACTTTTATACATTTTGGCATAGGATATTGCACATGCTGGCTTGTAAAGTTCAATTAGGTAAATTACCTAAATGATAACTGAGGAAGTATAAATGGATAGGAGAGAAATAATGGAAACTTAAAAGAGAGTATGAAAAGGGAAATAAGTCAAAATAAGATTGGTGTATTTCAGATTTTGGTATAAGCAAGTTTTGGGCATTAAAACTCTAAGGTAAAGATCATCATAAAGGTTGCTTAAAATTCAGGTTACATATGAGTGATTGGAAGCACATTAGAGAATATGATTATATATTAAGTGAATCAAAAATAGAAAGCTCAGGATTACCTAAGTTGGAGTTATATGAGTTACTATATGATGTCTTTGGTTATGTTAAAGAGAGGAAGTAGGAGAAATACTTATAGAAATTTTCTGTTC
The DNA here is from genome assembly GCA_947561395.2 of Buxus sempervirens. Taxonomy (NCBI): domain Eukaryota; kingdom Viridiplantae; phylum Streptophyta; class Magnoliopsida; order Buxales; family Buxaceae; genus Buxus; species Buxus sempervirens. Next base: position 52,949,684 of record OX387184.1, on the reverse strand, counting down.
AAGTATAAACAAGTGTTTCAATTCTGAATTTAACAATACTACTACATTTTGGTATCTATATGCAGATTTGCCAGTTTAACCGAGTTTTGGTAGTTTTACCAAATTTTGACTATAAAAGAGGATTTTAAGCACTATTTTGGAAAAGACTTTTTAAACTAATTTGTTATGGACAAATCTGATTTCTGGGAACTTTTATACACTTGGAGGATGTTCTTGTGAGTTGTGATGGCTTAATGGTTACCTTACCTCCGTGTACTCGGGGATGCCCATTTACTTGGGATGGTGTTTCCTCTGTGTACTCAGATATGGCCGTGTGCTCGAGATGACATGTTTTGAGTTTGGAACAAGTTGATATTATCGAGATTTCTGTGTTAGGCTTTAGCTTGAGTCTAGATGGCATAGCTCGTTGTGGATCCACATTTGACAAGTCGAGAGCTAGGTAGTGAAATAGATTGATCTTTGCTAGTCGTAATACCTTGTTCACGCATGGGTTCCATCGTGTAGCTCGATGAGGCCTTCTCTGTATCTGGTTGGCTGCAGCTATGTTAGGATAGTACATGCCAACCCATTACTGTATTTGAATGGGTTCTTCCGCAATAAGTCGATGACCGTGTATCTCGACTTCGGGCATAAGCCGGAAGGTGGCATAGTGAGCTTGGTTTTACACTAGTTAAAGGTGGTTTATTTCATGAGTCCATGGTGGACTGGTTTCTATGATTACACTTTATGAATAGCTGTTATGCATTGGTTGTTGGTGTTGCCCTTTTATCAGTATATATGTTGTATTTGGATTATTCGGATTACTCTTAAACGTTGGTTATCGTTACTGATGCATGATTTACTATTGAAGCATGTTTTAGAACTGATATAAATGTTTTGTGCATGCATGTGCTACTTGCTGGGATATTCGTATTTCATTCCGTTTTGATTTGTTTTGTTTTCAGATCCTGGTGAGGACGATATTCGTGGGGTTGAGCCAGACGCGAATTACCCCGAGTATAGGGGAGAGGATTATTTTGTCAAGTGACCTTTGAGATACATTTTAGTTGTTATTTTCATTTGAGATAGTGAGTAACTTTGAATTGTATTTCTTTCAATTCATTGTAGTTTGGTGATTGGGATATTCTAGCGAAATCTGATATTGTGATTGATGATAATAAATGAAATGTCATGTTTCTTACACTCTGATATAGATCCTGCGGTTTTGTTATCTAACCCTCGGGTACGAGTTACGGTTCCATTACATAACCCGGATCCGGGGCGTTACACGTGTACACCCCACTCATCGTTGGACCAGCAGATCTTCCAGCAAGGGGCTCCAGCCGATTTCAAGTCATCTACAGACCTATCTTAAGCCAATATAGAAATATGACTAGCAAGAATCAAAACCAAACTGAGTATGTGTACGAGACAAACCTAAAACCGAATTGAACTTTTTTAATATAAAACCAAAACCGATTAATACAAACCCAAAACCAAAACCGATTAATACAAACCCTAACCGGTTTTGTTTAACTCGGTTTATTGGTTTTAACCGAACCGTTGCCATCTCTAGTAGTGGGTTTAAATAGAGACCAGCATGAAGGTGGCAAATTTGCATCATGAGAAAATGGTTGTAGCTATTAATTCAAATTACTTCTCATACATGGGTCTAAAATATAATCAATATAAGTTCTTACGCTCACCTACGGAATATATGGCTGCTTTGTTCTCTAAAAATCACTCCAAAACAATATTCTAATTGATTTTTAGGCTTTATATGGGAAGGTTTGCTTTTAGCTTTTAACCTTTTTGGTTTTTTTTTTTTTTATTTGGAAGAGGAAAATACAGATTAACTCATGAAGATACAACAATATTTTCAGTATGTGTGTGCGCCCAGTATAATCTTTCCTAAGTACGTTAGCAATGCATATGAAAATTTTCTCAATCCAAAAACATAAGTAGTGGTCTTAGCAAAATTAGCCACCTTATTGTCCACACTCATATTTGCCTCCATGTATACTTTCTGAAAAAGATATGTATTTGGGAAAGAATTTGAGGTATATGATAACTTCTGTTATCACATTAATGGGGTATATAGAATCAGTTTCAAATTCCACTAATTCCCCACTTATCTCTATGATGTAATATTATTGCTGCAAACATCCCCAATATGGAAATTACACTTGAGTGCAGAGAACTAACATGAAAGGAATTGTTGAGAATCTTGCAACGTGAATAGAAAATTTTAGAGAGAAGAAGGCAAAAAATTTAAGTGGTTCAGTAATGTGCCTACATCCACTGTGTATGACAAAATTCCCACTAAGAAAAAAAAAATCAATTAGGGTTATATCAATGTATATATATCAACCCTAAACCTGGTAATTTTTTAAATCCTAAAAATACCCTATGCTATACTACGGGGGCCCCAACCTTAATATCTCTGCACGTCCATCTCGTTCCTCAGCAAGGGATCCAACAGCAATGAATGGGAACAACTTCAAGCACATGTTGGGAGAAGGAATATTCTTGTGCTTGATGCTTTTAGCTTCAAAAAGTCTTGTGCAATGCTCTAGTTTCAATGTTTTATTTTGACCCATTCAATGTGTATATCCTTTATTAGTTGCACAAGTAAGTTGTAGTCTAATTTTTTGTCTTTTACTAATTGGAGAAGTAACTCAACTCCAAAACTATGAATTGATGATGGAAAAATGTAAATATAAGTCTCCTTCCATGCAAGGAAATGTTTCTGAGTTATTGGCAAGAGTTTTAGTAAAAAAAATTTTTGCGGCCTTCAATAAATCAATATATGTCAAGTAAAAGAAAATGTTGCAGGTCTAAAAACTCTCTATTTGACAAAGAACCCTTTCGATAACTGCATAAATAATATTTTTAACCTAAAATAACGTAAGTGGGTATAATAATTATATAGTTTTTGTCAGGATGAAATCTTCTGCATTTATTTTCTACATTGGTTTATGCTATGGGCGTAAGATTCTATCACATGGAGCATCTCACGATTGATGTTTTTCACTTATTGTAAAAATTTCATGTGAGACCCACTTGAAAAAACACCAAGCAGAAGATTTCAGCCTGTTCTTGTCATCAGATCTATATCCTCCTTTAACGTTATGTTTAGTTAACTTGAAATCAATTAAAACTTGTCCCCTTTTTGGAATGTGAAAAATCTATTGAGAAATTTATACTTATCTCCCTTATGTTTTATGACAACTATAGCTCTCCTGAGGTTTTTTAAATGGCACTTACTTCCCTTTTATTTTTGTTGTTTACTTCAATTTCTCCTTTGTTTACAAATTTTATTAAAATTTGAATATATGTGTTGAGAAATATACCCTTCTTTCAATATAAAAAGTGTAAGATTTTGAGGATTATTTATAATAAAAATAAATTTTCATATTACAAAAGTCTTTAATAATCAATTTAAAGATCGTGGGTGATTTTATTTTTTAAAACTTTTAAATTTTCTTATCTCAAATAAAAAAAATTGATAATGGATAAGATAATCAAATAACATGACAAGGATGTAAATGTCATTTTAGAGCCTCTAGGGGTATCTACAGTTGTCAGAAAATGTAACTTTTTAAAATTCATAACTTTTTGACTGAATTTTAATTATTTTAAAAAATATCTGAAAGTGTGAATATATTAAGAGAGGATACAAAATACAATTGAGTCGGGGACAAGCGTAACGTTGATATAGCCCGGGACATAGATATAGCCCAAATTTCACATTAAATCAAGAAATCAAAACCAAAAATACCCACGTTGATGAAGAACATCAAAAGGGGAGAACTTAGACCGTAGGGTCTTCTCTCAAACATGAAAAACAACTCATGAAACCCTAGAATTTATTTTCAGGCTTCTGAATCCAGATCTATCATACTAATCATGATAGATCTAGGATCTTAGCCTAAAATCACAAAAATCACGAAAACAGTGATGTAGGTGCAAAAATAGTGAAAATCCAAATTTTAGCAAAAAGTGGGGATTTCATGCTATAAACATCATAATCATCATAGATTCATTCAGATTCAACATAAAAACCATTAAAACATGATCAGGATATCCAAAGCAGCCACATCTCACAGATTATAGCACATGGGGGTCTACCATACGGATCCACCTGTTCTCTTTTCCCCTAGCTCTCTCTTCACGTTTTACGACTAGAGAGGATTCTTAAGGTACTTAGAGACAGATTTGGTGATACAAACACAATCAAAGGCTTTATTCTAGAAAAAAGGAAAAAAACAGATATGGGGTTCTATTCTAAGGATCCACATGTTCTCTTTTCCCCTAGCTCTCTCTTCATGTTTTACGGCTAAAGAGACTCTTGAGGTACTTAGAGACAAGTTTAGGAATACTAAATAAAAGATGACCTTATTCTACAGCAATAGAAAAGATCCTATTACTTCTAGAATCGAAGACAGAAAATAAAAGGGAAAAGGGACTTACCTGGATTGAGCAAGCAGAGCAGCAGGGATTCTTCTCTTCTCTTGGAGCTCCTTGAACTTCAAATTTTCATGGCCTTTTGCTTGAGGGAAGGCCCTCTATTTATAGGCAAACGCAGGGGCATGGTTGGTCCAAGGTTTGGCAAGATAGAGTTTCAAATTGAGTTAAACACAAGGATAATGCCCATCCATGGGCAACAAGGATATTTCCAATGAATAAAAGAGATAATTCGCTTATTTAAAGATATATTGGACTAAAGAAAAGGCTCAGAAATCGAGAAAGAATAAAACTCGCACAAATCTAATGCGCCCATAAATGATTTACGATCCAGTGGTGTCCGTATATGTATTACGGACGCTGCGTGCCCGTATATAAAATTTGGACGCGCTCAGCCTGTAGATACAATACGGGCAAAGCTTAAATTATTGATTTTCATGCATTTTTTGCCTGTTTTAAATCCCAATTACATGTTTTCATTATTTTCTCATTTTGTAGTGCAATTTGGGGTGTCTACACCATTGCTCCAAAAGCCCCCAAAGCTTATGGAGATGTCATTGGTTAAGCACTTAACATTTAGGACCGTAACATTCCACCACGTTTCCGTAATCAATGTCCACGGTGGCCCACTCTATCGACACTGACCCGGTGGTAGCCCTTTCCCTCTTGGCGGCTTCAGTCATTTATCAATATTCAATGACTTAATATTATGCCCATACATAATACTAAGGTATTTTAATCCAACCTATAAGTCGTCCCCTCCAAGACTCAAACTCGTGATGTGGTGATTGGCTCTGATACCATTTGTTACATGTCTAACCGTTGCTCCAAAAACCCCAAGGCTTATGGAGATTTCATAGGTAAAAGGGACCACCCTCGTTAAGCACATGTTGGGAGAAGGAACATTCTTGTGCACATGTTAGGAGAAGGAATAAGCCAAAATATCACTAAAAGTTAATTTCCTCGGAGAGGAATGAAAGGTACCGCCCTCGTGAAGCACATGTTGGGAGAAGGAATATTCTTGTGCTTGATGCTTTTTGCTTCAAGAAGTCTTGTGCGGTGCTCTAGTTTCAAGGTGTTACTTTGACCCACCCAGACACTCAATGTTTGTATCTTTTATTAGTTGCACAAGTAACATGTAGTCCCTTTTTTTTTTTTTTTTTTTTTTTTGTCTTTTACTAATTGGAGAAGTTACTCAACTCCAAAACTTTGAATCGATGATGGATAAATGTTAATAGAAGTCTCCTTCCACGAAAGGAAATTTTTCTGGGTTGGCGAAAGTTTAATAAAAAATATTTTAAGCGGCCTTCAATAAATCAATGCATATCTCAAGTAAAAAGAAAATCTTGCAGGTCCAAAACTTTCTATTTGATAAAGGATTCTTTTGATAACTACATAAATAATATTTTTAACCTATAACGTCAATGCTTATATATTAGTTTTTGTCGAGATGAAATCTCTTGCATTTATTTTCTGTATTGGTTTACGTTATGGGCATGAGATAATGTCATGTGGAACATCTCACGATTGATGTTTTTTCATTTTTGTAAAATTTTCACGTGAGACCTATTTGAAAAAATACCAAGCTAAAGATTTCAGCCTATTCTTGTCATTAGATCTAGATCCTCCTTGAAGGTTATGATCAATTAACTTGAAATCATTATTAGTTACTTAAATAGAGAAACTTTAGCAAAAATTCTGAATATGTTGTTATATTGTTCCTCCCAAATTGGATCAGGCTCAACACGTGGCAGTGGGGGTGATGTATCTTTGTACGAATATGCCAGTATCTGTCGATACAATGATTTCAGGTCGGATCCTGACCCTGGGTACCTATTCCGAAATCGGTCTAGCTGTACTGCAAGTCACCTGTAATAAAATTGATCAAACGAAAGAATGAAGACTAGGGGTTCGGTCTTCGTTTGGGTTCTTATACATGTTTGAAAATGGCAGTAAGCAATAACAAAGTACTTTATTTAAATATCGGCCACCAAAGATGCAACCATTGATTACAACAAATCTCCAAGTAAACTCAAAAAAGAAATAGAAAAGAAGATCATCAATGTTAACAGTACTGGCCTCTCCTGGCCCTATAGCTGTAATTGAACTATAAGGAAAGGATGTAGGGGACATCTGTTAACAGAGTTGATTCGGGGGTTCACCTAGGAATACTACTTAACCGATTTTCCGTTAATCACCTGACTTGACCAAAGATGGCTTCGGGACCAACTGCTCGTAATCCTGTAGCCATAGTCAGAGTACAGAACTAGAAGACAGGGACAACCTCAACCTCCTTGCCGGTGGGAGGGTCTTCACCTCATTCGGAGTAAATAGAAACCTAAAGTGTTATTGCGACAATAAGCAGTGAGAGGGGTCCTAGATTATCCTTTCTTGCTACAATGTGAATGTAAGAGAATGAATAGAGATCACAGATGATTGGATTATAATCATAATAACCAGTTGCGGTTGAGTGGATGTTGTCCCCGAGCTCTTCGAAACTGTCTTTTATTGACAAGCTCTGGCGGTTGCTTTCCGTCCCATGTTTGCACGACCTTTGTTCCGTTTCTAGAAGCTACCAATTTGTTCCATCTCGTTCGGGTAAGATAACTGCTTGCCATGATGTTAATCAATAACTTCCTATAAACACCCCAAATTGCACTACAAAATGAGAAAATAATTAAAAACATGTAATTGGGATTTGAAACAAGTCAAAAATGCATAAAATTTCATCAAACAGGCAGTGCTCGTATTTTATCTATGGGCATGCCATGCCCATATTGAGAATGCGGGCAGCACACACCCGCATTATATATACGGGCACAGGGTTTTTGTGCGAATTTAGCCTTTTTCGATTTTTGAGCCTTATCTACACCCAAATATCTCTCTGGGAAATTCGAATCCTCTTGTTTATCCATTCGAATCCTCTTGTTTATCCTCTATGGTTCAATGGATTGGCATTATCTCTGTTTTTAACTCAATCTGGAATCTTCTGGAACTCTATCTTGGCATATCCCTTGGACCAACCATGCCCCTGGGTTTGCCTATAAATAGAGGGTCTCTCTTCAAGCAAATGGCCATTAATTTGAAGTCTGAAGAGCTCCAAGTGAAGAAAGGAACCCCTGCTTTTCTGCTTTCTCAATCCAGGTAAGTCCCTTTTCTCTTTTATTTTCTATTTTCAATTCTAGAAATAATGTAATTTTCTCCATTGCTGTAGAATAAGGCCTAGTTTATACTTGTATTCCCAACCTGCCTCCAAGTACCTCAAGACTCCTCTCTAGCCGTAAAACGTGAAGAAAGAGCAAGGGAAAAGGGGAACAGGTGGATTCTTAGAATAGAACCCTATAATCTGTTCTTCTCTTTTTTTATAAAATAAGGCCATTGATTGTGTTTGTATCCCCAAACTTATCTCCAAGTACCTCAAGACTCCTTGTAAGCACATTATTTTTGCACCCCCGGAAGTGCTGAAAATGAAAACCCTGGCAGAAAGTCAAACCCCGAGGGGACAAAAAGTTGACTTTTTGATCAGGTGATAGTTGACCACCTTGCTTTATCTCATTGGATAGAGAATCCCGACACGGTTCCAACGCAACTGAGTTTGCAGGAATCGGAGTCCGGATAAAGGTTCTGCGGGCGGTCAAACTTGAAGGGAGCCGAAAGTTGACTTTCTGCTAAAATCCGATCCGGATGCCTACCCCTGTGTCATTGGATAGAGGGCTCTGATGCGGTTCTAATGCAACTGAGTTCGCCCAGATCGGAGCCCGGATGAAGAAAATATGAGCTGACAAAATTCCCGAGCAATAAAACCGGCAAACTGCGCACGTGGCAAAAAGCTGCACACGTGGTGAGTTGCTGAGGAAAATATCTCGAGGATCAAATCCGTAAATATCCAAACATTCAAAAGATCCCAGGGACCAATCTGAAAATATCTGAATAAAATAATATTAAATCAAAATATCCCAAGGACTATATCTTAATTTTCGGATTTTTAAACAAAACCGCGGCCGCATTAATTGTTTTGCAATAATTATGTCGCTCGCGCCGAGCGACAGCTACTCAGCACGAGCTTGGCGTCAAACTCGGCGGATACCCCCTTTCTTCTCCTATAAAAGCCGCGGCAACCCTCTCTTGCAGAGGGTTCGGCATTTTAAGGTTGGTGGTTTTTGAGGTGGGGGTTTTGGTTGGGGATTTTTGGGTTCGGCATTTCTATGCTGGCTTTCTTCTCTTGCGAATTTCTTTCTGGGGCAGAGAGTTCTCACTCTCTTCGTTGGTTCTCTCCGGGGTTGGCTCTTCCCACGGAGAACCGGTCCTCCCCACTTGTCCTGAGTTAAAAAACCCTCCCTTCTTCCTCTCCGATTACCTCACAACCGAGAAGACGACAGGCGGGTGAGGAGAGGTGTTGCTCCAGCTGCTACTCGTGCACTCCAAGGGAGCCTCACGCAGACTCCACGAAGGTTTAAAACCTCAAGGTGAGCTCTCTCCGGTATTGTTTTAACATGTATAAATCGAGCATGCTTCCCATTTTAGCATATTATTTTTTTGTTCCTGCTTGTCTAATTCGAAGGGGGAGCATGTTCCCCCATGATTTCATCTCGTGTACCCCAATATAAACCCCCTTTTCCCTTCTCTGTTAGTCGCGATGGTGTTTGGTCTTGAGGTTCAGATTCTCGCGAAGAAATTTGAGTCAAGATGTTGAAGTAGCTTAATTTAATTTCAAGCTGTGTTCGAACGTCTTCTGGGAGTCTAAGGATCCCCAAAAAGCAGTTACAGAGCTTAGGAACCAGTCAGTAATGGAGTTCGAGCAAAAAACACAGAGAGTCGCATTTCGTCAAGGGTATGCGCTGAGCTCGCGCGAAGCTCGCGCCTAGCTCGCTCCAAGCATTTTTGCTTGCGTTGAGCTCGCGCCTAGCTCGCGTGAAGCATTTTTGCTTGCGCTGAGCTTGCGCCTAGCTCGCGCGAAGCATTTTTGCGTGCGCTGAGCTCTGGCCTAGCTCGCGCCGAGCTCGCGCCTACCTCGCACGCGAGCGCTTTTTCGTTGTTTTTGGTCACGCTAAGCTCGCGCTGACCTCGCGCCTAGCGCCTGAGGTCAGCACACCCCCTTTTTAGGCTGAATTGCTTATATTTTTTAAACCCGAAAATACCCTTGCTTGGACCCAGGGTATGCGCTTTTTGTGATTGGTTGATTTTCATGATTTTTATGATTTTGCTAGCTGTGGGTGATATTTTCAAACCGAACCAAATGAACTAATAGGATTTCCGGGTCATCCGGAAACCCAACATGGGACTTGGACCCCCGGTCCAATTTGATCTCCAGTGGGCCTTCCAACGGGGCCCACCCAGCTCGAACCATCCAATTGTGCTTAAATAAGATAATTAAAAGATTTGAGTGGGCCAGACCACTTGAGGCCCACCCAAGCCCTATGTGGGGCACGCATGCTTAAATTATGTTGTGGTTTGGCCGAGACCAAGGGCAGGGCCTGTCGGGCCCACAAAGCCCATTGAACCAGACCAGGATAGGGTTTCAAAACCCTAACCCAGGAAGGCTTGGGCTTTCAAGCCCAAGCCCAGGTAAAGGGCCCCAAGCCCAAGGCTTGGCCCATTTTGGAAACTTAAGCAAGATAAATCCAATAAATCACTTGGCTGTCATGTACGGCCCACCCAATGGGCCCACAAACCAAACCGGCCCACTTTTTACATGAAAATCACTTAAAATCAATTTGAACCCCAAAGTAAAATCAATTGAACTAACCAAAGTCCAAAAGGCCTCGCAGACTTAGACCGTAGCCTACCAAGGGAACATGTGGGCCACATTTGGCCCACCAAGGGATCCGTGGGCCCTCCAACAGGGCCCACCCACTCAGACTCATCTCACTATAAGCTAAACAAGATAAAATCAAGTAAAGGGACCCACACCGCTTCGGCAATCCCGCCAGACTTAATCAAATTGCATGATGGATTAGGAATCGGGTGAGTGAGAAACCAAAGTTGACTCAAACCAGGGAAACCTATGGGACCCGTCACTTGACGGGGCAGACCGGGGTGTCTACGGACTTCCCCAGACCGTAACCGAGAACTTACTTAGAATCTCTAAGCCGCAGACCAGTCTAATAGAAAATCTAAGCACCCAGGTGTCCGCCTGCACCCCATCAGGTGGTGGCGACTCTAATTTCCCATTTTTACCCAGTGCGACACATCAAAGTCAGGCGCGCACACTCCTCTCTAGCCGTAAACCGTGAAGAGAGAGCTAGGGGAAAAGAGAACAGGTGGATCCGTAGGGTAAACCCCCATGTGCTATAATCTGTGAGATGTAGTTACTTTTACTATCATGTTAATGTTGTAATGGTTTTATTTTGAATCTAGAGGAATCCTATGGATCCAGGTTGTTTACAACATGAGATCCCCACTTCTTTCTATAATTTGGATTTTTCACACCATTGCACCTACATCACTGTTTTTCTTAATTTTGGTGATATTTGGCTAGAATTCTGGATCTACCATGATCTATATGGTAGATCTAAAACCAAAAACCTGAAAGTAACCTATAGGGTTTCATGATGTGATTTTGAAATTGTTTTATTCTTGGAGAAAAGATCCTATGGTCTAAACTCTCCCTTTTAATGTTTTTTCATCAATATGGGTTGAGTGGGGGTTCTATTTCTCCACTATTGAGAGATCCGGATCAAATCGATCTGTACTCCAAGTAATTTTATTCTTCAATGATTTAATCAAAAGATTTCAATCTAGTTTTTCAACCTTTTAATGGTTTAACCTAAAGCTAGTTTTCAAGTTTCTCTTTAGATTGGTTTTATCTAATTTTTATCTCAATTTTATTTTAATCACGAAACCCTTAGAACGGTATGATCATATTGAAGGTTCTGAATTAATCAGGCTATTTGTATGAAAAAAACCATACACTTTTGTTACTTTTATGTTTTTTTTCCTTTTTTAAGCAAGCATTCTTTATTTTAACATGAACAATACCTGGCAACCATCTTGTGTAGATGAATAGGGTTGCCTAACACCTTCCCATGTTCATAACCTAATCCCCTTACCCATCTCTGGTTGTTTTTGTTTTGTATTTTAAAATAGAGTTATTTTAACTCTAATTTTGCCTTTTTATGCTAATTTGATATTTTGGTGTCCATTCACACCTAAACAGAATGGTGGCGACTCCTTGTTTTAACGAATCCCGTGTGATGATTAGAAAGTCATTAAATTGATTTTTCATGTCTCACACTTCCCTATTCCTGTTGTTTATTCGAATCAGTCCTATATTGCTGATGATGTCATTCCTCAAACGCATAAAAATGGTCTTCTTGTTCAGACACATGTATGCTGACGTGGCCTTATTGGTGAGATTAATCTATGTAGACACCACATGGCTTTCCTTCATTTGCTGGACTATGAAGGGTGTAAACATATATATATATATATATATATATATATATATATATATATCAATATCCATTTTGTCGAAAAATTTACACTTACCTCCCTTATGGTTTTTAATAAGTAATAACTACAATACCTCTAGTAAGGTTTTTAAAATGACACTTACCTCCCTTGTCACGTAATTTGACTATTTTATCTCTTATCAATTTTTTATTCGAAATAAGAAAATTAAAATTCTAAATAATAAATTCATCCATGGTTTTTAAATTAATTGTTAAGACTTTTGAACCTTTTAAAATTTCTTATTATAGATAATCCTCAAATCTTACTAAAAAGGGTATATTATTCAAAAAAATTTATTAAATAATAAAAATTATACAAAAGGAAGTGATATGAAATAGAAAACAAAATAGAAGGGAGATAACTCCATTTGGGAGGTATCTGACCATCTATAGTTTAAACCATAAGAGCTAGTTAATGCACCATAAGAGCCAGTTAATGCGTAAAGAAGTGGATCTCATCGTTACTAAAAAAAAAAGAAGTGGATCTCATCGACCCTTTTTTATTTTTTATTTTTTTTATTTATTTATTTTTTGGTGAACTGTGATGCAACAACAGATAAGAACTTCGTCGTCAAAACTCAGAAGGCCCAAACCAGAGTGAGCAGGGTTTGGTGGACAGAAATGGTGGTCTCCCTTGCTTCTGCTTCGTCAGCAAGCGAAGCTCCGTTACTGGAAGACGCGGTCGACGGCGCCGTCGACTACAAAGGTCGCCGGGCCAATAGATCCACGACCGGAAGATGGAGATCCGCGTGTTTCATTATAGGTAACAGAAACACGCATGAACTTCTGAATTTCATATCAATTTCGATGATATTGAGAGTAATTCGCCTTCTTGTCAAAATTCCGCCATTTATAGGTGTGGAGATAGCTGAGAGGGGTGCCTACTACGGAATCGGTTCGAACCTTATAAGCTACCTGACGGGACCGCTCCGGCAGTCGACGGCGACTGCGGCGGCGAACGTGAATGCGTGGTCGGGGACTGCGTCTATGCTTCCTCTTCTCGGCGCTTTCGTCGCGGATTCGTGCCTCGGACGCTACCGGACCATCGTTATTTCCTCGATTATCTATGTCCTGGTTCGGCCCCTGATCTCTCACTCTTTCTCTCTCCCTGATGTTTTTGACTCTTCTATAGTGTAATTCACTGGTATCAGGTCTGGTACTCACGCACATATCAATAAATCACCGCCGTTTATTTAGTCTAATGATTTGTGGGACCCACTTCATGTGGTCGTTCCCCTACCTGAAGTCTAGATAGAGACCAGTTATTCTATGATCTGTTACATTTTACCATCCAGGGTCCCTTTTTATATGTAGTGACGATGTGCAAGGAACCTCTTGGTGGTCCACATGGGACATCTGTTAAAACTTTTTGCCATGTGGGAAATGAGTTTCTCCTTAAATTTAGGCTGCGTTTGGTAACGCTTTTCGGAAGTACTTTTTTGCTTTTGAAAGCAAAAAATTGCTTTTAAAAGCAAAAGTACCGTTTGGTAACGCACACAAGAAGCAATTTACTAAAAGCAAAGAAGCAATTTTATTGCTTTTCACCGGAAGCAACAAAACGTTGCTTCTCAATTTTTTTACAAAATTGCTTTAATGCTTTCAAAACCCCCTGATACCCTATTGCTTTATTCCTATATTAAAGATGATGCCTCCATACTCACTTAAGAAGCAACAACGTATTTTTATTGCTAGAGCCGGTAAAATGCCACCCGACCCGACGGGTCAACCCGATTATAAACAGGTTGGGTTGACCCGTTTATTAATTGGGTTGGGTGCGGGTTGGGGAAACCACAACCCGCAAGTAATCAGGTCAACCCAATTATGACCCGCCAACTTGACAGGTAACCCGATTTTAAAAAAAAAATGGCAAAAGTATCATGTTTCAACCCGATTAACCCCAAAACCCGACCCGCACCCGGTACAACCGGATCCAAGTAACCCCCAATCCTATTTTAATAATATTTTTTGAAAAATAACAATAATCGGGTCAACCCGATTATGACCCGCCCGATAGGTAACCCGATTAAAAAAAAGATGGCAAAAGTATCATGTTTCGACCCGATTAACCCCAAAACCTAACCCGAACCCGGTATAACCGGATCCAATTAACCCCCCAACCCTATTTTAATAATATTTTTTGAAAAATAAAAAATAATAATAAACGGATTGGCGGGTTGAACCCGTTTATTGGCGGGTTGGGTTTGGATTGGGGGTTTTCCAACCCACCTTAATTTAGTCCAACCCGATTATGACCCGATTAACCTAACCCGATTATTTGAATGTAATTAAATGACTATTTTATGAATCTTTTATAATATTGGACTTATATTTTTGAGTATATTTCTAAGTACGATACATAAATTGTGTACAATACTTTTATGAAAGCAAAAAAGCAATTTCTATGTTACTGCAATTACCAAACATGTTTTTTTACTTTTTAGAAGCAAAACAAAAGTTTACCAAACGCATTTGCTTCAAGAAAAGATCTTTCGAAAAGCATAAAATTGCTTTTTTGCTTTCTTGCTTTTAGAAGCAAAAAAGCAAAAGCATTACCAAACGCAGCCTTATTCTGAAGTTGATAACACAAGGGAACATCTTATCTCTGCATCCACAGCTAATTTTATGTCACTAGTCCCTTTCTCCAATTTTTTGGTATAATTTAAAAAAAAAATACTTCGTGCGATGTCAGACAAAACAGTGTTCAAAGATCAACATGTAGAAATGGGAAAGGGAATTGGATCAACTGCTTGACGCATGAAACAGATATTTAACTAAAACCAGAACAGTGCAAGTTGGTTTTTGTGAAGGATTTCATTGGAAGGGCTAATAACTCGAAGGTTATCATGGAAACTTTGACATGAATTTACCCTGTACTTCTTGATTGATGATGAAATATTTCTTTTCTGTAGAGGATAGGTGATGAAATAGTGTTTATGCATATATTGTGTATCCTTTAGATTTCTAAAGGGGTTAATGACTTGGATGAGGCATATCAATAGATTTAACATCTCAAAATTGAATCCAGGATTTAGAGCCTGTGAAATTTTTAGAAAGGTCTAAAACCTCCAACCTGTTACTGAGTCAAGATAAGATCAAATCTTAACTGTATATATATTTAAATTCAAATTATATAACTGTAGGATAGTTTTTTGTATATCCTGATTTTGTGTATACTGTTGTAATCAATCTCTTATATATATAGACTTGAGACTCCCTCATCTATTCATTGAGGAAAACATTACGGTTTGTGAAACCTTTACATGGTATTAGAGCACTAAATTTTTTTTTTTTTATCTTGGGTTATTCTCATGGCCGATACTTCCTCTTTCTCCACCACTATTCCGCTAAACACAATGGTTCACATGTTGACCATTAAGTTGAACTCTTCTAACTTTCTGTTATGGAGGAGTCAATTTGTTTCTCTACTTACCAGTCAAGGCTTGATGTCGTTTTTGGTTGGCACTAATGCTGCCATTCCCATCACCATCAAAAACACTGCTGGAGAGGACATTCCTAATCCTGCCTACAAGGATTGGCATCAAAAAGATCAAATGCTTCTAAGCTTGATCTATTCTTCTCTATTTGAAGAAGCTATGAGTGAGGTTCTCGGTTTAACGACAGCAAGGGACGCCTGGATGACACTTGAAGCTGCCTTTGCTCATCGTTCTAGGACCCGTGAACTTCAACTCAAGGATGAGCTCCAACTAATGCAACGTGGGAGTCAATCCGTAGCTGAGTTTGCACGTTCTTTCAAGACCATTGCTGATCAACTAGCTGCAATTGGGAAACCTGTTGAAGATACTGACAAAACGCATTAGTTCCTACGAGGTCTTGCTACAGAGTTCACATCTTTCTCTACTACTATGTTAGCTCAGCAACCTATTCCTGTGTTTGCAGATCTTGTTCCCAAAACAATAAGTCATGAGCTTTTTGTGAAATCTCTCACTGCTCAGTCAAATGCACATTCGGCCTTCTCTGTGCACCGTCATACTCCTCAAGGCACTTCCAAGAAATACACCAACAAACAGACCTGTGATTTGTCACGTCCTGTTAGAAACCAGAATTCTCGAAATTCTGGTGTGCTTTGTCAATTTTGCGATAAGGAAGGACATACAGCCAAGAGATGTTGGACGTATCTGAAATTGAACAAGAAGCAGGCTAATCTTGTGGAAGCCTTTTCCACTGTATCTGTGTCTGAGCCTGATAACTCTGAATGGTATACTAATACTGGAGCTACTTCTCACATGAGCACTGATGCTTCTTTGCTTGACAAGTCCATCCCTTACAACGGTAATGATTGTGTAAATGTTGGTAATGGCCAATCCCTCCCAATCTCTCATACTGGTCATTTTTCACCCCTTATGTCCTCTAACTCTTTAGTTCTCAAGGATGTTCTTGTTGTTCCTGGTTTAACAAAAAATCTTTTGTCTATTAGTAAACTCACAAAAGATAATAATTGTGTTGTTTATTTTTATGCCTCTAGGTTTGTTATACAGGATCTGGAGACAAGAGCAGTGATGGGAACTGGGCGATGTGAGGGAGGTCTTTACATTCTTGAGCGTGGCCATGCAGCTCTCTTTTCTGACATTTCTTCTCCTAGTGCTTTGCCCTCAGTCTGGCATGCACATCTAGGACATCCATCTTTCCGTATTATTCATTCATTGAATAAGCATGGTGTTATTTCTTTCAATTCCTCTCAAAATGACAGCAATAATATTCCTTCTCTTGGTTGTAAACTTGGTAAAAGTCACAGATTATCTTTTACAATTAATGATAAACATTGTTCTTCTATTTTGGATCGTATTCATTGTGACCTTTGGGGACCCTCCCCTATTTCATCTCTTTCTGGTTATCGGTTTTATGTAATGTTTATAGATGATCATTCTCATTTCAGTTGGTTTTATCCTCTCAAACGAAAATCTGATTTTTATGACATTTTCATTAGATTCCAGAAAGTTCTTAAAAACCAGTTTTCTAAACGTATTAAATCCTTTCAGTGTGATGGAGAAACCGAATTCACCAATACCCGTTTTCAATCTCACCTTTCTAACTGTGGCATTGCCCAATGAATTTCATGTCCTTATACACCAAATCAAAATGGTGTAGTTGAACAAAAACATCGGCATATAACTGAAACTGGCTTAACCTTATTGTTTCATTCCAGTGCTCCTCTTCTTCTTTGGGTTGAGGCCTTCTCCACTGCTTGTTACCTCATCAATCGGCTCCCATCACAAGTTCTTGCCGACAAAACACCGTTTGATATTCTCTATGGTACGTCTCCTTCTTACTCCATGTTAAAAAGCTTTGGGTGCTTATGTTTTCCATATTTACATGATTATACACCACATAAATTGGCTCCTAGGTCTTTACCATGTGTTTTTGTTGGGTATAGTACTACACATAAGGGGTTTCAATGTCTTCATCGCCCTTCTAATCGTGTATATATATCCCGTCATGTTGATTTTTGTGAAACAAATTTTCCTTTTGCTAATGACAGCCATTCCAATCAACTTAATTCATTTGACTATGTCAGTTTTTGTGATGATTCAATTCCTGCTAACATGTCCAATGAGTATTTTTCTTCAGATGCTTCCAAATCGTGTGGGTCAACTACCAAATGCCTTCCATGTGAAGACAACAATCCTTTTAGTCATGGATCAGATTTAATATCCCCATTCTCTACCCTTGATCATTACATGGGCCATCTTCTTCGGATCACGTTATCACCTCCTCTCCAATATCTTCACATGTTCAACCCCAATCAAATCCTTGTTCACTGTTACCAACACATCCTATGATCACCCGTCGTAAGGCTGGAATTTTCAAACCAAAAGCTTATCATGCTCTTACTGATTTACCATCTAAGTTCTTATAGGTTTTACTAGCTCTAAAAGAACCACATGGTTTCAAATCAGCAGCGAAGAAACATGAATGGCTTTCTGCTATGGAAGATGAATTATTAGCTTTGCATCACAATAACACCTGGCGTCTTGTTCCATGTCCTAAAAACCACAATGTGGTCGGGTGCAGATGGATATTTAAGACCAAATTACGAACAGATGGCTCTATAGAAAGACATAAAGCTCGGTTGGTGGCTCAAGAATTTTCTCAGATACCAGGTCTTGACTTTGAGCACACTTTTAGTCCTGTAGTTCGCTCATCATCTGTTCGAGTTCTTCTATCTTTGGCAGCAACTTCAGGTTGGGCTCTTCATCAACTTGATGTTAAGAATGCCTTCTTACATGGGAATTTAACAAAGGAGGTTTACATGGAGCAACCTCCTGGTTTTCTGGATATTCGTCATCCTGATTATGTATTTCGCCTACAGAAGTCACTCTATGGATTGAAACAAGCTCCTCGAGCTTGGTTTCAACGATTTGGTTCTTATCTTATTAGACTGGGTTTCACTTCAAGCAAAGCTGATTCTTCTCTCTTTGTATATCATGGTTCACTTGGAACCATTTATCTACTTCTTTACGTGGATGATATGGTGATTACTGGCTCTAATCCAACTCTTGTTCGTTCGATCATCACTCGTCTTTCTAAGGAATTTTCAATGAAAGATCTTGGTCATCTTCATTATTTTTTGGGCATTGAGGTTCAGCAGAGTTCTAAGAGCATTTTTTTAAGTCAAGCAAAATATGCCTTCGACTTACTTAAGAAGGCAGATATGTTAGACTGCAAACCAATTTCCACTCCATTTGTGGCTGGACACTATCTCACTGTGGAAGGTGAAGCTTTTGCTGATCCCACTCTTTTTCGTTCAATTGCAAGCGCTCTTCAGTACCTTACTATTACTAGGCCAGAGATTTGTCTTACAGTGTTAATACCATTTGCCAGTATATGCATGCTCCTACAGTTGATCACTTTAAGGCCTTGAAACGAGTTCTTAGATATGTCAAAGGCACCTATCATTTTGGTCTCAATCTCAATCGGACTTCTAAACCGGAACTTATTGCTTATTCCGATGCCAATTGGGCTGGCTGTCCGGATACTAGGAGATCAACATGTGGTTATGCTATTTTTCTTAGGCGGAAACTTGATTTCTTGGTGTTCTAAGAAACAGGCTACTGTGTCTCGTTCTAGTTCAGAAGCAGAATACCGCTCTCTCTTGCTATTGATGCAGCTGAGGTCTCCTGGCTCCTTCAACTCTTTCGAGATCTGCACATCACTTTACATGCCAAGCCCATAATTTTGTGTTATAATAAAAGTGCCATTTTTATGGCTAGAAATCCAGTGACTCAGCAACGTAAACACATTGCTATTGATTATCATTTTATTTGGGAACTCGTTGCTAATAGAGTGTTACAGATTGATTATGTCCCTTCTCATCTTCAATTAGCAGACACACTCACCAAAGGAGTCTCCAAGCCTCAATTCTTATTATTCAGAAGCAAGTTCAACGTGTCTCCACTACCCATGATTCACTTGAGGGGGGGTGTTAC
Organism: Buxus sempervirens; assembly: GCA_947561395.2. Lineage (NCBI taxonomy): Eukaryota > Viridiplantae > Streptophyta > Magnoliopsida > Buxales > Buxaceae > Buxus > Buxus sempervirens. The sequence continues at coordinate 52,930,342 of OX387184.1, read as the reverse complement.
TAAGTCAAGATAAGATCAGATCTTAACTGTATATATATTTAAATTCAAATTATATAACTTTAAGATAGTTTGTTGTATATCCTGATTTTGTGTATACTATTGTAATCAATCTCTTATATATGAAGACTTGAGACTCCCTCATCTATTCATTAAAGAAAACGTTACGGTTTGTGAAACCTTTACACAACCCATGTAAACTAATGTGAATCAGTCATAGATTGAATCCGTTACAGAATTATGGACAAAGTTTGGGGGAAAGAACTTCCAATGCTGATGCCAACTGTGCTGTCCTAGATGGATTTTGACCTTGGAATGTCAATGGATCATAGATTATCAGAAATCAACACAATGAATCTTCCCTATTTATGGTCTAAGAGGTCTAAAGCCTCCAACCCATTTAAATTTTTAACCCTAGAACATAAGAATGAAAGTTACACAAGAAACTAGACTTTAAAATCACGTACTCACAAGAAATTATTGGTATCAGCCTTGGAAAAGTTCCCCCCCCCCCCCAAAAACTTCTTCCTATTAAGTTTTAACCCATATAAGTTACTTCCCAAGTTGATGAGTTAAGTTCCTTCAAGAGCCTTAGATGTTTGAAATCCTTCCTATTCATTTTAAATCGAGTACTCGCAAGAAACTAGACTTTAAAATCAAATCTGTGCTTCTTCCTGAAATGAATGTAATGCTACAATTCAATGTATCAACTAGGAACTAAGAAGGAAAGAATAAAAAAAGGGGGAAAGTAAGGAAAAAAAATGACCAAAATCAAGGGATCAAAATGGATTCACAATATAAAATATATTGTATTGCAGTTCATTTATTGGAAAGTAAGCCATTTTTGCTGGTTAGACAAACTTAGTATTCAAACACTTCTAGTATTGGCCTTAAGCATTCATAAAAATCATATTTATTAATAAATAAATAAAAGGGAAGACTAGAAAATAATTTAAAGATTTTCTTAATTATCAAAATACAAAATGAACAGTCCAAATGGTCTTTTTAGCAATGTAGCAATCTGTTGGTAATAAATCTTGGGTCCACCTTATTCATGCTACTCTAAAAGTAAATATACCTCTTGCCAATCAGTCTCTTGTAACCATATTATGTTAATTCTCCTTCTTATCACATTTAATAACTCTATCCTCTTCCTTAGTAAAGTTCCTACATTCCATATAGCTGGACAAATTCTACTTTCTTGGATTGGATTCTTTACTCGTGCTAATCCACTTCTACATGAGAACCCTTGCTTACTTACCACTGCAACTGGATGTCATTTCCAGAGGATGCCTTAGCTAACACTTGCTCACTTGTCATTACAAGTACAGCCGAGCTCTGCTGTGGCGCCTTGCCGCTTGAGGATGACCTAGGATAAGGTTGAAATACTTGTTCTGAATCCATGTCATTGTGGATCTTGCAAAGCCTTACAACTGCTTCCAACCTGACGCATCTCTCCTCTATTTCAGGCCTAGGACCTGAAGTGCCCAAAGATATAGCAATACAAACTAATATTGATGAAGTTAATTAAATAATTCCTATTTCACCTCTCGAACAATACTGAATATCTCCCAATCATGTCTATCCCCACAAATAAAATACAGCCCAGTAACATCTTTACAAATAAGAAGAACAAAACTAGCTTTCACAGGAACTTCTCTATTGTTACGCTAGCATATTTTCTTTTTTCTTTTTTTTTTTTTTTTTTTGGAATTTCTTATATTCCTTCTTATATTAAACTAGTGGTGGCACGTGCATACTGCACATCCTCACCCTTAACTGTAGCATATAAGTAGGGGTTAAATTTGAATGTGGAAAGAGTAGTGGGGTGGTTATAGTTTCTGATTGTTTTAATCGGGGAGGGCAATAATTTTTTTTTTAAAAAAAAGGGAGACCAGAATCTGGGGGGAATATTCCCCCTTCTTCCCTTTACTAATAGTATAGATTTTGATTGACCGGTTAGCCTCAAAATGGAGTACTTATGAAGCAATGAGATCAAAAATAAAAGTTTTTTTTCAACTTATAACCTGTTAGAATCAGTGGTCATCTATTTTATTACTTCCTCTTGGCTTCCTAGAACCTTTTTTTTTTATTATTATTTCTACATTCTTCAACTTCCTTGGATACCTTTTAATAAATTTTGACTAACCATTTAGCCTCAAAATGGAGAACCTTAAGTGACAACGTGTTCACAGGTTTCAATTTTTTTTCAACTTGTAACCTGCTAGAATCAGTGATTATCTATTTGATTACTTGCAGCTATACTTCTTGGCTTCAAGGACAGTATTGAGTACACTTTGACGAGCTATTATTATTTTTTCCACATAGTTCAGAGACCTGTCTGACACTTAATAATTAATATTCAATGGCAAGTTTTCAATGGATCAGGGCAATCGGTTGAAAGGGTTACGTTGGTGGGTCTCACTAGTGAAAATCAATGTGAACGGACTTTTTTGGCGTCTGATTTTCTGGCTCTTTTTTTGGAACTTCAGAATGACTTTTCAATGTCAAAAAGTAGGTGATAAAATGAAATCACAAAATTTTTTAGAAACCTGTCTTTGGTATGTTGGATGTCTTCAGTGAGAAACCACAAGTAATGTGGTTAAATGTTGTCCTTAAAAACCTCTAATGACAGAGGACCCTAAAATTTCCCTAGTCCAAATGAACAGTGTTTGATGCAAATATCTGTAGCATTTGATGTCCCTTGGGAATTGCCAAGAGAATCATTTGGGGGAACAGAAACTAAAGTTTGTCATCTGCATGACACCATCCTTGTTTTTACTTTCTGTAAGGGTGATACAAGATCAAAATTAGGCATTACTTTTGGCCACTCAATCAATACAATTCTAACCAACCAAAACAGATAGATAGAATCACAATGGCATCTACTTAACTTGTCTCACAAGAGAGCAAAATTAACCTTTGTAGATTTTTACTGTTGGTATTGCTTAAGATCAGAACAGTGTATCTAATAGTATTGTTCTATGTGAAGATGACGAATTGTACTCAAGATAATTACATATTCTGATCCCTCATAATATGAATGAGTTGAACTTAGTTTATTTTGTTTGTCTCATAAATAATATTTTATTAAAAATTCAGTAACGATATTATCTATGTATGACATATTGCTGATAAAGTATTTTAGTAGACCTTGTTATTTCTTATGACTTTGCAACAAATCATGCTGACAATCTTAAACTTGGATGGCATGTGAACAGGGTCTAGGCTTGTTGACTCTATCAGCGGTTCTTCCTTCACTCAGCCCATCGGATTGCAAGAACATGGATAACTTTTTGTCTTGCCCTCCTCCTTCCCAGTTCCAAGTTGTATTCTTCTTCTTCTCTCTCTATTTAGTGGCACTTGCACAAGGTGGGCATAAACCATGTGTGCAAGCTTTTGGAGCAGACCAGTTTGATGGACGAGATCCCAAGGAGTGTAAGTCAAAAAGCTCCTTCTTCAACTGGTGGTATTTTGGCTTATTGGCAGGTACAACATTTTCTCTCTTGATCTTGACTTACATTCAAGACAATCTTAATTGGGGTCTTGGATTCGGAATTCCCTGTGTTACCATGGCATCTGCGCTTTTCGTGTTATTGCTTGGAACAAAGACTTACCGTTACACCATAAACAATGGTGATAAGAGCCCAGTCATGAGGATAGGCCAAGTGTTCATTGTAGCTGCAAAGAATTGGCGTGCAGCCCCTTCATATGTTGCAGTTGAAGAAGTGGGAGATGCACCACCTCAAACTAATTCTCATCAATTCACGTAAGGCAATCAGATTTCTTGCTAATATTGAACAAGTAACTTTAGCTTCACATTTTTGTTTTGTTGATGTCAAAGTTATGATTATTTTAAGCAATGCACAGGTCAGTAAATGGGTTTCATAATTGTGGATCACCATTCTAAATTAAGTAAAATTTTAGTATGAACGTCCGTTCCACCAATCAAATGTTCCACTGCACTAGGTATTCTCTTAATGTTTTTTTCTTTTTTCCCAATGACAGATTTCTTGATAAAGCATTGATTCCGATGTCAAACAATTTGAATGGTTCAAAGGAAGATATGGTAGTGTGTAGTGTCAGTGAAGTGGAAGAAGCAAAGGCAGTGCTGAGGTTGGTCCCCATATGGATTACATGTCTAGCATATGCTGTTGTTTTTGCCCAGTCACCAACTTTCTTTACCAAGCAAGGTAGTACCATGGATAGATCACTTGGGTCAGGCTTTCAGATACCTCCTGCTTCCTTCCAATCATTTATAGGCCTTTCCGTTATTCTGTTCATTCCAATCTATGATCGTGTTCTTGTTCCCATTTCCAGAACATTAACAGGGAAACCGTCTGGCATTTCAATGCTTCAAAGGATTGGAACTGGAATGTGCTTGTCTGTGCTTGCCATGGTAATTGCGGCCATAGTTGAGAAGAAAAGGCTTGAAACTGCTTTAAATTTTGGGCTGATCGATCAACCGCAAGCAACAGTTCCAATGAGTGTTTGGTGGTTGGTACCTCAATACATCTTGTTTGGACTCTCTGATGTATTTACAATGGTTGGTTTGCAAGAATTCTTCTACGATCAAATGCCGGATGGGTTAAGAAGTATGGGTCTCTCCCTCTACCTTAGTATATTTGGCATTGGAAGCTTCTTAAGCAGCTTTCTCATCTCTGCCATTGTGAAGGCAACTGGTAGGGATGGCCATGATAGTTGGTTTTCAGACAATCTCAACCGGGCTCATCTGGATTACTTCTATTGGCTCCTTGCAGGACTAAGTATACTTGAACTGGCTGCGTTTTTGTTCTTTGCCAGATCATATATCTATAACAAAGTAAGTACAATGTAAGGTGGGGATTGACAAGCGTCTTGTTTAATTTTCTGAATCTAGAAAAAGCCAAACTTCTAAGCTGTATCTGATGTTTACATACTCCAAAACATTATAAAAATGTTTGTTTATATTGGTACATGTATTAAGTTTCGTGATTTGTGAATAAACATTTTTCTTTGAGGAAGAGCAGTGTGTTAGGGATAAAGCATTTATCAGAGTGAAATCAGTATTTTGATTTATTAGTATATTATCTCAGTATCTTGAAATGTGTTTCTTATTAAGAAACACTAGTGTATATAATTCTATCTTCCGCCTTCTCCTTACATAATTGTATAGGCGTATCTAAATAATCATTTAGAGGTTACATATTAAATATGAAACAAACAAAATAGAGATTTACTCAATTGAATTATTTTCCTCTCCTTACATAATTGTACCCAAAAAAGGGCTTTGTTCCAAGATGTAAAAAAAACAAATTTTCTCACAAATTCAAATGAATCAATTAGATTAGTGAAAAAGCTAGATAAAAATATAATTTTACTCATATAAATTGTATAAGTAGTAGTCAAAACTTCAATAAGACGAAGACCAAGGCTTCGTTTCGATTTGCTTTTGAAAATTGTTGTCACAAAAAGGCAAAAAGACCAAGGAAGACGATTGTAAGATGATCGAAAGGATACACATTATAGGATCCAAGAGTTCGCAAGAAAGGATCAGGTGCTAATAACCTATTTAATTTCTTTTTATTTAAAAAATCTTAAATAGAATATTTAATTTCAAAATTAAATTTTTTGTTCTTTGCGTGAGTCTAAAATCCTAATAATTAGATAAACCTTAATTACATTTATCTAAAAGATATATAATTAAATAATATAAACCTAAATTATTGAAAATAATAAGTTTGTATATTTACCCATTATTCTAGAAAATTTAATATAAAAGTACTTATACTTGTCTAAAAGAAATACTTTGTCTAAAAGAATTCTAATTGAATAAAATAAAAACATTTTAACAAAAATTATTTTAATCAATATTCTTAACGAATATTAAATTAAAAGAATTTTAACGTAAAACAAATGAATTAATAAATTAATATATACATATATGTGTGCATGAGTTCATGTGCCTTCGTGTGTGTGCATTCCAATAGAGTTGAATGTCAATTCAATACCTAGTATTTTAATATTATTAGTGATAATTTATTTGAGTTACAGTAATAGTCCAATTTGAGAGCAATTTATTATTAGTGTCACCACCTGATTTGTGCACCCCAAAAAGTGCAGAAAATGAAATTCTAATCTAAAAAGTCAAACCCTGAAGCGGCCAAAATTTGACTTTTTGATCTAATGCAAATTGACCACTATACTTCATTCCATTGAAAGAGCATTCCGAAACGATTCCAACGCAACTGAATTTGTTGGAATCGGAGTCCAAATAAGGAAGTTATGAGCTGGTCAAACTTTTGGGGGAGAAAAAGTTGACTTTTTGCTCGACCCCAATTCGCTACCCAAATTGATCCTGGTGGATAGAGGATTCCAAGCCAATTCCAACGACACTAAGTTTGCTGAAATCGGACATTGAACGGAAAAGTTATGGCCGGTCAAAGTTTAAAGAAAACTACCCACGTGGCAAAATAGTAGAAAAAGGCAGAATAAAAGAATATCAAAAATAAAATAAGTAATTATTAAAAATATATAATTATTTAAATAATATTTCATAAAAATATCTAGATTTTTTAGAATTAAAATAATTAAAAAATCGGATAAAATCTTGTCTCAAAATTAAATTGGATAATGGATTTCAAATCCGGCATTTTTAAAACGTGCTTGTCCGCATTTCAAATGCGGACAAGGCACGACCGCACTTCAAATGTGGTTCTAAGCTTCTAGAAGATCGCCACGCATCGGCATTGGCGACAGCTGGCAGATTCGCGTTAATTTTGGCAAATGGGCGGCTCGTGCACATCCGCATTTCAAATGTGGACAAGGCATGTCTGCATCTCTATCTTGGCTCTGTTAACTTATACTGTTTGTTTGTTAAGGAGGGGTCTATTCTCCTTCTTATCCATTGTACCCCTATAATCTCTTCTCCCTCTTTCCCTTCAAATAAGGTAGGTAGCTTGTTATTTCCCGTATGTGCTTATGGCGGGTTTCTCATCATAATCATGCATGTTCTTATAGGTTAGTATTGTATTTCTCAACTCACTAACATCATGATAAATATGATGCAAATACACGGGCACGCTTTTCAGATATGGTCAAGTCTTCATTGGATTAATCTCTCTTTGTCTTATATGAATCCAAGCGTGCATCATGTTTAGCCTGATTTTCTCGTGGTTTTTCTCTGTACATGATCATCTCTCTCATTTCATCGCCTCAAGTTTCCCTCCTTTGAGAAGCAGGTACAAAATACGTACATGGTATTTCAGGATTGTTTTAACTAGCTTTTCTCCCTTGTTTAAGTGTGTACATGGGGCTTGACTATTCTACCAACACTTTGTCTAATACAGCAGGTTTCTTGGTTAATCCCAGTCTTTCAAATCTATATCTCAAAACCACCTTATTTTTCGAAAGCGTCCACTTTTATTTCTTGAAGATTACTAGCATTTCCATGCATGGCAACTCAGATTAGCTTGTTTTTCTTATATACTTGTTTGTTACTTGTTCCTTGGTGGATGAAAAAGACATGTGAGTGGTTCGATGAAAGGCCTGTTCGAAGCCAAAGGGAGACATTTCCATCACTGGGAAGAGCTGGAAAACCCCAGCAGAAGCCGGCGGAGGTCCGAGGGAAGCAGGCGAACCAGATTTGGTTGGCGCCGCAGCCATTTTTTTGAAGATCGCGCCAGACCGCATTCCATATACGATCAATTTTCGTAATTAATTAAAATTTCAATTTTTGGACTTGTTGGACCCAATCCAACCCGTTTTGGCAATATCTGAACCATGTGGGCTTTTTGGATCATTCCAAGCCCATTTTGAGACCTTGGGCCAACCAAGACCTTGTGGGCCCTCCAACATGGCCCACACCCAATTCGGCCCAAACAAGGCCCGTTTTCAATAAATGGGCCAAAAGCCACCTAATTAATTGCCCGTGGGTCAAGTCCAAACCCACTGGGCCCCATAAAAGTCTAAACCAACTTAAGCTTGCATGTTTTAACTAACTTTTTAAACCAAAAGTAACCAAAGCCAACAAGGGTTACCCAATAACCCAAACTGGGCCATGGGCTCAAGCCCAACTTGGATTCCAACGGGCTTTCAAACAGGACCCGTTCCTGACCCACTTAACCAAAAAGAAATAAAAAAGATAAAATCAAGTAAAAGGGGACCCACACCACCTTCAGTGGTCCCCACCAGACCAAATAAATCACAGGCTGGCCTAGGAATTGGGTGAGAATTAAGTTGACTCAAACCAAGGAGACCCGAATGACCCGTTGAACCGATGGGGCGAGCTAGGGTGTCTTCGGACTTCCTCGGACGTAACCGAGAATTTAGCCAGATTCTCTAATAAGCCGCAGACCAGAAAAATTAGGCCCGAATAGGCACCCTTTGTGTCTGTCTACACCTCTCAAGCAGTGGAGACTCCCAAATGTCTCGAGTACGCATGTCCCACGTGCGCCTCGTCATGTGAAATCAGGTGCGCACAATTAGTTTACACAAGAAACATAAAAACAAATGTACTATTGCTATTTTATTTTTTAACAACTACTTTGTGCAAAGTATGCACATAAATGTGTATGGTATATTTTAATGGGTACATAGGTTATAATTAGGGTTATTTTGAATAAGTTATTTCAAGGTTAGCTCTATAACTTAATCCATTCAATAGATAAATAACTATTAATTAAGATGCATATTAATATTATTGCTAATTTTTCTATTATCCTATAAGTAAAATATAATAAAATAAATTATTTACCTTGTGATTACTAAACATTTAGTTTACTCCAATATCTCAATTAAGTACTACATAAAAGGCAAACAAAAATAAAATAAAATTCAATATGAGTTAGAATAATTCATTAAAGAAATCAAAACTAAACAAGAATTACGTCCAGAGATAGTGTTAATAAACTTTTATGGAATTTTATTTACTGATTGATGATAATAGATTTACCTATTTCATTAATGAGATGCATATCATAGAAATTAGCAACAATAGTGGTGGTTCATGTTGTAGGAATAACAATTATTTTAAGCAATATATTTATAAGTTTAAATCATGTAAATAATTTGTTAAGATCATTCCTAGTTTATTAGTATCATTCAAAATATAAAATGTGTGACAACTATACATAACAATCTCGCCTTGTTTTAGAATAAAAAAACAAAAATCAACTATTCACAATAAATTTTGTATTGTAAAACCATGTGTCTTTTGATGAAGCCGCATATTTTCAAGCTAATTTTGAAGAATATAATTAATAAAGTTTATATTACTAAATTATTAAAATTCTTATTTTAGAATTATAAGAACACATTTAAGATAATTAAGAAAGAATTAGAATCCAATCAATATACATCAAATATAAATAAATTAATCGTACATCAAATATAAATAAATTAATCCTTTTAAAAATTCTAAAATAAAATTGACTTCAGTAAAATATATTAAATATAATAATCATTTTAAATTATTATAAATGTCAAAGCTCCGTTTTTCATGCATTATATTATATGGCCTTAAGTCTCATGTTAAGTATATTGATTATTTTGATAATTAAATTATATTAATATATTATATAAAACATTATAATACTATATTATCAAAATTACTTTTATTATTATTTTAATTATAATAATATATACTATTAAAATATTTATTAATTTTTTTAATAATTATTAGCAAAATATTTAATCTGTTAATTATATTAACTTTTATATTAATATGAAACTTTAATATATATTAATTATTTCAATAACTAATATAATTAATTAATTAAAATAAGTATTTTGATCATTATTAATATATATATATATATATATATATATATATATATATATATTATTAGTTGAATTATATTCTATTTGATTAATTTTATTATTATTTCAACATCTCGTGTACTTTGAAATCAAATATTCTAGAAAAGAATATTTTGGTATGTGAAAATAAAGCACACTTTAGGTAGTTAATAGTAGTATAGATTTAAATTCTATAACATACAAAACTCTTTTGATATTTGAAAAATTAATTGTAATAAAATAATTGAATATAATAATTTCAATTTGCTAATTAAAAAATAAATTATAAAATAAGAAATATAAATCTAATGAAATTTAAGAAAAATAAAATATCTTTTGGGAATAACCACAATAATTAATAAAAAAATTAGCATTTTCATTTAATAAACAAAGAATAAAATCAATCTTCACATGTGCTACTCATTGAATAAAATAGTGTAGGCAATGAGGAGGTCACATGGGCCAATAAACAATTCTTGCTAATATGACTATTGGACCCATTCCTTGTGAACAATGGGCATATATGGAAATGCCCATTACTCTCAAGATAACCCATTTGTAAGAACGCTTGTGAGGTCTTTGTTAATTTGGCTAGTAGCACATAACAAACTACCAACCAAAGAGATATCTCACAAGATGCCAATTTGTGGGGACCCAAGTCCACATCCCACAAGGGATTGTAACGAAATCGGCAAGCTATCTACAGACGGGCCATATCAGCTGGAGCCTACAATGGAACATCTGCTGGTTCAACGGTGGGCAGGGTATACACGTCAGCATCATTTACAGACGTGTACACCCCACTCACCGTTGGACCAGCAAAGGGCTCCAGCCGATTTCAAGTCATCTACAGACCTGTCCTAAGCCAATATAGAAATATGACCAGCAAGAATCAAAACCAAACTGAGTATGTGTATGATACGAACCTAAAACCGAATTGAACTTTTTTAATATAAAACCAAAACTGATTAATACAAACCCAAAACCAAAACCGATTAATACAAACCCTAACCGGTTTTGTTTAACTCGGTTTATTGGTTTTAACTGAACCGTTGCCATCTCTAGTAGTGGGTTTAAATAGAGACCAGCATGAAGGTGGCAAATTTGCATCATGAGAAAATGGTTGTAGCTGTTAATTCAAATTACTTCTCATACATGGATCTAGAATATAATCAATATAAGTTCTTACGCTCACCTGCGGAAGATATGGTTGCTTTGTTCTCTAGAAATCTCTCCAAAACAATATTCTAAATGATTTTTAGGCTTTATATGGGAAGGTTTGCTTTTAGCTTTTAACCTTTTTGGTTTTTTTTTTTTTTTTGAAGAGGAAAATACAGATTAACCCATGAAGATACAACAATATTTTCAGTATGTGTGTGCGCCCAGTATGATCTTTCCTAAGTACGTTAGCAATGCATATGAAAATTTTCTCAATCCAAAAACATAAGTAGTGGTCTTAGCAAAATTAGCCACCTTATTGTCCACACTCATATTTGCTTCCATGTAAAGTTTTTGAAAAAGATATGTACTTGGGAAAGAATTTGAGGTATATGATAACTTCTGTTATCACATTAATGGGGTATATAGAATCAGTTTCAAATTCCACTAATTCCCCACTTATCTCTATGATGTAATATTATTGCTGCAAATAATCCCAATATGGAAATTACACTTGAGTGCAGAGAACTAACATGAGAGGAATTGTTGAGAATCTTGCAACATGAATAGAAAAATTTAGAGAGAAGAAGAAGGCAGAAAATTTAAGCGGTTAAGCAATGTGCCTACATCCACTGTGTATGACAAAATTTCCACTAAGAAAAAAAATCAATTAGGATTATATCAATGTATATATATTAACCTTAAACCTAGTAATTTTTGAAATCCTAAAAATACCCTATGCTGTACTGCGGGGCCCCAACCTTAATATCTTTGCACGTCCATCGCGTTCCTCAGCACGAGATCCAACAACAATGAATGGGAACAACTTCAAGCACATGTTGGGAGAAGGAATATTCCTGTGCTTGATACTTTTAGCTTCAAAAAGTCTTGTGCAATGCTCTAGTTTCAATGTCTTATTTTGACCCATTCAATGAGTGTATATTTTATTAGTTGCACAAGTAAGTTTTTTGTTTTTTTTTTTTGTGAACAGTTGCACAAGTTGCAGTTTTACTAATTGGAGACGTAACTCAACTCCAAAACTATGAATTGATGATGGAAAAATGCAAATAGAAGTCTCCTTCCATGCAAGGAAATTTTTCTAAGTTATTGGCAAGAGTTTGGTAAAAAAAATTTTAACCGGCCTTCAATAAATCAATATATGTTAAGTAAAAGAAAATGTTGCAGGTCTAAAAACTCTCTATTTGACAAAGAACCCTTTTGATAACTGCATAAATAATATTTTTAACCTCTAATAACGTCAGTGGTTATAATAATTATATAGTTTTTGTCAGGATGAAATCTTCTGGATTTATGAGCGTGAGATGCTATCACATAGAACATCTCACAATTAATGTTTTTCATTTATTGTAAAAATTTCACATGAGACCCACTTGAAAAAACACCAAGCAGAAGATTTCAGCCTCTTCTTGTCATCGGATCTATATCCTCCTTTAAGGTTAGGTTTAGTTAACTTGAAATCAATTAAAACTTGTCCCCTTTTTGGAATGTGAAAAATTTATTGAGAAATTTATACTTATCTCCCTTATGTTTTATGACAACTATACCTCTCTTGAGGTTTTTTAAATGGCACTTACTTCCCTTTTATTTTTGTTGTTTACTTCAATTTCTCCTTTGTTTACAAATTTTATTAAAATTTGAATATATGTGTTGAGAAATATACCCTTCTTTAAGATTTTGAGGATTATTTATAATAAAAAAAATTTTCATATTACAAAAGTCTTTAATTATCAATTTAAAGATCATGGGTGATTTTATTTTTTAAAACTTTTAAATTTTCTCATCTAAAATAAAAAATTTGATAATGGACAAAATAATCAAATTACATGACAAGGAAGTAAATGTCATTTTCGAGCCTCTGGGGATATCTATAGTTGTCAGAAAATGTAATTTATTCAAATTTATTTTAAGACAAAAATTGAAAAAAAAAAAAAAAAACGTGACCAACGAGCCATTTTGGAATGGGGTGTAAAAAAGCAATGTGGTTATCTGATCAACCTTTTTGTTTTTTATAAGATAGCATTTCATCGGGAACCAGTCGGTGGAATCAGCATGAAACGCACGTGTGTTTGATGCCGGGTCCACTGAGTGGCTGTAGCTGCATTCTTTTATAGAGACTAGGGGCTGCACACGCTACCGAGTCTAAAGACAATGTTTAAAAAAAAAAAAGGAAAGGGTCAGAATCTAAAAAGAATATTCCTCCCCTTTATAAATAGGATAAATAAATAGGAAAGATGCTAAACAGTATAGATGCAACACGCAGACAAGAACCTCCTCGCCAAAAAGTGAAAAAGCCCAAACCAGAGAGACCAGGCTTCGTAGAGAGAAATGGGGGCCTCCCTTGCTTCTGCTTCTTCAGCAAGCGAAGCTCCGTTACTGGAAGAGCCGGTCGACGGCACCGTCGACTACAAAGGTCGCCGGGCCAATAGATCCACGACCGGCGGATGGAGATCCGCGTGTTTCATTATAGGTAACAGAAGCACGCATGAACTTCTGAATTTCATATCAATTTCGATGATATTGAGAGTAATTCGCCTTCTTGTCAAAATTCTGCCATTTGCAGGTGTGGAGATAGCTGAGAGGTTTGCCTACTACGGAATCGGTTCGAACCTTATAAGCTACCTGACAGGACCGCTCCGGCAGTCGACGGCGACTGCGGCGGAGAACGTGAATGCGTGGTCGGGGACTGCGTCTATGCTTCCTCTTCTCGGGGCTTTTGTCGCGGATTCGTGCCTCGGTCGCTACCGGACCATCGTTATTTCCTCGATTCTCTATGTCCTGGTTCGGCCCTGATCCCTCTCTCTCTCTCGCGTTGTCCCTGATATTTTGACTCTTTTTTTAGTGTAATTCACTAGTATCAAGTATGGTAGTCATGCAGATGTCAATAAATCACCGCCGTTTATCTTGTCTTAAGATTTTGATTTATGGGACCCACTTCATGTGGTCGTTCCCTTACCTGAGGTCCTGAAGTCTAGATGGAGGCTTAGTTATTTTATGATCTGTTTCATTTCACCAACCAGGGAGTCTAGATAGGGACTTAGTTATTCTGTGATCTGTTTCATTTCACCAACCAGGGTCCCTTTTTAAATGTAGTGATGATGAGCAAGGAACCTCTTGGGCCACATGGAGACGTCTTATTTGTTAAAACTTTTTGCCACGTGGGAAAAGAATTTGTTCTGAAATTCATTAGGAAGTTGAGGACGCAAGGGAAGATCTTATCTCTCCATCCACAGCTAATTTTATATCACTAGTCCCTTTCTCCATTTTTTTGATATAATTAAAAAAAAATGCTTCTTGTGATGCCAAACAAAACAGTGTTCAAAGTCAACATGTAAAATTGGGAAAAGGGAATTGGTATCAACTGCTTGACCCACAAAGCAAATATTTAACTAAAACCAGAACAGTGAATGTTGGTTTTTGTGAAGGATTTCATTAGAAGGGCTAACACTTCGAAGGTTATTATGGAAACTTTGACATGAACTTACCATGTACTTCTTTATTGATGATGAAATATTTCTTTTTTGTAGAGGATAGGTGATGAAATAGTGTTTATGCATATTGTGTATCCTTTAGATTTCTAAAGGGGTTTAATGACCTGGACGAGGCATATCAATAGAAATCTCAACAGCCAATCCAGGACTTAGAGCCTGTGAAATTTTTAGAAAGTACTAAAACCTCCAACCCACATAAACCAATGTGAATCAGTCATAGATTGAACCCGGTATTGAATTATGGAAGAAGTTTGGGGGAAAGCACTTCCAAGGCTGATACCAACAGTGCTGACCTAGATGGATTTTGTCTATGGAATGCCAATAGATCATAGATTACCAGAAATCAACACAATGAATCTTGCCTATTATGGTCTAAGAGGTCTAAAGCCTCCAACCCATTTAAATTTTTAACCCTAGAACATAAGAATGGAAGTTACACAAGAAACTAGACTTTAAAATCAAGTACTCACAAGAAACTATTGGTATCAGCCTTGGAAAAGCTTACCCCAAACTTCTTCCTATTAAGATTTTAACCCATATAAGTTGCTTCCCAAGTTGATGATTTTAAGTTCCTTCAAGAGCCTTAGATGTTTGAAGTCCTTCCTATTCAGTTTAAAGCAAGTACTCACAAGAAACTAGACTTTAAAATCAAATCTGCGTTCCTTCCTGAAATGAATGAAATGCTAAAATTCAATGTATCAACTAGGAACTGAAAAGGAAAGAACAGAAAAAAAGAGGAAGTAAGGGAAAAATGAACAACCTCAAGGGATCAAAATGTATTCACAATATAAAATATATTGTAGTGGAGTTCATTTATTGGAGAATAAGCCATTTTTGCTAGTTAGACAATCTTAGTATTAAATGCTTCCAGTATCGGCCTTAAGCATTCATAAAAATCATATCTATTAATAAATTAAAAAAAAAGATTGGAAAATCATTTAAAGATTTTTTTTAATTATCAAAATACAAAATTGAAAAACAGGATTTTGACTCTAACAACACCTAGAGGGGGGTGAATGGGTGTAGCACAGTGGAATAAAATTTTCTATTAATTAAAGACAAGTCCTCAATTAATAGGCATGAACAAATCCTCAAAATAATTCCAGAAAATAATTACTAACTATCAAGCCACCCAAATTGCAAAACAAATAAAGTATGTAGAGGAATAAACAAGACAAGCAACTTGGTGACGAAGGGAAAACTCTATGAGAACTCTCACTAGAGAAAAACCCTCCGGGCTATGCAAGAGCCACCTAAAAGATCCAATATGAAAAGAAAACTTACAACCTGTAGTTCAGACGACTCAACATCCCTATGCTAGACTCTGCAACTCACAGACATGAAAGTATTTGAAGAAATCCTCAGATTTGCTCCACAGCAACACCTCAGAACTCTGAAGATCTTCTCACATGATCACCCAAACGAACTCGCCTGGTATCCTCCCACGATCAGTCTCCCCAACCCGGAACTCCAAGGCTTTGAACAAGGAAGAATAGAAGGTTGATGGCTCAAAGGTAGAAAAGGAAAGAGAGAAGTTTCTCTTCCTCACACACAATGATTTAAGGTTCCAAAAACGACTTAGGTAACCCTAAAAGAACATCTAAACAATCCTTATATAAGTTAGAAAAAAGTCTAGAAGGAATAGGAAACAAATCAAAAAAGATCGGAATTTTATAAGTGATTTTACGACTTGAACGTTCGAACGTTCATCGAACACGGCTCTAACATTCAGTTCATAAAATTACTTCACCTCATCTCGTTCGAACGAAGGACTCACGATGGGTTCAATCAATACTAACGTTCGAACAACGGCTCTAACGTTAGGTTAAAATACACTAACGTTCGAACGTCGTATCTCACATTATCGAACGCAACTCTCGGGTTTCTCTGCAAACTCTGAACGGTCGAACGCTGCATCTCACGCTCTCGAACGCTACTCTCTGGTTTATCTGCAACTGATCTTTGCACTGAACGGTTGAACGGTGCTTCAAACGTTATCTAACATTCATCATAATTTCTTCAATTTGACTCCGACTTTAACGCCGTTTGAACCATAACTCCTATAACCTATTCCAACCATCTTAAACACTTTAAGCACAAAGTATTTGACACTAAATTAAGCCAAACTAAAATATTAAACCTAACAAAAATGAACAGTCCAAATGGTCTTTTTAGCAATTTAGCAATCTGTTGGTAATAAATCATGGGTCCAACTTATTCATGCTACTCTAAAAGTAAACATATTATGTTTATTCTCCT
This sequence comes from Buxus sempervirens, assembly GCA_947561395.2. NCBI lineage: Eukaryota > Viridiplantae > Streptophyta > Magnoliopsida > Buxales > Buxaceae > Buxus > Buxus sempervirens. Next base: position 52,913,642 of record OX387184.1, on the reverse strand, counting down.
TCTCATCATGTTTAATAACTCTATCCTCTCCTAGTTAAAGTTCCTACATTCCATATAGCTGGACAAATTCCACTTTCTTGGATTGGATTCTTTACTCATAGAAATCCACTTCAACACGAGAACTCTCACTTACTTACCACTGCAACTGGGTGTCATTTCCGGATGCCTTAGCTAACACTTGCTCACTTGTCATTACAAGTAGAACCGAGCTCTGCTGCAGCGCCTTGCCTCTGGAGGACGCCCTAGGATAAGGTTGACATACTGGTTCTGAATTCATGTTGTCATAGATTTTGCAAAGCCTTACAACTGCTTCCAACCTGACACAACTCTCCTCTATTTCATGCCTAGGACCTGAAATTCCCAAAGATATAGAAATACAAAATAACATTGATGAAGTTAAATAAAGCCTATTTCACCTCTCAAACAATACTGAATATCTTCCAATCATGTCTATCACCACAAATAAAATAAAGCCCACCAACATCTTTACAAATAAGAAGAACAAAACTAGCTTTCATAGCAACTTCTCTATTGTTATGCTAGCACATTTTCTTTAATTTCTCTTTCTTTCTTTTTTTTTTTTTTGGGGACTTTCTTATTTTCCTTCTATTATTAAATTTGATTGACCCATTAGCCTCAAAATGGAGCACTTATGAAGCAATGAGATCAAAAGTAAAAGTTCCTTCCAACTTATAACATATGAGAATCAGTGGTCATATATTTAATTACTTCCTCCTTGGCTTCCTAAACATTTTTTTTTTTGTATTTCTACATTTTTCAACTTCCTTAGATACCTTCTATTCAATTTTGACTAACCAGTTATCCTCAAAATGGAGCACCTTAAGTGACAAGAAGTTCACAGGTTGGAATTTCTTTTCAACTTTTAACCTGCTAGAATCTGTGATTATGTATTTGATTACTTCCAACTATACTTCTTGGCTTTAAGGACCGTATTGAGTACATTTTGACTAGCTCTTATTATTTTTTCCACATAGTTCAGAGCTGTCTGACGCTTGATATTCGATAGTTAATTGCAAGTTTTCAATCCATCGGAGCAATCACTTGAAAGGGTTACATTGGTGGGTCTCAATAGTGAAAATCAATGTGAATGGACATTTTTTGCTGTCTGATTTTCAGTCTCTTCTTTTGGAACTTCAGAATGACTTTTCAATGTCAAAAAGTATGTGATAAAATGAAATTGCAAAATTTTCGAGAAACCTGTCTTTGGTATGTTGGATGTCTTCAGTGAGAACCACAAGTAATGTGGTTAAATGTTGTGCTTAAAAACTTCTAATGACAGAGGACCCTAAAGTTTCCCTAGTCCAAAAGAACAGGGTTTGCTGCAAATATCTGTAGCCTTTGATGTCCCATGGGAGTTGCCAAGAGAATCATTTGGTGGAGTGGAAACTAAAGTTTGTCATCTGCATGACATCGTCCTTGTTTTTACTTTCTGTAAGGGTGATACAAGATCAAAATCAGGCACTACTTTTGGCCACTCAAACAATACAATTCTAACCAACCAAAACAGGCATATAGAATCACAATGGCATCTACTTAACTGGTCCCACAAGAGAGCAAAATTAACCCTTGTAGATTTTCACTGTTGGTATTGTGAGTTTGCATCCTACATCTGGAGGTCCTTTCTCCTATTGACAGGAGTTAGTTGGGTGATGCCACAAGACGTATGCCACCTAGCCTATCAATGGCGATTCCCCTCCCTTTCTAAGTTTGGAAGGGCGATATTTAGGGCACTTCTCTTCTCCACACTATGGGCTGTTTGGAAGACCAGAAATAAGAGAATTTTTTAAGACATCCTCGTTCCTCCTCAGGTGGTGTTGGAGGAAATTATTGTCTTAGCATCTTCGTGGGTTAGTGTTAGTAGATGGGGCCCTGGTATGTCTGCTGCAGAAATAGCTCTTCGGCTATGGCATTCAAGTAAGGTGTAGTAGTCTATGGTTGTTGGTGGGGTGTGTTTTTTTTTGGGGGGGGGGGGGGTGGGTTGAGTGGTTGGGTGGTATAAGATTCTGGGTTATATAGAGTTTTGTTTTTCTTTCTTTGCAGTCCATTTTCTCATGGACTAGTGTACTTTCTGGTTTATTCCTTTTCGCCTCTTTAATGGAAGTTTCTATTAACCATAAAAATAAAAAAAAGAGTTTGTGTCTAATAGTATGGTTCTATATGAAGATAACGAATTGTACTCAAGATAATTACATATTTTGATCCCTCGTAATATGAAATATGAATGAGTTGAACTTAGTTTATTTTGTTTGTCTCATAAACAATATTATATTAAAAATTCTGATAACAATATTACCTATTTATGACATGTTGCTGATAAAGTATGTTAGTAGACCTTATGACTTTGTGACAAATCATGCTGACAATCTTAAACTTGGATGGAATGTGAACAGGGTCTAGGATTGTTGACTCTATCAGCAGTTCTTCCTTCACTCAGCCCATCGGATTGCAAGCACATGAATAGCCTTTCATCTTGCCCTCCTCCTACTCAGTTCCAGGTTGTATTCTTCTTCTTCTCTCTCTATTTAGTGGCACTTGCACAAGGTGGGCACAAACCATGTGTGCAAGCTTTTGGAGCAGACCAGTTCGATGGACGAGATCCCAAGGAGTGTAAATCAAAGAGCTCCTTCTTCAACTGGTGGTATTTTGGCTTATGTGGAGGTACAGCATTTACTCTCTTGATCTTGAATTACATTCAAGACAATCTTAATTGGGGTCTTGGATTCGGAATTCCCTGTGTTACCATGGCATCTGCTCTTGTCGTGTTATTGCTTGGAACAAAGACTTACCGTTACACCATAAACAATTGTGAGAAGAGCCCACTCGTGAGGATAGGCCAAGTGTTTGTAGTAGCTGCAAAGAATTGGCGTGCAACCCCTTCGTATGTTGCAGTTGAAGAAGTGGGAGATGCACCACCTCAAACTGATTCTCATCAATTAAAGTAAGGAAATCAGATTTCTTGCTAATATTGAACAAGCAACTTTATTTTCACATTTTTGTTTTGTTGGTGTCAAAGTTATGATTATTTAAAGCAATGCACTGGTCAGTAAATGAGTTTCATATTTATGAGTCACCATTCTACATTAAGTAAAATTTTAGTTTCAACATCCATGCCACCATTCAAATGTTCCACTGAATTAGGTATTCTTTTTTTTCAATGACAGGTTTCTTGATAAAGCATTGATTCCAATATCGAACCGTTTGAATGGTTCGAAGGAAGATATGGTAGTGTGTAGTGTCAGTGAAGTGGAAGAAGCGAAGGCAGTGCTGAGGTTGATCCCCATATGGATTACTTGTCTAGCATATGCTGTTGTGTTTGCTCAGTCACCAACTTTCTTTACCAAGCAAGGTAGTACCATGGATAGATCACTTGGGTCAGCCTTTCAGATACCTCCTGCTTCCTTCCAATCATTTATAAGCCTTTCCATTGTTCTGTTCATTCCGATCTATGATCGCGTTCTTGTTCCCATTGCCAGAACATTAACAGGGAAACCCTCTGGCATTTCAATGCTTCAAAGGATTGGAACTGGGATGTTCTTTTCTGTGCTTGCCATGGTAATTGCAGCCATAGTTGAGAAGAAAAGGCTTGAAACTGCTTTAGATTTTGGGCTGATCGATAAACCGCAAGCAACAGTTCCAATGAGTGTTTGGTGGTTGGTACCTCAATACATCTTGTTTGGACTCTCTGATGTATTTACAATGGTTGGTTTGCAAGAATTCTTCTACGATCAAATGCCCGAAGGGTTAAGGAGTATGGGTCTCTCCCTCTACCTTAGTATATTTGGCATTGGAAGCTTCTTAAGCAGCTTTCTCATCTCTGCCATTGAGAAGGCAACCGGTGGGGACAGCCATGATAGTTGGTTTTCAGACAATCTCAACCGGGCTCATCTGGATTACTTCTACTGGCTCCTTGCAGGACTAAGTATACTTGAACTGGCTGCCTTTTTGTTCTTTGCCAGATCATATATCTATAACAAAGTAAGTACAATGTAAGGTGGGGATTGAGAAGCTTCATATTTGATTTTCTAAATCTGAAAGCAGTTACATTGTTAGACTTGTGTTTAAAAAAGGAAAAAAAAAAGCCAAAATTTCTAAACCTGTAGGTAAATTTTCCACTGCTTTCTGATGTTTACATACTTCAAAACATAATGAAAATGTTTGTTCGTATAAATACATGTATAAAGTTTCTTGATTTGTGAATAAACATTTTTCTTAATCGTAGGGTGGAAGAAGAGCAGTGTGTTAGGGATAAAGCATTATCAGAGTCAAATCAATATTTTGATTTACTAGTAGCTTCAGCTATCTCTTGTGCAGGCTTTTCAGGGTTCCTTGAGATGCTGGCTCTTGCCCCTCATTTGGACCAAAAACTGAACTTCTGCTTTTGTTTAACCTTCTTCTTCACATCCTGTGACAATTCAAATCATAAGGAATGAAAATTTCTCATCTTATAAGAAAGGGAAAGAGAGAGCAACCTAATTTGACAATATCATTGAAGACTTTAAAGTGAAGATTCTAGTATCTTTTGAAGAGATCATTGCCTATGAATACTTTGACTAATGCAGAATCTAACCAATAACTGCTCTCAAAATTGTGTTAATGCATAGACATTTAAAGACACAAAATACAAATTCCTTAGCAACTCTCACTGGACTTTTCCAGCACTTTGCTATGTTTGAGGCATCCATTCAACAATTAAATGCCAGATGTAAGGGAGATAAGCTCTGAAAATTTCCTCCAGTAATGTTATTTTTGTTTGATTTCAAGAGCTAGACAAACTTCTGATCACATAAACAAACATGAATTAAGACCATAAGACCACATAACTCTACAAACTTACATGGCCACACATGATTTGCACATACACAATCTAAGAAAAGCATCTTGTTTGATAATATGTAACGTTGTTTTCTCTAATGTATTATGACATTGAAAATAATATAATTTTATTTGTATGAACTTAAATAAAAACAATTAAATTTTTTTTTATTAATCCCGTTCAATCCAATTGTATAATTTTTTATTTGTCCAACTTCTTTGAAACCAAAATTTCACAAAATAGTGACAAAATGAAAAATCATGGGAAGTAGTTCTTATCACACATGATATATATATATATGAATCAACTAGATATCAATTAATCCCATCAATTTGTTGGCGCTACCAATGAAACTTACAATACTTGTAAACACAATCATCAATACTTCTCAACTCTTCAAGAGAATTAATGGAAGAACCTGTGGGGCAAAGACATCAACTTCTTGCAATCAAAAGTCAATAATGTTTGACAAGATTGCAATGCCCGTGCATTTCACAAAGAGGTTAGGAGACAGAGGAAGAGTCCTTTATGATCAAGTTCTCAAGAGATACAGGGATTCCTTGTTTGTATATACTGGTACTGTTCACTGGAACCAACAGTACTTTTGAAGAGGTGCAATCCGGAAAATAAGCAGTAATTGGTCTCAAATGGTGACTACTATAAATAGTCATCTTAAGACACAAAAAGTTCAAATACCTTAGCAACACTCATTGGATTTTTCAAGGTCTTTTCCCATACATTTGGCAAAGACACAAAGTTCAATTACCTTTTGCAATTAGATGGCAGATATATAGGAGATAAAGCTCTGAAAATTTACGCCAATACTGTTGTTTTCTGTTTGATTTCAAGAGCTAGAAAAACTGTTTTGAACACATGGACAAACAAGAAACAGTACCTTGAGAATCAAAAAGGATATAGAATTACTTGATACGCTAGTCTCTTTGGACATCAATGGAATTGTTGCCACTGCTTTATCTTCTTTTCCCTCTCCTCTGTGAAGATTTAAATTATGAGTAGAAACTTGCATTTGATAAAAAAGACTTTCTTGGTATGATATACAACCACATGAGATAAAGAGAGATGAATTGAGAGTGAGGGAAAGGGGGAGTGAAAGACCTGGTTTGACGATTTCATTGAAGACGTTAGACGACGTCATCATTGATGTATTTTCCTCTATAATCATCGTATCTCAAAAATTTCACCACTGGAATGTGGGCCACCTTGTACCACTCCTCTCCTCTCTCATTCTTGCATCTCTTCTTTAGAAGGGGACAATCAATAATATAAAGAAGTTCCAGTGCAAAGAGGCGTCTAATGGCTTCCACTGATGGCAAGTACATTAAAATATGACAACTCTGAATCCGTAGTGTTTGAAGTGCTGAAAGGTTTCCCAACCACTCCAGCAAAGCCATAATACCATGGAAGAAGTTTATTGATAGCTTTTGTAGCGTAGAGAGATGTTGAAGCTCCCTCGGCAAAGTTGTCAGTTTAGACCAACCTTTGATTCTTAAGGTACAGAGGGATGCAAGGTGTTGGATAAAATCTATGGCAGGAAAAGAATCCAACTCAAAAAAGGGGCCTATTTCTAACTTCTCAAGAGTAGTAATGCCTTGCAACCCCTGGGGCAAAGAAATCAAATTACTAAAACCACCAATAGATAATTTTCGAAGAGATTGCAAGTCCCGCAGATCAGGCAAAGACATTAGAGTAGGGCAATCCCTTATGACCAATTCATCCAGAGATATAGGGAGTCCTTGTTTGTGTACCCCCTGACTTTCACTTGGTAAAACAGCTTCAAGTTTGGGGCAATTCATAATCTTTAGTTTCTGAAGATTCATGTTTTGTATCAATTCCTTTGGCAAGGAGGTAAGCTGTGGAGAATCGCTTATCTCGAGGGATGTGAGAGAGTTCAACTCACTCATTGAAGTTAATACCATATCATTGCTTCCTTGGAAAGTAAATTCCTAGAGAGAAGGAAATTGAGTTTGAATGATTTTCAGTTCAGGGCAGCCACATATACACAAGTCTTTGAGGCAACGAAAAGCTGGGAAAACTTCTATCCATTCTACCAATTTAGGCATCTCCCATAGTTCAAGTTTTTCTAGCGAAGGGAACATTTCATGTTCCATTTCCATATCACCAGAACACCTCCCATCATAAAACTTGCTGCCAAAATATTCAACAGCATCCATTTCTTGTAGGTAAAGACTCTTAAGACAGGGCAGCTTACCAAGCATTGGAAGTTCCTGACATTGCTTGCAACTCCCCAAAGTAACAACTACCAAATTATCGAGTAATGGCACATCCATCATCCATTTTGGAAAGTTAACACCCTTATATTCATAAATCCTTAAACTTTTCAAATATTGATGGGGTTCAAGACCCTCCATGACATCTTCGTCGTTCCTCATATCATCATCACCTCCAATTCTTTCCCACGAAAGCCACAAATGGGTAATTTTTGGCTTCCCCTTTAGATTTGCCCGTTTTGCTTCATTTCCACTTTTGACATTCCAAAGGTTAAATATACTTAATTTATCTCTGAGCGGCAAGTGTTCCAACTCTTCGATACGGTATCCACTCTTATTGCGTAAAAAAAGTAAGGGAGAAATTGAAGGGAGTTCAATTGCCCTATCTGGAATGGCGTTTGAGTCAAACGTCCAGGATCATTCATTACAAGATATGTCAAGTTAACTAACTTCCTCATTTCTTTAGGAAGTCTTTCAAGGTAGTAGCAATCATTGAGTCTTAATGTTTGCAAGTTGTAGAGATTGGTAATAGACTCAGATAATGCTTTGATGCCATTCGATGAGAGGTCAAGATACCTTAGATGTTTCAACATATCGATTGATGAAGACAACTCGACTACTCCACCATACGACAAATCCAAAACTCTTAAATACTTGAAGTTGAAAAATATACTCTCAATAGGTCGAGCAGATACTTGTGGCCCATTAAAGCCCCCAAAAAAGCTTCGTAACTTCTTTGCCTTGTGATAGGCTTCTGGAATTGAATTCAGTGTGTCATATGGAATTGACAAATGAAGCAATCTAGAAACGTCTTCAATGCTTGTATTAGCCTCATAATGTAAGAATTCTGATCTTGCAACAAACCGTGCAAGATCTACCACAAGATCATGCATATTACATGTCACATTTTCTCCAGTATCGCTCTCTTGTATGTTTTGGAGGAAGCAATTTAATACCAAATAACTGAAAGACTCATCCCCAATATCATCCTTCAGTTTATTTTCCTCCTTTATTTGAAGCAATCCTTGGGCATTCCATAACTGAATGAGATTATTTTTTTCAATAGTTTCGCCTTTGGAAAAAAGGGAACAGTATGCAAAGCATTGCTTCACTGTTGATAGCAAGTGATAATAACTTAATTTCAGTGCAGGTAAAATTCCACTTTGATCTTCGTTTAGGTTCCAAATTTCACTATTCATAACCCCAAACCACTCTTGTATTTCCTTTTTCAAGAACATCAAACCTCCAATACTCTTTGCGGCTAGTGGCACACCTCCACACTTTTTTGCAATCTCCCTTCCTATTTCAAGCAACTTAGGACTCTCCACTGGCCCTCCAGTCCGAAACGCTTGTTTCTTAAACAGAGACCAAGTATCTTCTTTGGATAGTGGCTCCAAACGGTATAGTGAAAGTGTACCCATGATTGCTCCAACTTTATCATTGCGAGTGGTCACAACAATTTTGCTTCCATGGCCACCGAAGACCAATGGTGTTTTCAAATCTTCCCACTGTTTACTATCCTCATTCCAGACATCGTCCAGCACAAGCAAGATACGCTTCCCACTGAGCCTTTCTCGAATGCTCTGTAATCTCTGCTTTCCCTCTTATTTTCACTTCGGGTAACAGATTCAGAGACTTTGCTCAAAATTTGTGTGACATCAAAGCTCTCAGAGACATAAACCCACATTCTAATGTCAAAATACTTCACCACTAACTCATCATTATATACCAGTTGAGCGAGGGTGGTCTTACCAAGGCCGCTAAAACCAACAATGGGGAGGACTGAAAGAGGCTCTTGATTCCCAGAATTGATTAACATATCAATGATCTTTGACTTGTCAGCATTTCTTCCCAAAATTTCTGAGTCATTCACTAAAGAGATGGTTTCTCGACTAAGTCTGGTTTGAGTGTGAAGAGATGGATCCACATATCCCACTCGAAGTTGGAAGCTAGATGCATTCTCTTTAATTTGCTTTAGCAATTCATTGATGTGCTTAATCTTATGAGCCATCTTAAAATGAAATCCAATCGGATTTGAGCGGGAGAAGAAGAGGCATACCTTTTTCTTGAGGTGGTTTTGGATCTCTAGTTTGTGTCGTATTTCTTCATATGCGAACTCGTCCAATATGTTATCAATATCATACGCTACCTCCTTGAGACCTCTTAGCCAAACCCTGATAGCCTCCTCCTGAATCTGCCTCTTCTCAGCATCTTGTAGTTTGGCCTGAATGAAGTTTAGCGTGCTTTGGAGCTTTTCCAGATCTCCCTTGACACCCCACGCCCCACCAATCTCCTGGAAAACAATGAAGCTCAACTTCTTCAGAATTTCTGTTGTCCCATTAACAAGCAGTCCTTCAGCAGCCATAATTGTTTTGGTTCTCAAACAAAGAAGGCAAAACTCTCTCTCTCTCTCTCTCTCTCTCTCTCTCTCTCTCTCTCTCTCTCTCTCTCTCTCTCTCTCTCTCTCTCTCTCTATTGCTCCACAGAGATTAGAGACGACAATAAACCAGATAGACTCGATTATTCCTTTTTCAACATTTATACGTCCTCGACACAACACTGATGTTTCTTTTTGAAGGAACTAATGAAAGCAAGAGGAAGCGTCAACAATTGAAAAACGAATTCAAACTTTTAAAAAAGCAGATTCGAAACAGAACAAGTTTTCTTCCTAGATTTGTTTTGAAACAGAAGAATTGAACAACAATTGTTGTGTTGGGGGGTACCCACCAGATGCTTTGCTTTCGATTTCTGGCAAAAAGCAAGCATGAACGCCAGAGGCAAACTCTACAAGTTTGAATAAATTCCCATTCCTTCTTAAACGAAAAGAATAAGATCATGAACTTGCACCATAAGAAAGGAATGGTCTCTAATAAACAAAACAACCAATACCCATTAATTACAGTTAGACTAAGATCATGAAATTTCATCTTTATTGTCTATGACATGTATAACAAAGGAAGATAACAGTTAGACTAAGATCAACATCCATGCCACCAATCAAATGTTCCACCGAATTAGGTATTCTCCTTTTTTTTTCTTTTCAATGACAGGTTTCTTGATAAAGCATTGATTCCAATATCGAACAGTTTGAATGGTTCAAAGGAAGATATGGTAGTGTGCAGTGTCAGTGAAGTGGAAGAAGCGCAGGCAGTGCTGAGGTTGATCCCCATATGGATTACATGTCTAGCATATGCTGTTGTGTTTGCTCAGTCACCAACTTTCTTTACCAAGCAAGGTAGTACCATGGATAGGTCACTTGGGTCAGGCTTTTAGATACCTCCTGCTTCCTTCCAATCATTTATAAGCCTATCCATTGTTCTGTTCATTCCGATCTATGATCGTGTTCTTGTTCCCTTTGCCAGAACATTAACAGGGAAACCCTCTGACATTTCAATGCTTCAAAGGATTGGAACTGGGATGTTCTTGTCTGTGCTTGCCATGGTAATTGCAGCCATAGTTGAGAAGAAAAGGCTTGAAACTGCTTTAGATTTTGGGCTGATCGATAAACCGCAGGCAACAGTTCCAATGAGTGTTTGGTGGTTGGTACCTCAATACATCTTGTTTGGACTCTCTGACATATTTACAATGGTTGGGTTTGCAAGAATTCTTCTACGATCAAATGCCGGATGGGTTAAGGAGTATGGGCCTCCCCTTCTACTTTAGTATATTTGGCATCTTAAGCTTCTTAAGCAGCTTTCTCATCTCTGCCATTGAGAAGGCAACTGGTGGGGATGGCCATGATAGTTGGTTTTCGGACACAAACAGGCTCATCTGGATTACTTCTACTGGCTCCTTGCAGGACTAAGTATACTTGAACTGACTACCTTTTTGTTCTTTGCCAGATCATATGTCTATAACAAAGCAAGTACAATGCCAGGTGGGGATTGAAAAGCTTCATGTTTAATTTTCTGAATCTGAAAAAAAGCCAAAATTCTAAAGCTGTAGGTGAAGTTTTCCACTGATTTCTGATGTTTACATACTTCAAAACATAATAAAAATGTTTGTTTATATAAATACATGTGTAAAGTTTCGTGATTTGTGAATAAGCATTTTTCTTAGAGGAAGGGCAGTGTGTTAGGGATAAAGCATTTATCAGAGTGAATTTGATTTATTAGTGTATTATATATTTCAATATCTTGAAATGCGTTTCTTATTAAGAAACACTAGTGTATGCACATTGACGTAGGCTTTCTACTTTTGAGCATCTAATGGTTAGAAACTACCTGCATTTGACGAGGACTCAAGAGACACACACAACATTGACGTAGGCTTTCTACTTTTGAGCATCTAATGGTTAGAAACTACCTGCATTTGACGAGGACTCAAGAGACACACACACACACACACACACAGATATATATATATATATATATATATATATATATATATATATATATATATATATATATATATATATATATATATATATATATATGTTTACACCCGCCGTAGCCCGATGAAATCGGAGTAAACAGAGTCTAAGTATAATATATATATATGTTTATTGGGTAAACGATGGTAAATGATTTTGTCATTAAAGCCATTAAAGGAGTTATCATGGCATGTACTACTTTATTGGGTTTGAGAAAAATTGCTGGACGCTTGATCAACCCCATGATACTTTTATTTGATAAAAGGTATGTTCAGTTGCCTTTTATTTATGAAAATGTGCATTTGACCAATTATGCCTTTTGGCCGATTACGGCTCATTAAAGATACTCCGGTAATTCTCTAAAGACGTGGAGAGTGGGGTACCCCACTTTCTAAAAACGTGGAATGGTTATATAAGGTGGGTTCAACTTCCTGAAAGTGGGTCGTTGGGAGACTTTGTGTTAAAGCAAAACGGCCCTGCAGACATGGGAAAGAGATCCCTCGAAAATCATGCAAGAGTAGGACGTTGAGCAACCGTCAAGGATTGGCTATAAAAGACACAACTTCAAAGAGCTCGATGACACAATCCATCCAACCGCAACCGGTTATAATATTATTTTGATTATCCGTGATCTTTATCCCCTCTCCTACACTGTAGTCAAAAGGATAAACTAGGACCTCTCTCACTGCTTCCAATCGCAGTGACATCTTAGACCCCTCTTTACTCCGATTAACACCAGAATCCTACCACCGGACAGTAAGTTAAGGCCACCCCTAACTCACAGTTCTGTGTTTACAGAATCCCGAGCAGCCAGTCCCAAGACTCGCTCTGATCACGCCAAGTGACTTATGTATTTTCGGGTAAGCAGCAATCCAAGGTGAACCCCCTGAATTGGCTTTGCTAGCAACCGCCCCTTCCTCCTGTGCTTATACCCGATTACGGCTATAAGACCAAGACAGGCCGGTCCTGCAAGCCCTGTCAATTTTCTTTTTACTTTTTGTTTCCCTTTTAAGGATTATCTATTGTCGCTTTCAGCCCGTCGGCCTATTTTATAATAAAGGATTTGTGTGCCATTAGTTGCTTTCGCTTTCAAACACTTACAAGAACCCAAACGAAGACCGAACCCCTAGTCTTCATATCATCTCCTGACTGATTTTATTACAGGTGACTTGCAGTACGACTGAACCGATCCCAGTTTAGATTCGAAACAGGTGCCCGGGGTCAGGGCTCAACCCGAAATCATTATATCAAACGATACTGGCATGCCCACGTAAAGACACATCATCAACACCGACACGTGTCCACACCGGCCCAATTTCGGAGCAACAATATATGAACAGTGAATGCTTTTGCTTCTCGAGAAAAGCAATTATATTGCTTCAAAAGGCAAAAGCAAAAGCAAAAAAGTAATGCCAAAACGCAGCCTAATGTTCCAGTAACTTGTTTGGGAAATAAGTCACTCAAATAAAGTAAAGGACATTTTATTGGAACTTTATGTCGGGCCAAAATCTTCCACTTTCTCCTTACATAATTGTATAGGCATATCTAAATCATCATTTAGAGGTTACATATTAAATATGAAAGAAACATAATAGAGATTTACTCAATTGAATTATTTTCCTCTCCTTACATAATTGTACCCAAAAAAAGGCTTTGTTCCAAGATGTAAAGAAAACAAATTTTCTCACAAGTTCAAATGAATCAACTAGATTAGTGAAAAAGCTAGATAAAAATATAATTTTACTCATATATAAATTGTATAAGTAGAAGTCAAAACTTTAATAAGACGAAGACCAAGCAAGTTTTGAGTTTCAGTGCCGATGGGCGTGTCGATCTTTGAAAAAATCGGCATACCGCCGGCACGCCGACGAAATGCTGGAAAAATAAAAAAAGGCAAAAAACTGGAAAAAAAATTGATTTTTTTTATTATGTCAAAATTTCGCCGACACATCGCTAATGAAAATTAAAAAAAAAAATTTTTAAAAACAATTTTTTCTCTCTTTATCACCTGTTTCACCCATTTCGCTCGACACGCCGCACTATTTCATCGGCACGCTGCAAAAAATCACTAGCGATGCAACTGAGCAATTTTTTCCTATCAAACCGCATTGTTACTTGAAAAAAAAACGAAATTTCGACAACACACCACTATAAACGCTGAGACCAAAGCTTCGTTTCATTTTGCTTTTGAAAATTGTTGTCACAAAAAGGCAAAAAGAACAAAGAAGACGATTGTAAGAAGATCGAAAGGATACACATTAAAGGATCCAAGAGTTTGCAGGAAAGGATCAGGTGCTAATAACCTAAATGAAATATGATTTTTTACGGTTTTAGAAAAGAGGATGAGATTTTTGTTGCAGACTCCAATTAGCTGAGACAAGACATTCTACTATTGTTTTTGCTATCTCAAAATCAAATAAAATATAGTTATAAGCACAATTCTTCTTCAAAAAAATTTAATTTCTTTCTTTTTCTAGGAATATATTTTCTTAGAAATCACATGAATGTATTAAGTGATTACATATCCCATGAGCAGCACCTTAGCCCATGAACAGTAGCAACACAAGAAGCACAGCTTACTGCCTGAAAAGGAGGAAGGAAGGGGGAAGTTGGTTTCTAAAACCCAAATTGGCTGCATCTATGTAATGGCATGTTCCTATCAACATCACATAAGAGCAAATATGACAGATAATACTGAAAAAAATAATAATAATAGAAACAAAGGTAATTGGGAAGGAAGAAAAAAGCGACTGATAAAGAGAGAAGTATCAGATGGATATGACTTGAAAATCAAAAAAAGGAACCTTGTCCATCAAGGGCATTTTGCACATTCCTATAGTAACCTGAAACTCATGCAACTGATTATAAAGTTGGTACTGTTCATGTTGCTATTCTTCCAGATTCAAATTTTAAAACCCAAGAGCTCTTTCATTTTGTTCTTTCAGCACTGGTGTTGACATTATTTAGCACAGCTTTTAGCTTCTGAGTCTCCGTGACTATACATTCACGATCAAACAAAGCAGACACGACTGCAACACCTTTCAAATTTGGAACATCAATTTCCATAACGGAATGTGCATTGGCAACACCAATACCACCAATCGCAACTACAGGTAATTTGGAAGCTAAACAGACAGCTTTCAACCCATTCAAACCAACAGTGAGATTGCTTGCTTTTGTGGTTGTTGGAAAGACACCGCCGCAACCAATGTAATCAGCACCATCAACCCATGCCTGTTGAGCTTGATCTTGGGTCTTGCATGATACACCAATAATCTTTTCAGGGCCAAGCAGTGTACGAGCAACACGGACAGGCATGTCAGACTGGCCAACATGCAACCCATCAGCATTGCAAGCAAGAGCAACATCTACTCGATCATTTATCAGCAGAGGTATTCCATGAGGACGAGAAATTTCCATACATGCCTTTGCTGCTTCCACAAAGTCCCGTGTGTCAGCATCCTTCTCTCTACAAAATTAAGAACCAAAGCCAAATATTAAGGTGTATGCTTAATGTATGTGTACGTGCATATATGTGCATATACTGTATTATTGTACAAGAGTAATTGCTATTGTTACATGTGGTTAAGAAAATTTAATAAAAGATATTCTATAAAGCCCGCCAAGTTCACAAATACTTTGTGAAAATTCATCCCCGTATGAAGAAATGGATCAAAATTGATCTCTCTCAAGTAATACATGTTGCCAATTGAATCACCATTTTTTTCCATTTCTTTCCTTTGTTTCATTTTTAATCTTTTTTCCCTTTTTGTTGGTTGTGCTTGTTTCTTGGCATTGGGTGTGGGCGGAACCTGGAGAGTAAAATATGGAAAAATTCTTAAACAGTTTTCTCAAACCTCTTTATTTTTTTACTGTGCTAATGATGAAGTTAAATTCCTAGAATTAAGTTTAGTCTCGGTACATGTAGCTCACTGGGTGCACACAGTTGACAGATTCAAATGCATACAGGTGATATCATTTAATAGGGGCTTGGCACAATTGTAGCCACTAATCAGCATGCATCAGTAATGTTATGAATTGGATGCTGGCCAACAATTGTGGGTACAATGTTCTTTGTTTCTCCAGCCTATTGGAGGATGCTTTCTCAGATCAGAATTGCTGACTTCTTGGGAGGAGAATCTTTCTCGAGCAAAATCCATCCTGTCCACTCACATGCTTCTAACAGTCAACGAAGACCACATATGTTCAGTTTGCATGTGCAAATGTGCCTGTAAAAGTTGCATATGACAACCATGACTTAAACTGACATGGACTTGAAAGAAGGAACTGGTTACTAAGAACCTAAACAGAAAGGAACTTATCCCGAAACCTAGGTTATGTTTCTGCCTATTTTCACAGAACTATGTAAAATGTCTTAGCTAATAATATATGACAAAGATTGTAAATTATATATAAATTGAATAATAGTAATTATTCACATTCTTCAAAGAGAGTAATACACTATGAGATAGTACATTACAATCTCACAAAAATATTCAAGATAAAGAAGCCGAGGATAAAATGACCTCATATACTACCAGCTCCTATGAATGATGATGGTTGCTGCTCCTTCAGTAGCTTCCTAGGTAAAATATGATATATGGATATATTGTGTTTTTAATCTCCCTATATCAATTCATTACATATAACATGTACAATAAGTAGTGGGCCACAAGTAAATGAATAATAGATATCCCTGTTGTATATATGAAGTTTTACATTTAAGTCATAGCATGTTAGAAATTTTATAAACAAAGATGTGATGGTTATTATTGCTAATTCTCCTTTCTCTAGACTAGAGTTTGAAGTATAGAATACTAAGTTATGATTCTATGACTTATAAAGTATGCTGCCTAAAAGCCCTTATAATTCAAGTGTAAAATTTTTATGCTTTGAATATCAGAAGACATACACCTTCAAATAACTAACCTCAGCTGAATAATTGTGGCTCCACCCTCTATAGCAGCTTTAACAGCATCACTAATGGAACGATCCCATTTTTTATTCATACCTGTATCTGTGATAGCATATAAGAGTAAGTTATCAGGGTTAAATCCTTGCCGCCAACAAAAATCTTGGGCATTGTTCTTGAGCTTGAGTAGATGGTCAAATGGACCTTGAAGCCCACGTCCAATCACAATATCTTTGCTGTAGTCAAGGGCAGTCTCAACAAAGCGTTTAGCTACCTGGCAAAACACAAATAAACAAAAATTAAGATGTTTAAAACACTAAAAATCAGTTGTATACATTATAATCGACTAATCATATGACTTATTTAAACTCCAAGCAAACCATATGCTTGCTTAGTTAGAACAGACTGGGAGTATCTCACAGAAAAAATAAATAAATAAATAATCTTATCCTAAACCAAAACAATGAATTCTCTACTGATCAATAACCAAATGGCTTATCTCAATTAATTAGGGTCAGTGACAGAAACGAAAAATCCACCCTTAACATCCAACGGATATAAAGGCCAAGAACAATGTGTTGCAACAAAGAGCAAAACTCTGATGGATTTTACCAGGAAAAAAAACAAATAAACAAACAAAGAAAAGACAGAAAAAAACAAAAAACAAAAACCAAAAACCAAATTTTACTACACTGTCCCATACAGGAAATTTTCCAGTCAATTCCTCGTTGAGTTAAATAGGGTTTATGCCTGAAAGCATACGTCCCTCCCCTACTATCAGATCTGAGAGCTTGATTGGGCTTATCAAATTGGGTGAGAGCCATTTTACAGTAAGTATATATTGAGCATTTTTCTTAATGCACCGGGTTAGGGTTGAAACCTTGGATTTGAGACAATAAGTTGTAACCCTATTTTCTTTTTATATTGTGGAAAACTTTCTCCTCTCATGTAAATGTAGTGTGCAATTGTGTCTTGTTCTCTATATTGTTTTCAACATATTCGCATTAATCTCCCTCCAGCAACCAAACTACACCACCCCCCCCCCCCCCCCCCCCCCCCCCCCCCCCCCAAAAAAACCCACAACAACACACACACAAAAACGAACAGAAGGAAGAATTTTTTTGCTTTTGTGGGTGGGTGGTGTCTTTTTGTGTGTGAGGGGATGAATTTCTCTAATTGGAGTCAAGCAATGAAATTTGGATACAATCTCCCCCAAAGAGATGAGATTTCGCCCACTATTTCAAATTCTTCCTAGGTTTCTATCTTTTTGCAACCTTTAGTATAGTTTAACCTGCTCTCTTCAAATTCTTCCTTTTTTTTTATGGGTAATGAGTATGTATATATATATATATCTATATGGTAAAAAGTGTACAATGGAGGCTCTAATTTGACCCCGAGCAAATCACAAAAAATACCCCGATGTACAACCACTACAATGAACACCTCATATCCCAACCCCCAAAAAAAAACTCAAAAGTATAGATTCAAAAAGACCATCTACTGTAGAAGAACAAGAAATTCCACTACAATTGATGGCCACCACTAGACATAAATAGCCATCGCCCGTGACTAGCAGAAATTCCACCATCACCCAACACCCAAAATCCTAAACAGGATTCGAAAGACACCATGATTTCCAACCATTCAGGATCTCTTATGGTCTAACCCCTTGAAAATCTGGGAGTACAAAGGCCCAAGATGCTGTAGATACTAGGATGGAATCAATCACATGATCCATCGGTCTCCTAACTTCCTGAAATATTCTGGCATTCCTTTCTAACCAAATGTGCCACACCATTGCGTGGAAAAGAAACCTGTAAATGATGCGGCCTTTCTTTCCCAATCCCCTAACTTGCCATTGATCAAACCATGATTTAAATGAATCCGTCAACACCCAAGACACTCCAATCAAGTGCAGCATGCGCATCCAAATCTCATATGCAAAATGGCACTGCACAAACAGGTGATCAACGCTCTCTCCTGCTCTCACACTATCATACACATAAAACATACCTGAGGGCATAAGGACATTGTCTTCCATCTTCTTTGGAGGCAATCAGCCGTATTTATCTTATACAAGAGGGCAGTCCATAGAAAGGCCTTACTTTAGGAGGGACCTTTGGCTTCCAAAGCCTAGAGACAAAGAATGATGGATTAGAAATGGCGGGATTATGAGAAATCTTACTAAAGAAAGATTTCTGATTGTTTCCTAGATTTCTTCCTAGGTTCCTGATTGTTGTATATGAAGAATGAGGAATCAGTGGATCACATTTTTTGCACATCATCAGTTCGTGGGCTTATTTGGTCTTCTCTCCTAAAATCTAGCATTGGGAATCGGTGGCGATTCCTTCCGCTAAGAAGAAAAGGAAAATTAATGTATTAATAGCCCTCTTTGCAAACTATGTGGACTGTTGGATTGGCTAGAAATTTGTATAGTTTTCAGGGAGAAAAGACCAGGAATCTAAGTGCCCTGGAGGATTTTCTGTCATTGGCTGCTTATTGGGTTTGTGTTAGGGAAGAATTCAAGTATAACATGCACTTGCAGCGATGTGCGTGGTGCTCGTCATAACACTGAATTTTATGATTTGCTATTTAGCAGTGTCACTTGGAATTGGGGATTAAATATTGTGTTAAATAGGCCTTTGTTCATTTCTCCCAACCGATTTGTCATGGGTAGGTTGTAACTTTCCAGTTTTTTCATAAAATCTTTCTCATTAACCATCAAAAAGCAAAAAGAGAGGGGGGAAAAAGAACCTAATATGTAAATTTTCCATTTTCTGTTGTCTTTTTCCTTTCATTCTCAAGGTCACCAAAACCCTAAAATGCTCATGCTATTTTTCAAGTTGTCTTAATACCTACTGGTGACTTAATAATAAGTAAGAAACCAAATTTTGTTGTAATCTATCCCCTGGGTTAGACAGCATATTTATGCTAAACTTGGCTGCAGAATATTTATCAATAAAGAAGGATGTCCACTCCTATGATAAAAACTCTAATTGTCGGTAAACTCTCAGCTAATCTCTCAGAATTGAAACACAGCATGTAAAGCATTACCTTGATAGCATGTATCATAGGAGAACCTTTCGCTAACTCTGCTGCTATAGATGATGCCAATGTGCAACCAGTTCCATGGGTATTACGACTTTTTACGCGTGATGCATGCAGCTCATAATAATGCTCACCTACAAAAATAAAACAACGAATCGGGTTGTGGTAGCAAAGACAAAAAAGTATTATTAAATAGTTGATTAAATGCTAAAAATCATACCATCAAAGAATACGTCAATAGCATCCAATGAAGCTGGCAGATCACCACCTTTGACAAGAACATTTCTGAAGGAGATATTTAAAATTTTCTTTCAGAAAGTTGCCTTCCTGATCAGATACCATATCACATTTTTATTCTATGCTATTAATGGGACTTATGGAATTGAGGGAATCGATTTTATTGAAAATAATGTTTCAAAGATGTATCGAAAGTAAAAAATTTAAATAGAAAGTAAAATGCTGTTCCACAGATCTAATAAATAAAGAAAGACTATTTTTACCGTATAAAATGTATATATAATTATGTATTTATGAATAAATACATATCTATACATAACCGAAGGTGAAATATTGGGGAAGAAACCACAGTGAGTATCTCATGATAGATTATATTCAAGTCTCAGAAATAATCAATAAACCCTTCTGGCAAAGATGTTGGTAGCAGATCCTATTGCATAACTCAAGCTCATTAAAATCCATTATTTAGTTAAATTACAGATTTTAAATCTTTTCACAGACTCTATCCATGTCATCTCAGACCTTCTCCTCGCTCTTTAAACCCTTCTGCTTGCCTGAAACACTTTCATTTATGTTTCTAGAATAATATTGCTGGTTTATTTAGAAGTTAATGTTTTTCTAGATTATTCACATAGGTCTTCATAAAAAAATATTTCCTTAATTGCAGTGTCTGCTATTACCTGAATTTTATATTTAAGAGCTAGTTGTATATATGCAAGTGCTAGTGTCAGAATCCAACATGGGCACAAGGTGTCAACTCAGCAAGACCCCACAAATAGGATCAAGGTTTGCAATGTTGGTGACATTTATCCACAGAATGTCGCGAAATGTTGCAACATTCATTAACGTACAATAAAAGTCACATGTGACTTTTTATGCTTTTCATTTCGTCAAGCTTGTCTGTGACCTTGGTATCTATTTGCAACTTCTATTGATGTATGCATTTTTATTGTATCTTCCATTGTTCATTAAACTTCCTTTAAACATGCAAATGATCCATTTATATATATTTTTGTCACTATTATGATGTTTTTAGGGATATTTAAGTCTCATTTAAGCCTAGTAATAGAAGCGTACTTCATTAATTTATTATTTTTATGCTTTTTTTTATTGTCTGGCAATTTTTCCCGCATTTCGTCAGGCGAAATGTTGACCGAAATGACATTGCAAACCTTGAATAGGATCAAAGGACTCAAGATGCATAAATAGTTTTATGTCAATATATACGCACACACATATGCACGAACATACATATACATAAAAACATGCTTGTATCTATAGTTAAATAGCGAAATTACTTAGATCTTTTAAAACCTTTCCTTAATAACTTTTTATTTGAGGAACTATAAGGACATCCAGCTTGATTTTCAGAATTGAAGAACAAAAAAGGGTATGCTCCCTCCAATTGCATGAATATTGGTTTTCTTTCCTTTTTCTTTTTTGATCTTCATTCTTCAAAAAAACTGTCGTGATGTGTCATGCGCCAAATCCTATATAATACAATATAATAAATACTTTAATTCCCTCGGATTTGAACTTTGAAGTGACTGCAATTCCCACATTATATGAGAATTAAGCAAACGCTTGAACAATTGAACCTACACTACCATAATTAATTTAGAACATAGAAAGTAATTTAGTTTAAAACAAACTAAGACTACGAACAATTAAAAAAAAATCAAAGTACGATAATAATTAAATAAAACCTGTAGAAGCCAACCAAATAAATAGGACAATTAAATCCCACGAAGTTCAACTTAAATAATAAATAAAACATTCCTAAATTAAAACAACTAAAATGGAACAATAAAATCTAACAAACTCATATCATTCAAAATCAACAACTATTTACTTTAAATAGAATTATCTCAACACCTTAACACTTCAATTTTGATACAATCTTCTATTTCCATTCCTGATCCTGATCATTACTTGCATATATTTAAATAATTTAATCAGCAAAGCTTAGAAGATAGTATTCTACATATTTAGCTCCTATTGGAAACCTTAAATATGTAGAATTCAGCTAAGTAAAGTCAAGCACATGCAATAACAAAAATTTAAATTAAAGTCAAGCACATGCAATAACAAAAATTTAAATCACATAAATAACACAAAAGTGGTTTCATGCAATTAATGCAAACCTAGGGTACATGCATATCATAAAAAATAAATTCTAATATGCCATATCATGCAAAACAAGTAAATATATGCGCAACAAGTGTGCGATGCATGTGAAGTGTATTGGATACATCAAACAGCACACATTCCCGCTATAATTTACAACACTCCAAAGTCCAAATCAATCCTGGTTCTATTAATTGGAATTAAATTCACATATACATATATACTTTACTTTATCTTCTATCAAATAAAGTAAATTCAATTAATTTTAATTACTTACTTTAATTAAAATTAATTGCAATTTATCATCCTAATACTTATATACTTTCTTACAGTCATTCTCTATTCACTTAATTTAATCATTCATATCTTAACTTAACAATAGTTTAAAAATTTAGTACTAATTAACAATAATAGTATATAACATGTCGATTGAGACAGTGTACCCTATAATAATTGAATGGATTTAAATAACTGAACTCTCACTTATACAAGACTTATAGTTAGAAAATCCTTTAATTAATACTACTATCTATTTAGGTCTACTTATTCTTCAACACTTGTATATTTTTTTAATGGGAAATTTACAACAACACCCCCTGAAGTTTGGTGAATGGGCACAGACACCCCCCGTGGTTTAAAATTGATCACTTATAGCCCTTAGAGTTTTCAAAACCTGCATTGACCACCCCTACCGTTAGTTTACAAGAAACGGTGTTAACTTTGTTAATTTCAAAGACAAAAAGTACCCTTCCTTAATAACTATTCTAACTCGTCTTCACCAACCAAGCCCTTCTTGGTTGCTGGCAAAACCCTAGATTTTCCTCCTCCATTTCGATCTCCGGATTCTCAGAATCTCTAGAAAGAGGTTTACCGGTGAGATTCCAGTGACAACGTCAGCTCTTTCACCAGAACTTGCATGCCTTGAGCTGGGGCATAACTTTCTCACCAGTAAAATTCCAAATTTTCTCGAAAATTTTCAACAACCTCACGAAGATATTCAATCTCTTCGACCCATTTTCAGAAATGGACGTGAAGGGGATCGAATCCCTCGACCTCCCATACAATCGATTCCATTTGGGCGGAATCTTGAAATGGGTCGCTTCGCTTCGCCTCCGATCATTTTCTGATAGGGTTTTGGGCTTCAGGGAATCGATTATGATTTGATCTAAGACTCCCAAAGACGTTGCTCTATGTAGAGTCCTTACGAAGATGGCAAGTTCTCTAGCCAACTCATCCGACGATGAAGATGGCAACAAAATAAGAGGAATGAGTGTTATCAATTTGAGCATCCAATTAAAAAAGATTATAATGGAGGAACCCCCATTCATTCCAGATACCAACAAAGAGAGAGACAGGGATAATGCCAAGGCTAGCTATTGAAAATTGACGTAGAGAGAGGCATTGTGATTGCTTTTGTCGACTCTTCATGGCATGGTTCGTCGGGAATGAATACGAATAAGCGGTCCTTTCGCTTGGTCAGCTCTTGGACAATCTCTGTATTTGAGCGATTCGCGCCATCCTTGGTTCTGGTTCTAGTTGTCGGACTAGGAGCAGTTATATCATCTGCAACGATGAACAAGACGGTGAACAGTGAACAAGCCGGTGAATGAAATTGGACGAAGATGGCGACGAAGTTGGAGGAACAAGCCAGTGAACAGTGGCCGGAATCATCTTCATCGTTTTCTGAGTTGGCCGAAGAACCCACCATCTTCGTGGTTGGATGGGTTAGTAGCATCGGCGCAATGACGGCAATCCGTACAACTCACAGTGCACAGGCAGTCAACTCAAATGGGTTTGCCTTGCACGAGACGTTTTTGGGTCTCGCCGTCGACTTCCTATTGAGATTTGTATTTGATGGAGAAACTAATTTGCTCCATCTCTAGCAGCTTCCCAGATCCTCTACATTCACGGAGGGTGAAAATAAGAAGAATTTGGATGTTGATGATTATAAGAAGGGTATGAAATCTCCAGCTTTGGCATGGAGCCATCTCTGCAATTGAGATAGAAAGGATGATTAGATTTTGATGAAAGAGCTTGACGATATTTGTCACAGAAGCAAATTATTTTAGAGGAAAGCCAATGAAGACTCTCTGAATTAGCTTTTGATGGAAGAGCTTAATGATATTTGTTGCAGAAGCAAATAATTTTAGAGGAAAGTCTCTACATCTTGCTTCGATTAAAATTCTATGAATCTGACAACTCCCATTGAAGGTGCACGGTGTTAGCCCAGGATCGATTGCAATAGCTTTCTTCACCTACGTGTTAAAGGAAGGGTATTATTGTCTTTAAAATTAACAAAGTTAATACCGTTTCTTGTAAACTAACGGCAGGAGTGGTCAATGCCGGTTTTGAAAACGTTAAGGGCTATAAGTGATCATTTTTATACCACAGGGGCTGTCCGTGCCCATTCACCAAACCTCAGGGGGTGTTGCTGTAAATTTCCCTTTTTTTAATTAAGATGGTTTCCCTATCTAACAGGTAACCCTCACTTTAAGTAGGATTAGTCAATTGAGATAATATCCCTGAAAATCAATACAAAAAATCTTTTTAACCAACTATGTGACTAACAATTCAACAAACCAAACAATCACATGAAGAGAATCTTCTAATAACTAAATAATCAATTTGTTAAAGATTTAACTGACCAATTATTTAACTAAATAACTAAATTTGTTACTAAACTAACCAAATAATCCCCAATGAATTGGCATATAATTATTAAACCTTTTAATTGATAACTATTACTTGTTTAGGGCCTATGATATTTAAAAATTTTAATTAATAATTTCTATCTGTTTAGGCCTAACAAACAATTTTTCAGTGCTTATAATTTACCAACTGCCAAGAGAATAAATCTATTAATTGGGAAAGAGCAATGTATTTAATTAATGTTTAATTAAAAAACTCTCACTTATTTAAGACCTCTCAATTGAAACAGTAGTCCTATGGTATATTATCTTTTTAAAGTTACTAACTTAATTTACTATCATTATTAATAGGATTTCATAATAACTACCCCAGTAATTATATATTTAATTAAATAACCAACTATCAATTAATTATCATGAATAGGGTTTTGTGACATTTTCATATTCATTGTAGAACCAATATCATATTAGGGTTGCTAGTGATTTATTATCTATCACTCTCTAGATTAATACCCTAAAAGTTTAGGGAAACAAAATAATGGGAATTATAAGTCCAAATCTTTCATCTAATCTCTGTTTTCCTTTTATATAAATTTGAATTTCTCCAAAGATCTTTTTAACACTTATTTGTATCCTTTAAATTAAATATATTATAAGTTTTAGTATAGATATTTAATCTTTTCTTAAGAGAATTCAAGATTTATTAGTAAATGATCTAAAATTATCCAATAATGTTCAAAATCAATCTTTAATATCAAAGATTTAAAAACCACCATGAACGAACCTACAATATTTAAGAACAATGCTTGCAATTTCAAAATTTTCAAAATTACCTATTTTCCTTCAAGAATTATATTCTCATACTAAAAATCAAAATTCTAAAGTCAAATCATGATTCTAAAAATCTTAAATTAACTTTGTATTTTATATAATGGTAAAATACCTAAAGATTTAAGGTTTGTTTCACTGAATCATAATTATAGAAAAGGAAAATTTATCAAAATTTTTAGCACGAATTTCAATAATAAAAAGATCACCAAGAAACCCTAAAACCTCATCAAGAATCAGTCTTGGATTCATTCACTAGTTTAAAATGCAAAAAAGAACCACAATAAGTAGAATCCACCACTCTTAGCTGTAGGAAAAACTTTCTGCACTTTAATCTCCACCAAGAATCAGAGTTTTTCTCCTCAAAATTTCCCCTAGGTTTAGCACATGTTCTTCTCCAATTTTCATCCATCTTGGTATTTGGTAATGAAACAACACCTAATTGCATTAGGGCTCCTTAATCAATTACTATTACCCAAATACCCTTTATTCCCTTAAAGGGTTGAACAATTAACTATTTAAATCCAACTTAGGCCAAATTTAAGTCCAGTTGCGTTCTAAAGCCCAAAAAGGTTAATAAATTAATTAATTAATCGATTAAAATTAGTAAAAGACAGAAATTAACCATGTAACTAAGAAATGTATGATCCATTTACCACACTCATAGGGATATAGCCTACAATTCGGTAATCATAAACCCTAAAACCTAAGCTTAATAATCAATTTACCACTCTCAAGTCTCTGACGTTCAAGGCTTGCCAATAACAATAATAATAGTAAATAATGCTAATAAGACTTATATTTGGATTAAGATTAGTGTTTCTTATTTAATGTCCACAACTCTCTCCAATTTCCCACACGTCTAGGCATCTTCAACAAAATTATTTAGACACAAAAAAAAATCAATAATAAACTTACAATTATATTAAGATTCTAACTTATGAGTAAAATTCCCATAATACCAATATGTAAGATATGGGTCACTAAATGATGTCAGGGCTCTAACAACAATTATAACTATATTTAATAACCCGTTCCCAGATTGAAAAATGAAATCACATGAACATCTGATTTATAATAGAATTCTGCTTTAATAGATCTAATCTCTAACATTGCTCAGTTTCAAGCCTTATTTCCGGCATTGGTTTCACCTGTGCTAAAGAAATAAAAAATTCTATTACCTTTAGAAACTCCAGTTCTTACTAGGATACATTTTCAAACCCAAGTTTATGCCCTGCCCCTAGACTATTGAATACTGCCGTTATCAGGCATGCAAGCGTTCCTATTTAATTGATTCTTTGGCACCAGGCCTCAAGAGTGAACTAGAGGGAGCTGATAGCTTCAGTTCTTCACTCTACCTCAATGGGAGTGGTTCAAGCCAAGTCCCTTGGAAACAAACAAGAGTCAATAAAAAGAAGCTCCAGCAACCGGCCCCAGCTTCTGGTTGTCATGATTAGGCCGTTGTATTTCAAAAATGCTACTCCCTAACAAGGAAGCCACTCTTAGATGCGCAGAATTAGAAGAACAAACCAAAAGACCAATTGAAAGTCCAACATAAGTAAAGAGGTCTACTCTAGCAACTCACATACGCCCCCTGACTCCAAATACAGCTCTCGTTAGAGTCGTGTCCTCAAAAATTCTCTGATAGTAATATGGCCTTGTCACAGCTACAGCAATCATATGTCATGCACCTCTTCTCTAAGCCGCATGTGTAACTCAGTAGCTATCAATTATTTCAAAGGTATCCTTCCATTATTGAATAGCACAATGAGGTTAGATTTCCTCATCCAGAGTGCCAACAAAGGCTCTCGCAGTCCCTCTAGGAGTCCTTTCCTTGGTCTCGAATTTTTACTAGCTTACACCATTGTTTCGGACGCCCCACAACTTGTGGAGAATTATTTGTTCAAGCTCTTAACATTTAGGATCGTAACACTCTACCACACAGGTGTAGCCGTCCATGGCAGTATCAACACTAACACATTGGTAGCTCTTTCCCTCTCGGAGACTCCACTCACCTATCAGTATTCAATGACTTTGTCACCATGCCCGTACATAATACCAAGGCATTAAGTTCACCAACTCCGTGACTTGAACCTGATATGTGGTGCCTGCTCTGATACCATCTGTTATAGGCCTAACCGTATTTCCAAAGGCCTTGGGACTTGTGGAGAATTACTTGGACATTTAGGATTGTAAGATCAAATGCAGTAGATTAGGAGGCATAAAAGGATCTGTCGTCCACCTCACTAGAATCCTAGAATCCATAGCATTTCTTCAGATTACATCATGTCACTTCACCACGGTAATCCTATGCATGGTAAGTACCATAGCCCCAATCATGGCTAGTAATAAAATAATACTAGGAACCAAAAACCAGGAATGAAGTAATTTCCAAATGTTTCCAAACTTGTCCAACTTCACACGCACACACACATGTTTATGTAAATACATGCAGAAATACATCCACTATTATTATATGCAACAAGCAACAGAAGTAAATATTTTCATAAGAAAGATATATAGTCATATTTATCATTTAAACGAGGAAAAAAAAAGATTAAATAAGAAGAACATGAGTAAAGGATAACCGAAAAGATACTTTGGTGTTTTAGAAGAGCTAACCGTGGGCCAAAATTATGTAGTAATTTCGCAGCGGAACGCATGTCAGCAACTGTTTCTAGTTGCATGCCACCAAGTAAAGTGGATGCCTCTTTCAGATTTGGGGTTACAATATCAGCCATGGGAAGAAGGTCCTCGCTGCATGAGATTATTTTATAAATCAATTACAGTTATTTGTTCATTGTAAAGGATTACAAATTGAATGTAAGAGACAAGGACAGGAAGAATAAAGATATATGTATATATAACCTAAGCAAAACATGAAGGCACTCAAACCTTTACATGTTCTTCATGAAGAAGAAAAAAAAGAAGTTGGTCCTATGAACTCTTTAAGAGAGAAAGACTGCCACATCAAGCCATCAACAGTCAGGCAACAAATATTCTAGACTAGAGTGGAAAGGCTTGGTCATTGAAATTCATGCTCTCCCTACCACTCATACACAGCAAAGGGAAGAAGCCTCCAAAGATTATTTCCCCTAGAAGTAAGTATCTCTCACCACCCATAAAGGACGAAATGACGGGTTACACAACATTTTCATTTGTGTAAATAGTGCACATGTTCAGACTTCTCATGCTTCAGCGCATCAGATAGCCAACAGTAAGACTTATCTAAAATTCGAGTCCATGTACAAGCTGGAGCATGGAAAACGCAAATTTCCACCATTTAATACGTTAGTTTGAATCGTTTTGAGTTATATAAAATAATAATGATGACTAAAATATGCTGATAGTAATGGTTTAACATGGAAGGAAAGGAGTAGTTGCAGTATGGATGTCTAAAAAAAAAATTTTTTTTTCAGTTGATGAATTAAAATGAAGAAACTGAAAAATAGTTTAGTGGTGTGAGTGAAGGACTTAGAAATTAAGAAAAGAGTAGACAATTATTTACAGATTGATTTTAAATTAGAGCTTAAGTTTTTCTTTGATGAAGTTGTTTAGATTTTGCAAACATTTGGCATTTAATAAACTGGGGAAAACTTTTGAAGGTTGATCAGGCGGATGTCAGCTGCTGGACTTCAGAGATTATAGTTTCCATTGGGTTTACACCCTGATTTTTCCTTCAACTTTGACATTCTTAATAGTTTGAATTTTATAATAAAAACTTCATCATTAATGAAATGTAATTCTTAATTTTATTTAATATCATACTCAGATTGCATTCATTTGTGCATAGTCTTGATTTATTTAATTTTGAGTTATTTTTTTTGTCTAAACTTATTATAATAGATTAGGAAACGTGCTGTCTTAATTCTCACATAAGGTAAGAATTGCAGCCACACTCCAATCCTAGGAATTCATATAATTATTATTATACCGGAATTGGGGAATGGCACTCAATCTATCAAAAACCATATATTTGGTGAGATCATGCATATCTAAATCCTTTTGGACTATCTCCATCCAATTTATTTTCCAACTTGCTCTGGCCCAATTAGATTCTTCAATAAGTACCACCTTGCACCTTTTTACAGTGATCTTAACTTCAAGGCAAGCAAAGAAATTATTTTTTTTTATCTATGATGCGATTATGTACCTCAAGCACATACAAAGGCATATCGTCAAGCAAAAAATGCACACGAATTTCAGGAAATATATAGCTTTTTCAAAAGTTCTTAATATTTATGTTATTTTATTTATTTCGTTGGGTACTATTGTTAAATTTTCCTTCACTATCCCAATGCACTAATCCTTTCAAAAAGATTCCTTGGGTAATGAAGCAAAAGCAAGTGCAAAAAGTAACATCAAGGATCAATACTTTGCTTGAGACAACAAAATGGACGGTGAAAAGGGTTCTGTGACTTAAAATCCTGCAAGGATAAAAATATCTTCGCATTTCAAATGAAAATGATTCGCATTACCTTACAACAAGAAAAGATCATGCAAATCCATGAATTTAGCATTCTACAATACAAAATAAAAAGGCTCCAGATTCATTGGCAGGAACACTAGCTTGGATTTCTCTGCTTTAGTAAAATCTGGCAAAGTTAATTAGTAGTTCAGAAAAGGTTGAAATGTCAATTAATTATTTCAGAAGTCTACCAGTCTTGCTAAGTTTGTTATTTAAGTAATATCATAAAAAGGAAAGACTTTCACTACAAGTATGATTTAAGAACTTAAAATAAAACAAAAACTTTTATTTTGTAGGATGGTTTTTGGAACTAGATTCTTTAATTTACCTAAAAGGTCAATCTACCCCACAAAACCACTGAGATTCCATCATCACACTCTCATCATAAATGTTCATGCTTCCCGTGTGGTTATTCCATAATATTTAGAGTGGACCAAAAAATAATTTTATGTTTAAATTGCATCTGTCTATCAAGGTGCATATCATACCCATTTGGGACCTGATGAACAACTCAAATTGAGCTTAAAACCGCATAAGCACTACATCAAGAGAAATTTGCAAACAAAATAATAAACAGCGAACATGTGCAGCAGAACATTAGAGGTGGAATTCATTAAGTTAGTAACTAACTCCAAAAGAGAAAGCCTAACATTACCGAAATGCAGCAACGATAGAAGGTCCAGCCAATATATCTCCACTTGTCGATACCATAACTGGATCAACTACTAAAGCTGCCTTCACAAATTTTATAAATTAATTTAGAAGCCGCTGTTATTACTGTAAAATTAAAACATAAATGAATAGATAAAAACATTATTTGGTGCTACCAGCATATACCTCGAACTGGAAACTCCTGAAGACTGTGACATAGGAGTTTTACAATCTCAATAGAAGGAAGCATGCCTGTTTTAACCTGAGCAAACAACATAATTAAACTAGAATCAATGCATCAGCAAGATTAGGCACTTAAAACCCACCAAAATTATTGAGTCTTCATTTTAAAACAACCATGAAATAAATTTATTCATGATCTAAATGGATTTCTTTCCATCTCCAAATACTTTAGAAGAAGCATGGCCAAATGTTTTATTACTCTATCATGTCCTTGATTTTGGAACAACTTCAAGTATGTTGTTTTGAGCAATGATGAGAAATGGATACATCTCTTTTGCTTCCTTCTTTAAGAAACCGAAACAGAAGTCATCAACTGTAGGCTCATATTGGTATTGATTTCAAAGTAACCTTTCACATTTTGAAAGTGGAAAATTACTTTCAAGAGGCAAAAGTAATGATAAAATTAGTCCAATGCAAAATAATTTTTGCTTCTCAATTGAAGCAAAAAAAGAGTTTTTCCCCCCTATTGAGAAGAAGCAACAAATCATTGAGCAAAAAAAACCACTTTTTTGCTTTTCTTTGAAAAGTTGTACGGAAAATGTACTTTTTGCTTTTTTTGCTGCCTTAACTTTTAGTCTTGACAGCAACTTTTATTTTTTTTATTTTTCCAAAAGAAAATCCAAACTGACCCTTAGTTGCATTGGAGAATATGATAAGGTCTATCTTTTGTTTACTGCAGAAGGTATGCTTAATGGTATTCAACAAAGTAGATTGCACGTGGGACTTTTTATGCTGGTCCAAGAACTCCAACAGAAATGGAAGCCTCTCCAACTAACCTGTTATCCATGTTATGTCACCAATAAAAGAACATGGTTTGGGACCCGCCACTGGAGTCACACATGTATCTGTTCTATTTGCTGTAAGACAACATTTTATTTCCAAGCTTTGTTGGTCTTCAGTTTCACCTATAAATTCATTGATTTAACACAGTTTTCCTAACCAATTTTCACAGTGATCAATTTTCAAGTCCAACCAAGAGTCATGTATTTCTTAATAATTACTTTGAGTCATGTATTTCTTAATAATTACTTTGACCATTTCAATAAATTCTTTTTACCTTTAGAGACACCCCTTTTTCCACCTACTTATATTATCATCATCATCTTTGTTTACATTTTCCCTGGTATTCCTAGTCACTGCAGTCTTGATTGAAAAAATCAACACCTCAATAATGAATAACAGAAGGGAACAAATGCTAAATGGTGGTTGATTTTATTTTAAAGGTCAGGAAGTCAAGCCACCAAGAATTTGGGTATCTTCCAACAGGTTGAAAGCTATTTATCCCACAGAAATATCATGTCCAATCCTTTTTTTTCAAACTGTCTAGACTCAAATGCATTTATCCCTTTGTCCAAATTCTGCAATGAAGTCCAAGGCATAAATAGGAATTTCGCCCTCAACCATATTCTAAAAGGAAGGCCAAAGACACAATTGGGGAAATCTGCCATTGGTAACACCTTTACCGGGAAATCTGCCATTGGTAACACCTTTGCCCCTATAATATTGATCGCTTGGATTTCTTCAAACTGTATGAAGACAAAGCTACTTCTCCAGCAGAAATGTTCTTTCCAACATTTTTCCTCCCACAAGGTCCCATATGCTTTGCTCACATTGATAAATGTGAACTTCTCAATACACACACCAATAGTTTTTTGAAAAGACAGAATGTAGTTAACATGTCACAAACACATGTCCCAAAAATGGGAAAATGGGTTTGGTGAAGAGTTACAAAGGAGAAGTTTCTATATGTCAATTTTCTCCCATAGGATTGAAATGCAAGCAAGATTTTTGCGACAACACTAACATCTCAGTGACAGGAGAAATCCATTAAAAGTATTAGATTAGCATATGGTATATTTTATGCTATGATTACTACATACATTTTTTTTTAAAAAAGAAGTAATCAATTTGGCCAATTATTTGTTCAAAAAAAAGGGTAAAAATAATTCACTATTAGTGTCAAAATACAAAGAAGATATAAAAATAAAAATAAAATGTAAAAATAAACAAAAATTATTAGAATATGCTAGAAACTTAAGGAATATTTTCACTGCATTTCTATTCTATATCCACTTGAAAACAGTTTTCATGTACTTATTAATATAAAAGGGCTAGCCCAGTACACAAGGCTCCCGCCACTGTGCAGGGTCTGAGAGGATCTGATGTACACAGTCTTACCCCTACAAGTGGGGAGGCTGATTATTGTGACTCAAACCTGCGACCATTAGGTTGAAATGGAGCACCTTACCATTGTGCCAAGGCTCGCCATCACTTTTTATGTATTTATTAATATAAAGATATAAAAACATTAAACATGTCACAATTTGAAAAAAAATTTGGCTATTTGTTTGAATTTCATAACTAGATAAATAATGTTGTTAAAATCTTCCCATTAATACCAAAAATAAAAATATATATAAAACTAATAAAATTAAAAACAGCATTATAAATGCTTCTTTTCTTATATTTTTGTACGTTCATTTTTTCATATGAAACAATACCATCAACTTATGAGCTGAAAATTGTATTGTAAATATTTTAGGACACATTATGACCAGCCCAAGGATGATGATCAAGATTTTGCAGCTTCTACTATTCCTTCAGGACATGACGCACGTCATGATATAAATTATGACATCTATCCTCATGGTTCTAAAACTTTGTGAGAAATAATGACTTTTAAGCTGTGTTTGGAAGTCTAGGTTTCAAGAGAAAAGAAAAGAAAATGCTGAAATCTTCTTTCTACCGTTTGTTTGGAACAAAGGAAAGTGATTTGAAGAGAAAATTTGTCCAACAATTCTCTTCCTCTTTCTTTAAAGGTTAAAAATTTTCTCTCCTAAAAGGTAGAGATTTTGAAAGAAAGGAAAAAAAAGTTCACCATCACATGCCACTACTCACACCACCCAACCAAAACCGCCTCTCCTACCACCCACCACCACACATCACTACCAACCCACCAATGCCACCATTCCTACCACCCACCATGGCCCACAACCATCACACCACCATCAACCCCCACCACTGCCCACCACCACTCACGCCCACCACAACCACCCCCACAAACGGCACCATTCCTACCACCCCATCATGGTCCACAACCATACTACCACCCCCACCCACACCCACCATCCACCGTTGCTGCCCTACCCACCCACTACCACACCTCCACCCCACCACCACCACCCCCACTCACCATCTAATTTTAAAATATATTTTTCTTTTCTTCCTATTTCCCATCTTATCCAAACACTGGAAAAGAAAATAACATCATTATTTTCTTCTTTTTTTCCCCTTATTTTTAAGGTTTCTTTTCTTTTCTCCCCAAGTCCAGGGTTCAAAACACAGCCTTAGGTTCATTTTCATCTAGTTATGATATTATGCTACACTTTAAATTGGCCCTTGATAATATGCATAAGGACTCCTCTCGTTGAAAGATCTTTATTATTTTCCTTTTTCAAAATCGGATATATTTATTTAAGAACAAAAAAGGTTCAGCCTTAAAGTCGAGCATTGGATAACTTCCCTTCATTCCTCAAACTATATGAAAATTTCCTCCGTAGTATTAACGAAATGCCACCAAACATGCTAGGTGACATATATATTTAAAACCTTGATCAAGATTACCAACATTTCCAAGAGCACAGCCCATTTAAACCATGCCTAAGCACACAAGTCACAAGTACACACTAAGCCAAGACAACATGCACCCATGCACATAAGTAGCAAGGCAAGGTCAAGCGCAACACAACCATGTCTGGCCCAACATGACATGCATGACCTAACACATGCAAATGGCTATTTTAGCCTTTGCAAAATCTAATAGAGCCATGGCCTAATAATGGAATTTTCTGATTTTTTTAATTTATAATGAAAGTCCTAAAAGGACAAAAATTAACCTAATAGGTATAATTGAAGTATATACTTTAAATAAGTGTACATATGATTTGTATATAATTAATATGCAGATGGAAGCTTGTAATGTGAAGGGACTCAAGAACTTCCTCTTCGATATGGAGCAAGACTTTATGGCTGTCAAGCCCAACTCGGAAGAGACGAAGGTATCCATGACTACGATGTCTCTAGTGGTGCACCAAGCATGATGACATTATCAACTAGCGTTGCACCATTTGCACTTGGGAGGATTTGAAGACAAAAATGAAGTCTAAGACATTATATATAACTATGTTATATGTATACTAAATATATCTTTTCATTATATTTATACTAGATAAATAACTAAAATAGTATACATAACTAAATATAATATGCATATATATATTACATATTACTAATATATATTTTCATTATATTTATACTAGATAAATAACTAAAATAGTATACATAACAAAATATAATATGTATATATATATTACATATTACTAATATGTATGCATATAATGTATAAATACGTTTCTACATACACACAAACACATATATAAGTATATACGCATTATATATAAACAGATGTATACAATTCTTAGTACACGTATATGCATTATATATATATATATATATATATATATATATAGTGTGTGTGTGTGTGTGCAAGCATGTGTGTGTTTGTGTGTGTACTGTGTAGTGTGTACATTATATATGTACTAAGAATATATATATATATATATATATATATACACACACACTAAGTACACTTTAAGTATACTTAAATATGTATTCCAAGCATATCCCATTTAATTAAAAGTATATACTTATTAAGTATACTTTGAGTACATATATAAATTATATTATTTATTATAGTTATGTATAATAAATTATGTTACTTATTATTAATAAATATAATAATTATTATATTAAGTGCATATTTATTATTACTGGGTATAATAATAAACTATAGTAAGAGTATGTACATACATACATACATACATGCATATTATATAATTAAGTGAATTTTTGAGATAATGTATACTTAATAATAAATCATATTAAGTACATTATATTAAGCACGGTTTATACTTAATGTGAGTATTTATGGGAAATGGGTCGTGACCAAGCATAATTTGAGCCCAAGGACAGCACAACCCAAGCTCTAGGCATGGCATGGCATGACATGAAGGTTTACATAAGCATGGCACAGCATGGCATTATTGACACATCTAACCATTTCTTCACAAAGACTGTGTCTGCTCCTTAACACTGATTACATGGTGCTTCAAATTTATATGAAGGCCAAATAATAACTCAAAACATCAAATAATAACCATAGTGGTTGAATGCAACCAGTGTCATTCCAGTCTTGTTTTCCAACTTCAAATAAAAATGTGGAAAAAGAGGAAGGAGATGGGAAGATGACAGGCCACTTTATGTTAGAACTTTTAAATTCCTGAAGATGATTTTAGGGATTCATTAACAAAGATAGATAAAGAAGCAGACATAGCCAACACCAACAAAATTTTTTACATGAAAAGTAGCTCAACTGCATTCCATAAAATCAGAGAATACCCAATCAAAATGCCTTTCAATGCACAGCTTGCAAAGCAACTGTTTCTCTCTATTTTTAATTCTGATGTCAAGAGCTAGAGATAAAATTCCTAGAAATTAAAGTTCTAGGTTTAAAGGTGTCATTTAAAACAAAATAGAACAACTTGAGATGCACCCATACATATGTGTATGCATAACATAAACATACATATGCATAAAGAAAATGCCCACCTTACAAAAAGAGGTGGATAATGGACCCCCATGCCAATCACCAATATTAACTTTAAAACAGTCACCTCTTTGTTATGTTGAAAGTATCAAGAGATGAGATGCATCATAAAAAATAATCCTACAATCCATAATCACGAATTTAAAGTCCACTGCTATCGTAAGTGTTCAAAGACAGGTTCCACCGTTAATACATTAGTAAATCCCATCCTTTTCATTCCCCTTTAGCTCTATTTTTAGCCACATTTAATTGGTGATGATAGTCTTGTCTAGTCAAGACAAGGAGCTCTCTTGCACCTTACAGTCAATCAATTCCTTATTCTGCTTCCATGTCATATTTGGTTAC
This sequence comes from Buxus sempervirens, assembly GCA_947561395.2. Taxonomy (NCBI): domain Eukaryota; kingdom Viridiplantae; phylum Streptophyta; class Magnoliopsida; order Buxales; family Buxaceae; genus Buxus; species Buxus sempervirens. Next base: position 52,877,015 of record OX387184.1, on the reverse strand, counting down.
TTGAGCCCACATATGATCACACAAATATGCAACTGAAAGCAATCCAAAAATCTACAAATAGACAAATCAAAATTTCTACAAATTCCAAAATGCGTAATGAAACGTATAAAACTCAATAACACAATGAATTACATAATGGATCTAAATCATTTGAATAAATAGCGCAGTCCCTTGAATAAAAAGCATCAATCACATCCCAAGCTTTGAATAGTAACAATAACGACATTGTGATGATAAAAATAAGAATAGCAAATGGAAATATAGCAAAAAAAAAAGTCAGGTTCTGGCGTCTAGGCTTCCTACCATCACCTCAATGGCTTCCAAACCCTCTTAAAAAATTCCATGGAAATGATCATATCTCTTGGTCAAGTACAGATGACACCCACACCTCAAGAAATTCATGGACATGGATGGACAGGGGATATAAATGTCAGACGCATCATAACACAATTAGGCAAGCAGAAACCCCCGACCTGCCCACCCCTCTCCCCTCCCAACCCCTTCATTCGTAATATGGCTGTAATTTAGCCACTGGGGACTCTAAACACTGCCATCCTTGTCCTGACCATTATTATCAAGTGCATAGCCACATGTAATCTCCGAACATGTTCAGAATTAGTCAAAGTGCAAACACACACTGTACATGTTCCTATCATAAAAATAAGAACGAAGTACTTCCATGCTTTGCAAGTGGGCTGAAACACGATCTGACCTAATTGGACAAAATTTGATGACAGACCAATAGAACACCCATGTCACATAAATGGTAGACAATAATATATGGAAGCAAGCAACAATACGAATAAACAACAGCATCCAATGTGACCAGTGGACAGAAGACCATCCTATAAATCTTCGGGGGGTTGAAATCATCATTTTGCAGTCCAATTAAGAGATCCCTAGTTAAACTAAATAATCAACCAGTCCATTTGATATCAAGAAGCCTCTCCATGCATTACTTTCTGTAAGGACTGGTTGTGTTCGTTAAATAAGCAGCAGATAGGAAGTTCATGACCATGTCTACATAAAGTCGGGCTAAATATAAACCAATGAGATCTATATAGAGTCATGGATACATCAAATAGTGGATTTCAAATCCCCTGTGTGCATATTTCATGCACTGGATTCATTGTTTCTTCTCAGTTTATCATCCTAGTGCATTTAATCTTTAAGAATAATATAGTAAAATACTAGTAAATGGATAAATATAACATAACCCTTTTAATTATAGGATGGGCATAATCAATCTTTGCTTACCACATCAACCTGCATATCAGAAAGCACCGATCTCAATTGCTTGTCAACAAAATCCTCCGGCACAGGATGAACTCCCTAAGAGGAAAAAACCTACCAATGTGAGCAGGGTTATGTTTAATAAATCTACTAATGCAATAGCAATATCAGAATGCACCACCTGAACTCCAACTGTGTTCTGTGCAGTAACAGCAGTAATCACAGTGGAGCAGTACACACCAAGCGCTGCGCAGGCTTTGAGATCTGCTTGAATTCCAGCACCAGCTCCAGAATCGGAGCCCGCAACGGTCAAGACGTGGGGGATTTTTGTTTTTGAACAGTGATTCACACTGGAGACTCTGTCTTCCTGCATTGCCATTAATTTCCTAGTTCTGCAACTCGAACGGGTCGAAATCAACGCTCCCGAATAAATATTGGGAATCTGTGAAAATAAGATGACAAAACCCTCGGCAACACTTTAGAATTTTGTTTCCAATGTTCTAACAATAAAAGAAAAAAAAATTTAAGGGAACAAAATAAGACTTTCTCTATGCCTCTTTTCTATTTTGATTTTGGGTATGATATTGTACAATTAACACTGGATGATTTGTAGGGGAAATTAGTTTTTGCAATTCGTATAAGAAGGTAAATATGACGATATTTAATTCCAACGGAAAGAAACTAACTTAAAGAAAATTATGAACAACTGAGAATTTAAAAACGACATTTACAAAGGATAAATAAAGAGATGCGATGTGCCTGTCTGGTACCTGAAAGGAGTCGTAAGAATGGGAGACGATGCCTGTGTTGAAAACCATGGAGAAGAGTGGCGCGAAGGCGTCGCTTAAGCGGCAAGCAACGTGAGAACTTGAAAAGAAATCATCCAATACGGTAGGGTATTGGATCCAAAAAAAAAAGTTAGAACTTGAAGAGTCCTCAACATTATGTCGGATCAGATACGGTTACATATTTTTTTATCTAAATTTATTCGAATCCAAATATGGTTACATTCATATTCGACCGAATGTCCCATTTTATATCGGATATGTAACATTTATTAGATAGTTTGACTAAAAATAAATCTTGTTAGAGGAAAAAATCCCCTCCCTTTTTACGATATATAAAAGGCACTCTTTACCTTTTCTAATGCACGTATTAGTTTGGTTCGACCACCTCAAACCGCTTTTGGGTTAACCAAAATACTTTTCAAATAACCAGATTCGGATGTAATCGAATTTTGATAAAAAAGATAAATTTTGAATTCGGTTTCAACCGACAAATATCTGATCGAATATCGATCGAATTTGGGTGCATATTTTTAATAATCAGTTCGAATACAGTTTCAAATTATATTTGAATCGTATTCTGTCCCAAGTGGTTGCACCTTTCATGTTGGGTGGAGCTGTAAATCTAACTCGGATTGTCCGAAGCCCACCCAACCCAACTTGAATAAGATCCCAAAGCAAGCATTGAGTTTGGGTTTGGCTTCATTTTTAGCACCGAGTTAAGTTTGGATTGGGTTATGGTTCATGCCATACAACTCGAAAAAGCTCTAAAGTTGAGATGTGCATGCTCTCATGTGCACGTATAATTAATTGAGTATTTATTATGTATATTTGCTGTTGTTTTCTTCTCTTTTACAGTGTATTTGTATTGCTCCCAAATTAGTCTGGACTCGATGCGTGGCGGAAGGGATGATGTGTTTTTGTGCAGGCATGCCAATATCTATCAATACAATGATTCAAGTCGGATCTTGACCCCGGGCACTTATTCCGGATCCAAACCGGAGTCGGTCTAGCCGTACTGCAAGTCACCTGTAATAAAACTGATAAGACGAAAAAATAAATACTACGGGTTCAGTCTTCGTTTGGGTTCTTATTCATGTTTGAAAAGGACAGATGGCAAATAACAAAATACTATATTCAGATACCGGTCGCCAAATATGCAACCGTTGATTACAACATGTCACGCCCTAAATCCTCACCTCACGACTTACTATGCATGAGTAGGACCAAGCGTAATCTTGCTCGTAAGCGAATCCGAAAATGCATTTATTTCTCAATAAATACTTGAGAATTTCATTTAATACTTCTTCAATCAGAGTTAAGGCAGAATTTAAACCAATATAACAATTAAAAATCCAAATTGAACCAGCCCGAACCATGGTTTATCCACATACATCCAATTACAATTCTTGAACCCCAATGGTTCATAAAATACACTAATTCAAGGATTCTTGCCGAAGAAATAACATCTCAAACAACATATTCGTCATTCTAATCACCATCCCGTCACCATATTTCATTATCTCAAGATTGTAGGTTTCCTGTGAAATATAAGGGGTGAGTCTCAACGAAACCCAGTAAGTGAGGCTAATACACCCCGTATGAGAATATGCATAATATTCCACATTTAAATAATATATGTACACCAAATTGATATTTAATAGTATTATCATTAAATATGCAAGGTTTTCCTAAATTGGGTTCATAACATATTTACATATATATTTTTATATTAACAATGTTAAACATAAGGGATCATGAATTCTAACATGAGAACAATAAATTAAACATGATAAAAAGAAACAATAAATAAATCTTAATCTAAGTGTTAGAAATACTTACCTGTGGTTTTTATGGACATATACCTTGCAGAAATATAAATAACAAAATAAAAGTAGAAATATTAACCACCAAGTATCATCTTCACGTCCCAGTAGACATCTAGGTCACGCTGGGTATTGAATTAGCATTATGTCTGCTAACAGTACAATCATCTCAATATCCTCTTCCAGTGGGCGTCCCGCACTGGGTACTGAACTAGTATAGACTAGCAGTAAACACACTCCCAATAGAATGTCCCTGGCAGACTACTTAACTAGTGTGTGGCTTCACAACTAGAAGTACTACCATATAGGTGTCTGCCAGTCTTCATATTGGGTACTGGACTAGTGAACCCTTGCCACTAGCAGTACAATCGCATCACAATCATCCCAGTGGTTAATCACGCACCGGGTACTGAACTAGCGCAGCTAGCAGTACAATTTAATCATCATCCCAGACATTTCAAAATGCTGGGTACTGAACTAGCAATTCGTGCCAGCAGTACAAACATTATATCTCCCAACAACACTTGGTGCTGGGTACTAAACTAGTATCAAGATACTAGTGGTACTAATATCCATATAATCATGTCTCATTTACAACTACCAACTCAACATGCCATGCTTTGATTTAATTTCAACAATTATTAAACATTCACCAATTCATATAATTTCAATATATAAACAACAATAGGTTGTATGCTTATGTTATGGTACATGAAACAACCTCATCTCCTTCTCTCTCTTCCACTTTAACTAAAAGACATAATAGCCAATCCCATCACTTTATCTCTCTTCCACTTCACATAAAAGACAAAATAGCCAACCCCAACTCTTTCTTTCTCTCTCTTTCTCACTTTCCCATTCCTAATTGATAATGGAATTCAGCAAATAAAGGGCAAAGTAAATAAATGCGGTTTTTAAAAAAATTATAGAACATTAATCCATAATGCTTGAAGACGAACAAAGCAAACCCCAATATAAGGAAATCTGAATTCTGATTATAATAGCTTTAATGAGAAGAACTAATTAGTCACTTGAGTTGAGAACAAAACCGAAATTAAAAGTTCACAGGTTTTGCACATGGACGTAACATCCGGATTCCTCTTTATTTTATTTATTTATTTATTTTTTTTTGAAGTCCTCATCATGTTCACAAGTGGACTATGAACTTAATAAATTCTTTATTGAATGAAACAACTATGAACAGTGTTTGTCTTATTAAATTCTTTGTTTTATTAAATTCTTTGTTGACTTTTGAAATATTTATTGCCGGATGATTTTTCATCCTCCATCAAGGATGATGACATCATCATCACTTGGTGGTTGAGATTCTTCTCTTCTATGTTCAAGAACAATGAACAGGGTCCTTGTTTACTTAAACCGAAAAAGGGGTTTCCACAGTGTATTGTTGTTTTTATTTTGACCGGATAGCAAAAATAACAAATTCGTTGTTTTCACATATTTAATCACTAGTAACAAAGCACAAGAAATATCAGCAGAAACTAACCTATTCGATTCCTTTTTGTAAAAAAAAAAGGAAAACATATCTATAACATTTCATGGAAATCATTCAACTAAAAACAAGGAATTAATGCACAAACTCATAAGAAATATATTAAACCCACTTACTTGTATGAAACCTTTTGATTACATCCATCTCCTCCTCCTATCTTTTCCATCTTTCTCTTAATCCCAAAAATAAGTCATGGAGGTAAGCACATAAGAAGGAGATGTGAGGAAGAGAGAGTGAGTGAAATGGAGAGGAGAATAGTGCTAGACGTGAGAGGAAGTGGATGTGGCGGCTAAGAGAAAAGAAGAGTGAAAAGAGGATGTGATGTGAAAGGCTAGGGTTTCTTTAAGAGGAGTTGGGATTTGGTGCATGTGAGGGTAGGAAGTTAGGTGTTTAGCATCAACCAAAAGTCCAAAATAAAAAGACTTGACCAGTCAATTGTTTGACCTAGTCAAAATTCAAAAAAGGAAATTTTAGGTCCTTACACAACAAATCTCCAAATAACTCAAAAAGAAATAAAACAAATGAAAACCACCAATGCTACTAGTACCGGCTTTCCCTGGCCTTATAGCCGTAATCGGAATATAAGGTAAGAATATAGGGGGCATCTGTTAGTAAAGTTGATTTGAGGATTCACCTAAGAATACTATGTTAGGTTTAATATTTTAGTTTGGCTTAATTCAGTGTCAAAAAGATAGTGTTTGAGTGTGTTTAGAATGTTTAGGTTGAGTTCAAGGAGTCATGGTTCAAACGGAATTGCATTCGGAGTCAAATTGAGGAAGTTGTGCTCAACGTTAGATGAACGTTAGCTGCGGCGTTCGACCGTTCATGTTCTGCAAACAAAACAGAGAGTTGCATTCGTTCAACGTTCGATAAAGGTTCGACCATTTGTGTTCTGCAGACAAACCCGAGAGTAACATTAGACCTTCTCCACTTATTCCTAACCTATATAAGGATTGTTTAAACGTTTCTTAGGATTACCTAAGACGTTTATAGAACCCTAAAAACGTGTGTGTGAGGAAGAGAACTTCTTCTTCTTCCTTTTCTTTCTTTGAGCCATCAAAACCTTTCCTTCATCTTTCTTCTCTTCCTTGGAGTTCCGAGTTGGAGAGTTTGCTCGTGGGAGTTCCTACGGTTGCTGAACAAGTTCGTTTGGTGCTTCACTAAGAAGATATTCAAAGTTCTGGATCGTTGCAAGGTTGCAAATCTGAAGAGTTATTCAGATACTTACACTGTGAGTCAGAGTCTGTATTGGGTCGTCTGAACCACTGTCTATAAGTCTTCTTCTTATAGTGAATTTTTAGAGGTGGCATCTGATCGCCCGGAGGGTTTTTCTCTTTGAGAGTTTTCCCTTCATCACCAAAATTGCTTATGTTGTCTCTTTACTTTATTTGCAATTTTGTGTGATTGGTTGCTAATTGTTCAAGACTTGTGCATGCCTATTAATTAAGAACTTGTTTTTAATTAGTAGAATTTTTATTCCGCAATTGTTTTCACCTATTCACCCCCCTCTAGGTGTTATAGAGTCTAAACAGTGTTTTCATACTATTTAGTCAACGTTCCACTAATCACCTGGCTTGATCAAAGACAACTTCGATACCGGCTGCTTGTAATCTTATAGCCGTAGTCGGAGTACAAAATTATGAGACAGGGGCGGCCTCAACTTCCTTGTCAGTGGCAAGGTTTTCACTTCAATCAGAGTAAATAATAGCCTGAAATGTCACTGCGACAGGAAGCAGTGAGAGGAGTCATAAATTATCTTTTCTTGTTACAAGACGAGTGTAAGAGACTGGATAATGATCGCGGATGATCGGATTATAATCATAATAACCGATTGCGGTCAAGTGGAGGTTGTCCCTGAGCCATTCGCAATTGTGCCTTTTATAGCCGAACTTTGAGGGTTGCTTACCGTCCCATGTTTGCACGACCTTCATGTTAGTTCTGGCAGTTATCACCTTATTACACTTCATTTGGGTAAGATAACCACTTGCCATGATCCCAACAAACAACTTCCTTGTTCCCGTTGTTTATCCAAATGGTTTCGGTTGTCAGTCTTATATTGATGGTGACGTTATCCCTCAGACGTATGAATATGGTTTTCTCATTTTAAACACATGTATATGCTTACGTGGCTTTACTGATGAGACTAACGCATGTTGACGCCCCATGGCTTTTCTTCATTTACGAGGCTACGCGGGTGTAAAAAATTTGTAGTTATGTAGTCAACTATAAAATATAAAATTAATAACTTATGAATTTGTTCTCAAATTTATAATTTTATACACAGAAATACATATATGCTACAATGAAAGTGATATTTGGGTGCATGTCCTCGACAAAAATAAAAAATAAAAAATGGTGCAACCACAAATACAACGACCACGTGATGGGTTCTTTATATTAAGAATAATTTTTCTAAAAATAAGTTAAGCCTTTTTCTAAATCCAAGAAACTAATTAAGAGGCCGTTGTACGTTAATAGATGATTTCAATAAATGATATTCCAACATTTGCATTTATATTAAAAAAACAAAAGAAATATTAAAAAATCAATATTTTGTTTGGGCAAACCCAATCCGAACTTACATAATAATTTTTTGGTTGTGTTTGGGTTTAATGAATTTGGGTTAGGCGGGGCAATCACGAGTTTGGGCTAGTGAATCTTAGTCTAGGTTGAGCTTGAACTTAACAAAACCCAACCCAACCCACCCTACTTACAGCTCTAGTGTTGGGTATAGATGAGGATGGCAATAGGCCGAGTTAGATGGGTAACCAACAGCCAAGCTTGGAAGTGGCAAAACCCTTACATTATTATATTAAAATATTATTTTTACATGGTTAAGATGTTGTTTTCATATATACTAGCAGGGTGCACGTGCATTACTCTCCGGGTTAGGGCTTTTTAGGGAAGTCGTCCGTATAAGTTAGCACACTTCCCAATGGAGCGCCTTGTTTTGTACAATTCCATGGTACAACTAGGGAGTCAACCACAATTCACCCTATTCCTAACCCCATAGGGGGTGGGTCAAAGTTTGATATTGGCTACACCCTTACAAAGGCAAGTTCAAGTTAACCAAAGTTGGCCCCCATTGCCATCACTACGTCTAAACCTGACTTGCTAAAGTTTTTAAGTTAGTATATTTCGAAGTAAAGAAATCCTCTGGAATGAGTGTATAGTTTCTGTACATGGGTAGCCTATTCCTAAGAAACCCCCAACGTGTTGGCAAATGTCAAATTGGGGATGGCATGTTTCCGAAGGGTAGTTCAGTTATGGAGGATTAAATTTTGGTGGTATGCATTTTCCTTCTCTTTTCTTGTTTTTTTTTTGGGGCTGAATCCAAGGTTATATGTTTTGGCATTAAGTGTAGCAGGTTTGCCTATAGTTTGAAATATGCTATAATAGCCTTTCAGGTGGAAGAGATATTAACAACAATATCCCTTCTTTGAAAAGTTATCAACTTTAAAGATGTCTCCTAAGCTAAACACCAAGCAAAAGTTATCATTTTTGGAGGGACTTTACATTTATTGATCCATGGAAATTAGAGAAACCCTTCCCCTTCCCCTTCCCCCTCCCCCTCCCCTCCCTATTTATTTTTTTTATTTGGGGGAAGCAAGATTTGGCTTCTATAAATACTTAAAAAAGTTGAAACATTCTTGGCAGTTTTCCAAACAAAGAACATGATATATTATTGAGATAAAAATGTTCTAGCTTATTTGCCAAAGTATTATTTTAAGAACTTTGATTCTCTCGAGCAGTTTGCAGATCTGCCGCAATAGTAGTAATCAATGATGTAGGTAAAAAAAAAAACAAAGAGAAATATACAAGATCAAAACAGAGCATTGTATTCCTTGTCCTCCTTTAAAAACTTCTCGGGAAAGTTTTTGCAAGCTGCTCTTCTCGGGAACTCACCCTCTTTCTCATGGTGAACTGCTTTATGGGGTCACACTAATCAGGCGGCCGGTCTCCAGTTTTTTTTAGTGGTGCTCTCTGATCTTGTGTCCTTGTTTTAGCGTCTCTCCCTGTTTTGAGCCTTTTGTTGAGGTGGGTTTTGCCTTGTTGCCCTTGCAGCCTTATCCCATGGAAGATCTAACTGCTACCCTCCAAAACCTTATCATCCCGCCGAGACCGGATAAAGTTTTCAAACCTGCAAGTGCTGACAGAGAAAGAGTTCAAAAAAAATGGGCTAATCTGCTTCTCTGCCAAACCTGTGATGCTAACTTTCAGACTAACTCCTTTAAAAACTCTTGCGCTAGATTGTGGAAAAACATTTCTATAACCAAGTGCCTAAAGGTCTGCTCAGGTCGATATCTGATCGGTTTTAAGGACTTGTTTGAGAGAAATAAAGTCTTACTGGGGCAGCCTTGGGTCATCAACTCATCCATGTTACTGATGGATGAAATTAAGGAGGAGGACGAAGCACCAAACTTTGTTTTCAAGAACATAACCTTATGGATGAAGATTAGGAACCTGCCAAAGAAATATCACGTTGATGCTATTATCAAGGATCTAGCTAATCTTTTCGGTGTTGGGTTGGAATCGGAAATCAAATATGAGGATCTTGGAGATACTGATGTCTCTGTCAAAATAAAACTTCCCCTTGAACATCCAATTCCGTCTGGAGTTTTCTTTGAGCTAAACCAGGGAGGTAATATTTGGCTTGATTTTAAATTTGAATCCCTTCCCTCATCTTGTTATTCTTGTGGGGTTATAGGGCATCTGATTATTAACTGTACAAAGCCGTTTATTGCCAAGAAAGCCGGTTCTTCTAAGTTCAATTGCAAGAAATACTCGAGCGATCTTGCTGTTCCTATGAGCAGAAGGAAAAACCCCTTGAGTACCACCATGAAGCAACCTTCCGAGGTGCTGAGCATGGACACAAGTCAACTGCCGAGTCTCATCATGAGTCATAACTGGAATAACTCGGTGCACTCGAATCAGCGTGATAACCAAGTTTCCTCCCTGACCACCTGTGCGGATTTGATTGATAAAGAGGCAAGAACGGCGGACTCAGATCGTCTCGAGATTTGCTCTACTGTCGTTTCGGATGGTTTTAGTGGGGGAGCCGGTTCTTCTGCCTTGGTGGATCTGGAAGACTCTAACGGTAACAACAATTTAAGTTTGGAAGGTAGGCCTGGTTGGAGTGGGCCAAATCTTCTTGTCTCAAATTTTTTTAAATTCGGTTCAAGCCAGTTAAGCCCAAGTCCAGACATTTCCCTTCAGGTGTCCCCTCATTTAACTATAACCCATCTAGCCCATAAACCCAAGTATCAGGATCGTTTCAAAACCAAAAAGCCTAAGTCTAAACATAGTGGAAAGATCAGAGAGCCCATGTTGTTGGACCTGGATCTGGGGAGGGAGGGGACCCATGCCTTTGCGAAAAAAAGAAAAGCATCTTCTTCCTGCATTTCTGAATTGAGTGACTTTGCTGATTGTCTTCCTGTTTTTCCCTCGTCTGCTGGGTGCCCCCAGCCTGCACTCAAGAAATGAAAATTATAGCCTGGAATTGCCGGGGACTTGGTCGCACCCCGACAAGGCTTCATTTGCGTAATTTGGTACGCACCAACAGACCAAATGCAATTTTTCTCTCTGAAACGTTGATGAATGACAAGAAGTCGGAAAGGTATATAAAGAGCATGGGGTTTCAAAACTACTGGTGGACTGCTCCTGTGGGACGTGCTGATGGCTATTGGATTCTTTGGGACAGCTCCTGTAATATCGTGATTGAAGATGTGAAAAGTTGGTACATCCACACAAGCATTAATCTCTCGTCAGGAGAAAATTTTGAACTCACTTTCACTCATGCAAGCTCCTACATTCAAGTCCAAGAGACCCAATGGGGAACTCTGAGAAGGCTGGCTACAAATGCTAAATGTCCCTGGTGTGCTGTGGGAGACTTCAATGTTGTCCGTTTTGACCATGAGAAGAGGGGTGGCAACCAAATTCAGGTTAGTAAAGCAAATCTATTTTCAAAGTTTATTAATGAATGCAACCTGATTGATGTTCCATGTAAAGGTATGAGATTTACTTGGTGGAATGGGAGACAGGGTGTAGGTAAGATTAGAGAAAGAATAGACAGAGTGCTCAGCTCTACCAACTGGTGTTTTCTCTTCCCTAACTCTGTTCTATGGTAGGACCCCATTGTGGGGTCTGACCATGCTCCCTTCTGTCTTAACCTTAACAACAATCTTTCTAAGAGCCATAAAGTTTTTCGTTTCGAGAAGTTTTGGATTGATGAGGATTGTTGCCAAAAAACTATAGAAGACAGTTGGGTGAGCAGTAAAGGAAACTTCTGTAGTAAACTCTACCATCTCAAAAGCAGTCTTTGTAGGTGGAATAGAAACTCCGTTGGAAACATTAATGATAGGGTCTCAAACCTGTATAGAGAGCTGAAGGAAACCCAAATGCTGTTGGAAATTAGAGATAACCCTGAGCTTGAGAGGAAAGAAAGGAACCTAAACCAAACTTATATTTTTGCTCTTCAAGCTCAAGAGAAGTTTTGGTTGCAAAAGTCTAGAGTGAAATGGCTTAAGGAGGGTGACCTAAACACAAAATTCTTTCAACTCACCACTATTAACAGGAGACATAAAAATAAAATTTTGTCCATCAGGGATGACAATAATGATGAGGTTAGAGAGATGCCTGAAGTGGAAAATATCTTTGGTGATTATTTTAATGATCTTTATATGAATGACAACAAAGAAAACAACTTCTCTTTTTTTTATCACATTGTCCCTTCTATTTCGGAAGTGGACAATGACATTCTCTCTAGACCTGTTTCCAATGAGGAGATTTGGAAGGCTGTTTCCAAGCTCGGAGCTCTAAAGAGCCCTGGTCCAGACGGATTTCAGGGCATTTTTTACAAAACCTACTGGGAAACTGTAAGTGCCGAGGTGAGTAAAGTTATCAAAGAATTTTTTGAATATGGTCAATTTGATTCTAGAATTAACTACACCTACATTGTTCTCATTCCCAAATGTGATAACCCTAGGAAGGTGGGGGAATTTAGACCTATCAGTCTCTGTAACTTCTGTTACAAAATAATTGCTAGAATTTTGGTTGATAGGCTTCGTCCGATTATGCCAAATCTAATATCCCCCCACCAAGGAGCCTTTGTTTCAGGGAGAGTCATTCAGGAAAATTTGCTTGCAGCACAAGAATTATTTCACACAATAAATAAAAAAAAGAAAGGGAAATCCAATCAGAATCATGGGCTCTTTGCTGTCAAGCTTGACATTGCAAAGGCTTATGACAGGATAAAATGGGAGTTTATTGAAAAAACTTTGCGTGCCTTTGGCTTTAGGACTAAAATGGTTAACTTGCTGATGTATTGCATAACTTCTGTTACGTATAGCATTTTAATCAATGGAAAGCCGTGTGGGTTAATTAGACCTTCCCGTGATATAAGACAAGGAGACCCCCTGTCTCCTTACATTTTTATACTAACCCAACAAGTGCTTTCTCTGGCGCTTGCTAAGGCTGAGCAAAGAAACCTCATACATGGAATTAAGGTTACCCGATTTGCTGAACCTGTCACTCATTTGCTCTATGCTGATGATCTATTGTTGTTTGGTAGAACTGCTGAAAAAAATATTTCCAATTAATTAGATATTACTGACAGTTTCTGTGAGATGGCAGGACACAAAATGAATCTCTCTAATCCGAACTGTTCTTAAGTCCGAATATCAAAGGGCAAGTCAAAGGTAAGATTGCCAGATTATTTGGAATCAGGCCCACCCAACAGCCGGGCAAGTATTTGGGTATACCAATTTTCTTGAATGCCTCGAAACCTAGACATTTCAACAGCTTACTGGAAAAATAAACAAAAGAATGTCTAGGTGGAAAGCGAAGATGTTAACTCAAGCTGGTAGGGTTACTTTAATTAACAGTGTGCTCTTGAGTACAGGTCAATATCTGATGAGCAGCATCAAACTTCCGACTAAAATCTCTGAAGACATTGATAAGGAGGCTAGAAAATTCTTTTGGTTCAAACCTGACAAAGAAAAAACTCTGCACACTATGTGTTGGGAAAGCCTATGCCAGCCAATAAGATATGGTGGTCTGAACATAAAAGACACAAAAATTTTCAACCAAGCAATGCTATCAAAGATTGCCTGGTCTCTTGCTAGGGACGACAGAAAGATCTGGACAAATATTTTCAAAGCCAAATACTTCCCATCTGAAAATTTTCTTCAAACAAAAACCAGAAACAATGCTTCTTGGCTGTGGAAACAGATTTGTAAAGCTAAGGAAATACTTGATATGGGGAAAATCTGGCAGATAGCAAATGGAAAATCTATTTCCATTCATGATTAGAGTTGGTTTAATTGTGTTCCAAATTTGCAAGTGGATACATCAGAATGTGAAGAAGGCATGAAGGTTGCAGAGCTCATAAATCAAAATACAAGAAGCTGGAAAGTGGAGACCTTAAGGCTGTGGTGGTCAGAACAGGTAGCACAACAAATAGGAAGTATCCCAATCTGTAAGTACTCTGTAAAGGATAGATTAATTTGGAAAGGTACGTCATCTGGACTTTTTTCTGTTTCCTCATCTTATAAGCTTCAAAATTCAGTCATCTCCTCTAGTCTAGAAGAAAAACAATGGCTGAAGGTGTGGCACATCCCTTGCCCCCAAAAAATCCGATTCTTCTTATGGAAAATCATTAGAGAGGGAAATGCCACAAATGAGATACTCCAACAGAGGATTGGAATTCCTCCAGAAAATTGTGTGTTATGTAGTTCAGAACAGGAAACACATCTGCATCTTTTCTATAAATGTGAGCTCCTAAGAGCTATGTGGTTTGGCTGTATGGGGGGTCGTTTCCCCGAGGATGCCCAGCCACAGTCGTGTAAGGAGTGGGTATTTCATCATGTGCTAAAGTTTGGTAAAGCAGGTGATAGACATGGCAACCTCTTAATGGCAGCTTGGGCTAACTTATGTTGGGATATATGGAAAACCAGAAACAACTTCATTTATGAGAGAAAAGCTCCAAATATTAAACTGATTACCTCCCTTTTTTCATCTTTGCAAAAAGATTCTGAAACTTTGGAAGATGAGGAGCCCAAGCGGAAAAAAGATAGGAATGTTGAAGAGCTCATTAGCTGGAGAAGGCCAAGGCTAGGATGGATCAAAATAAACGTAGATGGGGCTGCTAAAGGTAGCCTAGGAGCTGCAGCAATGGGAGTTATAGCGAGGAGGCAAGATGAAAAAAAAAAAAAAACGATGGGAGCGATAGCCTATGGAATTGGAGTAGCAGATGCGTTGCTTGCAGAAGCTACTACTCTTGTGGAAGGATGCAAATTAGCAATTGCACTTAATTGTGAAAAAGTGGTTGTTGAATCAAATTCCAAAACTGTGGTGGATGCATTTATGAATAAGATTGCTGATCCGTGGAGAATTGCTCACTTGCTTGATGAGGCGAGGATCTTCAGTAGCATGTTCGTTGATTTCCAACTTGTGAAGATCTTCAGAGAAGCAAATGGGCCAGCTAATGGACTGGCAAATTTTGCCATCAATGGTTTCTCATGTTTTTGGAGGAACAAGATTCCAGAGTGTATCTTCAGCTTAGTTTTGAGTGACCTACTGGGACAAGCTTGGTCTAGGCTAGTCCCAGGTTGATGTTGTAATCAGCTTTGTATTTTCCTTTATTTAATTTCATAGTTTCACATAAAAAAAAACAGAGCATTGTTCTCCTAGCAACAGTAGTTTGACTACTTTAACCTTCGAATGTATTTTTATTCAATACAATCTCCATTCTAAAATTAGCGGGCTTTTAACATCTTATGGATATTTTTGTAATCTGGATCAACAAAACAGGGAAAAATTGCAGATGACGAAAAATGGTCATTTTTGCTTTTAGGAGTAGTAGAAGAATCACATCTATAGAACAATATAAACTGCACCTAATGACCATTTTCCTCCACTAATTACAAGCATTGTTGGTGTTTCATAGCCAAAGGGTTTCGAGAAGACTTTAAAATAAATTGGATTTTGAAAAAGCAAGTGTTTCGAGGAAATGTGATGACCAATAACCATCATAAACCGAAAACCCTAAAACTAAAGAATTCAAAACGGAGCAAGTGCGCAAGACATACCACGATAATGCAATTGCAAATAGCATCACCAATCCCCTCTGCATACTCATTGTGCTCTCCAACAATGATGGTATGAAACTACCCTACAATGAACTATGGAAAAATTTTATCTTTCTATCTATACTATATTTAAGATGAGAAAGTCCCTTGGGAAGTGTACCAAGCACTATGCACAAGTTCTCCAAAAAGCCATACTATAGTAGTTGTTAAGGTTTCATTAATATAGGGTTTAAATAGTCATAACACGGCTTTTTCTTTCAAAACCCTTACAATTATAAAACTATTACCCCTCGCAACCTGTAGTGCACATTTAAGCCGAACAACTTCAAGTGAGGAGTGACTTGCGACTCAAGAGACGCGCACCGAACCTACCTTGTTATCTACAAGGCAGTGTTTGTGACTTCACGTTTCTCAGTTAGCGCAAACGCATTGCGACGATGGGTCAAGGAAGCCCCGGAGGTCTGAACAGGCAAGGACTGCCCGGCGACCGGAAGGGCGACGGCGACAAGAAAGAGAAGAAGTTCGAGCCGGCGGCGCCACCGTCTCGTGTGGGCCGCAAACAACGTAAGCAGAAGGGGCCGGAAGCAGCTGCTCGGCTTCCTGTAGTGACCCCTCTCTCGAAATGCAAGCTCAGGCTGTTGAAGCTTGAGCGGATCAAAGATTACCTTCTCATGGAGGAGGAGTTCGTCAGCAATCAGGAGAGGTTAAAGCCCCAGGAAGAGAAGAACGAAGAAGATCGATCTAAGGTCGACGATCTGAGAGGATCTCCGATGAGCGTCGGAAACCTGGAAGAGCTCATCGACGAGAATCACGCCATTGTTTCTTCTTCGGTTGGTCCGGAGTACTACGTTGGAATACTCTCCTTCGTCGACAAGGACCAGCTTGAGCCGGGTTGCGCGATTCTTATGCACAACAAGGTCGGATTTGTTGGTTTTTGATTTTGTCTTGCTATAGGAACGGTGAATTAGGGTTTCTGAGTTTCGTGTTTTCCTGCTGATCTCTTTTTCTAATTACTACATAGTTGAGAAATAAATCACCTAGTCTGAAATAATGATCATATATCTCTTTAGCAAGAGCACAATTTAAGAACTAATGAATCAATGTTCCCTGAAACATCTACATGATGAATTCTAATGGCGAAATAGGAAGGGATCTCCTCCTACTCTAGATAGTATCTGTAGTGTTGGTCTTATAACATGATAAATTTGATAAAAGGGCCTTGATTTTTGCGGAACTTTGGGTTTCCAATTTGGCTGTAAGGGAAATTCTAGCAACAAAATTATCCATCCTCTTGGTTCTAGACCTTGAACAAGCCTCAAAAACAGGAGTCATATCATGATATCTAGCATTGCCAAATTTGTACCTTGTAGTCTAATAAAATGATTTCATATCTCTTTGGCATACTCGTAATAACTGAAAATTTGGTCTGTTGATTCTCCCTGACTCATACATGAAGCATGTCATGGCAAAATAGCATGGAATTTCCTCATATTCTAGATGATGTCTACACTGTGCAACTTGATAAACGCAAGCAATCAATGCCTACTAGTACCTTTGCCTAGGCACTAATTGTCTTAGGTTGTCAGGTTCCTGATTGCTGCATTGACGATGAATATCAAATTCGTCTCCATAGCTGTTATGCCAAATTATATATCCACGTGTATATACATAAACATCTACATTCACAAATGTTCATGTATAGATGTATGTTTATATCTATATTGTATAGACACACAATCTACACTTGTAGCCATGTCCTCAAATCTTCTACTTTGGATGTTACCAAATTTGTCACCATGCACATGTCGAACACCAACACTTACACTTAAACCTATAAACATAGAGATAAAAAAAACACATTATTTAAGCTTTTTATTGCATAACATAGGTACTAAATGAATATTTAGGTCCTTGCTCTTAAGGAATTCATTGGAGTTTTAACATCTTTTACGCCTGGTTGGAAAGATTTACACTATAATGGTATGATTATAGTTGGCAGAATTTAGCTTCCTTATTGTATGAGGAAGGAATATTTTTTTATTCATGATCAGTTTCTATTCTTAAGAATATGTTGCTTTCCCCGTGCATGGTATGCACAACCCTTTGTCCTGTCATTAATTGATGATTCAATGGTGCCTAATCTGTGAAAAATGATACAGACATGGAGTATGTTTTCATTATGACAACATTATTCTTAATCCATATCCAGACGTTATGAGCTATTTTGTCTCTTGTGGGTGATACAACTGATGCTTATTCCAGCATAATTTTTTTCTTCTTGAGTGTAATTGCATTTTGTGCTATCAAATCTGTTCACTTTCTAGGTCAAATGGCTTTTGGTTTATCCTACAGATGGTGCACTGAAAAAGGGGGAAGAAAAAGAAGATGGAGTTATTTTAATTTACTTCAAGTGCTTGAAAATATTGGTGCTTATTTTATATCCGTTTTGACTTCAGGTTCTTTCAGTTGTTGGGCTTCTTCAAGATGAAGTTGATCCAATGGTGTCTGTAATGAAGGTTGAGAAGGCCCCATTGGAGTCGTATGCTGACATAGGTGGTTTAGATGCCCAGATACAGGAAATCAAAGAAGCTGTTGAGCTTCCCCTTACTCATCCTGAACTATATGAAGACATTGGTATCAAGCCACCGAAGGGTGTCATACTATACGGAGAACCTGGAACGGGCAAGACATTACTTGCAAAGGTAATTTCCCATTTTCCCTTATTAAGTTGTATATAATATTTCCTGCATGCTTATGCATCATCACTGAGTGATTGCCATGTGAGCTTTATTCATCATTATTCTTCCCATATTTAATGCGTGTGTCATATGCTAACTTTTTTCTGGTAGATCATGGTATTGTATCGAGAAAAACATGCAGTTCATAAGTCTTATAGAACCATGTTAAGGCTGCAAGCCAATAGATGAGATTGAAGTAATTTTGGGAGTTCTTTGTGTGAATTATCTGACTGTGACCTATCCTTCTTGTCTACAGTTAAACATTTGTCCTTGCCGTAAGTGGTTCTGCCCAGGATTATTTCCAGTTGTCGCTTGTTGCTTGTAATAATGTCTTATATGAATGATCATAGGCCATTCTAAATCTTCTGCCTTTATAGTGCTATTCCAAAGGAATTTTAAAAAGTTCAGGGGTAAGCTTGAAAAATATAGGCCACACCCCCAACAACAACAACAACAAAAAGAAAAAAAAAAGGAAAAAGAAAGAAATCCTAAATACTCCTCCAAATTGGGTTAAAGTTATCCTGGAGTCCCAGCCCTATAAAAAAGGTGGAAGATTCGTGATGTTGGGGCTAAAAAGAAGAAACAAAAGAGAAAAAAAGAAAAGAAAGAGGAGAGGGGAAAAACTATTAAGAAGAGAGGGAGATTGGGAGGATGAGTATTGAGAAGAGAGAAGAAATCATATCTAGAGAGGGAAGTGTTTGACGAAGGGTTTGCCTATTTTTTGAAGATTTTTTGTCCTGGTCAATGGAGAAACACGTAGAGAAGAGGTGGAATCGCCAGTACCATCAAGGTCATCCTAGCCGTGCCAGAGTTTTTTTTTTTTTTTTGGATCGGTAAGAAGATGATATTATATATAGAATATGCTATGAAAAAGTACAGGTATAGGTACACAAACTGTGTACCATACTAAGATAGATTAGATTACCTCCCCCACATGGGTTACCAATATAAAGGTAGGGTTGCTTAACGGGCTAGTCTGGCACGGCACGGCAAGATTAGCCCATGCCTAGCGGGCGGTGCTGTGCCGTGCCGTGCCCAGCCCGTCACCGAAAACCCAGGCACGGCCCAGGCTGTGGCACAACTAGGGCTGGGCTGGGCTGTGCTGTGTCAAGCGGACCCGCGGGCCTGGGGTATTTTTTTGCAAAAAAATGGAGAAAATGGAAAAAAATATGTTTATTACTCACAAAAATTTCTTATACATACTGGGATAGAATTTGCTCAAAAAAATTATTACAAGTACAAGTGTACAACTTTGCAAATACAACAATACTTATACATAATAAACTTGCACAAATAATACTACATGACTATAGTATGAGCACATCCCAACTAGGTTGGCACCCACTTATCTATCTTTATGTAGCATACATGTTCTACAAAACCTTCTTTACTTTTCTTTTGCAGCCTTTGCAAATGCTACAAAAGAAAAGTAAAGAGGGTTTTGTAGAACATGGATGGCACGTAAACAATTCTTTCTTCATTTTTGCCTCTTGAGCTGTGCCGAGACGAGGAGTTGCAAAGGTCTTACTTGCGTTGATTACTGCTTAAGTCCAAGCAGTAATTGACACAAGTTCAAGCAATAATCGACGCAAGTAACACCTTTACAACTTCTATGTAGACGTGAAGAGGCAGAAATGAAGAAAAAAAAATTCATTAGCAAAATCATTGAACATGACTCTAAGAAGAAAATGAAGAAAGCCAATATATATATATATATATAACTTTCTTAGAATCTTGTTAAGAGATTTGCCAATGGTCGGCCTAGGGACGCCCCCATGTGAGCACTCTACCGAGTCTGCTAGCTATTGGCCAAACCCTAAGAAAGTAAGAAGAGATGAGAAGATGTGTGGTTTGGAGTGGGAAGGTTTAGGCCCATTTATAGAAACCCAAAAGTGGCTTGGCTTTTTACCACTTCTACCCTCAAGTATGACTGTTATTTGGTTGTTGGAAGGGTAGAAAATGTCATTTACAGTCAATTATAAGTATACCCCCTAATATGGCTATTGGGGGGTAAAATTGTAAAAAAATGACAAAAAGCACTTTTTGGGGAGGGGAGGAGGAACGGCTAGCCTTTTTTCGTGCCAGGTTGGCCTTGTGCCTGCTGTTGGGCCAGCATGCGGGCACGACCCAAATGGCCTGCGTGCCTGTCAGGCTACAGCCCGGCCCCCTCGGCACGGCCTACTAGGGGGCCACAGGCTATGCCGTGCTGGCCGGCCCGACTCGATAAGCAACCCTACATAAAGGTCTGATCCTACCCTTGGATCCCTTATATCACCCCACACCCACCCACCCACCACCACCCCATCCCACCCCCAACCCAAACAAAACAAAAACAAAAAAATCGATGAACCTATTACATACGAGAAAGTCTTCTAGAGGGATTTTATACCCCTCAAGACAGCGAAGTAGCCAGCTGTGAAGAGTTCTTAGTATAACCTTTTCCATGGATGCCCAGAGCTTTTTCTGTTATTTATTATATTTTAGTCACTTTACTGGCTGTATTGCACGCAATTTTTCATCGATGGAGTAATTGATTCTACCAAAGCCCACATCTACTAAATAGATGTTTATCTCTATCACTTCCCCTTTTCTTCAGGTGATAACTCTATATGTGTTGCTGATTTTGGTTTGCATGGATTATCTTTCTGTGTCCTTGCACATTTTTGCCTTTGACTTGTGCAAGAAGTTCCAGAATATATTTTAGATTGTCTCGTTGCTCATTTCTGGCTGGCATGGGCTGTTGAGTATATTTTCTTTGCTTGTTTTCTTTATTTCCCATAATGATATTGACTCCTTAGAATATATGTCTCTTGTTTAATTTTTTTTTCTTTATTTTAAGCAAATTAAGTTGCTGATTCCCTAATCTGATTACAGCATAGATTTTATCTCCAGTTATGTTTCTTTTCCATTGTTGTTCTATTCATGAAGGGCATCATTCAGATAGTTGCTGTAATTTAAATGGGCTTTTTTCTTTTTATAAAAATCGTTATCCTTCTTTTGGTAGTAGTTCATCGTATCTTTTTGAAATGTTGGTTCTGTTTTGTATATATTGTTACATAAACGCTTTGTAGGTTTAGTGTAGACTTTAATTTTTATAGGTTTATACCAAGAAATCCTGTAGAATTTATGTACTTTTAATTTGTTACATTGTTGCTCAGATGTACTTATACTTTTTGGTTGCTGAATTTTGGTTTCAGTAAATAGAATTTTTTTTCTTTTCTTCTATTTTGGTTTTGGTAAATAGAATTTTACTCATCTTCTGTGTATGTAAATAGATTTTTTTTCTTGTTTTATAGATATGAAAATGTTTTCTTGTCTTATAGATTATATTTCTGCAAATAATTGTATGCATTTAGAGGCCTTAGTGACATATAGGTGGTCACTAGATTCTTTATCTAAATGGATGAAGTCTATAAAAGGTAAGCAGTTTATTGAACAGGGAGCGGGTGGGTGCCTAAATACCTTCCCATCCTCTCAATTGAATCTCCTGACTCAAATATCAATTTCCTTGTGTTAAGATTTTATCATTAGTGATTGTTGCATTGGTAACTATCAACACCTTTAACTCAGTGGATGGTTGCAACTCCATAGTCTGTTTTAGTGGTATTCTAAAATCTGACAACCTGGGTTCCAAAATTATGATCAATAACTAAGATTAGCTCATGTGGCCACTTAACACTTAATTGGTCGTATAAGTGCCCAAATTTCCAAGTAGTAGTTGCCTTTGCGATGCTTGACACTTTGGATTGTTATCCTAGAAGTAGTTTCCCATGTTTCCAATTTATTCGCCAATACAAGTTTCTTTTCTCAACACAATCTGAGCATTGTGTTTTTCTCAGGCAGTGGCAAACTCAACTTCAGCGACTTTCTTGCGTGTTGTTGGAAGTGAATTGATCCAGAAGTACTTGGGAGATGGTCCAAAATTAGTGAGGGAGCTCTTTAGGGTTGCTGATGATCTCTCACCATCGATTGTTTTCATTGATGAAATCGATGCAATTGGTACAAAAAGGTGCAGTTATAGTGACTGATTTCTGGAACATACATATTACCTTTACTCTTTTTCTGGAAGATTCATGTCTGGATGGTTTCTGATTGGTTGTCTTTCTGCAGGTATGATGCCCACTCAGGGGGTGAACGGGAAATCCAAAGGACTATGTTGGAACTGTTAAACCAACTAGATGGCTTTGATTCAAGAGGTGATGTCAAAGTGATTCTTGCAACAAACAGAATTGAAAGTCTTGATCCTGCTTTGCTTCGGCCTGGAAGAATTGATAGAAAGATTGAGTTTCCTCTTCCTGATATTAAAACCAGGAGACGCATTTTCCAGGTGCAGTAACTCGTACTTGCTATCTTTGTTGATTTCACTAATATCATGTTTGCTACAATCTTAAAAACTGCTAAATTTTGATTGTTTTTGTTGATGAAAATATCCAACAATGTGAATGCAGATACACACTTCAAGGATGACATTAGCTGATGATGTTAATTTAGAAGAGTTTGTGATGACAAAGGATGAGTTTTCTGGAGCTGACATCAAGGCAATATGTACTGAAGCTGGGTTGCTTGCCTTAAGAGAGCGTCGTATGAAGGTGAGGTTCCCAATTATCATTCATATTTTGGCTTTTATAAACTAATTTCTAGTATACTGTTTCCTGTAGTTCATAATTTTTCTGTTGAAACAAAATTTACATTTTATAATCCAATTCTTGGATCATGGAATATTTATGACTTACTGTAGTTCATAATTTTTCTGTTCTTATTGAACTTTATCTTGGATGTTTTGGTGGGGGTGGTTTTTTGAAAGGCACCAGTTTGAGAAACTGTCTGCATTATGAAACCTTACCTTCGAATTTTTTTTTTCCCAATCAAAAACAAAAACTTAAAAGAGTACAATCCATAGACCCCTTTGACAAATGAAGCTGGCTCCTTGTTGAGGGCACAATCATTTACTTGAACTATAAGACTACTCTTATCCCTTGAGCTTTTGAAGTATTATTTTTTTGCTGAAGTGGAACTGTGACCTTCGTTTCCTGTTATATCTATTCTTATGCAAAGGAACATGTGAATTTTCTAGTTGATAATATTTAAGTACTAGAAAGCAGTATGAATTTTTTTTTCTGGTGGTTATGACAATTCTGCTCAGACGAAGTAAAGGTTGTATTCATCCTTGTATCTATGAAAATTATTAGATTTGTGGACACAACTGCTTTATCTTTTATGTTGCAACAGCATTGGGGTGTCAAATTAACAGATTCAAGAAATTAGAATTCGTAGAACAGTCTGAGATTCATATAATGAAATAATCACATTCATAAGATATGTTTGATGACAATATTGAATTTTTACGATTTCATCACAGTTTTGTCGGGAATGTTGTATTGGAAAAGATCATGTGAATCTAAAGAAAATGAAATCTATCAGTGACACACCAGAGTCTGTAGGGTGACAAATTCTAACATGTGGGAGTACTTTTCCCTTACTGGGTGGGATCTATGCAACATTGCGTGTTATGATAAATTTATTCTTTGTTTTCAATGCTGATATAGATTTTGTTTTTGTTACAAAAATCCTGTGTTTCAGGTGACTCATGTAGACTTCAAGAAGGCAAAGGAGAAGGTGATGTTCAAAAAGAAAGAAGGGGTGCCAGAAGGACTATATATGTAAGGACGTAGGATCCTCTGGATTTTAAGCCCATGCACGTAGGGTGTCGTGTTTTTCTTTTCTCTCGTCTCCCAGGTGGGATTTGGATTAATCTTAGCCAGTCAAATTTATAAGTGGTAACAGAAGATCACCCCTGGTCTCTTGAAATACTTCTTGTTTGAAATAAACGCTTTTCGTCCTTGCCAGTCTAAATTTTAACGATTATTTAGAAACATGTAATATGAATTTGAGGGTATCTTTTTTCAATTTTTTTCTTGGAAGACAGAAATATTTCGCGCATTTTGTAGAAATGGTGATTTCATAACGAGGGCAGAAACATTTTAGAAACCTTTTAAGAGAGGTTTTGAACTTGAGAGCCTAATAGGTTGAGTTTTATGCACAACACCAATCTGTTATAATTTTTTAGAAATAATAACCTAATGGTCTTCTGCAAATAACATATGATCAAAGAGGACATTTTATACCTTTATTTATAACATGAAGAATCAGTTCAAAACTTTTAGTGAACCAGGTTTGTTACAAGCATGTGTACGACTAAGACCAGATAGCAACCCTGTCATTGGGTTAAAGTATTGTGTATCAATGGGTTCACGCTCAACTCAAACCCCCACCCGCTTAATAAACGGATGGAGGGGTAGAGGTCCAAACACAACTTATCCATCCATTTTCTGAGACGGGTTGACCCAACCGGCAGCTGGGTCTGTGAGTCGGGTTCTGGGTGCAACGTATATGGAGAGTCCCATGTATTAATGAGTTTTTGACCAAATACTGTCTTATTATGGTAATTTGAATTTTGAACAAATGAACAGATTAATATACTGCCAATATATCCTCATGCAAAACAAACGTAACCATGATGGTTGAATATAACTGCCTACTTTAAAAAAGGGAAGCCCTAGTGTGCATGGATCATTAAGACTGTAACAACCCCCCCCCCCCCCCCCCCCCATTACTGTTACCATTCTCCTTCTCATCATCAGCAAGGAAGAACAATGATCTCTGTCTTCAAGTACCTTTGTTTGCTAGTTTTGCTCTTCTTGGCCATTCCTGAGGCTGTAGAACACCATTCCTACTAAAAGCTCAAGCTAATAGCAGAGGTGAATTTTATGTATTTAATTATATTCCTAATATTCCCCCTCACATGTGGGTCAGACTCAATCCCATTTTAAGGAGGCCCTAAATGTGGAATATATTTTTTTCAATGGGTGGAGTGGAGGTTTGAACCCATGACCTTAGCATTTGCCTAAGGTTCTGATACCATGTAAAACATCATTCTTATTAAAAGCTCAAGCTGATAGTAGAGATGAACTTTATATATTTAATTATATTCCTAAGAGAGGCCTCCTCTGATTAGTTTACCAAATATCATATTCATGTATGCATCGCAAACGACTTGGGTGAAAGGTTAGTCCTCACCCTTCACTACAAATCCAAAGACGACGATCTAGGCATCAAGTAGATCCCTTATGGCTACTACTACAAGTGGTCCTTCCGGCTCGACTACTTCGGGACGACACACTTCTCCTGCTTCATGTCATGGCGCGATGCGTCCGGCACTTACGACATCTTTGTAGCAAAGAGGGGTCAGTACAGATGCCAAGAGTGTTGGTGGGTTGTGAAATAGGAAGGTATCTATTATGTCAACCATGAAGCCGGTCGGTATGAGTTTTGGTGGGGCTGGCAGAAACCTCCCATCAAACTTCCCAAAAAGCAGCTGCCATGAGATGTAGCTTCTTGTGCTTCATGAGTTCTCAGTGATCTGATTATTGTTTTCAGTTGTTCGTGATGTGGCTAAGTTAAGAGACTTCGTCATCCCATTGTTGTTTCTTGCTAGTTATTATGGGTTATGCATCGGGGGAGCTCTATTTCAAACGATCAAGAGTATATATTTACCTTTCATTCATAAGTCCTGCCTAGTAATCTATACTACCTATACTATATATAATGAGAAGAGACTCCTTGGGATTCATGTTAATCTCAAATGTTTATCTTTCCTCAAAACCCTTATAAATCATTGCTAAGATTTTTTAATAAAGGGATATAATAGTCATAAATTCCAAAAAAAAAAAAAAAAGATATAATAGTCATAAGTGGCTAATTCTTTTAAAACTTGAGTGATTGTACAACTGTTGCCTTCCTTATTTTTCTACATACGTGCAGTATTGCATATGTAATTTGCTAATATTTATAGCGAAAATAGGCCCTTGGGAATCGTGCCAAAACTATGAATGAATTCACCAAAAAGTCTTTACTGTTTGTGACATTTTACTCTCTTTCAAAATTAATCCAATGATGTAATAAAAGCTAAAAAATTAATTTTTGGCAATACTTTTTAAACATAATTAAAATTCAATCAAAAATGTTATGAGATTTAACTTTTAAGATTACAAGTTACTCCACAAGGCACTCACTCAGTGGTATAAGGGCATTCTTGGGAGAGAGAGTAAAATGTCCCTAAATTTAATTATCTTAAGAGTGGTTTTTTAAAAGTTAAAACGCATAACATTTCTAATTGAATTTTAATTATGTTTAAAAAACTATCACAAAAAAATTCATTTTGAAGCTTTTTATTTCCTGATGCGGGCATGAACAGATGCGTCCCGCCCAAAGAGCGAAAAAAGGAAAAAGAAAAAACACAAAAATGAGAGAAAAAAAACCGCAAACGAAATTTTCAAAAGCGGCAAACGAAGGAAGGGAAAATTTCAAGATGCAAACAAATTGAAGCGAGGGTTTCGTTCCCGCCATTCCCCATTTTAGTAGAGCGGTTGCCGACGACACCGCTGTTGGCAACTTGGCACCATTGCCGTGCAGCACGAAAGGTATTGTTTGAGATTTACATCCGTCTTTGTGTAACACTGCAGCCTTTTCTGCCAAGTTCCTCTTAAGTCTCTTCTTCTTCTTCCTCTTCCTTATTTTGATTGTGGCATTGAGGATAATAACCCTCAGACGCTAGCCATCGAGGATAATAACGCATCAACTCCGATACTTTGTTATTGTTTATTGCATCGATGCGAAACACCCCTTTTTTTTCTTTCCCTCATCAATGAGCGACAGTGGTGAACAATATCAACTTGAGAACTTAGTGAGCACACTGGCAGAACCCCAGTAGCAACTCAATCAAATACTTTGTTGCGGTGGTCAGATTTTCTTTTTATTTGTTATTATTATATTATTTTCTTTCGATCTCCACTTTCTCCCGACAGTGGATAAAGCCGGACTTGAAGTATTGTAAGAACCTTCAAATTAGGAATTGCTGCATGAACCAATTGAAGCATTAGATTGAGTATCCGGTTTTGTCCATTACATCATTGGATTAATTTGTTTTTAAATTTTTTTTTACTAATTTTCTGTTTCTGTTTAGACATTTGTTCAATTTGTGCATTCAGCATGGCTAATTACCACTTGCATATTTATTAATAATGCCCTTTCTTTATATAGGCAAAGAGCATACAGCTAGATTTTGCAGAGAATGGTCCTCAAACATTTAAATCAAGTATCGCGAAGATGTTAGCACAACTTGAGTTTTTATCAGCGTCATCATGTTATTTCTGACAATTTATATATCAAGTAAGCAAAATCGTGCACAATTTTGTTTGTTTATATGATTAAATAGATACTTTTCAGTTCAATTCTTGCTTCTCAAAAAATAAATTCGATTATTGAGTGGGAGGACCTTAAAATTCTCTGTTGTTTTTCATTTTTCACATTCCTAATCTTATCTGTAAGACTTACTAAAATGATACGATATTAAGGAACTATCAGCACAACAATTGAGCATGTTACGAGTGCAATTTCTTCTTCCAAGTTCCCACAAGTCCAAAATGATTTAAAAATGTAATCACAAATCTCATCCCGCATGAGAGTTTCAAGGGAACGGAGAATGGCTTCATCTGCTTCTCTATGTTTACCTTCCAAAATACGACCCAATGGAGCCAGAGCACTTTCCTTGACCAGACAAAATGTGCTTTTTCAAACAGTAGCCATCATGAGCTTCTGCAGAAGGATGAATACAAGACCATCTGGACACTCTGGACTTGCATACTGTTAGTGAATTTTATAGTTTGCAAAATTTTATAGAGGGGAGACTCGCGACAAATTTTATAGTACTTGTATTGTAAATGCTTTTCTTGTATTTATATTCATATGAATCTCATCCTGTATTTGTATTTATATACATATTTTATCAATGACATTTTTCACATTCTTAAGAGATTTAAAACAAACACATGTAAATGGGAATGAAATGAATTTTGGATCCTAACAGAAATTCAAAAGATCTAAGGCGAAGAACAAGGAGGGAGACCTACATAGGAATCTAGAGTCTGGATCTGTTTCCTTGTTCTGGTTTTCTGTTGCGAGCTTCAGTTCCTTCATGTGTTCCTTTAATAACCCAAAAGAAAACAAAAAAAGCCACCAAGTCAACAGCATAATCAAAGACAAGCAAAAAAAAGTTATTTTTGGAAAGGGAGATAAACTCATGAAAAGAGGTTTTTTAAATTCTAATTTCGATGTTGGTCGAGATTGTGAGTGGCTGAACTTTTTGGATGGTATCCCAAGGGCATCTTGATGTAATAAAGATTGTAAGTAAAGGCGATTGTAATGCAGTGTGTGGACAATGAAAGCAACTTGAAATGGAGCTGCTGGCTACTTGATCTTGTCTTACCAAGGTGAGGAGTAACATGAAAGCACATGAGACTTTCTCAACAACAAAACCAGAGTGCCTGCTTTAGCATTCCAAAACACAAAATCTTGCCTTAAGTTTACATGGGGCTGCAATAAATTTTAAGAATACCTCGTGGGCAGAAACTCTTGACTTTGTTGTACAACTGTCATTGTACTCTTCTTTGGCTTATGCCGGTCATAGTTTCATGCTATAGTTGAGTTTTTCTCAACAATACTTATTACCTATTTGGTTAAAGAGATTAGAGTCTAAGAGTAGCTCTCTATCTCTCTCTCACACACACACACACACACATCTATCTCTCTCTCTCTCTCTCTCACACATACACTTTTATCTTGGGAATATCATAATGCACTTGAAGTTGCTCTCTTTTCTGCTTTTGAGTCATGATTTTTTAACCTTGTAATAGTAATTGCATGGAATTGCATTGTAAGAGTGGACATCTAATAGCTCAAAAGCTTTAAACTTATTACTAAAATAAAATGAAATTTGGAACCGCTTCATCTGGATTTTCCTTGAGCTGCTTATCCTGGTGCCAATGTGACACAATTCGAATCTTTAATTGCCAGAAAAAGTAGGGCATCATTTATAAATGCCCTTCAATAAATATATATAATATACTTTATATATAATAATAATAATAATAATAATATCTATATAATAATGTTGTATATGTATATATATGTGTGTGTGTGTGTGTGTGAAACCAATTCATTTCACATGTAAGAAATAATATAATAGAAATATGTTCAATTCAACTGAAAAAAATAAAAAATGTAATATATGTATATATGTTCAATTCAACTAAAAAAAATAAAAATATGTAATATATATATATAAGAAATTATAAATAAATAATATAATAAAAATATGTTCAATTCAACTGAAAAAAATAAAAAACGTATATATATATATATATATGAGAAAATTTAAAATACGTATATATATGTGAAGAAATAATTATTGTAATATATATATGTGTGTGTGTGTTCATGCCCGCGCGTGTATGGATGAAAAAGATTATATATATATATATGTATGTGTTTGTATGTATGCATGTATGCATATATGTAAAGGTAATATAAATTTGTATGTATCTTTTGATAGGTAAAAGGCAATTTACACAAGTTTATACAATAATAAGCCTTCAGCCAAAGTATATGAAATGAGTTGACGGCTTGGAACTAAGGATTACCTAGACCATTACAAAAACACCACAATGATATCACCTAGATCTAGATGCTACAGATCTCTTTACACCCACAACTAAACAAGGATATATAGACGGGATGATAGCCAGTCCACAGCCCATTCATTGCTTCCATCATTTTGGAGATTCTTTCATTTCTGCCATTTCCAACTATGACAGAAGTTTCCAAAGTAATTTTGTTTTGAAGGATAGTTGTATTTTGATCCACTTAAGATGTGTTTCTAGTCAGGTTAGAGCTTTTCTCTTGACTTCACAAACTTGGTCCCTTTAATATAATAGTTAGCCCTGCTAAATCCTTAAACTTTGGTTAGCTTTATACCAATTTTAGCCATCGTAATGTAATTAGCCATCGTAATATATTGCTTGAAGATTCCAACAACAATATAGTGATTGTTGTTTTATTCTAATTCTATGACACATATTTGCCTAAAATGAAGAATAATGTTCATCCTAAACACTATAAACTTTATATTTTCCATCAAAATTAGCTTGCATGGCTTAAACAGGGTTTGAACATATTTGAGTATTTGAAGTCAAAGCCTGAGTGTAACCTGTATTGTATCTCTATTAAGATAGAAGTAAAGATAAATGAAATCTGGTGGTTGGCTTTGGACACAAAGTAGGCTATCTAGAGTCCTTGCAAAAGAGATAGATCTAAAGAGAAACCTGCATTAAATTCTTGAATAACTAAAAAATATGAAATATTTTGGACCCTTTAACCTTTTTACTTTTTCAATGGTTTTCATTCAGTCTCTCTAGGTTTAGTTTCCAGGCCAGATATATTTTGGGCCCTTTAACCTTTTTACTTTTTCAATGGTTTTCATTCAGTCTCACTAGGTTTAGTTTCCAGGCAAGATATTAGGTTTTCTATCACATCAAGACAAATGTCACTACTTCACGTTTCAGGTGACATTAGATAGCTTTTTAAGGAACAATACACATGGGATGGAGCTCAAGTAAACTTAGATGACTCTTAAGATGCAGAACTTTGTATGATAAAAAGGCTTTGACATGTATGAGTGTGTGTTTATCATAATATGCGACTGCTAGAATTCCTGTTTCTGAAGTGAAGTGTGTGCTTTATGTCAGCATATTATCCTAATGGACTTTTGGCATCATAATTGTTGAATGACTACAAATATCGGGAAGCATGCATACCTTCTTCCCTCATCTAGATGCATAAGAGTGCATGTATGACGGAGTGGACATTCCGTACCAATTCTTGGTATGCTGTATTTTTTAGTTGGATGAAAATTTTTTCTGGCATCATTTCTCTCTTACCTTTTGCTACAAATTTTACTTGATTTTGTCTTTTGGGGGTAATTTTTCCTTTTTCAGGTTTTTATATGTTAAGTGCAGATGTTGAACAAGAGTGTCTATTGCTTTACATAGGCAAATATGTTTAACTGATGACTAAGGGAAGCCTTCCAAGGCAAGTGTGAAAACTTTCTGACATTGGTTATAATAGTCTGAATTTTATGCTGGTTATTTTTTCATTCTCTTTTGCTTTTTTATTTTTTATTTCTTGGATAGTTGATTGTTGTTGGTTGGTTTACAGTGGAAGCAATTTGAGTAAGGATTCCAAAGGTGATGGAAGATCTCCCAAAGTCAATTGGTTCGAACACGCCAATGCACATGATAATTTCTCATGCCAAGACAAGTTTCTGAGTGCAAATTTCCTTTTCTCCTTACCAACGCAGAAACCTCATGCTAACAGAACACCTGATGCACAGTATGTACTGCTGAGTTGGTTATATGCCATTCATTAATTTTTTTTTTCTTTTCTTTATTTGTTAATAGATGTTTTGCCTAACCAATGAATTGAGCAATTCGCGGGAAGTGGGAAGATGCACTGAATTTCTTTATTTTAGAATTGTTTCTGAGGGTTCTCTGAAGCAAATGGCTATTGATGATGCGGTAGTAATTGATCACAGTTTGCAGCATATGTTGTCCAAAATTAAAATTTTAATTTTGGAAATTTGGACATTTTCTTACCTAGGGGAAAGCATTTCTGGTTCACCACGAGACAAGGGTTTTTATACCACATGGAGTGATGATCTGGCCAATCTAGGCTTTCTACTTAAGAAATAATTTCTTATTGGTCACTTGGATAATAATATTATGTAGTGCAAGGTTTGTTACCAGTTTTAGAATATCACAATTTGTTCCTGTGAGGGTCCATTCTGAACTTTCTTTAATTTGGGCCAGGAGTTGGTTGTTCCAGGGGCGGTTGTCTTTGGTGATCAACTGTTTTGTATAAATCACTCCTTTCAATGTAAAACAGTGCTACGTCCCATATCCTATAGAATTTTTTTAGATAGTTAATGAGAGATATATAGATATTACAAAAGAGGGTACATAAAACTATCTAGACCCCCTAAGAAGGGGGATGAAGATAGGAGTGCCAAAAGGAATAGACAACAAGAACCCAGAAAATTGAAAAAATACACCAGCAGGTGTGAACAAACTACAGCTACCCTATCTCCAGCCAATCCCCAACCATCAGAGAGATAGAGAGTCCCTACCCACCTCGGGTCTAGGTAGCTGATCTGCATGTTTGTTGGCAGATCTAGGGATATGATGGAATTGAATGTTCCAGCCATAAGATATGAATCTGACCAACCGAATCATGTGATCCAGTCTCCAGGAACCAGCTGATCCTAACAACATCCAGTCTATGACAATCTTAAGAATCTCCCTCACTTACCAACTTTGTCAATTCCAAACTTTTAGCCAACTGAACTCCTGTAAGCAAGGCTGAAACTTCCGCATACAAAGCATCTTGTACTCCAATCGGACCAGAAAAACATCTCACAATCTTCCCTTCATGGTCTCAAAAGGTCCACAACTGGCTGCAGGCCCCGGGTTCCCAAACGAGCTCTCAATTCCCATCAATATTAAGCTTGATATAACTCAGCTCTGGAGGCTTCTATACCTTCATGATTCTGTCCTCCCAACTTGGAACCCAACACAAAGATATCCAAGCTTTCTTGAAATCATGAATATGTGTATCTTTGAAACAAGGAAGAGAACTACACAACCATGCCACCATTCTTATGATATTTTCCATGATGTTAGACATATTAGAATTTATGTCTTCAAATATGCACTTATTCCTTTCCAACCAAATGCTCCATGGAATTGCAAAGAGTAGGAATTGATACATGATACACCCCTTTTGCCCCAAACCATGAAATTTCCACTGCTCCACAAGGTGATTGAATGATGAAGGCATCACTCAAGCAATACCTACTCTGTCAAGGAATAAACTCCAAATATTATTAGCCAATGAACAATTTATAAACAAATGATCAATAGACTCTCCTGCGCATTCTAGCACATCACGCAAATATGGTGAGAAGGCACTTGATACTTACGCCTGCGTTGCTACACATCAGCAGTGTTAATTTTAGCCAGGAACACCACCCAAATGAAAGCCCTTACCTTCAGAGGAACTCTAGGACTCCAAATAGACCGAGAAGGAAAGGGACACAAATTATGGGAATTTCTGTCCAAAAGAGATAAGTAGTAGGAACTTGAGGAAAACTGACCATTGGGAGCAAGAGTCAGATTCTGGAGTCACTAGCAGAAGAGCCAATAAAAACAGGTGCTAAAAGAGAAAGAAGAGTCCCATAGCTTGTATAATGAAATGTAATAAATACTTGAATTTCCTCAAATTTGAAGTGTGACTGCAATTTCTACCTTATGTGATAAGTAAGCAAGCACATTAACCCACACTATTGTGATTAATTTAAAATGTAAAGAATAATCCAATTTAAATTATGGCTGCAACTTGGTTTGGTGAAAACCTAGAGAAAATTGACCTAAATCGACTTAGGGCTTGGTTTGGTTGGGTTTCAAACCCTATGGTTTAGTTTTTGTTTTAAAATCTGTAAACTGAGTTAATTTTGGTTTGGTTTCGGGTTGATGTTTTGATTAAGTGGAACCCAATTGAACTGAAACCAAGTTAAAAATATGCTTTACTAACTGATCTAAACAGAACCTATATACACATTTATGTTTGGTCAGTTTTTGGGCTGGAATGATAAACAAAACCTTCCTAAAGTTAAAACAACTAATATAAAAGCAATAAAATCCGGAAAACTCTTATCAATAAAAAAGATACCATGTCTGTGCTAAGTAGGCTTATCTGGATGCCTTATCATGTCAATTTTGGTAGTTTACTAATCCCACTCCTGATAATGATTTGTACCTGCATATATTAAATAATTTAATGAACATAGTTCAGTATATAATATTCTATATACTTAATTTCCATTGGAAACCTTAAGACATGTAAAATTCAATCAAGTAAAATCAAACACATACAATAGTAGAAATTTAAAGCATGCAAATAATGTAAATATATTTCTATATACTTAGTTTTCATTGGAAACCTTACACATAAAATTCAATCTAATAAAATTAAACACATACGATAGTAAGAATGTGTAAAAATGTGTCAAAAGAGTTGTTGATGATTTTTGGATCCTAGGCCCAACGCCTTACCATTGCTAAAAGAGTTGTTGGTGACTTTTCAGTCTTAAGCTGTCACACTTCATCTTTACTAATGGAGCTGTTGGTAGCTCTTGGGTTCCAATCCCTCATCCTCACTCTTTCACTGTGTATGCAAGTCATCTATTTCTCATTTAATTTCATTATCACGCTATTATTCATCAAACATAATTATGAAAGTCTACAAAATTCTCATGTATGCAATTAATAATAATTTAAATGTTTCACATGCTTTTATAAATAAATAAATGAAAGTATGCAAGATTTTGACATCAATAAGCATTGAATATAAATTAAGGTCATTCTCATTCATTTTTCATGCAAGATTTTTTATATAAATCCACTTGCAGTTCGTAATTAATAAGCATTTCTCATATTCATGAATATCAAAAGAAGATAATCAAAACAATAACAAACTAAATCAAGATTCTACTACAGTTATTCATCAATAAAGATTGGATCAGCCACATCAATCATTCAACAATAGGTATCAGTTCAACCATTAGAATTGACAAGGTAATCACAGGCACACACATATATATTTTAATTTACTCTATGCTTTGTCAAATAATATGTAAATTCAATTTTTTATTTTAATTGCAATTAATAAGAAGTTGCCATACTAATTTATATACTTTATTGAATTAATTTCCTATTTAATTAATTTATTCATTCATATCTTAAATTAACAATAATTAGAAATTTAATACTAATTAACAACACTAGCGTAAGGCCTGTCGACTAAGACTCTTTACTCTAAAATAGTTGAATTAATTTAAATAAATCAATTCTCACTTATACAACACTTATGATTATAAGATTATTAAATCCTTTAATTAAGAAGTACCACTTGTACTGGCCTAATTTTTTATAATGCCTGTAATTATGAACTGTTACTTTAATTAGGATAGTTTACCTATATTAATAATAATATTCAAATATGTAACTCTCACTTTAAATTGGGTCAGTCAATGGGGATAGTACCACTAAGAATTAACAATAAATCTTTTTAACCAACTATCTAACTAACAATTCAATTATCCAGCAACCAACTAAATGATTATTACATGAAGAGAATCTTTTATTAACTAACTAACTACGTACTTAGTTAAATAATTAACTAACTGATTAACCAATTAGGTAACTAATTAACTTCTACATTATTAGGGTTCGTCCTTCGATAATGTAACATTATATTAATAATTCTTATTTTGTGGGTCACTTCTAATCATTATAGACTATAATTATTTAATTTCCCTGAATTAATTGCATTATCATAATTTGGGATGGAATGAATGTGAGTTCTTGGTAGAAATTAATTATCTTAACCCATATGCTCATCTTCTAGAGCTAATTTCCCTATTTAATTAAATACTTAAATAGACAACTTTCATTTGTAAGACTAAGAAGTTTATTTGTTTAATTGCATTATCATAATTTTGGATAGAATGTATTTGAGTTCTTGGTAGAAATTAATTATCTTAACCCATATGGTCGTCTTCTAGGGCTACTATCATATTAATTAGGTACTAAACCCTAGTAATTATATAGTCAATACCCTATCGAGGTATTAGTTATTATACTTGAGGGTTTGCTGATACTTTCAAATATATTGTAGGACTAATAGCATGTTAGGGTTGGTATTGATTTATGTTTTATCATTATTTAAATTAACACCCTAAGATTTTAGGAAAATAATAAGAGTGTGATTCAAAGTTCAAATCTTTCGTCTAATCTCTATTTTCTTTTTATATTAATTTGGGTTTCCCCCAAAATCTTAGTAAAACTTATTAATATTCTTTTTAATTAGATAAATTATAATTCCAAGTTTAGATCTTTAATCTTTCCTAAGAACCTTCAAGATTGTTTAATAGATTGTGAGGTCTTGGAATTTTACATTGCTCGAAGAGGAGGAAAGTGAAGGTCCATATATGTGGGCTTGAGTTTCTACAGTAATGAGGCATTTTAGAGGTAAAGGCCCAAGAACAAAACTGTACGGGCTTAGGCCCAAAGCGGACAATATGTTACCGTGTTGACTCGGGATGTTACAATTTGGTATTGGAGCTAGACTCCAACTGGAAATATGGACCCTGATGTTGCCTAGTGCATGTGGGTAGGCTTGGGTTAATGAGCTAGCAAGATGTTGTAGGGGGACGTGCAACCTTTAAGTGGGGTGGATCGTAAGGTCCTAGAATCCCACATTGCTTGGAGAGAAGAAGGTGAAGGCCCATATATATAAGCTTGTGAGTTTCTTAAGTAACGAGGCCTTTTGTGGGGTGGGGGGGGGGGGGTGGGGGGGGTGTAAAAGCCTAAGAACAAATCCTTGCGGGCCCAAAGTAGGCATATCTTACCATGTAGACTTGGGATATTACATGGATGATCCAAAATCATTTAAAAATTATCCAAGAATGTTAAAAGTTGATTTCATATTATATAAAATGATAAACGCCTAAAAATTTAAGGGTTATTTCAGTAAATCATGATTCTAGAAACAAAAAAAAATTTAAAGAATTTTTAAGCACGAATTTTCATAATAAAGATCATTAAAAAATCCTATAATCCTATCAAGGATCTGTCTTGGATTCATCAACTAGTATAAAACACCCAAAAGAGCCAAAGTAGGTAGACCACCTACCTTGGCTGCTGGAATTTTTGCACTTTAATCTCCACCAAGAATCAGAATTTTTCTTCTTGAAATTTCTCTCAAAAGTGGGCATGTGGTTCTTTTGCTTTTTTTCTTCCTCCAATTTTCTTCCAACTCTTAATTTGGTGATTAAAGAACACCTAATTGCATTAGTTCTTTACATACTGCTTGAATTAGGACTTCTTAAACAAGTAATATTAGTAAAATGCCCTTTATTTCCTTAATAGGTTGAACAACTAGCTATAAAGATCCTTTTAACCCCAACTTGAATCAATTCGGTTCTTAAGCCCAAGAAGGTTAATGGATTGATTCAATAATCAATTAAACTAATTAGAAGAAGGCTAAATTAATGCTAGGTTAATTCTAGGTCATTACAAATGGCTTTTGGTCAACTCGATCTTCACTCCACTGCAGATATAGTGTGGTTGAATTCATAGAATTGCTTGTTTAAGTCCACATTGCCATTACGAGAGAATAGGTCTGCTACATAAGCTTTGTCAAATCTCGTGTATTGGATTTTGTCTCATATAATAGCTGCTATTAACCTTCTTGGAAATTTTGGGAGCTGTTTTGCAAGTTCTTAGATTTGGGAGGTGATTTCTGCTATTTGGAAGATAATTTTGTGGATGGAACTTGATATGTTATCTGGTGTCCTCTGTAAGTGCAATACATATGGAATGAGCCGGATTTGTCAATCATGTGCCATGTATGAAATCCATGTCAGACTTGGATTACCCTTTTGGTGCATCTCACCTGATATACCCATCGAATTACCACAATGAAAGCTATTTCAATTTGATTCATTTAGTTGATAATTGTTAAAACTTTCCTTTTTGCCATTTGTTTTTAAATTTTAAAATTTTTTTTGACATAGTTTTTATTCAATTATTCTTAGGTCAATGGCTATGAAATTTGCAAATGTTCCAAGACCACAGTCTCTGGAAATTGAGAGGGTAAGATCTCCATTCTTTTATTGGACTCATGTATTGAGGAAGTCTTTTGTTCTATTAGAAACTCTTTTTTGGCAGTGTAGTAAATTGTCCTGCTGTATGATCTTTAACGTTTTAACTATATATATATATATATTTTTTCCATTCCGATTGTCACCTTTGAATATAAAACAAACTTGGAACTTTTATTAAGTAAAAAGTATATCCTAGACAAAGAGTAGTTGATATAGCCAAGGGACACCTGGTAATAAGCAAATAGAGCCATGACCGAATCCCTGGACATAATGCCATAAACAATAGATGCTTATTACTGCTTAGTGCCATTTGGCAATCACATCTTGATGAATATTTTCAAGACTTAGGATCAGGTACCGGTGGTCCCAGTTAAGGGAAGCAGCCTTCTGAGTTTCAATCTAATCTATGGAGTCAGGACCAGATGACATATGCTTCCTTTTTTGTTTTGTACACATTATTCATGAGTTATGATGGTTGTTCTGTTATTCTAAAATGTTCATGGAAGGGTTGGCATGCTTGGGGTAGTAATTCGAGGTTGACTTTGCGGAATGGAATTCCTTTTACAGGCTTGGAAAGCTCTTTCTACCCTTCAAGTGACACGTAGGAACTATCTAAAACCTGGAACAACTGCACCCGTAATACGTGATAATCATGCAGATTGCTTGTCATCCAAGAACAAAAATTATTCCGAGGTTGGCAGTGGATCAACTAACTTATGGAGCTCATCTGATGTGGCTCACAATACCTCTGGCAATTCAATGCATCAAAATTATGATAAATGCAATGCTTCCATTAGTGAATCTGCAATCCACCCGGGAAAATCTTTTCCCGAAAGCAGGATTAAGTCTGCAAGCACTGGTGTAGGTACAGGGTGGTCAAGTGTAATGGAAACATCAGTTAAGTCTCAAGCGTACATTGGACAGACGTCATCCATCAATCATGTAGTGCCTATGAACCTAAATAAGGAGTCTGGGGGAAGCTTTGTTGAAGATGTTGACGACGATGACTTACTTAAGGTACTATATTCTTATTCATTGTTGGCACTTTGTGTGGGCTTGGTAGTGGAAGTGCTGATTGCTGTTGTATCTTATCCATCAACGTTGGTTTCAGAATATTGATGTGGACCAAATAGTTCAGGAACACTATCAATCAGCTTGCACACCTCAACCATCATTGTCAAAGCTTCCACCCATTACACCAGTTACAGCTAATAATAATATTTTGAGACCTGATGAAGAGCTGCCTCCAGAATTGTGCACAAACTGCTCTCATGGTTTTAAGGTATGTTCTTTTGCAGTCCATTATTTTTTGATTCTACTTCAAGGTTCCATCTTTTTGATATACTGATTGCTTAATCCTGTACAGCTAGGACTTTGCCCAGAAGCTTCATGCCATCTGCAGGACATGAAAGACATGCTAATTGCCATATCAAATGAACTCCTCGACAATGTTGCCGACCTCAGCCCATTGCACATAGATAAGCTTCGTCAAGATAGGTAGTTCAAACTTCAAAGTTTGTCTTTGTGTGCTACTATACTGTTTCTTCTAAGTATGCTTTTATTTGTATACATTTTTACATACATTATTTTAGAGATTAAAACTATCACCTTTACTTTCTGATGCATTTATGTATATTCATAGCCAGGTTGTTGCTAAATAAGCAAATTCAGCAGCTTGAGAAATTTCTTCACTCTTCGTCATTGGAGGAAGAAAGACAAAAATCACAATTTTCAGCGTCTACAGCAACTTCCGGCTGTCTTCAATTTGAAAACCCTGCATCAGGTGCATTCAGGATCAATTCTCCAAGATTTAATGCCCAGGCCTATGCAAGTAATGTTCCAGATAGCTGTGATAGGTGGAATCAATCGTCAATGTCATTCTCTTCTTTAGATAGGTTTAGTACCCTATCAGGTCCTGCAGAAAGGGAAGCATATGTGCCAAAGCTTGTTGAAGTCAATTATATTGAAGGATCAAATGATAAAAAGTGGAGTAGTAGAGATTTTCCATGGACTAAGAAGCTGGAGGTGCTTATCTACATTTAGTATTTATGATCCAATCAGCATTGCATGGTTTTTTGATGGCTGTTTGTTGTTTCCCTTTTCAGGCCAATAACAAGAAGGTGTTTGGAAACCATTCTTTTCGTCCCAATCAAAGAGAGGTAATAAATGCAACAATGAGTGGGTATGATGTCTTCGTTTTGATGCCAACTGGAGGTGGAAAAAGCCTGACTTACCAGGTAAGGGTTTTCTTTAAATACTCAGTGTTTGTTTCACATCATTCTGCTTGATGTCAGGGTCTTTGGTTTTGGAGCACACAGTCAAAATTTTGATGATTTGAGGGAAAATTTTGAATCATGCAAAATTGCAAATCATTTAAAATTCCAACAGAATCTTTTTTGGTTTTTTATTCCAAAAATGAAAATAATGTTTATAAATTAGTAACATATTGTGAACAAGAAAAGGAGTATTATAACAATAATATAATGGAATTCTTTTATGATGGAGTTTAGTGCACTGTTAGTTTATACATCCTGATAGGTAGATTGTGTTCCTCCAACTAATAATTTATTGGATGTTTTCATATTTATATCTTTCATTTGTTTGTCAGATATGTACATCGGATTTGTGAGATTAAAGCAAATGCTCTCATTACTTGAAATGAAATTACTATCTTCATTAATTGACGTAGGAAGAATCTAAATGTGACTTTCATTGCTTCTTAATTTGAATTAATTCTGTTATTTTGCAGCTCCCTGCCCTAATATCTCCAGGCATTACATTGGTAATTTCACCACTTGTGTCGCTCATTCAAGATCAAATAATGCATCTGTTACAGGTAATCTGTTTAGGTTGCAGGATACATTTTTTTGAAATCAAATCAATATTTAGTTGACATCTTATCCTTTTTTCTCTTTTTTATTTTGTTTTTTCTCTAACCTTCTGAATTTTACTGCATAGGCAAACATCGATGCTGCTTACTTGAGTGCCAGTATGGAGTGGACTGAACAGCAGGAGATCCTTAGAGAACTGAGTTCTGGCTGCTGTAAATACAAATTATTATATGT
Source organism: Buxus sempervirens (assembly GCA_947561395.2). Taxonomy (NCBI): domain Eukaryota; kingdom Viridiplantae; phylum Streptophyta; class Magnoliopsida; order Buxales; family Buxaceae; genus Buxus; species Buxus sempervirens. Next base: position 52,836,095 of record OX387184.1, on the reverse strand, counting down.
CACTCCAGAGAAAGTTGCCAAGTGAGTGCTGCTTAGATGCATGTTGTTTTATATTGCATATAATATTTGTCAGACTGTTCATTAGTAATGGCAGCTAGGCATGCAACTCTGGTCGGTTCGGTCTGGGTTTAGCTCAATTCAAGACTGAACCGAAGTTGTTGGGAAGCAACCCAAAACCGAACCGAAGTGAAAATGGATATTGTAAAACCAAAAACAAAACCGATTTGAAATAAAGAAACCGAAACCGAAACCAAACCGAACCAAATCATAATTCGGTTTGGTTCTAGTTCAAAGGCTAGCAATTTTATTTTAAGAATACAATGTTTTTATAAACCAATAGATTAAATGCTATGAACCACAACCTAAGTGAACCAAAAACCCAAAGGGATGGCTCACCAAAAGGCTGGGTCAATGCACAATCAATTTAGGCCTTGGTGAAGGCGAGGGATTTATAGGAGGATGGCTGGGGAATAAAAACTTCCCCAGCCGATGTGGGATATAGGACAAAAGGCAATGAATATGGGATCCATATCCCACATCGGCTGGGGAAGCCCCAACCATCCTCTTATAAAGCCTTTCCCTTCATCAGTTTAACGTCCACTTCAAATGTGTTGCATTACACGTGTAGATGATAAAAATATTTAAATATATTTAAAATAAATAATATTTAAGGTCATTTAAATTTTATTTGGTTTTCAGTTCGGTTCGGTTAATTGAGCCTCCAACCCAAAACTGAAGCAAAGTTATTCGGTTTTTTATATTAAAGACCAAAATCGAACCAAATGTTTTTAAACCTTACCCAAAAATCACGCGATTATGACGTACACATTAACAAATTGTGTTGAATATTCCGAAAAAAAGAAAGTGGTGGCTTGTTGTCTTTGATTGCTGAGAAGTCAACTTGGTGGAAGATCAGATGTTGATGCCCAAGCAGCAACATTTGGTGTCAGTTGTGAAAGATGAATAGTCATAGAACTTCCAACCCCTTTTTGCTCTCACCTTGATGGTGATCCAATCATAATTTTGCTTCTTTTCTGACCTTCATACCAAGGTTTTAAACCTTGAATTCAGACTAAACTTTTAAATCATTATCAGTCTGACATGAGAAATAGGGGAAACATTGGGAAAAGGATAGAAACTTGTGATAAACTTTGATAACTTACAAAATTGAATTTTCTACTCTCAAAAACTTTCTCCCCTCCAAAAATTAAAATTAAACTTGTAGGGATTTCCAAGCAAAGAGCACAATTTGGATGCATTACATCCAAAATAAAATCTGAGCTAAATTGTAATCATTTTGACTCACGGAGTACCTTAAAACACATGCGACATGTGATCGGAAGTTTGAAACCACCTTGAATTCATAGCTTACTTGAAATTATCACCTTTATCTCAAATTTTGCATTTTTGTGTTTTTTTGAGAAGGGGGGGGGGGGGGGGGGGGGTGGATGATGGGTTTGTGGGTAGTCCGCATGCTACACTGATGACAATGATATTCTGAAATAATGATAAAATGACAACAAGCAGTAAAATCGTGACCTTTCTTGTAATAGTTATGACAAATGTGAAATAGTTTATTGTGACATGAATATTGAGTTAAGACCCTCGTTGTCAGAGACAATATTTCGGGTTTATTTAAAGCTCCTTATACATATTGACTTTCTTTAATAATATAGTGACTCAAATAAATCTTGACATCCATGGTGTTTTATATAGCAATAGTTTAACATTAAAACCTTAATAACTTTGAATACGTCATCTAAATTGATGACAAATAATTCCTTAACAAATTTGAAATTTTAGATTTTTTTTTTCTGTTATTATTTTTCTGGAAAACTAATTTTTTAAGTAAAATGTTCTCTCTTTGGCATTACATTAATAATTACGTAATTACGTTACTGATTAGCTGTTGACATTACACTAATAATTTTGTGACTGAATACTTGTTGCTCATATACATTTTACTTGGTCTTTTGCACAAGAATGAGGATATTATAACTTGTGCAATAAGCTTGATACAAAAGAGGTTGCGAAATTCATATATAAACTTGTAGGAATAAGAGAAAGGAAGATGAGTTCTAAATCAAGTTAGATGCATCAAGAATGAGGATTTAAGAGTCTTAGTAAAAGATGTGGAGATCAAAGAAAGATACAAACTATATTGTCAAAATTTTTTTAATAGTGAAGATACAGGCCATGGAGAACCTAGTTTCAAGTTACAAATGTTGTTATTAGGGAGCTAAGAAAGAATTGTTATATTTGTAGGATTAGGGGTCTTGAAGTGAAGAAGGCTTTAGCTAAAATGAAAATAAGAAAGACCTTAGGACTAGATAGTATTCTAATTGTACTGTGGAAGTGAATGAGAGAGATTAATGCAATGTGGTTGACCAAATTATTTGAGGGAATTTTGAGGATTGCAAAAATGCCAAATGCTCAGAGGAAGAGAATAGTGGTACCTACATATAAGAATATATGAGATATCCACAATTTTACCAATTATCATAGAATAAAGCTGTTGAGCATACCATGAAATTGTGAGAAAGTGTGACAAAATAGTTGGAGTCTTATAAAATCATTTGGCTTTATACCACAACCCTTTACTGTTGAGGTAATTTTCTTACTTAGAACAATTAGTTAAGAAGTTTATGGAGACAGAATTTCATATGGTTTTTATTGACCTATAAAAATCATATGAAACACTCCCAATGGAATTAATTTTGTGGGTTTCTTGACAAAAAGGATTGCCAGTGAGGTATACTGAAATTATTAAAGACATGTATGTGGGAGTGCTTACTAGAGCAAGAATAGTAAGTGGCGAGGCAAATGAGTTTCCAACAATGATAGGTTTATGTCAAGGGAAAGCTATGAGCTCTTATCTTTTTTGCTTTAATTATGGATGACTTAACTAGCCGTATCCTTGAGGAGATACATTGGTGCTGTAGTTTTAGATGTTATTTTTATGGACCAAACTAGCGAAGGAGTAAGTGAAATTAGAGTTATGGATGGATATTTTGGCAACAAAGAGTTCAAAAATGAGTTGAACTCAGATCGAGTGTATGGGATGTAACTTTTATACCAATAATGGTAGCTGAAACAATGATAAGAATTTAGAATCAAGGTATTAAAGTAATCAATTTCATTATCTTGGATCAATTATTAACAAGGGGGGAGATCTTGATGAGGATATTGGACATAGAATTCAAAGGGGAGAGGTGCATCCTTAGTTACTTAATCCATGTAAACCTCATCATGCTCTTGCTTTCAAAACATGAATTTATGCTCTTTATGCAAATCTAATCTAGATTCTCAATTAAAAAAATATAAATTGCACTCTCGAATCATATAATGCCACATATCACTGATTTTTCAATTTCAATTTTAAAACTAATAATCCATGGGATTACTAGCATTAAAGGCACCGGTTAATTGAATCTAAATCACAATTTGACTTAATCGTGCTTTGACTTAATTATCCCTAAGGGAACCTTACTCTCTTGGATTAGCTTCTTTACTCACGTTCGTCCAACCTGAGGTGAGAACCCTTGTTCACATCTCATTGCAACTGGGTGGCGTTTCAACACGTTGTTTATGGAGAACGCCCTATCCAACCCTTGCTCATTTCTCACAGCAAAAAGGTTCCATTTTCCATTGCAATGCGTCATTTCTAGATGATGCCCTAGCATGTATATGGGATAATTCAAGATTCATGTCATATTTAGATTTAACAAAAGTTTTTACACCAATTGAAAACCTGATGAACCCTTCTTCTTTATCTCAGCTTGGGATCGACAATGCATACATACATAATATGATGTAATATATATATATATATATAGAAAACACACACACACATGTATACATATACATTCTATTATGTAATATAATCTAATATAGATAACCATATTATGTTGTAAGTTTTTATATCATATTCAAGTTTTCAAGGAATTTTAATTTAACGTAAAAAAAATGGGCGATTAAATTGTTTACAAGTTATAGTTTTGTTTTGCTCATGGGTTTGTAATTTTGCTTTTCACATCTTGAATTGGTGTTAGGTCAGTCCAATTGGTTGATTCAGTTGTATTATTTTTAACTTATCTAATAAATGGGAGGGTTTGGTAAAAAAAATGCGTATTATCAACAGTGTTTGATCCAAACTGTGCCTCACTCAGTTGTTACCACCACTAAATCCTCATAATGCAGTCATGTAGGTGATAATGAAATGGAAAAAATTTGAGATGTAAACATCAGTTTTGTGATGCAACATTCTTCATCTCATTCAAACACTAAATCTGAAATCTGGGATTTTGCCTTCAAACTTGTTTGAGCAGTTCCATGTATAGATTTTTGTCCTCTTCTTAATTCAAACTCAGAGATGAGCCAAACCCAAAGAAAATGAATATGTGCCTTAGGAGTTTGCAATGAATTTGCAAGCTAGTTGTGTTTGTGCCACAACTTTCATAGGTTAGCTACATGAAAAAAATCCTTTTAAGTTTTAACAGTATTAGCACTGATGCTTGATATTTTTGACCTATATGTATATGATCACTGAACTGATGAGAATATCAACAAGTATATTGAGCACAAGAACTGAGATCTCCTTCACCAGACATGATTACAGAGACGTCATAATGCATTCTTGAGTAAGCATAGTGAATGCACTTTACTAAATTAATGTGTGGCTATCCAATTAAAAAATATTACGAGTTCAGGAAAAATTAATATTCTTTTGTCCTTAGAAATTATGTATTGCCAAGCATCTTTAGGTTTATGACATATTCGTTAACATATTCATTTAAGTGCAGGAGTGATTTTCTATTGAGACAGTTGGAGAATTTGCATGCTTGTGAATCTCTTTCTAGGATTGTAATTGATGAAGCTCATTGTGTAAGCCAGTGGGGGCATGATTTTAGACCAGATTATCAGGTTTTGTATTTTACATCTTCTCGTACCAAGGTTTGGAAGAATATTTGTTCTCATTGATGCTAAAACTGGTACTGTATTACGTCCAGGGTCTTGGTATTTTGAAGCAAAAGTTTCCAAGTACTCCAGTTTTGGCTTTAACTGCAACTGCAACAGCAAGTGTAAAGGAAGATGTGGTACAAGCTCTGGGTCTTGTTAATTGCATTGTCTTTCGGCAAAGTTTCAACCGTCCAAATTTGTGGTGAGTAACTGTGAAGATGCTATAGTTTTCTGAAGGATTTGAATAATTTGCCATGGTGAATATTGCAGGTATTCTGTAATCCCTAAGACAAAAAGGTGTCTTGATGACATTGACAAGTTCATCAAAGAAAACCATTTTGATGAATGTGGTATTATATATTGCTTGTCAAGAATGGACTGTGAAAAAGTTGCTGAAAGGTTGCAGGTTAATCTCTTCTCTTGTGTCACTTTGTTATTATTCAAGAGATATGTATGTTGCTGAATTATCTAGTTCTATTTTAAGGTCTGCCTTGTATAAGATTGTGAGAAGGTATGAGAGGATGCATATTGAAGGCCCTACGAGAACAAGATGAAAACCTAAAAAGACATGGATAGAATTAATAAAACTAGACTTATATAAATGTAAATTAATTGGGATACGATTTTTGATATAATGTGTTGGAGAGATAAGCTTCTTGGACCCCACTTTGGTGTGAATTGGCTTGTGTTGATGATGATGACTTTAAAGGTCTTACAAAATGGAGATTGATTCATAAGAACTAGCATAGGGATTTTGAATTTCTTAATAAATTGTGACCTTGAATTTTTGCTAGGTTGCCTCCCCTTCATGTGGTTTTACTAGAAAATAAATTAGACGTATGAATTTTAAATGAAAAAGTCTAGACCCTCTGTCTATTTCTTATAGAAATGACTAAACATGGTAGCAGACATGTAATACTGGAACTTAAGTGGCAGCGTGCTTGTAGGCTATAGCAGTTGCGTTCCTCATAAATTTTAAAGGTACCATGTTGTTATCCTACTTAACATGGTGCCAAATTTGTAGTCCCAAAATTTAACTATGTTTTAAAATTGAATTATGCTGAATATCATGGATTGGGTCCAAAAATCACCAATATGCCATGGGTTTGAAAATATTTTGGCCACATTGCATTCTAGGGATCAAGAGTCAAAGCCAAATGAGCCCTTTATTGGAATTTTGAATTTCCATATTTCTGTTGTTATCTGATAAAGTCATTGTGAGTTGCATAATCTTTATTGTTTTCCTTGAAAGTGCATATTTGGTCTCATGTACATGGATTTTATATTTCCTTAAAATTTTAAGCAATATTGATTTTCTGTAACATGGAATAGAACTTCGTGTTACAATTTTTTAGGCTCCGAAATGAAAGAACGGTTTTATTGAAATTCTACTAATCATTCATTAAGACCTTACATATTTCAGTAGTTTGTTTGAATGTATCAGATCAAGATTGGTATTGAATGGGAGAAGTTAAAAGTAACATAACTAGTTCTCTAGAAAAGCATTCAGTGGAAAGAGAGAGGCTATGTACGTGATTTTATTGCTGTCCTTTTCATTGAGCCTTAAGGCTTTTTTCTTTAATCGAATGAAAATCGGGTTATAGTAACTAAGGCTACATCCATTGGCATATGTCCACAAGCTCAATTCATTAGATATACTGTCCAAGAGGTGAGGTCTATGATTATTATCAATCATGGTTTTATGTACCGGGACCGGTCTGGTCCGATACAAACCGGATCGGATCGGCCGGCTGGCAGATCCGAAATAAAAGGTGAAAAAACTCCTATTTTGCCGGAAAAGAAAAGCTGATTAACGTTCTGTTTACCCCTTGTTTGCTTCACCCTCCTTATTTGGAGTTCCTTACTGCCACGGAGGAAAGAGCACCATGGTTTTACCGGAGGCCAACTCCACTGAGGTGGTGCTTTAGATAATTCTGTTTGCGCTTTAGATGGTAAGTCAGATGGCTGTTCATTTTGACTCGGGCGGTCCAACTCGGGACCGCCCGAATTCATACCCTCCCTTAAAACGCCCTGTCCCCGACCGGGAAAAGGCGATCCCGATCTGGACCAGCCGGTCCGGTAAACCATGATTATCAATTGGCCTGCCTCATTTCCAAACCTTACTCGGTTACTCCTTCCTTGTCCTTACAAAGGCTGCTTGGCTGTTGGAAATCGTCCATGAATCAGTTCCGTGACCGCTAATGTCCAGATCATGCCCCTGTAAGTGCTGGAAACTGAAAAGAAGCAAAGTTCCAATTCCAAATGAAAATTTATTTCCGAAGTATTTCCTCTTTATTTTTCTGATCAATACACGTAAGTCCTAATCTTGTAAGAGATGGAAACTGAGGATTCCAAGTGAAAATATGTCTTCTTCTTTTTTCCACAGTAGCTGAGTCATTCACTTGTAAGATCGGGAAACTGACAATAAGTCCAAATTCTAGTATATATTCATACAAAGTATTTCCTTTTTCCTTTTTCCCCATTAATTCCCAGATCCTGCTCTTTTAGGAGCTTGATGAATAACAAATAAGTTCAAGTTCTGCATAGAGATTTCTTTTGAAAACATTTCCTTTTAATTGCACAAGTTTAGTCCATTATTCTTCTTTTTGCCCAGATCCTGCTTTTTTAATAGCTGGAAACTAACAATGAGTCATATTTTGAGTCGAAAATTATCTACTATATTTCCTTTCAGTTACACAAGTTTTAGACCACAGTTTAATGGTGATAAATTTCATTTATTATTCAGGAATATGGTCACAAAGCATCATATTACCATGGTAGTATGGATCCTCGGCAAAGAGCATTTGTTCAGAAGCAATGGAGCAAGGATGAGATAAACATAATATGTGCCACTGTGGCTTTTGGCATGGGTATTGCTGGCTGTTTTGCTATTTTTATACTTAATTTAACTTGTAGCTTCCATGTATTAACTTTTGAATTTCAGGTATTAACAAACCTGATGTTCGGTTTGTCATCCATCACTCTCTTCCAAAATCTATAGAAGGCTACCATCAGGTTTGTGCAAATCATATATGAGTTTATTGATGCTCTAAGCAACAACGTGGGGACAGGTTGTAACCTAAACAATTATGTAAGCTTATTGTGTCTTCTTTATTTCACAGGAATGTGGCCGTGCTGGTAGAGATGGTCAGCGTTCATCTTGTGTGTTATATTACAGTTATAGTGATTATGTAAGTTACATTCTTTTGTAATAAATTCTGCTGATCTCTATGAGAAGTGCATTTTGCTTCAATCTTGGTTAAGATGCTGGTTGGACATTTGTCTTCTTTTCTGTTTATTTTTATATTTTATAGTTTATTTTTAATCTATTTTTTGGTATTACCATCTATACATGATGCTTTCATTTTTCCGCTCTTTTACAGATTCGTGTCAAGCATATGATTAGCCAAGGAGTCATAGAGCAAAGTCCCTTGGCATCTGGACTTAGACGTACTTCATTTGGAAATTCAGGGAGGATTCTTGAGTCAAATATTGAGAATCTCTTGCGTATGGTAATTCCCTTTGTCTAGTTGTCTTTTATCTAGTGTTATTTTTGCCTCCTTGATTCAACTTTATGTATATATATATATTGAGTTGGTCAATTGAACTGTTGACAGGTTAGTTATTGTGAGAATGATGTTGATTGCCGACGTCTCTTACAGCTTGTTCATTTTGGAGAAAAATTTGATGCTGCAAACTGTAACACAACATGTGATAATTGTTCCAAGATTTCAAGTTTTGTAGAGAAGGATGTAACTGACATTGCAAAGCAATTGGTGTGGAATAAATTCTCATTATCTTTTGTTACTTCCTGCATTTAACTGTTTCTATTGTCCCCACTGAATATTGGTTTTTTGTTTATTAGGTATATTTGAGTTTTTGCATTGTTCTGACCGATTCAGAGTATTTTTTTATATTTTTCTTAGGTTGAATTGGTGAAATTAGTGGGCCAGAAGTTTTCCTCATCACATATTCTGGAAGTATATAGGGGTTCATTGAGCCAATTTGTATGTAATTTCAACGACAATGTTTAGTATGTATTACTTTTATCGCTTATCAACTTTAGATGATCGTACTTACAGCTTAAAAATAAAATTTAGGTCAAGAAGCACAGACATAATAGCCTGAGCCTTCATGGAGCTGGAAAACATCTATCGAAAGGTGAAGCTTCTCGAGTGCTGCGCCATCTTGTTATTGAGGATTTACTTGTGGAAGATGTTAAGAAAAGTGATATTTATGGATCTGTATCAGCAGTCTTGAAGGTATATTTGTTGTTACCTGGATTTATATATTCATAAAATGGCCTAGTTGTGCTGGAAAAGGAGAAAGTTGTTTTACTCTTTCTATATCATACACGTTAAACACCTTGATGTAATTGTCCCTTTAATTTTGTTTGCCAGGTAAATGAATCTAAGGTGCATGACCTCTATTTTGGTGGGAGAACAATTATTTTAAGGTGCTCCATCTCATTATTTTTATTAGTTGTCCTTTTCTGTTACTAGAAGCATCGATTTAAGGATATTTTTGAAATTTTCTTTTGTCAGTTATATGTTTTGATATTCAGGAAGTAGACTTTAACCATGTTTTAAATAGCGATATATCACTTGAAGATCAAGCAATATCTCCCTTTTATTTGATTAGCAATATAAATTGAGGGTGTAATTATTATTTACAATTTATAGGGGTTGAGATATCAAGAAGAGTGTGCCGCATGCTAATGTTTCTTTTTAAGAGTTAGTATAGTGGGAAATTTGATAGGTTTTCCTCTATTTTGATCATATTTCACTAACATTACTTTAAAGCATTCAAAAAGATTATCAAAAAACAAATGAAGGTGTTCCTCAACCCTTTTTTTCTTTTCCTTAGATTCATTTTGAATTAAGGAAAATGCATGTCATGTATATTGGATTGCTTTAGATTAAGGATTTTATGAATTTAAGAGATTGAAATCCTAAAAAATTTGTGGAAATTTATTTTTTAGGGTTTCCACAAAGATTGTAGAATTGGCTATGTGAAGAATGAAGATAGGTGGTAGACCTCTTAAGAGCGTAGGCAATCATCTAGGCAATGAAAAAAAATCATAGCAACACAAGTAAGAAGGATGATGATTGTCAACAATTACCTGTTGAGTGTGGATGGTTGTGTGTGTGAGAGAGAGAGAGAGAGCGCGAGAGGGAGGGAGGGAGGGAGGGAGGGATGAAAACGTCAATTCATTAAGTGGTTCATCCTTTCCTGGTTGAGAATATCTCAATTACTTGTAACATGGTGAGGAATTGAAGTCTATAGTAGCCCAAGGGCTAGAGTGGGTTTAAGAGGAAAAGAAGAACGTGATTTGGCAAGTCTTTTCATTGAATGTGAAAAGCTAGTTCTGGACCCAGTAATAGATGGTTTGATCACCCCAATTAATGGTGGTGTGGTGGATATATTTTCCTTTTTCTAGACATGATTCCCTTTTGAGGAGAGATGAGTGGATGGATCAACAAATGCAGTTGCAAATAGATCCTTTTCCTTTGATACTGGATACCAAATGAATGGTAAAACAAAATCCCTGAATTTCATAAATTGTTGAATGTTTTAAAGGAAAAAAGTGAGAATTTGTTAGCGGTCACAGAATTACAATTCACGTTACACAATTATTTAGATTGCAGATGCAATTAGAGGGATAGAATTTCATGGTGTCTGAATTGGTGTTAAGTGTTAACACAATTGACATGAGTGTCATGTCAACCAGTGTCTGACATGTTGATTCCTCCGTCACTCCATCAGGGTTAGTTGGAAGGGGAAGGGACAAAATGCACCTTTATTTTGTGGAGAAAGGTCACACTTTTTGGGGTTATTAGGTTGAAAAAGATGCCTAGTTATAGTCTTAGGAATGCATATCCAATTCTGCAATGTTATCATCCACCTGAGGATTCAGAAGCCAAGATTTTTTATAATCTGCTGCACTATTGATGCTGTCATCTGACTGGCCTCACAGGTTCCCTGCTTCCGCAAAGGCAGCTAGGATGAGCAAGTTGGAAGTGACTCCTGTCACAGGCCATTCGATGTTGGGAAAGACGATCCCCCAGGTTGATGAAACTCCTATTCAACCACAATGTGAAGTGGACTTGGTATGTGAACGCTATTGATTTTTATTCCTTTGCTTCTTGGGATTTATAACCATTACCGTTACACATGGTTGCTGTGTTTGATTGCAGAATTTATCAGCCAAGCTTTATGCTTCTCTGCGTATGTTGCGAACTGTTCTTGTGAAAGAAGCTGGGGAGGGGGTCATGGCATATCACATTTTCGCGTGAGTTTTTCCTTCTATCTCAACATTCCTGTAATAAATCTCTTTTAAAGAGTCACTTCTTTTGGTGGTTCCTGGGATTTGACCATGCCCTGATTAGTCACCCTTTTTTCTTCTTGACTTAGGAATGCCACATTACAGCAGATAAGTAAGAGAATTCCAAGAACAAAGGATGAACTTCTCGACATTAGTGGCATTGGAAAGTAAGTTTTCACCCTTTAGATAAACTGAATTGTGGTTATCAACTTTCTATTGAATATGATGACATCACTCAGGGCAAAACTAATCAAGTACGGAGATCGAGTATTGGAAACCATTGAATCTACTATCAATGAGTACTATAAAATAGAGAAAAATGGTAGCGGCAGTAATGACAGTGCTGAGAAAATGAAGAGGAGGAGAGACTCAAGGGTTTCCAGTTCAGATTCTAAAGAGGAAGATGACTTCACTGAGAACACTTTCCTTTCTAAGAAAAGGGCAGTTAAGGATGGACTGTGCAAATATACTGACTCCAATGGGTCTGCATTACCCAACTGTGATCTGCATTGTGTAGATGATGATTTAGACTTCGATGACTCTAATCATGATATGGACATGGAGGGCTCATATTCAGAAGCTGCCAAAAATATTGGAGGCAGAGTTCTACCTTCATGGACAGCGACAAAACAAAAAGATCAAGTTCAAGGCCGTAATTTGTTCATGGAACATGCTTTCAAGGGGTAAATGTATTTTCAGTTCTCAATTTCTTGTGTTCACAGGCTCACACTAGGGCTGGAAAATGAGTTCTGTTTCAGTGTACATTATTATGCCACAATTTCTTTGTAGCTGTTGGAGCCAAAAGTTATATTGCATCTGTGATTGAAAGTAAATGTATTATAATATGCAGTTTCATATCCGCTGGCCTGATAATTACAAGATTGCAGATGCAAAAATCTCCTTTTCTTTGTGCCTGATGAACCGTAGTTTGTCAGTCTGCTTTTGATTTTATATAGTTTTGGTTCCTTATTGCCATTCTTTTATAGAATGGAACTCATTTGAATATCTTGAAATTGATGGTTATAAAACCAGTGGCATGGAGGAAAGATGAAAGCCCATTGTGGGATAAGTTGTGAAAGGTATTTTCACTAATACTACTTGTGTTGTGGTAACAACAAGAGATAAAAAATTCTCAAAGAATGCAATAATGTAGTAATGTAATAATGTTTATAGATTTGATATACAGGCTCCTAATATATGCAAGGGAAAATTATGGAAATGACCGTCTTTTTTCATGTATTTTCAAAAACATGCTTTGAAAAGTCAAATGTTAAAAAACGTGCAACTTGTATAATTGCTTTTCAGTCAGAAATCATTGTAGCTTGATTAATCGAAATCACTGTAGCTCGATTAATTACAAAATTTACGATTAATTGACAAAATGTTCAATTACACAAATTGAACAATCAACATTGAGATTTGTCGATTAATAGAGTGGTATTTTTGATTAATTGAAAAGTTGCGACAATTATCGAAGATTCACGATGAACTAACGTATATCTGTGGATTATTAAACTTCTATCTTTCAAATATTTAACTTGTATTCAACAATGATCATGCTTGTTTCCATGATGGTCAATCTAATATTGTATGTATCCCATGAAGATCATACTTGTATCCGTTGATGATTCATCTAATATCCTTGAAGATCTAATATGTTTCCTTCGATGACTTGAAATTTTGATTAACCAGAATTTTAAATTGTTATTTTGTGTTTTATCGAAAACTATTCGATTGATTGAAATTCATGGACGCATGATCAACACACGATTAGATCTCGATTCAACGTTCATTCGATTTTGGTTAATCGAACTTTCGTAGGATTAATCGAAGGGCAATTTTTGAACTTTGAAAAGTGTTACAATGATTTTAATTAATCGTAAATTATGCAATTAATCGAGCTACAGTGATTTCAGATTGAAACGCAATTTCATGGGAAAAGTTGCATGTTTTTTAATATTTGAATTTCTTGAAACATGCTTTTATAAATACTTCAGAAAGGGTGGCCCTTTCAATAATTTTCCCTATATACAATGATGTTGCAAAATCATGATTCTGACACTGTAACCCCAAAGGGTTGGCCTAGTGGTCGAGGCTTGGGCCCTGGGGGTATGCTCCCTCCAAGGTCTCAGGTTCAAAACTTTTCAGGTGCTATCAATTCTTTGGGGTTACCCCCAGGGCTTTGGCTTGGTAATTATCCGGTTTGTGTGGGACGGGGGGACTGCACAAGCCCTTGGGGATTAGTCGTGGTGCGCGCAAGCTGGTCCGGATACCCCAAGTTTCAAAAAAAAAAAAAATGATTCTGACACTGTTCAACATGTAGGTACCTTTCTATGAAATTTTTCATGCCAAATATCAACCAATAGAATGTTAACCAATACTGCACAACTTAAATATGAGTCTGGGATCAAACCCAAGTCTTGAATTATTAGTATCTTTCTGGAATACATAGGGCTTAGAAATAATGTATTATACAACTGTTTTATTATGAGTACAGTGAACAATGATCAATCTTAAATTAATTATTTTTCTTTTCTCCTGGAATCCTTCATGGTGGTTTGCTTTGCTTTATTAAAGCCACCTTCCAACTGGCAAGTTCATGATATCTTATTGACTTACTTAGTTTTTTCTCCTTTTCCAAGCTCTTTTTTCAGTTGAAATCTTCTTTTAGCCTTCCATACATCAACTGTTTCCACAAAAAACAAGAAAGAAACCCTAAAATTTAAAGCTTAACAAAAGTCTTGGTGGGCCCATTTTGAAATGTTCTTTAGCCCTTCCTCAATGTGTACTAGGGCTGTTGTAAACAAGCCAGGTGTGCTTCTGAGGTTATTGTCAACAAACAGTGAAGGCACATAGGCCCCGTTTTGAGAATAGAAGAATCTTGAGATATGTGAGACGTGGTGGGCCCATGTTGAACTGTTCAATAAGGTCCAAAGTGTGGCGCCGTTGGATAATGGGTCAGACTTTGTTGCCCTCACATCTCTTCACAGTTCACACATTGTTTAAAAGGGTTATGATAACATGTGGCGCGCTGTACCATAACTTACACTTGGAAGTATGAGATTGGATGATGTTCATGTATGAAACAAAGCTGTCACGTTTACTTTGGCTGAGTAAAGAGAACAAAAACTTTAGATTAGGAATGGCCTTTCTTAAAGTAATGACAGGCACAGTCTGTTGGATTCCACTGAGATACACATCACAGCTGGGTATTAGCCGTTTAAAGATGTTCTCCAAACCTGTCATCCTTAATCATGGCTGCTTCCTACCTTCTGACCCCATTAAATAAAAAATCTTAAAAAATGATTATTTTGATCAATCAATTAGGTTGGAATTCATAACAAATGATTTAGCCCCCCAACTCAAAATTTTTTTTCTAATAAAAAAAAAAAAACATTGTCTTAAAAAAAGAGAGGAGAATTTTTATTTGCTGATGCTGACTTGAGGCCTGACATTATTGAATAGTTTCAAATATCCAACTCAAAAGTCTGGATTAGGATGAGAGTTTAGTTTGTGTGATGAAATTCTTTGAACTTAGAACATGATATAGGTCATTGGCTTTACAAGTCACATTTCATTCATTTGGATAACTCTATTTGTTGAAGTTCACCAACCATCTCTCAAGATATAAATTTCAATTCCAAAAGTAGTGAGGAAGACGGATTTCTTGAATCTAATGCATTACTTGCGGCTGACTTCGGGAATATTGAAACCTGATCATTGCTTGTACGCATTATATAAGAACATAGCCTTTGCTACCAATACTAATATATAGAATAAAATATGAATAATCACCATTATGGAGCCCTTTTTTCCTTTTTTTTGTGTGTGTAATTCTAGACTGATTACTCAAAAATGTCATATATATATAGCACAGTGACTCATGTAGGATCCAAAAATGTGATTAGTTGTTCCATATGGACTTCCTAGCTCCTTCGAAACACAATAGAGGTAGGCATTTCCATTATCAATTCTATTAACAAGTTATCTGTAACGTCCCAGATCCATACCCAGCAAGATATTGTCCGCTTTGGACTCAATAGGCCCTCACGGATTTGTTCTCAATGGATAACATGAGAAAGCTTCTCAATGGTCACCCATCCTAGCACTGCTTTCATCCGAGCACGCTTAACTTGAGGGTTCTACCATATCGCTCGGGGATGCTATAAGGAGTATTGTGATCCCTTACAAAGCAAGAGGCCTTTTAAAGCATAACACGGGACTAAATCCCTTTGGAACCCTCAAATTAAGCGTGCTCGAGTGAAAGCAGTGCAAGGATGGATGACCACTGAGAAGTTTTCTTGTGTTATCCCTTGAAAACAAATCTGTAAGGGCTCATTGAGCCCAGAGCGGACAATATCTAGCTAGGTGACAATTTAGTCGATCAAGTACCTAAGCATCTCAAATGGGGTGCCTACAATATGCTCTTTTAGATGGATACGCATTGATAATAAGGCCTTTTTGTTATTTTATGGGTGCAAACAACCCCTAAGAAAGTAACCTACGTCATTTTCAAGTGTAACTATGACCCAAGCCAATAATTGCTATAAGTTGGTGAACTTACTCCAACTACCCTGACATGTGTTATCCACTCAAGACATCAAAGGAAGATACTTATCACTTCCCTTAAGTCTATTTAATGTCTATAAATAAAAATCTTAATGTCTATATCTTACCCAAAAAAAAAAAAAAAAAAAAAATCTTAATGTCTATAAATAACTCCAACTTCTAGCATTAACAGACAACAATCCAAAATGTCAACTTCATATTTTATTAATACAACCACTTTGGCAGAAGTCTTTAGAATCTTGCTAGCCACCAAGCAATATCTCTCATATTTTCACTCTCTCATGTAATAGCTATCAGGGTATGCATAATACAATCAAGAGTTGTCCTTCCCATTATCCTCTTTGTTACAGATGTTAGATAAACCAACATAGCTAGCTTTAAAGTCTGATTTTCCTTTCAAATTTCTCAATATTCAACTTCTTCTTATGTAGTCATTCTTTCTTTTTCTTAAATTTCTGATATCCAATCACCATTTTTACCATTACCACCTTTTTTTCTTATTGCTTGGTGGTTACTAAAACTGCTGCCAAAAAAAGATCCTTTTTATCTCTTGGTCACTTATAGTAATGTTCAAAAACAAAATCAAAGTTACAAGCAAGAAGATGCTAGTGCATGAAAGCTTTTGTCTATCATATTTTTTCCCATTTTAAATTTTCAATATCCTCTTCTCTACTGACAATGATTCTCCAATCTCATTTTATCTCTGAAAATGCACTTTCATCTTGGCTTTTCTGTCTGTATTGTATTGTATTGGGTGTCTACTCATTCCTTCTTCTTGTGTGTAATGAAATGATCATCTCATGTCTCAAAATGGGTTGAATCATCATTGAACATGGAATTTTTTTCCAAAACCAAACATCCCATCAATGGCTGATAGAGAATTGGGGTTTTCATGTGTGGGGGGCAGCAGCAAATTATGGGGTTGGATCAAAAGAAGAAAAAAATAATAAAAATGTTCTGGGTCTGTCAGACAACCACACGACCATCTCTCTGAGACCAGAAGGTCTATGAATGAATGAACTCCGGCCATTAATCACGCGGTCGTGTGGTCTTGCTTCATCCACCAGCCTTTGGTTTCTGTCTCCTTAGAACTCAAGGATACAGAGGTACGAGCCTATAGAACAGATCCTGTTCATGTAAGGTCGTAGCAGAAGCCCTCTAGACATTTCTGTATAAACATGTTAGTGTGTTTATTCATTATCGATATGGGATTGTGTCCATCCACGTGTTAGAGAAGAAAGGACAGACAAAAGTATAAAAATAAGCAAGAATGTAGCAAGAAGGAAAACTAAAAAGGAAAAGAAGCTTTTGAGAAAAGTACATAAATGAATTTGAACGAGAGGATGGCGGAGGATTTCACGCCGCCTTAGATTTTGTTGTCGTTTTGAAACTAAAGCGGCTGGAAAAAAGTCACAAAACCCAAAAACGAGCCCTTTTCGCCTTTTGTGGGAACTCCGAGGCTGCTGGCTGCTGCAACGCATGCAAACAGCCGAACCGAGCTTACTACACTAAACTTTTATTAAAATTTGCCTGTTTACTTTGAAAAGCAAAAAATATTTGCTTCCACTATAAAAAAAAAGTTGCTTACTCTTGGACTTAGCTGCAATCCAGTAGTTGTCTGGTTCACATCCTGTAGAATCTTATCTACAATCTTATTTGCAGCTTTTCATAGGATTGTTTAAAAATTTACAGATATGCCATTTACAATACACATGGCATGATCCCAGATTCCCAATGCAGGCTTCATATAAGGTTGTAGATAAAGGTCCCACATGATCCAAAATTGATAGCCGTCTTGGGTCATATAGGCTCATACCAATGGCCTTCCATGCATGGATCTCACTTTTTAAATTGTACCTATCAGGTAAGGCAACTCTGGTATGTAATAAAATTTAAGAGAAGGTGGCTCTACATGACAAAAAATTTTGAAGGTAATTTTTTGGGAAAATTATTGAAAGTTAATCTATTTATGGAAACATGCTTGGAAAAGCCAATGGTTCCAAAACATCCTATTTTTCCAACTAGGGATCTCATAATCTTCTATTAGAATCGTAAAGCTATCTTTTTAGGCAATTGAGATCCTGTGAAGCCTCTATCTGCACTTTTATTTGGAGTCTTAATAGTATCATGCTATGTGTATTAAAAACCGCCTGAAATGTATAACTGTAAATTTTAATTACACTTGGCACAATCCCATGAAAAAACTCCAAATAAGGGTGTAGATAAAGACTCCAAAGGATGTGAACCGCTTTTCAGGACATCAATCCTTAGTATTTGGTCATATTATTTCTCTATACAATAATTAGGTTTCATAAATGAATTTGCTGAATTTCATTTATCTGACATATTAATTGAATTATTATTCGATTTTTACAATTTTCACTTCCTAAATTAGATATTTAAATTTTGTGAAAATAAAAAATGCCACTTAATTACTTAGATAATTGACGCCATAAAAGTAAAAAATAGTCCTAAAGTAGAGAAAATTCAATAGATCTAGTTAAAACTTTAGATACACGAATAGTAAATATTACAAACAACAAAACGTAAAGGGAGTGAATGCTATTTTAAATTAAAACAATAAAGATGCTATTTATAATTTTGAAAACTAGAAGGGATGGCTGAGTAATTTACCCTTTATTTTACATTTTCATGATTTTATGGTCATGATTAGATCATTATCGTCTATCATGATCACTCATCATTGGAACACATGCATGCACGCATTCGCACAAACGCACACGATCAAAGGAAGCCAAGATCACTACTACCAAGTCGAGGTCACATGCAATGTTCTACCAATGATCTTCTAGTTTTTTCGACATGTGTGAAGCTGATCATATCATGATTATCATGAATTATCACTTTCATTCTTCTTCTTTTTTTTTTTTTTTAAACTCAAAAATTTTTTTTTAACTCAAGGTATTTGATACTGTTTACATCCTCTATAGACCGACAAATAAAAAAAGGCCACGTGGCATCCACATGGCCTTACTCAAACAAATAGGCCACTTCAGCATACACGTAAGCCAGATACTTAGCCGAAGCCACGTAATCACATACGACAAATCTCCTCACATTTTTAAGAGGTCACGTCACCATCAGCAGAACGTCAACCGTTAGAGAGTGGGCGACTATAAGCAAGGAAGTTAGTCATTTATGATCGTGGCCGAGAAGTTATTTCCCATGAATGGAAAACTGCAGATGACTAACCTCCATGAAGATCGTGCAGGAGTGAGACGTTGAGTAACCGTCAGGAATGGTTATAAAAAGCACAAATTCGAAAAGCTCGAGGACAACTTCCACCAAAAACAGTAACCGGTTATCATAATGCTAATTTGATCATCCGTGATTTTTATCCCATCTCCTACACCCCAAATTGTAGCAAGAAGGATAAATTAAGACTTCTTTCATTGTTTCCAGTCGCAGTGATACCTTAGGCCCCTGTTTACTCCGATTGACGTCAGAACCCTTCCACCGGCAAGTAGGTTGGGGCCACCCTTGACTCGCAGTTCTGTACCCCGATTATGGCTACAAGATCCCGAGTAGCCGATCCCGAGATTGACTTTGATCAAGCCAGGTGACTTACGTACTTTCGGCTAAATAGCAATCCTAGGTGAACCCCCGAATTGGCTTTGTTGGCAGCTGCCCCTTCCTCCTGCTATTATACTCTGATTACGGCTATAAGACCAGGATAGGTCGATCCTACGAACTCTGTCGATTTTCTTTTGGGGATTATTTGTTGTAATCTACGACCGTGTTCATCGGCCGATTTTATAATAAAGTGCTACGCCATCAACTGCTTTGACTCTCAAACACGTGTAAGAACCCAAACTAAGACTGAACCCCTAGTCTTCATTCTATCGCTTGACCGGTTTTATTATAGGTGACTTGCAGTACGGCTAAACCGACTCCGGTTTAGATTCGGAACAGGTGCCCGGGGTCAGGATACGACCAGAAATCTTTGTATCAATTGATACTGGCACGCCCGCGCAGAGACACATCATCAACATCGCCACGTGTCCACACTGGCCTAATTTCGGAGGAACAGATACGCTTACGCTTGACTCACTAACTCACTAATTCTTGAGGACTCATGCAATACTTTGTAATCTATATGGCGTGCGTAAATCTAAGGCCCATAGACCTTATGCAAGTGGCCTCAAGAGATTGTGCCTAAGAGAGTTTGAACCTAAGACTTCACAGGGAGCATACCTTCTTCTTCCTTGCCCACATAAAGATCCTCCTCATCTTTTCTCTCAAATATTATACTTCTTCCTAATATATAAAATAGAATACAAGTGATGTGATAAATGGAAGTGAGATCATGAAATGTTAGAGATGTGACTTAAAGGTTCTGGGATATTGCATACTTACTCTATTGATCTAGTATATATATTCCTAACAGATGTATAGTAGTGGGAAATCTTTATTATATTATGGTATGTTGGTCACACGACCTATTTGCTTGTATGAAAATCACAGGAAAAAGACTCGTTTGTAATGGTTGAAACTTATATTGTTAACCCCATCATGTGTGGGTGGGAGATTGTTGGAAAATCCAGTTCGGTCCACCCATGATAGTTTAACCAAACCGTTTGGTTAACATGTCGAAGAGACATGTCATATTTCCAAACATGTCTTTCTATCGTAGAGATATCTCAAAGAGACATGTCCCTAAAGCCCTATATATAAAGATGGGTTACAATAGTTATAATAAGTGGTTGTAACTTATAATAGTTGAAAGAAAGTTATTCTCTGCAAGTTCTAGAGCATTTAGGTGGTGACAGTGCATTGGGTTTTCGTTGGTGAAATCCTCTCCTAATCAGTGAATCGAATCGCTTGAAAAAACAAGTAAGAGATTCTGATCCTTTACTTCTGTTGTATGATTTCTAACATTGATATATTCTTGTTACTTTCTCTAGGTGGATTTTTTATCAGGATTAATACATGACCCTTGTATTGGGACAGTGTTTGGATGACATTTATATGTTTGAGGACATGGACTTGTTATTGTGAAGAGTGATTACGTGGATCTTCACGCAGGTTTAAGCTTTGGTTTGTGTTATCTTGTAGCTTTGCTTCGAAAATACTATATATCATATTCATAGTCACTATCATTGTGAATGTTCTTGATCATATTTGCCCATCAACATAGCCTTATTTTATTTTCTATGATCTATATAAATTATCAATTCAAATCAATAAGAGGCCCCACTTAATTTACACAAAACCAAACATTGCTTATATCGAGTAAATATTCTAGCTTGAAAAAGAGCCAGTATGGCTTCATTTTCCCTCAAAGAATTCATTCTAAATCTCTTTTCTAGGCCAAGTACTTGGTACCTAATCAGGTGTTACCATCACAAATCACAAATTCTCTTTTTAGGCCAAAGGGATCAAGTGTTCCTATCAAAACTTGAGCAAACAAACTTTTATTAAGAGATACCAACCCTCCCTAGTGGGTGATGTGACATTTTTTGTGATTTTTATTTTTTATTTTTTCACCGGGCTACCAGCATGGTCGATCCTTCCTAGGCGTGACCATAGGCTTTCCTCCTTGTTGCAGAATGTTCGGATTGAGCCATAACTACCAAATCAACAACCCTGCTTTAATCAGGGGAATTGGACCGTCACTACAACACGCTATTACCTCTTATTGTTAATTGCAAAGCTACTTCCTTGTTGACATAAAATTAGATAATTTAAATACCAAGATAAGGTACCATTGACAATAACCCTTGAAATGGATGTGAAGTGGACAAATTTATGTTAAATCAACTCTTCTTTGTTTGATTTATGACAATACCAAAGAACTTGGGGTCTTGTCTTTTGATGGGAGAGTGTATGAGTACATCATCATCTACTAAGATGACAATAGATTGAGAGATAATATTTCAATTTCTCCAATAGAAAAAATTTTGGCATCCTCCTCCTAAAAGAAGAAAACTTAAATTATTCTCTTGAAGGTTTTATCATCTAATCCATCACAATTGCATACGTGGTATAATTATCCATTTCTCCTCCACTGCGACCAGCCTTCAATTATTATTATTATTATTTTTGGAAAGTAAATAATGATTTGTTATTTTGTATCACATTTAAAATATAGGCTCCGTTTGTTTTGATGTAAAATATAATACAAAAAATGTTTGTTTTGATGTAAAATATAATACGAAAAATGTTTTCAGGGTAAAATGAGAATTTTCAAGTGTTTGTTTCCATGTAAAATACAATATAATGTAAAACCGTTTTCTTAAAATATATCTATTTTACGGAAAATGACTTACCGAAAAAAATCCCATATGTCATTTTCCGGAAAAAATATCTATCGAATGTATCCTATCCTTGTTTTCTGCCTCTCCTCTTCCACGGAGCGCTCCAACTTCGTGCCTTCATCATCTAATCCATCACAATTGCACGCGTGGCATAATACAAAATTTTTTTTTTCAAATCTCAATTGGCTGAAGAAGAAAGGAATCCTTGTGGATTTATACTACAAATTTAGGTTGACATGTATTACTTTCAAGTCATGCCAATGAAATTTTCGTATCTCCTCTTATTAATAAATTAGGAGGTTAGGTATTGAATTATAATGTTGGATATTATAATAAAATATCTAATCAATTTATGAACTAAATAAAAATACTTAGGGTCGTCGACGATCCAGGCTCAGCTCATGCTGAGGTTAATTTGGCTACCATAAGCCAAGCTTGAGCTTAATAATTAGGCTTATGAGTCAAGCCTGAATTTGAAATAAAGCGCTTGTTCTTAAGGAGCATGAGTTGAGCTTGGGTGGGCTCGACTTAATTATTTAATATTATTGAGTTTTGAAATAATATGCCTGATTTTTTTATTTTGAAAATTTATAATCAAGGGCTTGGGGATCATGGGATTTTAACTTTTAAGAAAGCTAACAATAAGCCTGAAAACATTGCAATTACACCTGATACATTGGTTTTAGGGTTGCAACTTGGTGTGGTAATTTGGTCCAGTTAGCCATCAAACTGAGGTTATTGATGGTAGAGCCAAAACCGAGCCGAACCGACCTTGGAACTGAAGTACCCAAATTGAAAACCGAACCAATCATATATGGAAAACCCGCAACCCAACCCAACCCTAACTGAATTGTCGGTTTGGGTCAATTTCACATTGTAAAATTGGTTCTTTGTTAAAATAAAGTATTTTAAATAGTAAAACCTGGTATTCACATAGTCAAACAAGATAAAACCTATCTCGTTGGAACTTTGAAACCCTTAAAAAACCTACAAGAGTAAACGTAAAAACTTATGAGTTAATGTCATTAAATAAGTTAAATATTATTATATAACTTATATCTATTATATATTTCGGTTTGGTTTTAGGCTTAGGATAATTGGTTCGGTTTAGTTTACCCAAACCTCCAACCCAAAATCGAACCAAACAATTCGGTTCTACAATTTTAGAACCAAAACCGAACCAAAGACTTAAGAACCACCAAACCGACTTGAAGTCGGGTTGGATTGGTTTGGTTTCGGTTTTAATCAACCCAAGTTGCAGCCCTAATTGGTTTCTAGTGTTGGAGTGAAATGCTGCTACGTGAAGCATCTAACATTTAACATTTTTTCCTTGTAGTAAATGTTTTATATATGACGCACTTGAAAAAGTGCTAACCATCATATTTTGCACGTGGCAACATCTTGCTTTAGTAGAAGAACCTAATATAGCAAAAAAACTGTAGCAGATTTCATCGCAAAAATGTTAACAACCTAACTTCAAAAAAAAAAAAAAAAATGGAAAAAGAAAGAAGAAAAAAAAAAAGGAAAAAGAAAGAAGAAGGAAGAAAATTGTTAGGGAAAATTATGAACAATGTTCACTTTTAAAAAATGTTTATAAAAACAGTCCACTAAGATGTTGAATTGCAGAAAAAGGTCACTTTTTAAAAATAATTAACCTGAAAGGTCACTTCTCAAAAATAATTAAAAAAGCATATCATTTTATTATACACAAAACACATGCTTGCGTCCACCTACGATGTGCTTGTATACTATGTAGAATTCGCTCGTGTCTCATGTAAGAAGCTTGCGTCTCATATAAAATGAGCTTGCGTTCCAATTAAAGTGATCCTTAAATTTAATTATTTTTTAAAAGTAATTTTATAATTTAATTTTGATGGATTTTTTTATAATTATTGACAAAAAATGGCCCTTTTTTATAATTCAGCATCTTAGTGGACTATTTTTATAAATATTTTTAAAAATAACCCTTTTTCATAATTTTCCCAAATTATTAACCAGCTCAAGCGAAGCTTAAGCCTTACTCAAATATTACAAGCCAGAGCTGGACAGAGCTTCGTCGGGCCTAACTCATTGGCTAAACCTGACTTCATGAACAATTAAGACATGTTTTTTAAAATTCTAATTTTTCGCCAACTGGTTTTAGTTAACCTAGGGGTGGGTGTGGGGTGCTAAGCAATAGTTCACACTCATTTCTGCCCGAACCGACACGTGTCCTGTAACTGTCAGGTAAGGGGGTTTCACACCTTGAAATCATAACCGCTAACATCGACTAACCTCAACTTAACAACTGTCCTCAATCTGACCGTTTTCTGAGGAATCTTTGCTTCGTCTATAGGATCTTAGCACGTGGTGGAATGACGCACTTTAAATGATAGGCGACGTGCCACAGGATCAAAATCTCCCCACCACCAGACACCGTTGCACGTTCGTTTGTCCTTTCCCGTTCTGGAAACCGTCTAAATGCGTTTCCATCGCGAAATTTTCTTAATTTAAACATCAGTTTAATTAGATAATAATTAAGAAAATTAAAAAATAAATCAGCAATCAAAGAAAAAATGAGCCCACAGCTTTGCTTTTTATTTTACTTTCCTGCAAGAAATACGGGTTCAGTCATCAGTGGGTCCCACACACTAAAGAACCAAATGCTTACTCTCTCTCTCTATCTTGCATTGGCAGAGCCGGCCGGCGGTCGTGACGGTCGAGGATGCTTAGAGACAACGCCGTTAGTTTCTTTGGAAGATTGTGGGTCCTACAAGAACGAGCTGGCCGTCTCAGCTTGACAGTCTGTTCCTCTCCATCTACAACACAAGCTCACAACGCCTCTCTCTCTCTCTCTCTCTCTAGACTGCCCCCTCCCTCTCTCTCTCTACACCGCCTCGTTTTAAGCATTCCGTTCCGTCCCTCTTTCTCCTCTAGTGTCTCTCTCGAAACCCCCTCGTTCACTCTTTCCCTTCTATATCGCCTCTGTTTCTCTCTCTATCTCTCCCTGAGTGCTCTTACTGTTTCTATTTCTATCGAGTTTGTTCGAGAATCTAAAGGAAGATCGAAATCGTGATCATCCATGGCTGAGGAAACCCAAACACAAACCCAACAGGCCACTCAAGCAGCACCGCCGGCACAGGCGACTGAGGCTGTGGTGTCCGACGTTCCACTGGCGGAGAAAACCGCTGCAGAGACAGACCCATCGCCTGGGACGAAAGCGCCGGTTGTGGAGGAGCCCGTGAAGCCGGAGGTTACTGTGGAGGAGGCTCTTGAAGCAGAGAAACCAAAGCCTAGCGAGGAAGAGACGAAAGCGACTGAGGAGGAGAGTGTTCCTCAGTCGGTTTCGTTTAAGGAAGAGAGCAACAGAGTTGCGGATCTTTCTGATGCACAGAAGAAGGCTTTGGAAGAGCTGAAGCAGCTCGTCCAGGATGCTCTCAATAAGCAGGAGTTCACCGCTCCGCCAACACCACCACCTCCTCCTCCTGCCAAGGAAGAAGCTGGGGAGAAACCAGCTAAGGTTGTGAAGGAGGAGAAGACTGTAGCAGCAGCAGCGGTGGCGGTGGAAGAACCGGCTGTTGTTGCTGAGGCTGCAGCAGTATCGGAACAACCACCCCATAAACCGGAGATCGTGAAGGAATCGAAAGAAGAAGAGAAGATTACGCCGACCGCGGAGTCACCGGCGACGACCCAATCGAAAGTAGAAGAGAAGATTACGCCGACCACCGAGGCGCCGGCGACGACCCCGCCTCCACCCCCACCAACTGCTGAAGCAGCTGAGCCCGTGGTGGTAGCTACTGAGCTGGTTGAGAAAGTAACAGCGCTGGACGAAGATGGTGCCAAGACGGTTGAAGCCATCGAAGAGTCGGTCGTCGCAGTCTCAGCCCCGGCTCCGGCTCCACCTGCGGCGTCGGCAGAGCAGGTGACTCCAGAAAAGAAGCCGGAGGAGGAGGCTGTTCCTGTGCCGGCGGAGACTAAAGAGGAAGCTGAAACCCCGGCTCCACCACCTCCACCACCGGAGGAGGTTTTCATTTGGGGGATCCCACTTCTGGGTGACGAGCAGAGTGATGTCATACTCTTGAAATTCCTTCGCGCGAGGGATTTCAAAGTGAAGGAGGCCTTCACCATGCTCAAGAACACGGTTCGATGGAGGAAGGAGTTCGGTATCGAAGCTCTTCTTGAGGAAGACCTTGGTAATGATCTGGACAAGGTGGTTTTCATGAATGGATTTGACAGAGAAGGTCATCCCGTTTGTTACAACGTTTATGGGGAGTTTCAGAACAGGGAATTGTATCAGAAGACCTTTTCAGACGAAGAGAAACGCCAGAAATTCCTCCGATGGAGGATTCAGTTCTTGGAGAAGAGTATTAGGAAGCTTGATTTTAGTCCTGGTGGCATCTGCACAATCGTTCAGGTTAATGATCTGAAGAATTCTCCCGGACCCGGAAAGTGGGAGCTCCGGCAAGCTACAAACCAAGCCCTCCATTTGCTTCAAGACAACTATCCTGAATTTGTCGCCAAACAGGTTTCTTTCGATGAATTCAAATTTTCTTAGTCCTTGATTTGAATTGGGGAATCTCTGGTTTTGATCTTGTTTGCTTGGGTATTTTGTTTTGTTTTGTTTTTTTTTTTTCAGGTTTTTGTCAACGTCCCTTGGTGGTATCGTGCTGTCAATACGATGATCAGTCCATTCCTGACCCAAAGAACCAAGAGCAAGTTTGTCTTTGCAGGACCAGCCAAATCCACTGATACCCTTTTCAAGTTAGTAAAGATTCTTGATTCTTGTCTGTTT
This sequence comes from Buxus sempervirens, assembly GCA_947561395.2. NCBI lineage: Eukaryota > Viridiplantae > Streptophyta > Magnoliopsida > Buxales > Buxaceae > Buxus > Buxus sempervirens. The sequence continues at coordinate 52,809,193 of OX387184.1, read as the reverse complement.
TCTTTAATGGGTTTTCTTGTTCTGTTTGAGATTTAATCTGGGTTTTGTTTGGTATTAAAGATACATAGCACCTGAGCAAGTACCAGTTAAGTATGGTGGTCTCAGCAAAGACGGTGATCATGAGTTCAGCACTGCGGACCCTGTTTCTGAGATTGCTGTCAAGCCAGCAACAAAGCAAACTGTAGCAATCCCTGTTTCTGAGGTGGGGTTTCTGTTGTTTTTTTTTGGTTTTGTTTTGAACTGAAAGCTTTGAAGTTTTGATTTGTTGTTTCTAATTGGGAATTGTTGTTATACAGTCATGCCTTCTTGTTTGGGAGATCCGTGTAGTGGGCTGGGATGTGACTTACGGTGCTGAATTCGTCCCTAGTGCCGAAGAAGCGTATACCGTAATTGTACAGAAGGCCAGGAAGATGAGCTCAACTGATGAGCCAGTGATCTGCAACAACTTCAAAATAGGAAATGCTGGTAAGGTGGTGCTCACCATTGACAACTTTACCTCCAAGAAGAAGAAGCTGCTCTACAGGTTCAAGACCAAGCCACATTCTGATTGAATATCCATCTAAACCTGAAATGGAAGATGATAAGGAAAAAGAAGAAGAAGAAGAGGAGACCAGTAAGCAGCTTGAATAGGCATTACTGCATCCAACTCCGTCATCAGAACCATTATCATAATATTAGAAATTCCATCATCAGCAACATTATCATAATATTAGAGATTTGAGGATTTGGGACTTTGGGTTGGGTCATTTTGTAATTTTTTTTATATAAAGAAAAGTGAGTTCTTTTTCCTTTCTTTCAAATTTTAATTTGAAATTCAAACCTCACTTTTGGGATTTTATTTATTTATTTTTCTTCTTTTTTGAGTTATTGGGGATTTGAGAATGAATTTGATGTTGGTTTGTGAGATTTTAGTAATAAGAAGATATGCATGAATGGATTGAAGGCATAGATGATAAATTATCAAAGGAAGGGGACTGTGGAGAGAGACTTAATGCTGCTGCTCCTCCCACCACCACCACCACCACCACCACCCAGTCTACTAGTACTACCATCTTCTGTGTCTGTTCAATTTCAATGTACATTTTGATGTCTATTCTCTTCATCTCTCTGTTGTAATGGTGCTCATTTTGGGATGTGGACTTTGTGTTATGTGCTGTAATATATATTAATAATAAGTATTTGTTTATGCACAGGCCCATATATTGATGATTTCTTCATTGGATTCTCTCATTGTCTCTGATGACTTGTCAACATTCTTGGTTGCCTGCCTCAAAAGCAGAAAGAAAAGGTGCTAGGAAATTAGCATAACAATTTGAAGAGAAGTGATGTGCATCTTTTACTATTACAGTCTGTTTTGAACCCTTTCTATCTTATGGGTTTTCTTTTTATTTTTAATATGTATATTTATGTACTACTACAGCTTTTAGCCCTGTAAGGGATATTTCTTTTTGGTTCCTAATCATTCAGTCCACCCACCTCCTTAATAAAGTGGAAAAAGGGTTGGTTTTTACTCTCACCTTCTCCAAACCATGTGCATGCAGAGGAAGACAAGCAGATGGATTCCAATTCACAGCCTTTTATTCCCCTTTTCTTTGAAAATCTGTGAAAGATGCTAATGTCTGGAAGTACAGGCTTTGTTTACACTTGACTGGAGAAAGAACTTTCTGATTCCAATATTCTCTAGCTCAAGAGATTTGATGTTTTTACATCAATAAATACTGTGGAAGATGTTGCTCCAAATTCATATCATGTCAAAATGTCCTTATTGTTGTTGCTTGCTTAAAAGGCAATCCTTGGTTTTCATTTCCATGTTTGATGTTGTGGTTCAAAATGCCAGATGGCAAAAATTGTTGAAATGCTTTAAATTGTTGAGGATGGAGTTCAGCATACAGTGCTGGAATTGATGGAGGTCAGCATAAGTTAGTAATATATATCTATTACATGTACTTGGGATCCCACCACTTGTATTAACAAAAATGTAGGGGCAGTGGGTCTCAACTATCTAACCTAAACACACTATTCAATACAATCAATCAATCAATGAATACTCAGATGCCTCATCCATCACCATTTGTTAAACGTGTGGGAGCTGGTCAACTGCAGTCTGGTTAGAAGAACAAAAATCTTAACCTATGCACTTAATTCCTTAACTTCTCTTTAATCATTTATCTTAGTTTTTTAATTTTATCTAACTTCTCTTTTATCTTTTTTTTTTCTTTTAGTTTTTAAATTTTATAAGGTATCTATACCATATACAACATGAGGCGCCACCTTGGGAAGTGTGCCAAACAAAATGTTCCACATTCCGGAATAACCCTTACACAGAAATGCCAAGATTCATTAATAAAAGGATAGAATGGTCAAAATTGCCTTATATCTTCTAAAACCTGCAAGTGTTCCCTCCCACAACATGTAATACTGCACGTGCACCCTGCTAGTATAATAGTCATACATGGAAGCTTATTGGAGAATCCAGTTTCTTTGCACATATTATAAATCAATCTCAAGTTCTATAAAAAAAATTGGATCTAAACATTAAGAAATTAGATGAGAAATGCAATGCCATCAGGGGGAAAAAAAAAGGACAGAACCTAAACATCAACTACCAGGCATACAATGTAGAAAGAAATTAACCTCTACTTTACTATACTTTCCCAACTTCTTAGAATCTCTCTAACCCCAAGTTCACAAAATTCAGAACTGTTTAAATTCCAAAAAGCTGAAAGGGTCATAAAAGCATCAAGGGTTATCTCTTTACCTTTGTATTTGTCTTCAAAAATTTTCCTATTGCAATCCATCCACTCTACCCATATGGTAGCGAAGAACACCCCATTGTTCAGCCATATGACATATTGTTAGTGGTAGTACCCACTAAACTCCTGCCAAAGAAAGCAACCTCCTCCAAATGAATCCAACAAAATTAAAATTCACAAATAGGTGATTGGCTGTCTCCCCATCCCTCATACAAAGCATAGCAACGAGAGGTGAGATTGCCTAAGATTTTTTACGACGCTGAAGAATATTTGAAGTATTGTACGTCCATAAGAAAGCTCTGATCTTGAGGGGGACTGTGGCTGACCATAAAAAAATGTGAGTAAGCATGAAAAAGGAGATGAGTCCTTCCCAAAATGAGATACCCAAGAATTAAACGAAAACAAACCCTGAGGATCAGGGACCAACGGTTGAATTAATTAAAACCTCTTTAAGAGATTCAAACAACGCATCCAACCCTTCCAATTCTAGGTCATGTAGGTCCTTGGGAAACTGAAGGTTCCCTTTCAAAGACCAAGAAGGGATCTTTCAAGTAGAAGAGTCGTCCCACCATACATCAAACCAGAACTTTTTGGTGTCCCCCATACAAAGCTTGGCGGACACAAGAGGCAAAATTGATCGAGTTAGGGTCGAAATAGACCTCCATGGGCACTCATAGTATATTCTAACGTTATGATTGACTTCCCACCCATTAAAAAATTTGATGACTAATTCAAAAAATCCTTGATGAGATGCATGGTTTATATTAAAGAACAATTTGGACAAAATAACCCATTCATTTTATTATAAACCCTTTGGATTATGAGTGGATCAAGTTCCGCCTAATACTTCAATGTTTCTTTAAGTTGTAGACAAGGAATAACTTACTTTTAGATGGGTCTTTCTGTCATATGAAAATTTTTAATCAAATCTAAAACTTGATATATGATCTAGCTTAATCTATGATATGAGTAGATAAGTATGGGCCTCACTTATAAATAAGTTTATATTTTCATGTGTGCATTATCTGCCTCAATAAGTTATTTTTTGTTTCTTGTGAGCAACTCCATGTGAACAAATACACAATTGCAAACATAAACCCTTCTCATCCTTCCCCTTATTGAAAGGGATGTCCTACCAAGTTATCATTCCTAGCAAGACTTTGATGTGAGATAATCATGGTCTAAAATTAAATTACAATTCTTCTATTCCTTTTGTAACCATCAATCAGTCATGGTTATGGCACATCGTTTTCTTCTTAATTATAGCGATGGCAACTGTTCTGTTTGGAGGAAAAAAAATCCAAACCAACCCTAATAGGTTTGATTCGATTCATCTGGTTACCTCTCTTAGTTAGTGGTTTGATTTAAACAAACTAGTGGTGGCACTTGCATATTGCACGTCCTCACCCTTAACTGTAGCATATAAGTAGGGTTTTAAATTTGAATGTGGAAAGAATAGTGGGGTAGTTATAATTTCAGATTGTTTTAGTTGGGAGAGCAATAATTGGAAAAAAAGAAAAGGGAGGCTAAAATCTGGGGGGAATATCCCCTCCTCTTCCCTTTACTAATAGTATAGATGTATATGCATAGCCGGTTTGGTATGGTTTTGTTTGACCTTAAAACTGAAACCAAACGGAAACCGAATGAATCTTATATGGGTTACAATTTTTAAATGCATTGGTTATTATTGTTAGCTTGATATGTTGTCATGTGAAGTATCTTACGGTTAGTGTTTTTTCATTATTGTCAATGTTTTATCTGGACTCCACTTGGAAAAAATTCTAACCATGTGCTGTTTCACATGAAACATCTCACGCCAACAGTAGAAACCAATGCATTGAAAAATTGGAGAGGATTCCATCTTGTGTTGTAATATACGGGAACAAAACCGAACCAAAAGGATTACTAACAACCCAAAATTGAACCTAATAGGTTTTGGTTTGATTTGGTTTTGACACAACCGTTGCCATCGTTAGGTAAGCCAGTTCCCATCGGACCGATGTAGCTAAGAAGCAGCTTGGATAGCCACCTGGCAAAATCTGACAATCATCTTTGATAAGCAGCTTCAAGAGAGAGAGAGAGAGAGAGAGAGAGAGGGAGGAAGGGAGGTGGTCAAAGTTTGACTAGGTGTTTATCCATCCGGACGAGAGAGAAGAGAAATAAATTGAAGTAGAACCGAACTGGTTTCGTCTGACGTGGGGTTTGTTGGTCCCGCGTGGGAAGCATGTGGATGCGGATGTCTGTCTGCCTCAGGCTCAGGCAATGCCTTCCCTTTCTGACATGCGCATGTTGGGAGTGTGGACCCCACTTCGCTCTCCTCTATTAGTGCCTGAAACCTCGATGTGTCACACAGGTGGACAGCCATGATGATGCCGGGTGCACCGGCCCTGACCAAATGGGACCCTTTTAAGTCTCAAAATTATACTTACCTACCTTGTAAAGAAGATCATATCTGCTGGTCCCTCACATTGGAGCATTTGCTGGTCTAATGGTGGAGGGTGTGTATAAGACCATATGAGCTGGTCCCTCATGCTGGAACATCTGCTGGTCCAACGGTGGAGGGTGTGTACACGTAGGCTTCGTGCACCTATGTGGACACATATTTTACCGTTAAACCAGCAGATCTTCCAGTCAAGAGCTCTAGTAGATTTCAAGTCGGTGTGTACACATAGGTTTCATGCACTTATGTGGACATACATTTCACCGTAGGACCAGCAGATCTTCCAACCAAGGGCTCCAGTAGATTTCAAATCCTTTTAAAGGGAGTTTCTTTCTGATAACTACAAACTCTTCCCTTAAAATTTATAAAATTACATTGGCCTCCCTTCTAAAATCATGACTGATGCTACAAAAATCAACACATAAGCTGATGATTAATTAAGAGCATGTAATTTGATGTTTTGAAATAATTATATTTGGAACCCACACACACACCCATATGTGATTTAATGTTGTTTGAGAAGGAATTTCCTCAGGGTAGGGCCATTCATTCAATTAAGAGTTCCAAAGGAGTTCATTTATGGAACAGCAGAGGCCAGGGAAGCCAATCCAATGTGCCTTAGCTATCAAATTATGTAACACTAATGTAAAAGTTGGAATGATTCCTGTGGCTCTCCATGTCTCTTCTCATACAGCATCATTATATGTTGGTCCACATATAGTTCAATCAAACTTTATTATTCAAAATACCTTTGAATTTAATGAAGTGAACATCTGGCCCACCAAGCCTATAGGCCCAAATCCAATTAAAGTTTTAGCTAACATATGTTTTTATCTTGAGATAAGGAAAAGTAAAAAAAAATAAGGTAAGAGTGTTCTTCTTGATGTGAGACTCCTCTTGTTTATCAAACCCTAATAAAGGTTGGTGAAACTCGAATCTTTTTAAGCGAATCCTAATAAAGGTTAATGAGAATCCAATCCTTCCTTTATAGGGTATGCAGTCCTGCATTATTTAAGATGTAATTTGATGGAATAAATATTTGAAATAGGAATTGAGCCTAGACCTAATCTGATTCTTAATGAAACCATGACTTTGAAACTTGGAGGACAATTCAAGTGCATCTTGTTTTGGTTGGAGTCACTTGGAGGAAAAGGAGAGATTCAATCCTATGACTTTCAATCAATCAACATTTTTCAAGTAACACCTTATGCCTTGAGGTCATTGTTAACTGGTGTTTTTTTTTTCTTCTTTCAAATTATATTCACTGAAGAGGGACCCACATCTGAATTCTATTCCCTTTTTACATATTTGCCTTTCTTCTGGAATCAATTGATCAAAAGAAACACATTATGTGAGAAAAAACAAATAAAAGGAATCAATTGATAGAAACCCTTCATTTTTTTATATTAAAAGAAAAAAAATTCTTTATCTGGACTAAATGTTAAAAGAGAAGGATGTTACTTTTACTGAAAAGGTACAAGAAATTGATGAAGACACAATAAGCAAACTGAGTGCAAATTCGTCTAAGAATACTTCTGTTATTCTTTGTTTCTTCAGCTGAAAAGGTCCAAGAAATGGTTTCATTACATATTCCAGCAAAAAGAAAAAAACAAGGAGATATTAATGATGTCAATGGCAACTGGGAGCAAATTTGTCCAATAATGTTTCCCTCATTCTTTGTTTTATGTGGGTGTTTTGACATTCAGGCTGGGCTGGCTTGGTGGAGTGGGTGAACCAAGCCCAGATCACTCTATGCAAACTGACCGGCTTTGTGTAGCTCGGTGGTTGAACCAGCCAGTCTTGTTCAGGTCTGCACTTGGGTGCTCTTCATTGTATAATATTTACTTTTATGTTGTCTGCCATTTTAATGAGGGATAACTCACTTTCAGGATCCTGGATAGCTTTTTCATAACAGTTATAATTTTGGATTTTTTCTTGAATTTTTCTTTTTGTAGGTTTAAAAATCATTATTTAAGAATCTGTATATGGGTTCGTCAGTTTAGGATTTCAGAGATAGTTTTCTCCTTGGAAACTGTTTTTCCATGATGGAGATCTTGAGTTTCCTTGGAGGGTTATTTCTCTAAAGACCCAAAACCAAAAAACCTAAATAGAGTCAATCAAAAAGTATATTATATACTCGTACAGAATATGGGTTTTGAAACCTTTGGAAGGAGAAATGGATTTGTTTTGCCCAAGTTGACAGGCTTTAAGGTGCATTTGTTACTCTTTGAAAAAAGGTTTCAATGATATGGTTAGGCCCTTCATAAGGTATAGCTCTTCTTGGGTTTACATTGTGATGAACTTTCCTCATTGTGCTTCTCATTTTTGAAGTTCATTTTGGTGGCTCCTAATGTCATGGTAATCTCCATTGTCATGGAAGTTCATGACCATCTTGCTCTGTAGATGTAACCCTATCTTTGGAAGAACCATGTCATCTCTCATTTATTGACTTGCTAGTTTTTTTAGATATTGCATACCCATGAGTGAGACAATGTATAGAACACAACAAAACCAGACATTTGACAGATTGAATCATGTCATTAATCAAAGCCCTTTTATGGTGACTAAAGCAACAAGGACAAAATCATGTCATTATTATAATTATACATTCAATCTGCCAAGAGACTACCATCCAAAAAGAACCCAAAATATTAATTGATATTTTGTCTGCATCAAGCTATAACAAGGATTATTAAGTCAAGATTGGATTAGTCACCTTGATAGGATTGAATCCTGTAATCCCTACCATCACTTCATTGTACATGATGATAACCCTACCAAGACCTTCCTTCCAACAATATAAAAGCCATTTGAATTTTGAAGTTATCTGAAAGACCACGGTTACCATTTGAGAATCCATTTATCATCAAAGCAAAGGTTTTCACTACTAAAAGGTCAAGTCCCAGTACCTTGTCAAATTAGCATCACAGCAGCTATGCTAGAATCATTTCCTCCACACAAAATTATCATTCATTATGGAGTTATGAAAATAGAACTCAAATTCTTGCAACTTCGAACAAATTATCTGATAGTGTAGCTATAAGCCTTGTTCATGGAAGATACAGAGCAAATAACGAAGAAAGGAACATAATCTAATGCTAAAAGGACAAAAATAAGAAGATAGCCTGAAATAGAGGGTCCTTCATGAAATAGTAATGCACATTCACCTATGGAACATATACATGCTTAAGAAATATTAAGCAGGGCCTGATAATGAACCCTTATAATCATCACCATCAGCAAGTCGAATTTCATCTCTGGAACTAAAATACAAGGAGGAATGATCCAAACTACAAGCATTCGGTGTTCTTTGTAACTAAGTAGTTGTACAGCCAATTTCTCATGATCAGGAAAGCTTTCTCTGCATCTTCATCATCTTCTGCAGACTCTGGTCGATGGGCAAACCCATGACCTCTACCCTTGAAAATCACTACCTTAGAGCCTTTATCACTGATCTTCTCCATATCATTCAAAACATCAACAGGGCAAAGGGGGTCATTGTCCCCAGAAACAAATAATACAGGTACCTTAATATTGCCATCTATATGTGGGTCCATCCGTGTCCCATAAAAACAGACACCAGTGCCAAAACAGACACCTTGGTCATGGGCTAGCGTCTCTACCAATCGCCCACCTCCGAAGCAAAACCCGATCACCCCAAGCTTCTTTGAGACTCCTGCAGCAGCAAATTCATCCATCATCCACTTTGTTGATGTTTTGATGTCTTTTGCAACCCTTTCTGAGTGTTGTTTGGCTAGCCATGGCTCAAACTCAAGTTTAGACCGGTCCTTTGCCCATGGATTCTGATGAAACAAGTCAGGAACCAGAACACTGCAGTGAAGTTTCCAACACAGAGGTCCATCCATCATATAAATAAAGGATTCAAATGACTAAAACAGAAAATATTGATGCTCAGAAAGGACTACCCAAATATACATTGTTCATGAAATATTTGACAAATGCAACACTGTATAGAGTATAATGGCAAATGTTTCAATTACACAAATGGCAAATGTTTCAATTGATCTTAACAAAATCTGTTGATCATCATGTTCATATGAGGCCCAACAAGTAGCTTCATGGAGATGTTCACGAATGGCAAACATTTCCATTGATCTTGACCAAATCTGTTGATCATCAGGTTCATGAGGCCCAAAAAGTAGCTTCATAAAGATGTCCACAACATGCTTATCTTACAGAAGTTATAGCACCATGCCAAATGATCCATGTAACATCCATAAGATGTTTACAACAAATTTATTTATTTGTAAAGAGAGAGAGCTTTAATTATTATCAGGTTATCAGCATGAATTTAATTAATATTTTGTGTTCTAGAGACACTAAAAGATTTATACACACAGGTATTCTAGGCCCACATGCTATTTATCAGTGAAATCACTGGAATTAATTGAAATTAAAAGAAAAAAAAATGAAAAAAGTTGATGTTGGAATGTGCAGAAACAATTTTATAAACCAGACTGTATGTCAAGTTCAACACAGTGGGGAAGGCAGCCCTTTTCAACTGGCAGTTTGAAACCCATACAGATTCATGGCACATGAGCACAATACATTAACATTAACAAAATGCTTTATCCAAACTAGTTGGCTTTGGTAACAGAAGTCCTATTTGGCTGCTGCATCCATGGTTCAAAATATCTTGCTGATGTACCGTATCAACCAATCTAAAAGTGAAAACGTATCAAGATACATATTAGATACACATGGGTATGGGTATGCTATAAAATGGTGGATAAGCATGAAACATGGTGGATACTTAAAAAAAACCCATTCTGATAGACAGCTAAGCTAAAAAGATGATAAATAAACATGTTTCTCATATAATACGCCTACAAGAAGAATATATATTGATATAAAAACCACGTCATCATGTACAGAGGTGAATGAAAACTTTAGAAAAAAATAAATTAAAGAATAAGAAAAACTATAAAATGCTAATTAACCAATAAATAAAGTAAGATAATGCACTCATAACACTTAATATAAGTACAACCATACACAAAATGTTCCATAATCCATACATATATCATTAACTATATCAACAACCCGCTAGGGTTGTCCAGTTGGAAAAGGGAGAAGCTTGGGATGAACTGTAAACCCAGATATCCTGGGTTCAAACCTCCTTCTAGTGTACTCTTAACTTAAATGATGCACGGGCCTTGCAAGTGGGTTCATGTATCTGGGGTTTACTCCCCTAGGGTGGGTCCAAATGAGGCCCCACGTTACCAACAAAAAAAAAAAAAGGAATATAAAGATATACAAGAAAACTCAAATAATTTATAGTAATTGAATATGGTATTTTAAATAAAAATTATAATAATCACGGGGATTGATATTAATAATTATATCAACAATTATCTCTGCTGATTAACAAATCTGAAACCAAAATTTCAAATTTTAATACAATTAAAATAAACGTTTTTGATACTTCTAATTAATTTACGAAAAAATAATTATTAAATTACAAGAATCATAAGACTGATAGATCAGCCCCCATGCCCATCTCATACGAAACTTTCTACTCAACCTAACAAGTTTTAAATGGTTTTTTTTTTAAACATTAATTTTCATTCATTTTACTACAGCCCAAAAATTTGATTTTTCCCACAAAAAAGAAACGAAAAAAACATTTAGAACTATTGATGCCACTTGAAATCAAATTCATGTAAAAATCTAATATGGTGCCTAACTTTCTTTCACAGGACAGCAATCTTCTATTGATGCATATTTAATAATAAGAAATAGATAAATTTGCAGGATAATTGATTGACATGAGTCAATTCTCCAGGTTCTGCATTCAATGCTGGTTGAAGGCAGTAAACAAAGCAATAATATACCGTGCATAGGATAGTGATAAAAACCAAAGCTTATAATCTATTGCATTTGAAAATTTTTTTATCAGTTATTGATATGATATACTACATAAATGACCATTCCATTTGCAATATGTCACAAGCTCCATCATATTCTTTGACTCCAAATACTTCGATTGTAACAGAAAATAAAAAAACTTTACTTCGTTTTTTAGGGTAAATACCACCTCTTTTGCTGTATAATCAAGATAAGAAAATCACAAGTAGAAGATCATTTTTATCAAGGGAACCAAAACAATACTACTTTTTTAATTCGTTCCAAGGTGCAACCACTATTATGTCAAATCTTTCATTGCTGATTTCTTTAAATATTTTTTGGTTTACTGTAGAGAACATGTGGTACCTCATTTGAATCATAGAAGTATTATATTTGGCATTCTAAGAGTATTTTCCAAAATGGCATTGTGAATTTTTTAAGTATAAGATACAAATCATTATTCAGTTCAATGATAGTAACAAAATTTTAAGCTTAAATGTATTCACCATGACCTCTAGAAGCATATACATAAAATGTTTGCCACTAAATGACATCTAATAAGGCTTCACGTTGCAATCGGTTTCTCACAATTTATTTGGAAGTTTGACATGAAATATATTTTTAGTTTGTTGAGTTTGATTTATTTGATCCATGCAAGATAGTAGAGCTGCACAATGTGGTAAGTTCAAATCATTATTAGTGGCCTAAGAAAGCACAAAGTTCTTTTCCAACACTAACTTCCTTCCAATTATTCTTCTAATAACATCTGCATTTTTATCTACAAATTGAGGTTGGATTATTATGTACTAGCATGTGGCAAATGCAACAACACTTCACATATGCAAATGAAAAAGGGGACAGGCAATTGTTTGGACATCCAAGGGCTTAGAAACTGATAAGGTGCATTCTTCAGAAACTAAAAAGCAAAAAGACCAACTATGCCCCTTAGAAATGGATTATATCCAGGCATTGTAAGGTTGTTTTGGAAAAAGTAATTCTGATTTTGGATGCCATAAACTGTGAACTCCATTTAATTTCTATTAGGATCTTGGTACAAAGCTTTAATTCTACTTTCTTGCTGATTCTAGAATGATAAACCATACATTCTTTTATCTATGCTGTAATGGTTTGATGGTCATCCTGTAGTACAAGAAGAGGTGTGCTCAGATTTTTTTCTTTACTCTTTCTAGAAGCTTTTAAAATTTGGAGAGAAAAGACCAACTTGGCCCCTTAGAAATGGATTATATCCAGGCATTGTAAGGTTTTTGGAAAAGGTAATTATGATTTTGGACACACCATATACTGTGAATTCCATTAAATTTCTATTAGGATTTTGGTATCAACTTTAATTAAGGGGCCAAGCTGGTCTTTTTGCTCCAAATTTTAAAAGCTTCTAGAAAGGGGAAAGAAAAAAAAAATCCGAGCACACCTCTTGATGGCAAGTACACGAATTGAAAGTTGTTAAGAACAGATAAATCCAAACATGGAAAGTACATAACAAATCAGCATAACTAGATTGAGAATCCCAATGCTGAATATTAACAAAATGGAACGATTTGCTACAATTCTCTTGAAAAAGAGGATATAAGTACATCTTTAGAACATCCAAGGGCTTAAAAGTTGGTGAAGGCATTTTTTGGAAAATTAAAAACAAAAAGACCAACTTAACACTATAGTAATATATCATAAGAGGGTATTGTTAGGATGTTTTAGGAAAAAATAATTCTGTGTTTGACACATTTTCCAAGAGGCCCTCTCCTATTATATATAGTATAGGTTATCACTCTTTCAATTATAGTTCCATTTTAATTTTGTTCAGCTCAATCCTGTATAGACCTTCACAAACCTCCATTTAGTTTTGGATTAATTTCACCCAAAACTAATGAAAGTGAGTTGTATCTCTAAGTTCCAGCCTTTCTTTATCTTGAAAAGTGAGAGTTTTACATAATGAAGCAGTTCTATAGTCAAGCAACTTACTTGTAACCATTGCAGGCAACACGATATGCAAAATCTCTTGTTGATGAATCTTCAAAGCCAAAAATATCAGAGAGGAGCAGTATGCCAGTTCCATTGTTGTTTTTCACTGCCTTGAAAAGATAAGCATGAAAGCTATCAACACCATCGCCTAACATGAGCTCCACTCCATTGACTAGCTCACATGTGTCATCATCTATGTCATCTTTCACTTTAACATGGCAGCAAAATGCTTTGTAGGTTGTATCCTTCATTAAAGATGAGCATCTTCGGAGATTGAATTTGCATCTTTTCTGGACACAGCTGAAATGTAATAGTCAGAAACTTATTTCAATAAAATCATTAAAAAAAAAGACTTGAACATTCAATGTCTTTTAGTATAAAATCAATTAAAAGAACATAAGGTGACAGCAATTTTATCATCATAGAAAGTTGACTCCTTAAAAGGCTCAAGTAAAAACATGCATAAAAGGAAAAAAAAAACTATAAATTAGAAAAGATTAATTAATCCAGCAAATATATGTGCCATCTAGACTGGATAAACAGAAGCTCAAAAAATTCACACAGTTGTTCATGATTTGTCATGTACAAGTGATTTCATCATATTCCTAGTCCTTTCCCCATAATAACTCAAGGAAGTAATGTAGGTGAATCACAGTTAAATCTTGAGATGAGATATAAGAATACTTGGAGTACTACGGTTATGCACAAACAAATTCAGATATGATAATCATGGAACCCACATTTATATCTAATCAAGAATCGGTGATTTCAGGAGATAATCCATGACAGTTACCATAGAGAAAAATTATATTCCAGTCCATGATTCATAACAGTTCAATAACCCAAATAGGAAAGTTGCTCTTTTATTTAGAAAATTTATATGCCTCAGACAAAGCACATTTAAGCCAAAGCCCATTGTTTTCTGCAAGGAACTCATTTCTTTTCTTATTGCTTTCACCTCTTCCGCTAATTTCTTAAGCTGTCAAGAAAACCAACCATCTTGTAAAGTTTTTAGTAGATTAAATTGAATTTATTAAATAAATAGTTTATACGTCAAAATCATTTTTTTTGTGATGAATGTAGTCCCCAAAGATAAATTTTTTTACCTTGATTAAAGTACCTGTTGTTTAGAATAGCCGTTTTAAAGTTAGTTATGAGAAATTAATACTTAATAATTACTTCTGATATTCATAAAAATTAAATATAAATGCAAACAATACATTCTCAATTATAGTAAGAAATCCTGGCAATTACTAATAAATAATAACTTTATATTCATAACACTAAATGTATAAAGAATATATACAGCAATTATAATTTAAAACTTTCAAAATTAACTGGTAATCCAGGAGGAGATTTTATACCTTGTCTCTTCGTGGGCAGCTTTGATTCCTTTGTTTTCCGGGTTTTCTTGTGGGGATATCAGATGATGTTGGGTTTCTATCTCTACGGGTTCAAGTTAGTGATCCATGTAGGATGCAGGTTGGAGAGGTCCTCATGTCCTTGCTGAAGGCATTTGTTTGATCATGATTTCGAATGTCTTGTTCAAATCATGGTCTTGGCCTTTTGGCTTTGACTAGGGCACCTATAGGCGGTTTTGTGGGCTTCGTTTGCTTTTCGGGATGGCAGTTTCTATTTCCATCTACTTGACTCATTGTACCATTGTATTGCTTTCTATTTCACACATATATACATATATACTCCATTAATGATCCAAAAAATTAACTGGTAATATACTTTACAATACATTTCAGTAATGTAGGTTGTTGTTAACGTGTTAAACATAATAATTTGCTTAATGAAGTTTATATTGCAATTAATAAAATTATGAATTTACTATTCCTAAATGCAAAGAAACAACACATGTGCACACATGGAAATAATGTATGTGGCATAAGTATATGATGCCAAGTAATCGTTCAACTAGCAGCAAGACAACATATACATAACTTAAGTTTTAGCCACAAATATGTTCTATTTATGACAATTCTAAATCAGAGACAGGCAAATAAAATATATGTAAGAGCTATGTTTTTAGTATTAATTCAAGTTGTTTACGAGATAATGACCATGGAGTCATTTAATCATCATATAATGTAAAATAAATGGCTTCATAATCCTTTTATTCTGTAATATATTTTCATACTTTGGCCTTTCAGAATTCATGAGAACATAATCGTGTGATCATATAATGAATTAAAAGGAAAAGAAAAAAAAATGGGCAAGTTCAAAAAATCCTTTAGATCTTAGATTAGAGATAAAAATAGAAGAAAACCAATAAATTGGGAAAGAAGTGGAAATGTTTGTAAATCTGGGGTTATAGAAAACTTTCAATTTAATGCCGTAATTATTAAGCACTCAGGAAAAAAAAAAGGCTTTTGCATCTATTCCCCTGTGTTATGAGATATTTTTATTTATTTCTTCCTGTTTTCATATTTATACCTATATACCCATCTATTTAATATAACCATTACAGTCATACCCTATCATTAGAAAACATTAACTTCTGTTATTTATTAGTGCATAACAGATAGTTTTAATTGTACACACACTTTTTTTTTTTTAAAGTTTGTTTTCAAACTGCAATGTACTAAACTCAAATTACTTGATCATAGCTTTTTCAAGTTTTTATTATTTTGACAATTTTTGATTTGATCCTTTGTGAGTAAAGTAGTATAAACTTGATTTCTCCCTTTTTTTCTCTTCTGGAATTCACTTTTTGTTAAAAACAATGGTCTGATACCAGTATTTGCACCCATATACAGGTTTATCTCTCAGTCCTGAAAAATGTATGATTTTTTATGAATATAAATATGAAAGGATGTAATGACTATCAGAGTTTTCCTAAATAAACACAAATTCCACTTTCAGATGGAACATATACTCCTAGAAAGATAAAATTATCCTAATAATAGCCTGAATAAGATTTCCAAAGTCTGTTTTTTGGATTCCATGTATACTGGAACAACCAAAATCACAACACGATGTTCCCCATCAAAGGAGTTTGGTAATTTGTGTGACCATGTCTGAACAGTGAGTATAGAGTCTAACACCCCAGCCCTCATTTTTGACAGTCAACAGCTTCACCAACTTAGCAAGATTTAGAAGCAGATAAACAGTTGAATCCCATCATTGGTACTGTTTTAATATGGTTTTATAAATTCTGTTATGTTATAACCCAAGGCTATGTTGATTAAATGGAAGAAACTTCACAGTAACCAAAGAAAAAGGAAAACGAACACCAAAGCCAAACCCATCATAGCAATAATCAGAAACTTTCCGAACTACAAATCGAAACCCTTAAGGTGCAAGGAATAACCAAATTTCTGATCTCCCAACAACTGTCTAAAGCTATGATGTAAATGCCACTGCTAGAGATCACCCATTCTTCAATATTACAGAGTTATATAACTTGCAGTTTCTCTACATTATAAAGAAGATTATAGCAGAAATAAACACGAAATTGACATATACTTACAAGGAACCACCATTAAAAATCCATTACTAAATATATCTCTCCTGAAGACCCCTTTACAGATAAAAAGTCTGAAGTTCGACTCAAGTATAAAACTTGCAGTTTCTCCACAACATAGGAAATTATAGCAGAAACGAACAATTAATTGATATCTACATACAGAGGAAGGGAGCATCAGGGCAGTGGAAGAGAGGAAGTGTTGTTGTTGTTCGTGTCTGCTGAGTAGGAGGAGCTGGCGACTGTTCCCTAAAGGGGCGGAAACTGAAACGGTCGATGCCAGACCCATATCTCCCTAGAGAGCGAAGAGTCTAATGTTCACAAAGGAGCTTCCAAGCTTCCAATATAATATCCGAAGATGGTTTTATTTTTTTGTTTTGTTGAAATATCCGAAGATGGTTTATTTGCACAAATTTAGGCCTCAAATCTAAATGGTAAAATTGTCTTGTACTGATACTTATAAATATAATTCAGATTCAGTCAGCTATTTTTGCCAAATTGAACTTTAGTGATACTTTTTCAATAAAATTAGAAACAAGTGTCGATTTTATAGACGACAATGCCCTTTGAGACTTTCGCTTACCGACTTTGCCCTTCGTAATGTTTACAGAAATGCCCTTCTCTTAAACGAACAGAACCTTCTTCAAGCTTGCATTCTATTCGTTTGTTTTCAACCTTGACTGCCGAAACTAGTGAGTGAGAAACCTTCTTCTTCACTCTTTTGATTTGTTTGTTTTCAACCTTGAGCCCAAAACCAGTAAGTGAGAAACCTTCTTCTTCAAGCTTTCGATTCGTTCGTTTCCAACCTTGAGTGCGAACCAGTCGTTTTCAATCTTCTTTGAGTGCCAAAATCAGTCCCAATCTTCTTCTTCAATGTTCGTTTGATTCGTTATCAACCTTCTTTGAGCATCAAAACTAGTCCTCTTGATCTTTGTCACTGATTGAATCTTCTTCAAGCATCATTATTTTGAGCGCCCAAAACGTTAAACTTCGTTTTCAAAATGTTCAACGTCATTTTCAAGCGTCGTTATTTTGAGCGACCAATAACCTTCGTCCCTGATTGAATTGTCTCCTTCAAGCATCATTAACATCTTCTGCACGCTTCACACCTTCGTCGCTAAAGCAAGTACGACTGATCGAAGGGTAAAGCAAGTACGACTGATCGCAAGTGCCTAATGTTGTTTTTTTTACACCTCCAATGTCAATTTTCATAACTTCACACCACCATTGTCGATTTTTCTATGTAGTAATGATATTTGTTCAAGTGCCTAATGCCAAAGTCGCAAGTGCCTAATGTCCCCAATCGACATTAGGCACTTGCGATTGATTAAAGGTATTTTTTTTCTTTTTTTCTTTAGAAACAACACTAGGCATGATAGCAACTGCCTATTAGGGATAAATTTTTAGGAATGCCAATGTCATTTATTATTTTTTATAAAAGCTAATATCATTTCACACCTACTTAATTATTTGAAATACCTTCTTTTTTTCACTTGTTTGTAAAAACCATTGTCCTGATTCCTTTTAAGGTACATTGCGACTGATCAAAGGTAGTGCTGCTGATGGAAGGTATGTTTTATTTTATTGTTTTCTAAAATTCCAATGCAATCGTAGGCAAGCATGGCACGTCATTACGTTTAGTTTTTTGTGGTCTAATATTTTAGCATCTTCCTATTACTTGGCTGTAAAAACCCTTGTGTATTTATATTTATATTTTATTTTTTCACTTTAATATATAAATCAATGTATTTAGATGTCATAGAGTTTTATTGTCATGCTTTATGATTCAAATTTTGTTTGAACTATTGAAACTCTAATGCTATATTGGTTTTTAGCTATTTTAAAATTTTATATTAGTTTGTTACTGAAAATAAATGTTTGACTGAACTTGTGGATCAAGAGTCAATTATTATTCTTTATTTTTTAATTTTCTGATATTTAAAAGACTGATATCTTCGACGAGGAAAAAATTTAAATATTGATCTCGTGATATTCAATGGAGAAATGGAAATTTGATATAAACTAAAATTCCCATAAGATGTATCAAATCAACCATATTAGGCATTAAGATTTGATTTCGGAGTACTGAATCTTCTAGAATAATAACACTATGAATGACTTCAGCAAATGATGAATGTATAGCCATTCATCATTCGATTGCACTTCTGTATCTCTTTATTTTATTCGTTATAGCCTCAATTTGGGTTTGGTTCAGGATACAATAGCAACTACTTCAAGTAGATATAATTTCAGTACCACTGCTTCCTTTTCTTTCCTCTATAATTTTGTTTGCCTTGATTTTATTAATGTGCTCTAATATTGATTCTTCCTTTCAGAATCTGTTGTTTAATGAAATTTGTCTGCTACCTTAATTGATACTGCTTTAGTATTAATCTATAGTGTTTTTGGCAAGAAGATAGCTACATGCAACTAACCAAAAAAGCAGACAATTCAAATTATAACAAAGAAGCTTATAGTGAAATAAGGTTTGCTGTATCATAAATTGAAAAGAAATAAAATTATGCTTTGTAATCTATCAAAGCAGGAGATATCAAGTATGTGGACTTGGTAGGATGGTCCATGAGTAGTTGTCACCAGTATGTTTTCCTTGGTCTGATGCAATATATAAATGCTTTTTCTATAATAATAGCTTATAGGATGAGTGAATGGAGGATCAAGACATACCACTTAATGAAATTAAGAGGGTTCACAGGCAAAAATTAGCTTGATTATTGTTGTGTATGTGACTTAAATTAAGTCAATGTTTAGATACGGGCCATACTGTACACTCAGCCTCAATTTTCGTTGGCCCCCCCTACTCGGGGTTCGGGGCGGAGCCCTGAGAAACCGTATGAGGGGTATTTTTGTAACTTGGTGTTTCTTGTATAAAACCCAAAAGTTCAGGTTTCTGGTCGATGTTGTGAGACTGTATGGTTTTTCGGCTAGGAAAGGGTTGTGTGTTTTGTAACCCTATTTTTCAAAGATTAAAGAAAGGAACCCTATCATCCGTGGACGTAGGCATCCTTGCTGAATCACGTAAATCGTGTCTCTTGTTTACTTTTTTTTTTTTTGTTTCGTTCTTGTTGCTGTTTGATTTCTAACAATTATAACAATATATGCAGCATATTTTATTCGAGAACCTTCATTTGATTTTTTCAAGGAAACACTGCATAGTGCTTAAACACAAATAGTCTTATAAACCTTCCACACCAATCTATTTCTTTTACCTTTTTTGGCTAAAACTTTAAACCAACCTTTTTTCATATATTTCCATGGTAATATTTACAACAAAATCAAAGCACTAAATTGATCAAGTTCATATATGTCCTTTTGATCTCTTCAATGCAATCCATCTTGCGGTTTCCTAAACCTTTCAGAAAGAAAAACATGTAAAAAATATGGTACCGAAGCCATCATGGATTTTTATGTCCCAAGTCCTAGTTTTAGTCTTTTCTAAACACTTTAGTCAAGCAGAAAATATTAAATTGGAATCCTTATTTAACCGAAAGTCACAACACCTCTGCCAGTGGCACCTTTCCTGTCAGGGTTGGCTCCGGAATCAGGACTAGCATGGAGATAATCAACACTGGCTTCGAGCTTTCACAACTGATTTGCAGTCTGCAGTCCATCCTCCATGCCTCTTTGTCATCCCCAATGGTACAAATTCAATTTCAACTCTTCCATTCCAATCTCTGCCCAAAGGTTACTATACATCTAAAGATTGAATAGCAAGCTTGGCTGCAACCACAGAAATATTCCGCTTAACGAGTTTTATTGAATTCTCTAGCCTCTGTAATGTGTCTTTGATATTCATTGCTAGTAATTTCTCTGTCCGCAATGCTAGCAATTCCGAGGGAGTTGATCCTGCCAATGTAACAGATTCAACTAAGTTAAACATTGGGTCAATGTATTAACAAAATCTTTGAAGGCCCCTAAAAAGATCTAACAAAAATTACACTTGTTTTATTTTTGAATTCTGATTCTGCTGTTCTTTGTAAGGACATAATTGCAACAAACCAGATGGGTGGGGTTCCGATTGTAATATTATAGAGGTAATACATATAAATTCATATGAAATGTAAGTTAAGTGAATGGAAGAACAAAAATTAAGGAAAAAGTTAAAACTGCTACAAAACATTAAGCAGTTAAATTAATTCCTTTCCTGCTAGAACTTTATAGTGCCTCATTATATGGAAACTTTCTTCCAACTGAATTAAGGGGAGAACACACACACAAAAAAAAGGCAGTAAGGTTGGCAGAACTTGCTTAATATGTTTAGTTATCTAGAAACAATGCAAAGGAATTTAGATTGAAATCCATTCCAAATAAGCATTTCCCATTTCTTCAACTCAAGTAATTAGTTCTTTCTAGATTATAATGTAAGAAATTATAGGTTAAGGAAAGGGGGCGCATAATAAAGAACTTAATCCTATTTGATTTGTTCATTATCATGGAGCAGTTATATCATTTCTCAATCCAATTTGTTATAAAAGATCCATGTTGTCTCTATCAAAGCAGCATAATTCTATTTTAGACATTTAGTTTTCTCTGTTACCAAATCTTTCATTCCTGCTGTAATTACCACAATCCTATTTCTGACTCATGATAATATTTATCTTTCATCCATATCTCTAATATGTGTTATCCACAAATACCATTAGCATTGTCCACATGATATAATCAGTTCATTTCCGTTGAATCCCTGAATTTTACAAAAGCTGTGGAGATGTCTCCCAAAGCCCAAATATTCACATATTTCATATGCAGATAAACATTATTACTATATATCAAAACCAGGTGAACCCTGATCCTGCCCTGACCCTAAAGAGTGATAAGATGAGCCATATTGAGAGAAAGAAAAAATCTGTGTGTCCTTCTCAGTTCAGATTGAGAGACTTCTATTTCCTTCTCTCAAAGTTGTCCAGAAAGTTTTCTTTTCATGCAACTCCGAAGAGATAACATCCAAATAAAGTAAATGTAATGTAAGGACATTATGAATTTTTAATAGAAGAAATATACAATTATGTCAATGTATTCAATAGACACTTCTAATTACGCCCACTCTGGATTGTAGGCAGAAAATAATTATAAAGTAGTTGCAAGTTGCAACATAGAAAAATATAAAATAAGTCCGAGTTAGAAAAAAAAATGTTCATTTTAATACTCAACCAGTGTGATAAAAATAATTAAAGCAACGTGCTGATTGTAATAAGCAAATATGATAGTAATAAGTTCCATAAAAAAAGTGACAGGAAGACAGACACATTCTACCTGAAACAGGTTGGAATGCAACAAATGAAATAAGCTCCGCAACAGGTGGAACAAAAGCTTCATCACATTCTACGGAGATTTCCTTCTCAGTCCACCTTAAAGAGTTTATGATTGGAGTCTGCAAAAGCTCATGCTTCGGAGCCTAGATAAGATAAATGGCGAATATTATATTATGCATATTGGAAGTTTGGAACAGATAGCTGTAGCTATACTGATTTTGGTAACATTTTCCAAAAATTTGTTAAGAACATATATTATGCATATTGTTTGCCCACAGCAGTCAGTACATATATTATAAAAGTAAAAGCATAAATTCATAAGTAATAAATGGATAAACGAAATAAACAGAAGAGTACCTTCAATTTTATTTCCAAGCTATGAAAACTGTTGAGAACTTCCTTTAGCTCCATAACTTTGAAATTTATATTGCTCACAGGGTCAGTAATATCGTCTTGCAGCGGAACGATAACACCTTTCAAGTAGGGCTCTGCCTGATGTAATAACAAGTTAGGTTCTTGAAACTTGTAATCAGGAAAGAATGAGGATAAAGAACCCTGTTCATAACCTTTTTTTATCCTAGCAGCCTAACAGGATCCATTTGTGCTTTTATTCTTTTTCATATACTTATTTGATTGATGACAAACTTTTTCACAGAAGTCATTAAGTGCATATGTTAAACAGGAGTATCCTGAGAGTAGAACAACTTGACATCATAAATGCAAGGTTGCATACATGGAATGGCATGCTCTAATGAGTTCCATCTATATGATAAACAGGTTGAAAAATCAACAGAACTGGATAATCCTGGAAATTAGATTCTGCATTGTTAATTTTGAATGGTTAACTTTTACAAAAACAATTGGATGAATTCTATTGATCCACTACTCAGAAGTCCCCTGATCATGATGATTTTAGATACAAAGCACACATTCAAATATGTGTGAGTGTTTTTTTTTCCCCAAAGACCGCTCTCATCCCCTTATGTTGAAATAGTGCATTTTTTTAAAGTCCAACCAATATGGTTTGAATCCAGATAAACAGAAATGAAAAAAAATCAAAATTTTTACTATTCTTTAAATTTTCTAGGATAAGATAATGACAGGAATAATGCGCTAGAAATACTATTAAAATCAACTTTTTAGTTCAGAAATTTTTTTATCAAATTCATTCTTTGATTTCTAACCTGTACAAATTCGGTGATCCTAACACGACAAATGCCCCTTATAGAAACTAATGCTCCAATCTCTAATTTCTCGACCTGAAAAAAAAAGAAAGGAGATCAGCCATGAAATACTTGTTACATTTTGATTTGATTGCCAGCTTAAGTTTCGAATCTCACATTCTCTATGACAACCAAACAACCATATTTAGCAGCAAATGATGCTCCAGCTGATGGTCCAACTACATGAACTGGTTGCAACACAAAATGCACGAAAAGCTTCTTTGTTTTAACCAAGGCCTGCAATGAAATAGAATTAAAGCAGTAAATCAAAAACAATTATTTCATAGTTAATACTGCTATTAGTAAGAAATTGTTGCTGTTCTTGCTGTTATTACTACTAATAGTACACTTTTAAATGGATATATTATCCTACTGGGGAAAGACATATTACTGCTGACATCGCCTATGGCGAAAAGGTCAAATGAACTCAAAATAAATGTGTAGTAACATGGTGATATTATCTGAATGGCCAATGTAAAATAAAATGCCAAAAAGAAAAAAAGGGAAAGAAAATTTAACAGACATGTCCATGTTTAGCAATTATTTCAATGTCAAATATTTTTGTACTCCTTTGAAAACAATAAGGTTTCAAGGATCTCATTTGCACAGAATACCACCACAGAGAGCCTCTAAGTATAATTCACATGCAGCATTTGAAGGGCTTTTGCTCTAACCAGGCTATACAGTGGACAGGCATCAGCTTTATGGTTTCTACCTTAGCTCACAGCAGTGCATGATAAGAGATTTAGTCTATTAGAACAGCAGAAAAAAAAATTTCAGAGTTTTTGACATCTACCAAACAACGTTGTTGAGTCAGTGGAACACAAGAGCATTATTAATTGAAGTGATTTTTGATAATTCCATGAATCACGCCATTACATAAAGGAAATTCACTTGAATTAGGCCACTGCAAATTTGAAAAACTTTTACATCAAATTATCATGATTCCATGAAGTCTCTGAACCTCTTTACATAAAAAAAATAAAAATTGTAATCATGATTTATGGAATCAAGGATGCATTTCATGACAAGACAACACATAAAATTATATTACATAAGGAATTTGATCTAGGATTCCTAACTCATATGGCTCAAATACATGATTAAATTTGACAAAAAATGACCTTCCGTAAAAAAAACTCTAAGCTGTAAGAAGTTATTTAGAAAACTTCAACTTCAAACGAAGTTTGTTCAGATTCACCTGATTAATAGATTCACTGTTGTTCGGGTGTAATGCATTATGTTATCCTTCAAGCAAGACACCAAATAATCTTTTCATGAACTAGAAATTGTGGCCAAGAGCAAAGCTCACCTGTGATGGTGTGATGGAGGTATAAAAAAACTCAAATTAAACAAATACAAATTTGGTTCTTCTGTGCAAAGAGATCTGAAAATCTTAGTTCATAGGTGCCTAAGGGAGAAGTGGAAAAGAACCACGGACATAAAACTTTCAGCCCGTTGTCCTCGACAGTTTCTAATTACAGCATAACAAACTCTGAAATTTATTATGTTGATTTGTAACTTATTTGAACACAGGAAAAAAGAAAGAAAAAGAAAGTTCAAGTAGTTCTCGTTAGCAATTTTATGAGTATGATATGACAAAATAATTTTTAAACAGCATACAAAGGAAAAATTTCACTCTAGATTTTTTTTTTGGTAAACAAAATTTCACTCTAGCTGAACTTTTCCTAATATTAAATGTCAAAATAATTTGATGGACATCAATGTACTTACCCTAATGCACGGAATCCTCTACAGAGTCTGAACAAATCATTATATTATGAATTTGAAAATCAAAAGTTACTATCCCAGGACCCAGACCCAAAAATCTACAGTCATGATGTTAACCTTCTCTGGGGAAAAGGAAAATGTACTGGAATTTCATGTTGCATAATCTCATGAACTCACTCCATCAGGCATGATATGATGGGGACAAATACATGAGTGAGGTAAAACAAAAAATACCTCTTCCAGTAACGCTAGCAACTTTGCTTCATATAAATGCAATGTCTTAATCTCTGATGGAACAAGAACCTGTAATTATTCAAAAAGGAAAAATTAAGGAAAAATTATGGAGAATTCGAAACTTCATAAATTTGCCACATATTAGTCCTTAATAATGAGATGCAGTCAATACATTGGATCAATTTCTTCTTGAAACATGCAGATTAAATCCATTGTTTATCAATTGTGTAAAATTGCTTTTTTTTCCGCTTTAGAAGCCCTGAGAAAATCAGAGCAACACAGCAAAACACAACATTTGGAGCTCTCTCATCTCAAAATAAAAGGTAAAAAAGCACCCCAAATTTATTAATTTTAGCCTTTTCAATGTGCAAAAGAAAAAGTGAACTTTTATAGACAAAATTTCCTAAGAAAAATATCAACAATAGTTGGTTTGATGAAGATTATCATGAAACAAATCTTAGAAAGTTGAAGATTTCAATATTATGTCCTAGAGATAGTTAAGATCATATTTATGGCTACATTGGCATCCATCCAAGTGTTAATTTGATGGTCTGACTAATACATTGGCATCCATCCATTATACATTTTCAGCACGTTGTATCTCCATTGGAAATTTACAATCTTAAGCATATATTTCAATAACCTGGGGATCAGAACTTGTCAGATGAGACACCAAACAGAAAAGAATATAGGATGAGAGGGATCAGTTCAGATTGTCCATAAATCCATGAACAAATGCCCCAAACCACCGGATACAAAAGTCATAACTGGAAACCAAAAGATAAATAAATAAACAAAAGTCAGATCATCAATTAGCCATTAACCAAGTCAAGCCAAGTTAGCACACAAAATTTAGTGCAAAATATAAATTCCAACCTGAGTTGAGTAAACATGCTAGTTGGGCAGGCAGGTTCAACTATTGCTACTTCTAGTCATTATTCTGCTTCAGAAAGTAGGGCATTGAGTTTAAAATTTTATAGAGTTCATATATGCTTTTGTTAGGTTTTAGACTTTCAAGGCACTCATATGGGAATGGTGAACAAGTTCACATCTAGGTTCAAGTCATAAAGTATTAATTTCCAATAAGAGAGAGCATGAAATAGTAATAGAATCGCATCGTTTGAATCTCTTTTTCTGATAATTCTGCCAGAGCCTACCCTTTCCGATTGTTGATAAAATAACAAATGAGATAGCAAGAATAAACAAAAAACAGAGATACGCCAAAATTCACAAGGAAAACTCCTTCGTATTTCACTGTAATGATACGAACCAGTCAGCGGACCAAATTAACAAAAGTAAAATTAAATTAATCAAACCGATAAAATCCAAACCTCGTATAAAGAACAAAAGAAATCGAGAATTGAACCATTTCACCTCGTGCGATTCAAACGGAAGAAGCGGGAGTTCTAAGGAACACACATCCAGCGACGAATTGCAGCGTTTCTGAACTCGGTTAAGATTACGGGAGAGGATGGTTTGCGGAGAATTGGACGGAAGGAAAGGAGATAAATAAAATGAGTTTCTGGGAGCGGATCTGAGATTAGGGTTTCGAATTGGAGAAAGATTAGGAAGATGGTGAAGAAGCGTTGAGG
Organism: Buxus sempervirens; assembly: GCA_947561395.2. Classification (NCBI taxonomy): domain Eukaryota; kingdom Viridiplantae; phylum Streptophyta; class Magnoliopsida; order Buxales; family Buxaceae; genus Buxus; species Buxus sempervirens. The sequence goes on along the minus strand of OX387184.1, from coordinate 52,782,633 downwards.
GACTCGGATTTAGTATTCTGCAGCTCATGGGATATGGTTTCTTTTTTTGATTCCTTCTGTGTTTTATCCAGTGAATCAGCTCCAACGGTCAAGAAGAGGCACATATATGTACGCTAATTCGTGGCAAATTATGAAAACACACATTTGTAAAGGGCTTTTTCATCCATATCCCCACGTTATATTATATTTTTATTTATACCCTCTTATTTTTAGTATTTATATTTATATCTCTCCATTTAGTATAATAGTTGTGGTCAATATCCCCGAGTCCCCAACATTAAAGTCCTTAACTTTTGTTCTTTGTTTTTGTTAAATAACTACTGTAACCTTCTATGAAATAAAAAAAAAATATATTTTGTATTTACTCTCCTATACTATTTTATATTTTTATTTATGTCCTTGTATATCTATACCTTAAGTTTAGAGCTGGCAAAATGCGAACCGACCCAATGGGTCAACCCGAGTTAAACGGGTTTGGGTTGACCCGTTTATTAATTGGGTTGGGGTTTCCCCAACCTGCTAGTAATCGGGTCAACCCGATTATGACCTAGCAACCCGACGGGTAACCCGATTAAAAAAATATTGACAAAAGTGTCCTGTCCCGACCTGATTAAACCCAACCCGACCCAAACCCGGTACAACATGATCCAATTAACCCCCCAACCCTATTTTAATCATATTTTTTGAAAAATAAAAAATAAAAAATAATAAACGGGTTGGGGGTTTTCCAACCTGCCTTAATTTAGTCCAACCCGACCCCGACCCGATCAACCACCAACCCGATTATGACCCGACCCGTTTCTAGCTCTACTTAAGTTACTAATATTAATTTACTTAATTTATAATTATTTATTAGCCTAGCCATGTAATATTTAGCTATTTAAAATTGGACAAACCAATTCAGATTTGCCTTGTAAGTTTTATTTTATAGAAGGTTATTTTAGACATTTAATAAAAATAAACAACAAATTTAATGAAATTTTTAACGTTAGGAGTATAAGTGCAATGATTATGCTAAATGGAAGAACATAAATATAAATATTAAAAAAGAGAGGATATAAATACAAATATATCATAATTTAGGGGTATAGATGCAAAAAGCCCATTTGTAAATGTTTATGTGCGGTCCACGTAGGAAAACACTCCACGTTAGAAGCAAGAGTCCAAATTGCATGCCATTCCTCGCTTTATATATGAGTATAGATATATACCCAAAAAAGAAAAAAAAGAAAAAACTGTTCACTCCTCCAATGGCTTAAAAATTGTTAAAAGAAATTTGTTTTTTGAAATTTAATAAAAAGGGACCAAGTTAACCATATTAAAATATAAGATATTAGGTCATTGTAAGGATATTTTGGAAAAAAAAAATTTGACTATGTATTTAGCATGCTTTTCAAGGGACCGCTTCCCATTATATATCGTATAAATTAATGGGTGTCGGTATGTTTAGTACTGGATGTATCTATATAGTTGATAAAGGATAGGAGTAATTGTTTTGAATAAGGACTTGAAAATTGTTAGACTAGTTTTTTTTTTTTGAAAGTGAAAAAAAAAAAATCAAGCTATTCCCATATACAAGTTTGTTTTGGAGAAAAATGTTTAGCGATGCTCCAAATAAAGTAACGGGTATTTTATGAGATCCATATGTCAAGCCAAAATCTCCTAATGTGTTCTTTATCTGATAATGTAGATATAAAAATGGGCGGTTTGGTGTATTTGGGTCGACCCCTTGTTCAAGCCAACTTAGACATCCATGAAGAGCACAATTTTACCTTTTTCCTCCAATTTTCCTTAATCAATGCATCTTTATGAGAAACCCATATAATAAACAATAACAAGAATCTATAACGACCATATAATAAACGAAAGATAACTTTATGAACGTCATTTTTATTGGTAATAGATCCGGGTCTTTTCGCTTCTTGGTTTCGATTGGCACCCTGAGTCCTGGTACCAAACCCTTGACAACCAGTCTTGGTAGTTGATAACCAAACCCAAACTGAGTTTTTGGATCTTGTATGCAATAAAATAATAAAAATAAATTTATTTTTATAGTGAAATTATTTTTTATACATAATAATTTGATTAACAAGTTCTATAACAAAGTTGACGATACCCAAAAAGTCTAAATAACCGAATTCTTAATGAAGTGGTTATAGAAAATCAAAATTAAACTCAATTATGTAAGCTAATATATTTAATATCTACCTAATCTAATATGTAATCTATATTATATTATTATATTTAAGGTGAGAAGGCCCTTGGGAAGTGTGCCAAAAAAATTTACAACTTCCCCAAAATGCCTATTCCTTGCGAGATTGGGTTTCAATAATATAGGGTTCTACATGGCTAAACTCTGTATTTTCGTTTAAAACCCAATCAGTTTGTAATTGTTCCCCCATTTTATCCTCTCCTCGTACCCTCTCTCTACGTGCAATATTGCACGTGCACCATTGCTAGTATATCTAATAGAGAGAGAAAAGGGAGAAAAAGAGACAGAGTTAGTGTAGTAAATCGAAACTAGATGTAGAGAGGACTCTGATACTTCTAAGATTTAGAGAGCAAATTGAATTGCTAAATTAGATTAGGTAAGCGTCATTTCAAAAAGCTAGGACTTTGATATATTTTAAGATTAGAGAGCGAATGGTGTTCCCAATTTAGATTAGGTAAGTGTCATTCCAAAACCTCAAGCGACGTATTTGTAGTTTGAAAGGTCGGTGGCAGGTTTCAGTAAAAAAGGAGGAAAATTATGAAAAGGGTTGGCCTATACTTACAAAAAGAGTCCATAAAAATTCTATTATGCAGAAAACGGCCACTTTTAAAAAAAATTTACGATATATTTGCCTATACATCCTCTTGATTTTACTATTTGTATTTATATACCTTTATCTTGAATAATTCTTGTATCCCTATATGATGCACTCGTATCCCACATAGAATACGCTTAAATTCCATGTAGGATGCACTGTACTAGTAACCCATATAAGGAAGTTTGTATTCCACATATAATGCGTTTTGTTCCAAGTAAAATGATCGTTTAATTTAATTATTTTTGAAAAGTGATACTGTAATTTAATTATTCCTAAAAATGATATTTTTTTTTGGAAATAAGTTTTTGATAGACTCTTTTCGTCAATACGGGCCAAAATTTGAAATTGAACCTGTAGACACCCCAAATTGCACTACAAAATGAGAAAATAATAAAAACATGTAATTCAAGCTTAAAACAAGTAAAAAATGCATAAAAACTGACTAAGCAGACTTTGCCCGTATTTCCTTCACGGACCCGTCGCGCCCGAAAATTCTCTACGGTCAGGCGCGCCCGTAGTAACTATACGGTCACCATTGGACCGTAGTGCATTCACGGTCACTAAAGACACGTGCGAGTTTTGTCCTTCTCTCGATTTCCGAGCTTTATCTTTAGTCCAATATATCTCTAAATGAGCGAATTACGTATTTTATTCGCTGAAGTCACCTTGGTTGGCTATGGATGGGCACGATCTTGTATTTAAGTCAAACTGAAACTCTATCTTGCCAAACCCTGGACCAACCATACCCCTGTGCTTGCCTATAAATAGAGGTGAGATTCTCAAGCAAAAGACCACGAAATTTTGAAGAATCAAAAGCTCCAAGAGAAGGAAAGGAATCCCTGCTGCTCTGCCTGCTCAATCCAGGTAAGTCCCCTATCCTTTTTTATTTTCTGTCTTCAATTCTAGAAGTAATAGGATCATCTCTATTGCTGTAGAATAAGGCCATATCTATTTTGTATCCCTAAACTTGTCTCCAAGTACCTCAAGGGTCTCTCTAGCCGTAAAACGTGAAGAGAGAACTAGGGGAAAGGGGAACAGGTGGATCCCTAGAATAGAACCCCATATCTGTTTTTTTTCCTTTTTCTAGAATAAAACCTGTGATTGTGTTTGTGTACCCAAACCTATCTCTAAGTACCTCAAGAGTCTCTCTAGCCGTAAAACGTGAAGAAAGAACTAGGGGAAAGGGGAACAGGTGGATCCGTAGGGTAGACCCCCATGTGCTCTAATTTGTGAGATGTGGCTGTTTTAAATATCCTGATCATGTTTTAATGCTTTTTATGATATATCTGAATGAATAACATGAATCTATGATGTTTATAGCATGAGATCCCCACTTTTTGATAAAATTTGGATTTTTGCCACTTTTGCACCTACAGCACTGTTTTCGTGATTTTTGTGATCTTAGGCTAAGATCTTGGATTTATCATGATCAATATGATAGATCTGAATCTAGAAGCCTGAAAATAAATTCTAGGGTTTCATGAGATGATTTTTAAATTGTTTTTCATTATTGAGAAAAGACCCTACGATCTAAATTCTCCCATTTTGGTGTTTTTCATCAACGTGGGTATTTTTGGTTTTTATTTTCTGATTTAATGTGAAATTTGGGCTTTATCTATGTCCTGGACTATTCAAGTTCAATTTTGAAATATTTTATAAAAATCATATTTTTCTAGATTTCTAGAATTTGACTTGAAGCCAGATTTTTGGATTTTTCACTTTAAATTGATTTGATTGGATTTTATCTCAATTTTATTTTGATCATGAAACCTAGGAATAGTATGATCATATTTGAAGATTCTGGATCAATCAGACTATTCATCTGAAAAACCATATATTTTTCCCTTTTTTGTGATTTTTCCTAATTTTTATAGCAAGCTTTTTCCTTTATTTTAAACATGAACAATACCTGGCAACCACCTTGTGTGGATGAATGGGGGTGCTTAACACCTTCCCCTGTTCATAACTTAATCCCCTTACCCATCTCTGGTTGTTTTTTTTTAGGAGAGATATTTTGCCCTAAAATTGCTTTTTGTGCTTATTTGATATTTTGGTGTCCATTCACACATAAATTGAATGGTGGCGACTCTTTGTTTTATAATCCCTTGTGATGATTGAGGAAATCATGAAATTGTTTTTTTCCCATGTCTCACAACTGGCGACTCTGCTGGGGACTTGTGGATTTGAGCCTTTTGGTGTTTTAGTTCATGTTTTTTATATTTTTGGATTTGTTTGCTATTTTGTGTTCTTAAGCATGTTGAGTATGTTTTAAATCTGAATTATTGCTCAAGAATTTATGGGGGTAGAAACATGCTTAATTTTGATTTATAGGATTGTTTCTACAAACATGCGTAGGGGAGGTCCGTTTTGCTGAATCATGCTTATTTCTTGCTATAGCATGTTTTAATTTTCAGCATGATCTCCATGATGATTTTGGGTGTATAACATGATCATATGTTTGCATGATAGATGATTTTTTTTATGAGCATGTTTTAGGTGCTATAGGATTGCTTTATTTACTTTAAATATGCTTTCCTATTATGCCTTGGTTTGTTTATGCATGGCTGCGAAAAGAGTGGCAAGGGTTTGGGACGTTGTGAATGCACCCTATTTTTACAATGCACTGTGCACCTTTTACTTTTACACAGCCTACCCTTAACCTATAGGAAGTTGAACCCGAATGTGTGTAGCTTGGCGCAACGAGGTCGATACTTCGGAAAGCGAAAGTGAAAACATTCACCTTAGAACTTTGAGCTAATGATGTGATGATAATGTGGATCTGGGATTCTAGTCATCACTAGGCTTGAGTGCTAAGTTGCCATTAAGCCAAAACCCAAAACCCCTACGCTTGAAGGTGGAGTTACACGTTTTTGGCTAAAGTATACAATTACGTGGGGATATGGGTTTGTATGATTGAGGGAAGGCCATATGCATGGCTTACAAACCAGGGCATAATGCGGATGCCATATTGAAGGTAAACAAGGTAACAAGGTAATCTTATTGTTTTGCATTATTTTCATGTCATAAGGGTGTCATGGTACCCATTGGTTCGGGATAAAATTGGTCCTAAAATTTACATGTTTTTAAAATTGGTGCAGCCCATAGGAAGAGTCTCTAACTCTGTTTAGAATCAATCCTACCCAATGTTCATACAAGAGGAAACAAAAGGGTACCAAATTCTTGAGTGTGGTGTCAATTTGGAGGGTACATGTGCCTTCCTAAGCATGTGTTTTAGCAAAAAGGCCAAGGTCCACTTTGGGACAGTTTAGAAGCCTTGCACTGGGTGAACCGTATGTTTGGATGAGCAATGAAAGTGATCAAACCATGTAAAAACTGGAAACACATAACAGGGTTCCGTAAAACCGCATTTAGTACATGGGCTGGGCTTGCCCGTATTGGTTATACGGGCTAGGCTCGCCCGTGGATTGCATACGGTCACAGCTTGCTCGTAATTTGAATACGGGCACGGCTGGACCGTACTGTGTATACGGTTTTCTCGGAATATTCAACTTTAATCAGTTTTTTCCACTAAAATCTTCCTTTAACCTTTAATGATAAAGGGAAACAAGTTTGAATAAAATGCTTCAAAAAAAAAAAAAAAAAAAAAAACAAACAAACAAACAAAATAATTAAAAGAAAAAAAGGTGAGAGAAAGGTTCCTTGGGCTTCTGAAAGCCTTTGAATTTCAAACTTTTTCAAAACTCTTGGGCCTCTGAAAGCCTTTGAATTTCAGATTTTTCAAAAAAATTCCTCGGGCCTCTGAAAGCCTGTGAATTTCAGACTTTTTCTCAAAAAACTCTTGGGCCTCTGAAAGCCTTTGAATTTCAGATTTTTCAAAAATCCTGGGCCTCTGAAAGCCTTTGAATTTCAGAACTTTCCTTTGAATTTCAGACCTTTTCCTTTTGGGCCTCTGAAAGCCTTTGAATTTCAGAACTTTTGGGCCTCTGAAAGCCTTTGAATTTCAGACCTTTATCTTTTGGGCCTCTGAAAGCCTTTGAATTTCAGAACTTCTGGGCCTCTGAAAGCCTTTGAATTTCAGATCTTTATCTTTTGGGCCTCTGAAAGCCTTTGAATTTCAGAATTTCTGGGCCTCTGAAAGCCTTTGAATTTCAGACCTTTCCCTTTTGGGCCTCTGAAAGCCTTTGAATTTCAGAACTTTTGGGCCTCTGAAAGCCTTTGAATTTCAGACTTTTTTCAAAATATCCCTGGGCCTCTGAAAGCCTTTGAATTTCAGACTTTCATCAAAACATCCCTGGGCCTCTGAAAGCCTTTGAATTTCAGACTTTCATCAAAAATCCTGGGCCTCTGAAAGCCTCTGAATTTCAGACCTTTTCCAAAAATATCCCTGGGCCTCTGAAAGCCTTTGAATTTCAGACCTTTCATCAAAAAACCCCGGGTCTCTGAAAGCCTTTGAATTTCAGATCTTTCTCTCTTTTGTGGGACCTGTTGGAAGCCCTAGAATATTCCAACAATTCAAAAAAAAAAAAAAATCCAAACTCGTGTTCACCCAGCTTGCACATAGGCATTCCTAGACATGTGAATGAGATTAAATTGGCACTAATATTTTCTTTTTATCCAGGTACCAATACACTCGCAATCATAGCTCCTGTAACCAGATCAAGAGCTCGAGCCATGAATCCCATTGAAGATGAAGTTGATGCTCCTCATCCAGATGTTGTTCTACTCCAAGAACAAGTGGCAGGACTAGCCCGAATGCTAGAGAACATACTGTCAGTACAGGCCCAACAAGTGCAGGCCCAACAAATGCAGGCCCAGAACCAGGCATCCACATCCAACCCTGCACCTCCACCCCCAGTCAATATTCCACCTCCAGTGCAACCAACTCCTGAACCCGTCTATGAACACACCCCTGAACCTATACTGACCAGGGATGAGACAGCTGAGACAAACAAGGCTAAGGAAAAGGAAAGGATAAGGGAAGAGGTTGAAAGAAAGTTCATGCATAAGCTAGAAATGATCCAAGATGAACTAAGGGAAGTCCAAGGGGTAAACAACTTTGGAGGCACCAATTTTGAAGACCTGTGCCTATACCCCAATGTTAACCTGCCGGCTAAGTTTAAGTGCCCAGACTTGGACAAGTATGATGGCACTGGTTGCCCCATGAGCCACCTAAAGTTGTATTGCGGTGCCCTATGCCAGTTCGGGCAGGATGAGGGTATCTTGATCCAACTTTTCCAAAGGAGCCTAACTGGAACCGCATTAAGATGGTTCGCCACTCTGGACCATGGAAAGATCAAAAGTTGGAAGGACCTAGCCGATGCCTTCCTGGCTCAATACCGGTTCAATTCAGAGATCATGCCAGATAGGTATGACGTCATGAGAATGAGCAAGGGAAGGGATGAGACTGTAAGGCAATATGCCAAGAGGTGGAGGGAGACGGCCTCCCAAGTCAGGCCACCCATGCTAGAACAGGAAATGATTTCTACTTTCATAAGCACTTTGGGTCAACCATTCTACAGCCACTTGGTGGGTCAGACCACCACTAATTTTGCAGTTTTGGTTCAAGTGGCCGACCGAATTGAGGACGGAATAAGGTCAGGTAAGATAATTGACCACTCTGCCATGGTTAGTCTGCAAGACCCTAATCAGAAGAAAGGAAGCGGGATAAAAAAGAATGGGAACAAGAAGGAGGGTGAGGTAAACATGGTACAGCCACCATCTGGCCCTAACAAGCCCATACAAATCAACGTACCTGCACATTTTCCTACCCCACCGGCGTCATCATCCCAGGCCCCCATGAGGGTTAATGTTCCAACAGCACCTTCAGACCAAAAAAGGGTTTTTACCAAAGAGGAAAAGGATGCCTATTTTGCAGCAAGGAGAAATAGGGTTTTTACCTCTATTCCAATGACTCCCTCTCAATTGCTGCCCACTTTATTGCAAGGAGGGTATATCACCTTAAGAGAACCTAATCCGAATGCATCTAAGGGGAGAAATTTTGACCCCTCCACCACTTGTGATTACCATATGGGTGCACCTGTGCACCCTACCGACAAGTGCTGGCCTTTGAAACATGCCATTCAGGACTTACTGGACCAGAATACCCTGTCTTTCAATACAGGGGCTCCCAATCCTCCAAGAACCGATATTGGACAAAACCAACTGCCCCAGCATCACGGGGCAGGCCCATCTAATGTCATAGGAGTCATCTCTTCTGACAAAATAACCTTTGACCCATCTCAATTAATTGCTCCCATAGGGACAACGGTCAAAGTATATTTTGACAGGAGAAGTGAAGGCAAAGAAATAAATATGATTTCAAAGGGGAATGATAGTGCTGCAAAGAACATTAGCTTGTCTTTGGACCGGGTCTCATCCCTCATAGCCCAGATGAACATCGCCAAGCCACCTTTGGTCATTAATTACAATCCATCCACTTTTACTCCGCCCATTCAGTCTAAGCCACCATTGGTCATAAATTGTGACCCCTTTAGTGCATCAGTCACTTCTGCAAACCCCCAACCAAAACAACTTCCTCCATTGGTTGTTAATGTTCCTATTACTCAGACTTCCATCGCCAAGCCCAAACTTCCCCCATTGGTGGTGAATGTCCCCAAGCCTTCCTACTCTGAATCGGTTGTACCATGGAACTACAGTGAAGCATTTACCACTACATGCCCTGCAGCTGAAAGCAAGGAAGAAGTAAACCTCATGATGAGGTCAGGGAAATGTCTAGGGATGGAAGAAAAACAAAAAGAAACAGAGAAGGAGAAAGAAGGAGAAAAAAATAAAGGAAAGACCAAGGTAGGGGAAGAGGCCCCTCAGGTAACTAACAGTGAGGCTGCTGACCTCATTAAGGTAATAAAAAAGAGTGAGTTCAATGTCATTGAGCAGTTGAACAAAGTCCCTGCCCAGATCTCAATTCTGGGATTATTGTTAAATTCCGAAAAACATAGGGACTCCTTGTTAAGGATACTCCAGGGGGCCCATGTGCCTAAAAGTATTGAACCAGACCAACTAGGCCGGATGGTTGGTCAAATTTTATCCCATAATGTCATAACCTTTTCTGAAACTGAAATTAGTCCAGCAGGGTACCATCATGTAGACCCATTGCACATAGCTGTACTCAGTAAGGGTTGCATGATAGCCCGGGTCTTGATTGACAATGGGTCAGCCCTCAATGTCTGCCCGTTAGTAACCTTTGTTAAGCTCAATCTGGAGCGAAACAAAATAAAACAAAATGGAAGAATTATAAGAGCGTTTGACAGCTCTAAAACACACTCCCTAGGGGAGGTTGAACTGCCGGTCACAATTGGACCGTATATTTTCAACGTCACATTTGAAGTGATGGATATACTTGCAGCCTTCAACCTACTCCTAGGAAGGCTGTGGATTCATACGGCTAGGGTTATACCATCTACCCTTCACCAAAGAGTCAAGTACATTAGAGGGCAAAAGGTGATTACCGTCCTGGCCGAAAACTTGGTTGCCCCCATGTGGTCCCCTGATGTACCCTGTATTAACATGGAAATGACTGCTGATAAGATGACATTTCACTCTTTCCAATTTGAAGCTGTGAATTATATACCTGGGGGGTATAAGGAAAAAGAAGGAAAATTGACCTGTGCTGAAAAATGGTCAAAAATGTGCTAGAAAAGTACCATTTTCACCCTGGAAAAGGTCTGGGGGTTAACCTACAAGGAAGGATAGAACCAGTACAGGTTAAGAAGATGGTTCACAGAGCCGGGTTGGGGTCTAAGCCAAGGAAATGGAGAAGACAGGGGCAGATAGAAGCTATGAAATTCCCGCACATCAGGGAAACTTTTCCTAAGCTGTCCCACATGATTCAGCTATCTCCTCCTGAGGATCAGGCCAAACCTCCATACTACAATGTCAACCCATTCCAGAAACCCAAACCCTCCACAATACAACCATATGTTCCACCTCCACCTCCACAAGCATCTGGTGGGCCTGGGCCACAAGCAGAACAGGAGCAGGACTTTTCTAAGAACGTAGGGGCATTCTTTGCCATGACAGAAGGCAATCAAGAAAAAGTAGCAGAGGAGCTACCTTTTATTGATTGGGCTGCAGTAGAAGTTCCATCTGGAACTGGCCCTACAGAAGAAACAGGCGATGCAACGCACCCAGTATTGGTGATCTCTGATGCAGACCATGAGCTTGAGGAGCAGGCTTGTATCCCTGCCCCAGATTCTTTCATTCTGAATAATTGGGAGGAAACTCCCCTTACTTTTGAAGCCGCGTTTGTTTGGCAAACAGACATGGCTTCCAAAAAAAAAAACTCCATTAGTGGAATGCCCTTTTCCTGAAGGTTTTAATGAGCCTTCGTCTTCAGGGAAAGATTTTGTAGAAGGTTATCAAAAAACACAAAAAGATTTTCCATTTTTTTCTAGAAAAGATAAAGCTTTCAAAAAAGTCCAAACCATTTATGAACCATATAAGCAAACGGAATTGGATCAGGATGAGTATGACTTCGACCTTGAGCTCGACTTTGACCTAATGGGGGTTGAAGAAGAGACCGAGGACGAAGAAGACGACGTTCCAAAAGAAATCACATATCAATTAGAGCGTCATGAAAAGGGGGTCCAATCCAATATTGAAGAGACCATATCAATAAACCTAGGGACCGAAGATGACCCAAAAATAGTGAAGATTGGGGTATGTCTATCTGAGGTACAGCGGGATGAAATGATACGATTTTTGACTGATTATGAAAATGTGTTTGCATGGTCGTATCGGGATATGCCGGGGTTAGACACAGATATGGTGGTGCACAGGCTACCCATTCTACCAGATGCCAAGCCAGTTAAGTAGAAACTGAGAAGGTTAAAACCTGAATGGACGCTAAAGGTCAAAGATGAAGTGGTTAAACAATTCCAAGCCGGATTCTTAGTAGTTTCCACATACCCCGAATGGCTTGCAAATATAGTGCCAGTACCAAAGAAGGATGGAAAGGTCAGAATATGCGTAGATTATAGAGATTTGAATAAGGCAAGTCCAAAGGATGACTTTCCACTTCCACACATAGACATCTTGGTGGATAACACCGCTGTACATAGTCTATTCTCATTCATGGACGGCTTTTCTGGTTATAATCAGATCAAGATGGCTAAGGAAGACCAAGAGAAGACAGCCTTTATCACCCCTTGGGGTACCTTCCACTACACTGTCATGCCATTTGGACTTAAGAACGCTGGGGCAACCTACCAGAGGGCTATGATAGCCTTATTCCATGATATGATCCATAAGGAGATGGAGGTCTATGTGGATGATATGATAGCCAAATCATGTGAAGAAGAAGACCACTTGATCAACTTGAAGAAGGTATTTGACCGGCTTAGGAAATACAGTCTAAGGCTTAACCCTGCGAAATGTGTCTTTGGGGCTACATCAGGAAAATTGTTGGGCTTTATAGTAAGCAGAAGGGGAATTGAGATTGACCCAGCTAAAGCTAAAGCCATCATTGAAATGCCATCACCTAGAACCGAGAGGGAAGTTCGGGGTTTTCTTGGAAGGATTCAGTACATAAGCCGGTTCATAGCACAGCTCACCGCTATCTGTGAACCAATTTTCAAACTTCTAAGAAAGAATAACCCGACAGTCTGGAATAATGATTGCCAAGAAGCCTTTGACACAATAAAGGAGTATTTATTGAACCCACCTGTGCTAGTACCACCCACTCCAGGAAGACCATTGATTCTATACTTGTCAGTTTTGGAGACATCAATGGGGTGTGTCTTAGGACAGCATGACGATACAGGCAGAAAGGAGAGGGCGATTTACTACCTGAGTAAGAAATTTACAGAATATGAAGCAAAATATTCCCCTCTAGAAAAGACTTGTTGTGCTTTAGTATGGGCAACTCAGAGACTAAGGCACTATTTCCTTAGTTATTCCACCTTATTGATATCCCGCATGGACCCTTTGAAGTATCTATTTGAGAAACCGGCTTTAACTGGCAGAACAGCAAAGTGGCAGTTGTTACTCTCTGAATTTGACCTCACCTATATCACACAAAAGGCCTTTAAGGGTCAAGCCATTGCAGATCACTTGGCTGCACACCCTTTACCAGAATACCAACCCTTAAAGACCAACTTCCCTGATGAGGCAATCCTGTTTGCTGAAGAGGAAGAAGGTGAAAGCTCTTGGCAAATGTTCTTTGATGGGGCCGCCAATATGAATGGAAATGGAATAGGGGCTATTTTGATCAAGCCAGATGGGGCACATATCCCAATCGCAGTGAAGTTAAGGTTCCAATGCACAAACAATATAGCAAAGTATGAAGCATGCATAATCGGGTTGCAAGCTGCCTTAGACCATGAAGTAGAGGAACTTGACGTATATGGGGATTCGAGTCTTATCATCTTCCAAACAACTGGTGAATGGAAAACCAAGGATCAAAAATTGATCCCCTATCACTAGTATTTGGAAGAAATAAGCACTAAATTTACTCGAATTTCCTTCAATTATATGCCAAGGGCCAAAAACCAGTTTGCGGATGCTCTAGCAACATTGGCTTCAATGGTCAGTATGCCAGAAGGGGTTGATATTAGACCATTGGAAATTGAAGTCAGAGATGAACCAGCTTATTGCCTTGTTCTAGAAGAAACCCCAGAAGAAGAGGTACCATGGTTTCAAGATATTAAGAACTTCTTAAGTAATCGGAGTTTGCCAGAAAATGTCACTTCTACAGAGAAAAGAACAATACAAAGATTGGCAGGACAGTTCTTACTAAGTGGTGGGTAGTTGTACAAAAGATCACATAATGATATACTACTTAGATGTGTTGCCAAGACCGAGTCAGAAAGGCTAGTCGAAACGGTACATGGAGGAGTGTGTGGACCCCATATGAATGGGCATATGCTTGCCAAGAAGATTCTGCGATTGGGATATTACTGGTCGACTATGGAACATGATTGCTATATACACGTCAAAAGGTGTCATTTATGCAAAGTGTACGCGGATAACAAGAATGCACCCCCAAGAGAATTACACAGTATGACATCTCCGTGGCCTTTCTCCATGTGGGGTATAGACGTCATTGGAATGATCTCTCCAAAGGCATCAAATGGACATAGGTTTATACTTGTAGCAATTGATTACTCCACCAAGTGGGTAGAGGCAGCTTCATATGCAAACATTACAAGTAGCCACGTTTTGAAATTCTTGAAGCACAATATCATTTGTCGCTACGGTTTGCCAAGTGCCATAGTAACAGACAATGCTTCAAACCTTAAGAACAAAGACATGAGGAAGATGTGTGAACAGTTTCAAATTACCCACCACAAGTCAGCTCCGTATAGACCAAAGATGAATGGGGCAGTGGAAGCAACAAATAAGAATATAAAGAAGATCATTCAGAAGATGGTAGTGAGTTTTAAAGATTGGCATGAAATGCTGCCACTTGCTCTACATGCTTACAGAACCTTGATTCGAACTTCTACAGGGGCAACCCCGTACTCTTTAGTATATGGAATGGAAGCGGTTTTACCAGTGGAAGTAGAAATACCTTCACTAAGAGTGCTAATGGAAGCTGAATTAGAAGAAGCTGAATGGATACAATCAAGACATGATCAACTCAATCTAATAAAGGAAAAACGATTAAAAGCGCTTTGTCATAGCCAATTGTATCAGAAGAGAATGGCCAGGGCTTACAATAAGAAGGTGAAGCCCAGAACTTTCCAAGAAGGAAATTTAGTATTGAAGAAAATTTTACCTTTTTTGGAAGATCCTCGTGGAAAGTTTAAACCAAATTGGGAAGGGCCTTATGTGGTCAAGAAGGTCCTATCAAGGGGTGCTCTCATCTTAACAGAAATGGATGGGAAGGATTTTACTGAGCCAATTAACTCTGATGCAGTAAAGAGATATTTTCCATGAATGAATATTACTAGGAAATGATCTGAGGCCATTTTTCCTTATATCCCAAAATTTGCATCCCTAGTCAAGCCAATTTGAGCCTGTTCGTCTTTTTTGTTAAACCTAAACTGGACTTACAGTCTTATACTGGGGCAAGGCCAATAAGGGCAAAGCCAATAGGGGCAAAAAGAAAAAAATAAAAAAAAAGAAAAAAAAGAAGAGAAAAAAGAAAAAAATAGGGGCAAATGAAAGCCAAATACAAAATAAAGGGGAATGGGATTGAATTCACCATGACTATAAGTCCGGTTGACCCATTTTCACATTTAGAAAATTTTGAGCCTTTAATACCTTTTCTTTCATAAACCGAGCCTAGCCTTTGTTTCGTCCTATTATTAAGCCCTCGGTGATTTTAGTATATTCATTCAACTTTCAGAGTAAGATTGGTGATGACGGAATACAGAAGCCAACCCTAGTGAAAACCGTAATTGGCACTAGGGGCAATAAGGGCAAAAAAAAATAATAATAATAAAAAATAAAAATAAAAATAAAATAAAATAAATCAAAGGTTGAGTTGATCATGTGGTCCAAATGTAATCAGCATGAGCACTGGAAACTGAGCAGACTAGCAGGGTCCATCATGAAGGTAAAGCCATTAGGGGATGATTCTAAAGGCCACGGGGTAGACAGATTTGGTCTCTCCCTATTGCTTGAACTACCCTTTTCATTATTCAACCTGATTTTAATTCCTTTAATTATATGTGATTAAGTGTCTTGGATCAGCTTTCAAAAAGAATGAAAAAAAAAACTATACTTTGGCCAGTGATGAGAAATCAAATACTTTTTCATAAAACTTCTGTTTTTATAAGCATCTGAGAATTCTGAGGCCAATAATATAAAACCTATTCTTGAATTAAATCTATTATCTTTCTACTAATGGAGTTTGCTTTTGTATAAAAGTATGAAAAAAAAATGAATGAAAAAGAAAAAAAAGATAAAAGAATCTAATCCCTACTCCCTAACTGCTCCTCAAGTTCCCTAATCCTAGCTGCCTGAGTTGCAATGATTCCAGAAGCACCCTCTGCATCAGGATCACTCAAAAAGGAGATGACCTCATCTGAAAAAGAATGCTTGATCTTCAACGCCCTAAGGTCGGCCAAGGAATCCTGATATTTCTTCCGCATCACTCGGACTTCAAAGCGACGAACTTGCCTTTGTTCTTCAAGTTTCTTCTCCATGGCAAGGCGGCCAGACTTCTGCTCTTCAAGCTTTCTCTCCAGAACAAGGACTTTTATCCTAAGTTCTTGAGCCTCCCGTACCCATATTTGTTGAAGCTGCCTATGGGTTACCCTTTCAGACTCCAGAATATCCTCATAGGTAGGAGGAAGAACTGCAGGAGGATCCTCTGGTACTGGGGCATGACTCTGCACCTGTTCTTTGATCCAAAAGTGATAGTCCTTCACATGGGACTCAGAAAAGACAGGACCCCGCAGAAAGCGAACATAGGACCACTCATTCATTAATTGAGCATTTAGCCCCATGGTGGCTGATGTAAGCGGTCCTACAAGGCTCTCATGGCCAGTTGGGATCATAATTCCCTGGGTCGCTCCAAACTGCCGAAGAACCCTCAAAGGAAGATAGAGAACAGCAGATTTCAAGCCTACCAGGACCAAAAAGTTCCTATCTCTGAAGCTGATCACTGTCTCTGGATTGGGTTGATAAGTGCCAGGCCATCTCACTTGATCATCCTGGAGAGTACCCAAGAAAGTGAACCATCCCTGCTTGCCGCCTTGGATATTAGGACAACCCCTGTGGCTCATTAGAACAGGAACTTTCAACCTTGGAAAGAAGCGGCGAGTTATCTCTTCAACTTGGCTCAGATGGTCAAGCAACCAAAGCTGCAGAAAAGGGGAGAATTTCAACTTATTTCAAAAAGAAAAAAAAAAGAGAAAAAGAAAAAGAAAAAAAAAGGGGGAAGAAAAAGAAAGAAAAAAAAAGAAAAAAAAAGAAGAAAAAGAAAAGAAGAAAAAAAAAGAAAAAGAAGAAAAAAGAAAAAAAAAGAAAAGAAAAAAAAAAAAAAATATATATATATATATATATATATATATTACTTGTAGGATAGGGGCGCAGGCAAGGAAACGTTTTTTCTTTCTGAAATAACAGTCAGTAAGGGCCTGGTATATCTCTGCTAATATCATAGGGGCCAATCTCTCACGTTCCCTAACCTGGCAGATAACTGAGATGAGAGCCAAGTCAACCTGGTCATCACCCCGTGGAAAAAGAAACTGATTGACCACTACCAGAGTCAATGCATTAAACCTAGAATCCTTGTCCCCACTCCTTAGAAGTTTTTCAGTCAAAAAGGTCTTGGACAAGGTCAATAGGGTATCAGAATTCCCTAAGTCTTTCTTCATTATACCCAGGAATGTAGAGGCCTCCTTTTTGTAACTAGGCTTTAGGGGCGGGTTCACAACTTTTTCAGAAAATCTTAGGCCAAGGATGGTTTCAATTTCTTCTATGGTAGGAGTCATCTCTTTGTCATCAAAACGGAAGAGATTCAGTTCAGGAACCCAGTGTCCAATCAAAGTTTCAATAATTTCCCACTTAAAGGGAATTTTAGGGAGGTGTAGGATATGCCCTAAGTGGATGGAATCCCAACGAATCTCCTCATCAAGGGTCATGGAGTTAACCCATCTATCATAGAAAGAGTCCACAATGTTGTACCTGGTAAGATTAGGAGGTTTTGATCTAACATGTTGTCTTGCAGGAAGAGATACAACGGCAGGAGAAAGCGGCGTAAGGGAAGCCATGGAAGCGCCAAAGAAGCCAAGGAAAGCGAGAAAAGACGTGCTCAGGGAGTTTTCCAACTAATAAAAGTGTCACAATGACTTTCCCTATGAGTTTATATAGAAAAAATCGTAAGGCAGTAAAATCCGTAATTATAATACGGGTATAGCGCGCCGGTATAGGATATACGGACACCCTTGACCGTGAAAACTTCACGGGCAGAGTGCGCCCGTAGTAATATTACGGGCACGGCTTGCTCGTAGATTAAGTACGGTTCCTTCGAAAAAAGGCAAAAAAATGGGAATTTTTAATTTCTTTGATTCCCTAAGCTTCACCTGTCCCTGCTTTAACATTCATCATGAAATAAATACTGAAAAGAAAGCAGAAAAGAACACAAATGAATGAAAATTAAATTTCTTTTATATATATGAATGTTTACATCAATTTTGTCAAAAATACAAGTATATATGAAAAATCCTAATCTACTGTCTATGGAGGTCCGCCCCTACGGCCACGGCCTCGTCCTCTGCCCCGACCACGGCCTGAAGATTGCCTGCGCTCAAAGACATGCCGCACAATATTGTGGGCTGTGCTACGCGTCATCCTGCTCAAAACAGACTGAATATCATGCCACATATATAAAGGCACAAGGCCAGTAGTGGGATGATCAGGAGGGACGTACCCTGAAGTATCTACATATCCCGTAGAATCGGGATCAGAATCTGTACGGGAAGAATCCGCAGAAGGATCAGCAGCAGCAGGCGTCTCCTCTACAGCCTCTATAGCAGGACCAGCAGGAGCAGATGTCCCAGGTACATCAACCTCAGGCTCCACAGGCTCAGTAGCAGCCGTCTCCACCTCGGGCACAGGATCAACTGCAGCCTCCTCCATCACCATGGCCTCCACAGTAGGCTCTACCACAGCGGCGTCCATAGCCGACTCCATATCTACATCAGCAGATGCATTAGGAGCAGTCTCAGCTACTGGGGCTGACTCTGGCACATCCTCAGCAGCAGGTGCAATATCAGTAGCCTCTACCTCGGGCTCTGCTGCAGGAACCTCCACCGGACTGGGAGAAGTCACGAACTCCACCCATGCCACAGAAAATACCTCATCCCGAAAATGCATGGGCACGGGAGAAGTAGGTGAAGAAGGGCCGGCTATGTCCTCCTGAAACTAAGAGAAGGAATTTCAGTCAGAACCAGACAAATTAATACAAGAGTAGGAATGGAAATAAAAGAAGAAATTAACCTGAGTATAAGATGGACCCGCCTGGTCCTGTGCATCAGATGGACCCTCCTGGCCCTGTGCTCTGGCTAGTTGCCCCCGGAGGTCTGAAATGGTAATATAAAGGGCATCCCGCTCGGCGATCGCAGCATCTCGCTGGCGCTCTAGATCAGCATATCGAGATCAGATCTCTGCCAACTGAGCCTCCTGAAATAGAAAAAGAAAGAGTCAGAAAATGTCAAGATCAAATGAAAATAAAAAGGTGAAAAGGAAGAAGGCATACCGTAGTGTCATAGGCCCTAATCACTACCCCTCCAATCTCAGTGACTCCGCCACGGACAGGCATAGGTGGCATGAGGCACCCAACAGAAGCTCGCCTGAACCAGGCATCATAGTCACCCTCCTCCAATAATGTCTCTGCCTCAGTCCAATCTAGGAACTGGGCAGGATCAACAGGCATAGGAGGGTAGGAAGGAGTAGTATCTGGCGGGATGGCAGGAATCCGCGGCTCTCCTACATGCTGAAAGAAGAAGCGCTCGCCGCAGTACCAGATGCTGCCCAGCTGACCGATAAAGAACTGGTATCTCTGTCGTCTCTGGTCAAGGACAAATGCATCATCTCTGGCTGCATGCAGGGCCAACACCTCGTGAATATCCTCCATCTTGGGGACAAATAGCTGAAAAGCAGAACAGGACATCAGATATGTGATTCAGGAAGAAAAGAAAAGAAGAAAGTAGAGGAATTAAAGAAGATTACCTCAGACCGGTACAACCTGTCCAAGTGGGCCCGGGCGGACCTGGGACGACTCTTTTCAGAGTCGTGCTCTACATGACACCATCTACATGCCATGGGGTACGTCTCCTCAGACATCGTAGAGGTAGGGCGGAAATAGGGTATATAAACCCTAGCAAGAACTGCAGAAAGAATAAAAGATCAGAAGAATAGAAAAAAAAGAAGAAAAAAAGAAATAGAAAGAAAGAAAGAAAAATAAATATTTCGCCTGCAGAAAGGGCCAGAAGAATCTGCACCCAACTCCAGCCCCTCTGGAAGTAGAGAGGCCGCTCACTGATCGGCGAAGGCCGGCCAAAATAGTACCAAAAATGAGCGGGCCCCATGCATACCTCCTTGCCCGCTGAAGATCTCCCAGTAAGCTCAGGAAATGAGGACTAACTGAAGTCGTGTCCTCTGGGAAGAAACAAGATCCCATCATATACAGAAAAAGAAACCGGAAGGCGAATGGGAAAACAAGATCACCGGCAGCAAGCTGGCCAAACTGCCTCCTCCTGAAGGTCTCTCTCAACCATGTCAGAGACAATCTCGCTCTCCCTCTATCCCAGGCCTCAGGAGGCAGCACGATATATCCAAGATAAGCTGCAACCTCATCAGCCTCTGGCATCGCCATCTCAGGAATAACATCACCGATCATCCTAATCCCGGTGATGAGCGTGAAATCAGAAGGCCGGATCCCAATCTCAATATCTGGGAAATGGAAGCTCAAAGTCTCAGGGAAAAACCTCTCCAGCAATGCAGCAATGAGGGATCGATCCAAGCGAACGTCCGGGATGGTGATAAACATACCAAAACCATACAAGCCTAGCTCCCGACGGTAGGCCGAACTGCAAGCTCCCAAGAATCTAATGAAGCTAGCCCAGCTCCCTCTATAGTCGGACATAGCATACTCCAAAGGGATATCCGCCCTAATACATGCTGAGGGATGAGTCCTCAAGCCATGCAAAAGATCGGTATCCCTAATCTGGGCGGCCACCTCCTCAGGGATCTCAACCCTGGTCCTAGCATCATCTTTGCCACGGCCCCCTCTGCGGCCTCCTCTATGGCTCTCATCATGGCCTCCATCTCTGCCTCTAGCTCGACGCCTGCTACGGCTCCTATCTCTGCCAGAAGCCTCAACAGCCGGCTAAAAGAAAATAATTAAAGGAAGGAAAGAATCAGGAAGATGTATTTTGGGAAAGGATATGAAATTTCAGAAAGGTTAGAGTATACCTCTGGGGTCGCTGTAGACACCTGATTTTTGCACCCCAGAAAATGAAGAAAATGAAAATTTCAATTAAAAAGTCAAACCCTGGGGGGGCCAAAATTTGACTTTTTGATCAAAAGAGAATTGGCCATCAAACTTCCTCTCATTGAAAAGAGCATTTCGACACGGTTCTAATGCAACTGAGTTTGCTGGAATCGGAGTCCGGATGAGGAAGTTATGAGCCGGTCAAAATTTTGGGGGAGCGAAAGTTGACTTTTTGCTCGATCCCAATTCAACTGCCCAATTTGATCCCAGTGGATAGTATGTTCCGAGCTGATTCCAACGACACCAAATTTGCTAAAATCAGACATCAGACGGAGAAGTTATGGGCAGTTGAAGTTTCAAAGAAAGCTGCCCATGTGGCAAAACAGCAGTAAAAAAGCAGAATAGATGAATTAAATAAATAAAAATAATCTTTTAATATTATTTTAATAAGAGAATCTCGTTTTATAATAAAATAATCAAAAAATCGGATAAAAATCTTTAAATAAACCAAATTGAATAAAGGTTTGAAATCCAAACATTTTAAAAACGTGCTGGACCGTATTTGAAGTACGGGCAAGGCATGCCCGTACTTCAACTACGGGCAAGGCATGCCCGTACTTCAACTACGGGCAAGCTTCTAGAAAAGGACGCGTGGTGGGACACGCGTCCCATACGGAAGAATCTGCGATAATTGCAAATATTCGTTTTTCGCCCGTATTTGAATTACGGGCAAGGCACGCCCGTACTTGAAGTACGGGCAAGGTATGCCCGTACTTCAAATACGGGCACGAAAATTTTGCCTATAAATAGAGAGGCCACCCCCCTCATTTGAACAAGCTGGTCCCTTTGGCCTTCCCCCTTCTCCTTCCTTGGCATTTTTACGCCGAAGCCCTGCCTCCACTCTGTCAGAATCTATCCCAATGACCAAAATGCCCCTGTGCTGCCCAAAACTTGCCTAAATCTTGCTGTTTCACCCTTTTAGCATAGGAAACCCAGTGAACCCCTGTTCAAACCAATTCGTGAAATCCAACAGGGGTGCGGGAGCGCTGTCGAAATTCTCCGGAGAACCACAATCAAGAAGGTATTTGTATGGTAAAGAGTTCTTTTTATATCTATACAAATCCTTCTTTCTTTTGTTAATTTCTTTACTTGATGTTACACTAACCTGTTTATTGAAGTTCTGCATGACTAGAAATGCCTCATGCACCTCTATACGAGAAGAAGAAGAATGGTTTTAGGAAAGCCTTAAAGGCTACTTGGACTAATACAATTTTCAGGGCTTTATCTTTCTCATTCATCTCGGAGGAGTTTGATTTTTTAATAAGTCTATTGTACCCCAAATTCTAAATCCCTCTTTCCTATTCTCCTTGATTATGGTCGTGCATCATGAAGGTTGATCATATAAAGCGGGGAAGAATGTGAAACCGATCCTCTTGGCGAGCATTGAAGAAGGAAGCCATGCAAGTCTAAGAATAAGACATTTTCGTCACTGTAAATAGGCTGCAAAACCTTGACAGACGTTGCAGAACATCCCAAGAAGACCACGGAACTGATTCCGGTCGGAATTGGCACTAAAATGCAAGTTCGGATGAAAACCGTATACTCAGAGCGGTCCAGGCGTGCCCGTAGTTAATCTACGGTCCGGCCTGAACCGTATTAAAATTACGGTTCAGCCCAGACCGTGATTGAAATGCGGTCAAACCTGTAAATAACTTAAAAAATTAATTTTTCGGACCCGGTTGGACCCAATCCGACCCATTTAAACTTGACCCGACTAATTGGGCTTCTTGGGTAATTCCAAGCCAATTCTTGAGACTGTGGGCCTAAGTGGGCCCACCAAGGCTTCGTGGGCCCTCCAATGGGGCCCACATCCCGTCTGACCCAACCAAAGCCCGTTTTGACAAATGGGCTAAGGTCACTTGATTGAATTGCCCTTGGGCCAAACCCAAGCCCAATGGGCCCTAATAAAAACTTAAACTCACTAATTGTGTGAATATTCAATAAACCTTCAAATCAAATAGCCAAAATCCAATAAGGGTTACCCAATAACCCAAATTGGGCCATGGGCTTGACTCAAGCCCAACTTGGATTCCTCTGGACCTTCCAACAGGGCCCATATCAGACCCACTTCACTAATTGATAAAAAGATAAAATCAAGTAAAGAAGGGACCTACACCATCAATGGTCCCCACTCAGACCAAATAAGTGTGCATGCTGGCTTAGGAATTGGGTGAAAACTAAGTTGACTCAAGACCAAGGAGACCCACGGGACCTGTCAATCGACGGGGCGGGCTAGGGTGTCTTCGGGCTTCCCTAGACGTAACCGAGAACTTACTCAGAACTCTAATAAGCCGTAGACCAGAATAATTAGGCCCGAATAAGTGACCCTTTTGTGTCTGCCTGCACCTCTCAGGCAGTGGCGACTTCGAACCAGTCCCGAGGCGAGCATCACTTCGCGTGCACCTCGTCGTGCTGCCCGAAAAGGGGGTGCGCACAGTCGCCTCACGCGAATCCCCAGAAGGAAGATCAGGGACATCAGAATCCGAATCCCTCTTGGCCCTCGAAGACGAGGCCACATCAGCAGGATCTCGCCTAACCCTCGAAGAGGGAGGCTCATCTGCAGGATCCCGAGAAGCTGATCGAAGACGGGCCATCTACGGTTCAAACCAGGGAGTTGGTCAATTATTCTTGTTAAAATTTTTAATTGCTTAATCTTCATTCTAACCAAGTTTAATTGATTTGTAGGAAAAAGGAAAAAGGGAGAATGGAAGAAAATGAGTCAGAAATTCCTAATCAAGTCCAGAGCCAACTAAAGGAGTTCAACTTTTATTATCTATCTGGGATTTAATCAAGGAAACATATAAAAGTTATATGTGAGAAGTGTAAACTTCTCCCATATTCTCTTTATATAACAAAAGAAAGAAAAAAAAGAGAAAACTTTTTTTAAGTTTTGGATTAAAGTCTAATTTATGAGTATCATGATTTAATTCCTTAAATTACTAATTTTGTGTAATTTCAGGAGGTTAGCAGAAAGTTGGAGCATTCAAGTGAGGAAAGCATTCAGATTTGTCAAGACTTGGAACAAGTGACAGCATAAAAATAAACCATGTGTGCATGGGGAGTGTGCAGAAAAATTCCTAGAAAAGGCAAGTTTATCGATAGTACATGCATGGGTTAATAGCAAGCTAATCAGCCTGTCAACAATACAAGGTCTGACAATAAAGAGTTTAAGTACACCCAATGACAAAGGCAAAGTTGCTCCATGATGATCAATGTCCAAAGCATACAGCAAACAAGGCATGAACTCAGTCAATCAGGAAAATTGCAAACCAGTCAGCTGGGTACCCCAGGAATAAAATCCAAAAGCATGAGAAGTTGATCATTCAATCAGCTAGAAAAAATATATACATGGACATGCAGAAAGCATCAATTTTCGGATGGAACAGTAGTATAAAAATCAAGACTGTGATGAATCATGAGGTAATTTAGCATCTGGGAGATTTCGAAGTTATCATCTAAAACATTCAATCAGGAATCAAGAAGTGGCACAAGTCGAGAACTTATAAGAATACCACAAACATAACATGGATTTTTGGCATACCTGTTTATGTGGAAATGGGCAAAGAAAGGATTGAAATGCTAAGTTCACTCATGAATAAGTGCAATTTGTAGATGCTTTGAACGAAATCCCAAGTGACGAGAAGATGCAATCGTCTGACAATGAAGAGGCTTGAAGCAACAGTCTCGGCAGTGATATAAATGGAGCGGTAATGAAACAGAATCGTCGAAGATGGTCGCTGGAAAATGGGAAACGACAGTGATCACCGGAAATAGCAAATGCCGCCGGAGAAGAATAGTAGTCGCCGGAAAATGAGAAGCTCGTCGGAGATGAAGTCGGACTGTTGGAGAAGAAGAAACAGGGACCGGAGAGAAGAGTGCGGGCATAGAGGATTTTAGGGCAAAATGCGAGCAGAAGAAGAAAATTCGCGATCGCGGTCTTAAGAAGGAGAGTAAAATCGATAGCATCAGTACGGGCATCAGACTCCCGTGAAAGCACTACGGTCCCGTTCGCCCGTGAACAAACTACGGGCAGCATCTGTCCGTGATAGAAATACGGGCGAAGCCAAAAATTGCACATTTTATTATTTTCTCCACACTTTTCAAAAGATTAATGTCCATATTAGTTGTAAGTTGCAAGGATTGCCACTTTACCCACTTTTGTTTAAAAATTTTGTCTCAAATCTCACTTCATAGCCCACAAGTGCTCAGTGAGAGGAGAGAGGAGGATTTGGCCCTTAAGCTGAGGGATTTCTTAGCAAATCTTTCACAATCAATTTTTTTTTTTCAAAAATCATCCATTTAATCCTTGCAAAGTGCAATTGATTAAACAAAAATCTCAGAAAGTGCAATTGGTGGGTCTTTTTGCTCTCTGCTTGTAATTGGTTCCAATTACCAGCAAAGAGGGGGCAGCTGTAGACACCCCAAATTGCACTACAAAATGAGAAAATAATAAAAACATGTAATTCAAGCTTAAAACAAGTCAAAAATGCATAAAAACTGACTAAGCAGACTTTGCCCGTATTTCCTTCACGGACCCGTCGCGCCCGAAAATTCTCTACGGTCAGGCGCGCCCGTAGTAACTATACGGTCACCATTGGACCGTAGTGCATTCACGGTCACTAAAGACACGTGCGAGTTTTGTCCTTCTCTCGATTTCCGAGCTTTATCTTTAGTCCAATATATCTCTAAATGAGCGAATTACGTATTTTATTCGCTGAAGTCACCTTGGTTGGCTATGGATGGGCACGATCTTGTATTTAAGTCAAACTGAAACTCTATCTTGCCAAACCCTGGACCAACCATACCCCTGTGCTTGCCTATAAATAGAGGTGAGATTCTCAAGCAAAAGACCACGAAATTTTGAAGAATCAAAAGCTCCAAGAGAAGGAAAGGAATCCCTGCTGCTCTGCCTGCTCAATCCAGGTAAGTCCCCTATCCTTTTTTATTTTCTGTCTTCAATTCTAGAAGTAATAGGATCATCTCTATTGCTGTAGAATAAGGCCATATCTATTTTGTATCCCTAAACTTGTCTCCAAGTACCTCAAGGGTCTCTCTAGCCGTAAAACGTAAAGAGAGAACTAGGGGAAAGGGGAACAGGTGGATCCCTAGAATAGAACCCCATATCTGTTTTTTTTCCTTTTTCTAGAATAAAGCCTGTGATTGTGTTTGTGTACCCAAACCTATCTCTAAGTACCTCAAGAGTCTCTCTAGCCGTAAAACGTGAAGAAAGAACTAGGGGAAAGGGGAACAGGTGGATCCGTAGGGTAGACCCCCATGTGCTCTAATTTGTGAGATGTGGCTGTTTTAAATATCCTGATCATGTTTTAATGCTTTTTATGATATATCTGAATGAATAACATGAATCTATGATGTTTATAGCATGAGATCCCCACTTTTTGATAAAATTTGGATTTTTGCCACTTTTGCACCTACAGCACTGTTTTCGTGATTTTTGTGATCTTAGGCTAAGATCTTGGATTTATCATGATCAATATGATAGATCTGAATCTAGAAGCCTGAAAATAAATTCTAGGGTTTCATGAGATGATTTTTAAATTGTTTTTCATTATTGAGAAAAGACCCTACGATCTAAATTCTCCCATTTTGGTGTTTTTCATCAACGTGGGTATTTTTGGTTTTTATTTTCTGATTTAATGTGAAATTTGGGCTTTATCTATGTCCTGGACTATTCAAGTTCAATTTTGAAATATTTTATAAAAATCATATTTTTCTAGATTTCTAGAATTTGACTTGAAGCCAGATTTTTGGATTTTTCACTTTAAATTGATTTGATTGGATTTTATCTCAATTTTATTTTGATCATGAAACCTAGGAATGGTATGATCATATTTGAAGATTCTGGATCAATCAGACTATTCATCTGAAAAACCATATATTTTTCCCTTTTTTGTGATTTTTCCTAATTTTTATAGCAAGCTTTTTCCTTTATTTTAAACATGAACAATACCTGGCAACCACCTTGTGTGGATGAATGGGGGTGCTTAACACCTTCCCCTGTTCATAACTTAATCCCCTTACCCATCTCTGGTTGTTTTTTTTTAGGAGAGATATTTTGCCCTAAAATTGCTTTTTGTGCTTATTTGATATTTTGGTGTCCATTCACAGCTAAATTGAATGGTGGCGACTCTTTGTTTTATAATCCCGTGTGATGATTGAGGAAATCATTAAATTGTTTTTTTCCCATGTCTCACAGAACCCAAGGTTTTCAATTTTGATTTCAATGGGTGGCAGATCCTTGAAAAAATCAACACGCCACTGGCGGGCTGACAAAACCCAGGAAAAATCAAGGCAAAAAAACTGGGAAAAAGTTGATTTTTTTTTATTCTGTCGAAATTTCACCGACATGTATTTCACTGTAATTATACAAATTCACAAGGAAAATTGCTTCCCATTATATATCGTATAAATTAATGGGTGTCGGTATGTTTAGTACTGGATGTATCTATATAGTTGAAAAAGGATAGGAGTAATTGTTTTGAATAAGGACTTGAAAATTGTTAGAGTAGTTTTTTTTTTTGAAAGTGAAAAAAAAAGATCAAGTTATTCCCATATACAAGTTTGTTTTGGAGAAAAATGTTTAGCGATGCTTCAAATAAAGTAAAGGGTATTTTATGAGATCCATATGTCAAGCCAAAATCTCCTATGTGTTCTTTATATGATAATGTAGATATAAAAATGGGTGGTTTGGTGTATTTGGGTCGACCCCTTGTTCAAGCTAACTTAGACATCCATGATGAGCACACTTTTACCTTTTTCCTTCTTGTTTGAATTTCATGTGCAAATTAAATGGGCTATATATATCATATCCCCTAATACCTATTATCCCCAAGTCTGTCTCTCCCCTATCTCTACACCTTTGTGTGGTTTCTTGCAACTCACCACAAACATCTTTCTAATAGATATTAATAGCAAAATATTTGTTTATCAAATATATATGCTATATTTAAAGGATAAAAATAAATAAATAATAGGAAAAAGAGTTGATTTAAATAATACTGGTTGTGAGTTCGGTTTTGGGTTTGCGAGACGGGCGGACTTGCTTGACGACTGAAGAAAATGCTGGTTGAACTCAATGAATACGACAATGCGAGGGCAATATCCAGGAACTTCAAGCTTAAGGAAGCGCTTTGAAAGAGTTGGTTCAGTCTCTGGTTTTGTTATTCTTTGTCAAAAGGCTATTCAATTGCACTGGACTTGTAACATGAAGTCAAGTAGGCGACAGGATGAAGAGATAACCCATTAGGGTTGAAAATGGTAAATTTTGTTGTGGTAATATATGTTGGGATTTTAACAATGTGTTTCTTCATCTGTATGTGGTGCCTTGAAGAACTTCAGAGCCCGGCAAGGTCTTCGCCGAAGTAAATGTAGTAGATTCGTAATACAAGCATCTTTGGCCATCTATTTTCCAAATAAAGTTCACAGTCCGTGTGTGGAGAGTCTTGATTGATGCCTGTGCTTCCATGAATGGTATTAATTTCTGTTTTTCTTGTACGTTTGCATATCCAAGCGAGGTGTTTGGTGAACCAAACCTTGGTATCGAACTGAACCGAACCGAACTGATCTCATGTAAGTTGGTTCAGTTTGGTTTGGGTTTCGGTTATTTTATTTAATATCGGTTCAGTTTTCGGTTTTATGTTTTCGGTTTTCAATTTGGTTCGGTTCGGTTTTGGGTTGAATATATGTAATGTCGATTTGGTCTTGGGTTGGCATCAACCTGGACCGAACCGAGTTGCACCCCTAGTTCTCATGGTTAAGGGTGTCAAACATGCTGCGTTGTGCTGCACACGTGCCAGCTAAGTCGTGCACGTGGCTATCTAAAAATAAAAAATCATAATAATATGTTATTTAAAAAACTATCTTCCTTTTTCCTCCAATTTTCCTTAATCAATGCATCTTTACGAAAAACCCATATAATAAACAATAACAAGAATCTATAACGACCATATAATAAACGAAAGGTAACTTTATGAACGTCATTTTTATTGGTAATAGATCCGGATCCGGGTCCTTTAGCTTCTGGGTTTCGATTGGCACTCTGAGTCCTTGTACCAAACCCTTGACAACCAGTCTTGGTAGTTGATAACCAAACCCAAACTGAGTTTTTTAGTTTTTGGATCTTATATGCAATAAAATAATGAAAATAAATTTATTTTTATAATGAAATTATTTTTTGTACATAATAATTTGATTAATGAGTTCTATAACAAAGTTGACGATACCCAAAAAGTATAAATAACCGAATTCTTAATGAAGTGGTTATAGAAAATCAAAATTAAACTCAATTATGTAAGCTAATATATTTAATATCTACCTAATCTAATATGTAATCTATATTATATTTAAGGCAAGAAGGCCCCTTGGGAAGTGTGCCAAAACAATTTACAACTTCCCCAAAATGCCTATTCCCTGTGTAGATTGCGTTTCAATAATATAGGGCTCTATGTGGTTAAACTCAGTATTTTCATTTAAAACCCAATCAGTTTGTAACTGTTCCCCCCATTTATCCTCTCCTCATACCCTCTCTTTACGTGCAATATTGCACGTGCACCCCTGCTAGTATATCTAATAAAGAGAGAAAAAGGAGAAAAAGAGACGGAGTTAGTGTAGTAAATAGAAATTGGATGTAGAGAGGACTCTGATACTTCTAAGATTTAGAGAGCAAATTGAGTTGCTAAATTAGATTAGGTAAGCGTCATTTCAAAAAGCTAGGACTTTGATATATTTTAAGATTAGAGAGCAAATCGAGTTCCCAATTTAGATTAGGTAAGTGTCATTCCAAAACCTCAAGCGACTTATTTGTAGTTTGAAAAGTGACGTATTTGTAGTTTGAAAAGATCGGGGGTAGGTTTCAATATATTGTTAGGATTGACCAAAAAAAAAGGAAAATTATGAAAAGGGTTGGACTATACTTACAAAAAGAGTCCATAAAAATTCTATTTTGCAGAAAAGGGCCACTTTTAAAAAAAATTTTAAAATAATGTTAATTTATTATAGGTTAAAAAAAGACATTTTGCATTCGTACCCTTACATTATGATATATTTGTGTATACATCCTCTTGATTTTAGTATTTGTATTTATACTCCTTTATTTTGAGTAATTCTTGTATCCATATATGATGCGCTCATATCCCACGTAGAATACGCTTATATCCCATGTAGGATGCACTGTACTAGTATCCTATATAAGGAAGTTTGCATTCCACATATAATGCGTTTTGTCCCAAGTAAAGTAATCGTTTAATTTAATTATTTTTGAAACATGATACTGTAATTTAATTATTCCTAGAAATGACATTTTTGGAAATAAGTTTTTGATGGACTGTTTTCGTAAAATAATGGCCAAAATTGAACCTTTTTCATAATTTTCCCAGAAAAAAATCAAAAGAATAATATAGTAGACGTTTCTGCCTCTAATTATGCATTAATCATGGGATTGTAAGACTATGTGAAGGTCACCATACCTGTTCAACGACCGCCGTGCTTAAAATAAAGCCCCGCGCAATTTGAGCAGGTTAAACAAAATATATTTTAGCTAACGCGTTTGATTTGCTTCGTCTTTTTGCAAGCTTAATGACGATTTTTTCAATTCTTCTTCATTTTTTTTAACTGTTCAAAGCTTTCCATGCCTTGCACTTCCGCTACTTGGTCAACCTTTCAGGACTTCTGGGCTGCCATGGAAGTTCCTCTGCTAGTGTCTCCTCAATCCCAACTTTTGTTTAAATTAACGCCCACTTCTGAATCTTCGAAATGTTGTTGCAGAGATTGGGAATCATGAAAGGAGCATGGTACTTCTCTTCTGTGCTGTTTCTATGCTTCTATCTCAAAACCCATCTCTCCATTGCCACTGATACCATTTCTCCAGGCCAGTCTCTCACGGGAAACCAGACGATTGAGTCTAAAGGTGGCGTCTTTGAACTTGGTTTCTTCACTCCAGGTAATTCCAAGAACTACTATATTGGCGTTTGGTACAAGAAAATCTCTGTTAAAACAGTAGTTTGGGTAGCCAACAGAGACAGACCCATCTATGATTCATCTTTTGCCCAACTCAAACTTTTAGAAGATGGGAACCTTGTTCTGTTCAACCGGTCCAACTTCCCAATTTGGTCAACAAATTTGAGCTCTACTGTTTCCGTTGTTACCGAAGCAGTGCTTCTTGACTCTGGAAATTTTGTTTTGAGAGTTGGGCGAACTTCATCATCTATTATTTGGCAGAGCTTTGATCACCCAACTGATACATGGTTACCTGGTGGAAAGCTTAAATATGATAAAGATAGAACGGGGAGACGAGGGTTCATTTCATGGAAAAGACAGAGAAGATCCTGCTCCTGGGATGTATTCCCTGGAGTTGGACCCAGATGGGAGTTATCAGTCTTTCCTTCTATGGAACAGGTCTGTAAGATATTGGACTAGTGGGAATTGGAATGAGAATGGGCAGTTCTACAGCTCAGTTCCAGAAATGATGAGACGACCCAACCGTAATTGTAGCTTAGTTCAGAACAAGAATGAAAGCTACCTCACGTTTACGCTCTCTAACAACTCTATCATGGCTAGAATGTTCATGGATCCATCAGGGAAAATCCAAACAATGTCGTGGTTGGAGGAGCAGAAAGAATGGCAAATAGGTTGGACTCGGCCGCTATACCAATGCAAGGTGCATGCAATTTGCGGGTCCTTTGGTTTTTGCAATGAGGTTTCTTCACATTTCTGTGCCTGTTTGCAAGGCTTTGAACCACAGAGTTTAAAAGATTGGAATCTAGGTGATTGGTCAGGTGGGTGTATCAGGAAAAAAGCATTGAAATGTAAGAATAGTAACTCAGTTGAGCAGGAGAATGATAGCTTTTTACCAATTTCAAACATGATTTTGCCCATAAATACACTAGTCTTAGTGCTTCGTAACGCCGAAGATTGCAGATTGGCTTGCTTGATCAATTGTTCTTGCAATGCTTATGTTTATATTGGAGATGAATGTTCAATATGGCATGGTGATTTGGTAAATCTGGAACAATTATCAGGTGGGGATGGCAATGGAAGAGATCTCTATGTCCGACTTGCTGCTTCTGAGCTTGGGAGTTATGGGGGTAGGAAGAAGAAATCAACTATTGTGGTTATTGTGAGTACAGTTGCAATTGCCATGGCCATAGCCATGTCCGGCCTTATTCTAGTGCTAATTCGGAAAAGCAAAAGGAGGGTGTCCCTTAAATTGTCCAAGGGAGATGAGGTTTCTTTGGTGGCCTTTGGGTACAAAAACTTGAAAAGTGCAACAAATGACTTTTCTGAGAAGTTGGGCGGGGGAAGTTTTGGTTCTGTTTTCAAGGGGACACTGCTTGATTCAACAGTCATAGCAGTGAAAAAACTTGAAGGACTTCAACAAGGAGAGAAGCAATTTCGTGCTGAAGTTAGCACAATTGGGATGATCCGGCATGTCAATCTTGTTCGCCTTCGAGGGTTTTGCTCAGAAGGTACTAACAGGCTGCTGGTCTATGATTACATGCCAAATGGATCTTTGGCCACTCATCTGTTTGATCAAAAGGATTCTGAGATCTTAGAATGGAATACGAGATACAGAATTGCACTTGGTATAGCTAAAGGATTGGCCTATCTCCACGAGAAGTGTAGAGATTGCATTATACACTGTGACATCAAACCTGAGAACATACTTTTGGATGCCGAATTCTGTTCTAAGGTTGCAGACTTTGGTCTTGCAAAGCTTCTTGGCCGGGAGTTCAGTAAGGTCTTAACAACCGTGAGGGGTACCATAGGCTATCTTGCACCAGAGTGGATAACTGGAGTAGCCATAAATGCCAAAGCTGATGTTTACAGCTATGGAATGGTGCTCTTCGAAATTATATCTGGACGGAGAAATACTCGGCAACTTAAGGATGGGAAGGTTGATTTCTTTCCTACCTGGGCTGCAAGGAAGTTAATTCAAGGTGAAGATGTCCTTAATGTTTTGGACCACAGGTTAAAGGGCAATGCTAGTGTGGAGGAGCTCACAAAAGCTTGTAGTGTTGCTTGTTGGTGCATCCAAGATAATGAAGCTCATAGGCCATCAATGGGTCAGGTAGTACAGATCCTTGAAGGGACCATGGAAGTAAACTTGCCTCCTTACCCAAGGTCTCTTCAAGTTCTAGTGGGGGAATTATGAGGATGCAGCCTTCAGAAACTCTTCCTCCAACAAGGTAAAAAACACTTAAAACTTTTGCCGTCATTTCAGGGACATGACATGATGATCATTTTCCAAGTTTAAGCAGACAAGGAACTAAGGATGTCTAAAGTAGTTTACATTCAGTGTCGAATTAGTATGTTCTGTATTCTTCGATGAAGCTTATATCTGTATTTTTAGAAGTACTTCTGTTATTAATTTTTCAGTTGCATTCAAGCTTTGTTTTTCCATATTGTCAGATGAAGTTATTAGTGAAGGATTTATTGCAGAAATAGCAGTATTTGCGATCATTTGATCTTTTTAACTAGAGTGGTTCTGGTAGATCATCTCGGATTGATTATGTCTCAGAGGATGAGGCAAATTAACTCTCATGTATTGCATGGATTACATTTTTCTTCATCTTAATAAATCTGTTTTAGGAAACTATTTTGCAAAAAACATTGCTTTAGTTTTTCACCACTTGCAAATTATGTTTAGAGATCCTTGTAGGAATCCTGCTTTCACAGAAACTTGTATTCTATCTAGCATAACTTAACTGTTACTGGATTCCTAGTATTCTATCTTGCATAACTTAACTGTTACCGATTTTTGTTGATTCCTACCTTCCAGTCTTTAACTAGTTTCTGCCATCTTAATATCATCAAAGCAGGCAGTTACTGGTTACCTAGACCAGCTGTAAATGATAATTTGTGGGCAGTGTCAGAGGCTGCTGATCACTTAGGTGGCTTTGATTAGATGCTTAAAGCAGTTGATATTCTGGTAACAAGCAATTATATATCCGTTCTTCTTTTCGGCCTATGACTTCATTTCAGTTGGTGTTGATTCCTCTAACACCAGCGATTTGTACACCATGTTTGGTACCGCTTATTTATCATCACAAGCGAGAGTTATAGCCTATGTACTCTGCTAATTATGAGTGCTACTGATAATTTTCTCTGTTTCATTTGTCAAAAAAACAAAAAGAACAAGTTGGTAAATTTAGCTGATATGAGGAAACAGACACATTAACCTCAAGGCTCACAGAATTTATTTATTTTTTTATATTTGAGCTTGATCTTTAAAAAAATTGAGGGCTCATTGCAAAGATCTTTGTGCTGTTTACTTCATCAAAAGAGGAATGAAGTGAAAAATAATGAGGGATATAACAGTGGCTCTAAATTATACTTTTATAAACTTGGGAAAGTTGAGCTCAGTATTCTATCCAGCATAGTGCAGTTCTTACCAGGTGTAAATGCCTAAAACTGTTCATTGTGGATCTTCATACCTTCCAAATTTTATATACTTTCTGTACTTACTTCTGAAATGTTAATGACTTCAAAGAAGGAAATGAACTTATTACTAAGAACAGCTGTGGGTGATAATTATTGGGTAGTGATAGAGGATATTGATCGTTGAGATGGCTTGGATCAGAGGCATATAAAGCAGTGGAATTACTGGTAACAAGCAATTGCATTCTTCTCATCTTCTGAATTCATTTTAGTATATAGTGGTTCTGTTCGCATCAATGATTTATACATCATGGTTTGCCCACTCTATTTTGGTTGCGACCATGTCAGATTTACGGAGTAAAACAAGAAAAAGACATAGCTTAAGTACTTTGAGGTATGCTTTTTCCCCACTACCATGGGCCCTGAAACTGCTAATGATGTATTCTATGATGGAGGTTCTATGTGTTGCATTCATAAAAACTGTGAAAAAAAAAAGTAAAAAAGAAGAAGAAGAAGAAGAAGAAGAAACAAACAAACAAAGGAACATACTTCTGAAATAAGGATATAACATTAGCTTAACAGAGTGACAACAAATCACATTGAGCCTCAAGGTTCGCAGAGTTTATTCTTATTTTTTTTTTTTATTGATGAAAGGTCGGTCTTTTAAAAACTGAGGGCTTATTACAAGAAATTTTAACTGCTTTGTACTTTCATGATAGAGGAATATAACGAAATCTAATGAGAGATCGCCATGTAGAAAAGTTCCAATATGGTGGTTACAAAGATAATTTTAAACTTGGGAAAGTTGAGTTCAGTATTCTATTCAGCATAGTCCAGTTCTTACTAGGTGCAAATGCCTAAACATGTTCATTGTGGATCTTCATAGCTTCCAAATTTTATTTACATTCTGTACTAGCTTCTGAAATGTTAATGACTTCAAAGCAGGCAATGAACTGATTACTAAGAGCAGCTGTTGGGAGATAGTTATTGGGTAGTGATAGAGGATACTGATCATTTAGATGGCTTGGATCAGAGGAATATAAAGCAGTTGGAAGCCCCGGTAACAGTCTATTCTGCATTCTTCTCACCTTATGCTTCATTTTAGTATGCAGCGATGTCGGTTGAGCCTCAAGGCTCGCAGTTTATTCCTTAATTTCTTCTTCTTGTTGATGAAAAGATTGTCTTTTAAAATTGAGGGCTTATTGCAAGAAATTTTAACTGTTTTGTACTTTCACAAAAGAGGAATATAATGAAATCTAATGAGGGATCACCATGTAGAAAAGCTCCAATATGGTGGTTACAAAGATAATTCTGCCAGAGCCTACCCTTTCCGATTGTTGAGAGAAAAACAAATGAGATAGTAAGAATAAACAAAAAAACAGAGATTCCAAAAAATTCACAAAGAAAATTGCTTTGTATTTCACTGTAATTATACAAATTCACAAGGAAAATTGCTTCCCATTATATATCGTATAAATTAATGGGTGTCCGTATGTTTAGTATTGGATGTATCTATATAGTTGAAAAAGGACAGGAGTAATTGTTTTGAATAAGAACTTAAAAATTGTTAGACTAGTTTTTTTTTTGAAAGTGAAAAACAAAAAAAAAAAAAAAAAAAAAAAAAAAAAAAAAAATCAAGTTATTCCCATATACAAGTTTGTTTTGGAGAAAAATGTTTAGCGATGCTTCAAATAAAGTAAAGGGTATTTTATGAGATCCATATGTCAAGCCAAAATCTCCTTATGTGTTCTTTATATGATAATGTAGATATAAAAATCGGCGGTTTGGTATATTTGGGTCGACCCCTTGTTCAAGCCAACTTAGACATCCATGAAGAGCACAATTTTACCTTTTTCCTCCAATTTTCCTTAATCAATGCATATTTATGAAAAACCCATATAATAAACAATAACAAGAATCTATAACGACCATATAATAAACGAAAGATAACTTTATGAACGTCATTTTTATTGGTAATAGATCCGGGTCCTTTCGCTTCTGGGTTTCGATTGGCACCCTGAGTCCTAGTACCAAACCCTTGACAACCAGTCTTGGTAGTTGATAACCAAACCCAAACTGAGTTTTTGAGTTTTTGGATCTTGTATGCAATAAAATAATAAAAATAAATTTATTTTTTATACATAATAATTTGATTAACGAGTTCTATAACAAAGTTGACGATACCCAAAAAGTCCAAATAACCGAATTCTTAATGAAGTGGTTATAGAAAATCAAAATTAAACTCAATTATGTAAGCTAATATATTTAATATCTACCTAATCTAATATGTAATCTATATTATATTATTATATTTAAGGTGAGAAGGCCCTTGGGAAGTGTGCCAAAAAAAATTTACAACTTCCCCAAAATGCCTATTCCTTGCGAGATTGGGTTTCAATAATATAGGGTTCTATGTGGCTAAACTCTGTATTTTCGTTTAAAACCCAATCAGTTTGTAATTGTTCCCCCATTTTATCCTCTCCTCGTACCCTCTCTCTACGTGCAATATTGCACGTGCACCCTTGCTAGTATATCTAATAGAGAGAGAAAAAGGAGAAAAAGAGACGGAGTTAGTGCAGTAAATCGAAACTGGATGTAGAGAGGACTCTGATACTTCTAAGATTTAGAGAGCAAATTGAATTGCTAAATTAGATTAGTTAAGCGTCATTTCAAAAAGCTAGGACTTTGATATATTTTAAGATTAGAGAGCGAATGGTGTTCCCAATTTAGATTAGGTAAGTGTCATTCCAAAACCTCAAGCGATGTATTTGTAGTTTGAAAGGTCGGGGCAGGTTTCAGTAAAAAAGGAGGAAAATTATGAAAAGGGTTGGCCTATCCTTACAAAAAGAGTCCATAAAAATTCTATTCAGCAGAAAAGGGCCACTTTTAAAAAAAATTTACTATATATTTGCCTATACATCCTCTTGATTTTACTATTTGTATTTATACTCCTTTATCTTGAATAATTCTTGTATCCTTATATGATGCACTCGTATCCCACATAGAATACGCTTATATTCCATGTAGGATGCACTGTACTAGTAACCCATATAAGGAAGTTTGTATTCCACATATAATGCGTTTTGTTCCAAGTAAAATGATCGTTTAATTTAATTATTTTTGAAAAGTGATACTGTAATTTAATTATTCCTAAAAATGATATTTTTTTTTGGAAATAAGTTTTTGATAGACTACGGGCCAAAATTTGAAATTGAACCCAAGGTTTTCAATTTTGATTTCAATGGGCGGCAGATCCTTGAAAAAATCAACACGCCACTGGCGGGCTGACAAAACCCAGGAAAAATCAAGGCAAAAAAATTGGGAAAAAGTTGATTTTTTTTTATTCTGTCGAAATTTCACCGACATGCCGTTCTGTTTTGCGGGTACGCCGCAAAAAATCATTGATAAAAATTTAAAAAAAATAAATTTTTTCTCTTTATCACAAAAAATCAATTTTTTGCTTGTTTCGGCCCGTTTCACTTGGCACACCGCCATTTTTCGTCGGCATGCCAAAAAAATCAGGAGATTTTAAATAACCGATTTTTTTTTTTTTTTTTTTGGTGTTGAAATGCATCAACACTTAAAAAAAACAGCGTGCCGCCGAAACTAAAAACCTTGATTGAACTCGTTTCTTCTCTTACGAATGGTCGTTCGTTTCGTCATTCGTTCTCTAAGCGCGCGACATCCCTCTAGAGTATCTCTCATTGACATAACGCAGCAACTTGCTCCATTGACGACGTTAACGGATATTATGTTGACCTTTTTTTAAAAGTGTCTCTTCTCTTCGTTGGCGCGAAACGAAAACCCACATTCTTTTCAGAACGTAGACTCTCAAACCCTCTTCTCAAAAACAAAAATCTTCCTTGATGTCGTTTACCTCATTTCTCAAACCCTTTTCTCAAAAACAAAAACTTCCCTTGATGTTGTTTACCACCTCCTCTCAAACCCTTTTCTCAAAAACGAAAACCTTCCTTGATGTCGTTTACCTCTCCTCTTCTCAAACCCTCTTCTCAAAACACCCAGTAGACTAAAAGAACCCTCTTCTTAAACCTCCAATTCGTTGAGGTGAAATCAAGTGGATCATCTTCGTTAACGTTTTGGGGGCATTTGAAAAACCTCCCTCTCTTTGTTGGACACAACAAGACGCGATGTATAACGAGTCCTGAGGCTTATGTGGTCATACATTGTTTTCTGCGCCAGGGGTATTTTTTTTAATTTTAGTTACGTTGTCAGAATGGGTTGAAAATTGGTAGTCTGATTGGAAACGCCCTGAAAAGTTGGACTCAGGGCAATAGCTCGAGGTCTTGGGATTTTAGCAAAATTCCATCGTCTAGGCCTTCAAATAGGCAAATTTACTATTTATGGAAAAGAGTTGACTGTTTTCGTTTAGGGTCAAGGAAAGTCTGTTTTGAGTCATTCTTTTGGTGAAACCCTTATTTTCGGATGTATTTTAGGAATTTGAGTCTTTCTCGAATTTTACTATTTTTAGTAAAATTCGTTTTTTTCTATTTTTAGTAAGTTTTGAGTTTTATGATTTTAGGGTTTTCTTGTAACGCCTATATAAAGGCTTTTTAGAGAGAGTTCATTTTTTAAGGAATATTTTTATTTGAACCCCAGAATTTGTCTTGCTCTTGAACTTTTCTCGTCTTCTAGAACGATAATTAGACCAACTCTTCAATCAGAACGATATTTGATCTGTTCTTCCATCTTCCTTGCGTCAATTGGTATCAGAGCAGGTTTTTCCTTGGCTCAAATGGCATAGAACAAAGGTGGAGAAAACCCTAACCCTAATGGCCGTGGGATTGATGTCTTGTGGCAATGAATTGAAGAGGATCACTGGGTGATTGATTGCCAGTTTCAAGAGATTCAGGATCTTCTGGCAACGTTAACAGTCAACGTTAATCCGCGTTTCCCACATCGTGAACCAAGGGAAGACATCTAGAACCGGCGTGGTCACAGACCACATCAGCCAATGGTTTTCGAAGGCGATCCAATTGATGAAGAAATCGAATGGATGATTTTGACAGATAACCCACGAGATTAGGAAGGGCGTTGCAATAATAGTACTTTCCGTATGAGGATGGTTCTTCCATCTTTTGATGGACAATTGGGTATTGAAGAATTCTTGGATTGGCTAAACGAAGTGGAGCGCTTCTTCGAGTGCATGGGTATCGAAGAGCAGAAGAAGGTGAAGCTAGTTGCTTACAAACTAAAAAGGGGCGCTTCTGCTTGGTGGGAGCAATTGCAGATTTCTAGAGTTCGGCAGAATCGTGCTAAAATACGAACGTGGCATAGAATGAAGCAGTTGATGAAGACTCATTTTCTGCCTGCAGACTATGACCACGTTTTGTTTCAGCAATACCAGAGATGTCGCCAGGGTAACCGAACGGTGCATGACTACATTTCTGAATTCCAACGACTTTCTTCTAGGAATGATCTTCTGGAGACCGAGGGCCAATTGGTGGCTAGATTTGTGGAGGGCCTACATGCTAATATTCAAGATCTCGTTATGATGCAGCCAACACACACGCTACAAGATGCCATTCAATTGGCTACACGAGCAGAGTTGCAGATCAATCGATGAAGCATTCGGACTTTTAACACGAGCAATGGGAGCAGATTTAACCCATCCACAAGGCAGGTAGCAACAGACCACAGAGGAAAAGCAGTAGCAGATCCCCAGGTCCAACCTTCACCTGCTAATGGTAGTCGTGGATATGCATAGCAAAGGCCACCAACACAGCCGCCCAGGACGATGACTTCTACCCCTCCTACCGTACACAATAATCTTTACGCTCCAGTTAGGGGTGATAAGTGTTATCGTTGCGGTCAACTAGGGCACCAGTCTAATCATTGTCCACAACGACAGGCTGTGAACTTGGCCATTCATGATGATGAGTTTGTTGTGGAAGATGATTATCCATATGATGTTCCTGAGGAGGAGGAGGAACCTGCTGTAGTGACCCATGAAGATGAAGGGGTGTCTCTTGTAGTTCGTCATCTAATGTATACACCACGAAAAGAAGATGAATAGCGATACAGGATCGTCACAACACACTGTACCTTGAAATAGAAGGTGTGTGACTTGATCATTGATAGTGGCAGCAATGAGAACATTGTCTCTAGGACCATGGTCAACAAGCTGGGGTTACCTATAGAGAAGCATCCAACACCCTACAAGATCGGCTGGATTAAGGACATTGGGAGTGCAGTAGAAATCACCGAGTGATGTCGGGTACCGTTGTCTATTGGAAAGCACTATCAAGATGAGGTACTTTGTGATGTGGTAGATATGGATGCATGTCACATGCTTTTTGGTAGGTCGTGGCAGTATGATCGAGATGCTGTACACAAGGGTAAGGACAACACTTACTTGTTTGTCAAACATGGCATGAAGGTAATACTAGCGCCTATGCAGCGAGAGCTGGTCCCGATTAAATCAGTAGAAAAGAGTTAGAATTTCTTGATTGTGCCAGACTTACTACCAGAGATGAAGGAAACAAGGCAGGTGTTTGCCCTTGTTGTAAAGGAAGCACAGATGAAGATAAAGTGAGCATTCAAGATTTTGTCCGTCCACTGTTGGCAGAGTTTCGAGAAATCCTTCATGCCGACCTACCTGCTAGACTTCCTCCAATGTGGACAGTACAGCATGAAATCGACTTGGTTCTAGGAGCAAGTCTACCTAACTTGCCCCATTACCAGATGAGTCCTAAGGAGTTAGAAATTTTGCAGAGCCAAGTAACAGAGTTGTTGTAGAAAGGGTTAATCAAAGAAAGCATGAGTCCATGTGCGGTTCCTGCATTGCTCACTCCAAAGAAAGATGGGTCGTGGCGAATGTGCATTGATAGTCGAGCTATCAACAAGATTACAGTGAAGTATAGATTCCCTATTCCATGTCTAGACGATATGTTGGATATGTTAGAGGGGGCTGAAGTGTTCTTGAAAATTGATTTGAAAAGTGGGTACCATCAGATTCGGATTCGGCCAGGAGACGAGTTGAAGACGACATTCAAGACCCGTGAAGGACTGTACGAGTGGCTGGTTATGCCGTTTGGATTATCTAATGCACCTAGCACCTTCATGCGGTTGATGAATCAGGTATTCCAACCCAGTTTTGTCATGAGCAGCCTAATCTTCCTGGGGTTTGTCGTTAGTGCAGAAGGCATTAGGGTTGATGAAGCTAAGATTAAGGCCATTAGAGAATGGCCGGTACCCAAGACAATCAGTGAAGTACACAGCTTCCATGGTTTGACAACCTTCTACAGACGGTTCGTGAGGAATTTCAATACCATAGCCGCACCCCTCACGAATTGTTTGAAGCAGAAACAGTTAACTTGGACTAACGAAGTAGAGAAGAGCTTTGCTTTTTTGAAAGAAAAATTATCTACAGCTCCTGTTTTGGCACTTCCGAGTTTTGAGAAGCTATTTGAAGTTGACGGTGATGCTTCTGGTGTTGGGATTGGGGCAATGTTATCCCAAGAAAGGAGACCGATCGCTTTCTTCAGCAAAAAACTCAGTGACCCCAGATTGAAGTGGAGTACTTATGAGTAGGAATTATAAGCTGTAGTGCGAACTTTACAACATTGGGAACCATATTTGATACAGCGTGAGTTCATCCTTCATAGTGATCATCAGGCTTTGAAGTACTTGCAGAATTCGGCCAAGCCTAACCGCATGCATGCTAGGTGGATCGCCTACATTCAGAGGTTCACATTCTCTTTGAAGCACAGATCAGGGACACTTAACAAGGTTGCAGATGCCTTAAGTAGGAGAGCTTATTTGCTTATAGTTGTATGGGTTGAGATTATAGGGTTTGAGTACCTGAAGGACCTTTATGCCATGGATGAGGATTTCAAGGAAATCTAGAATCAGGTTAATTCTAGCGTCCCTACTTCTCTAAATTTCCAAGTTCATGATGGTTGCTTGTTTTATGGTGATCGCTTATTCATTCCTCGTGGGTCACTACGAGAACTTCTCATCGGAGAAGTACATGCGGGTGGATTGGGAGGTCATCTTGGACATGACAAAACCATCTCTTTGGTGGAGTCTCAGTATTATTGGCCACATCTAAAGCGAGACGTAGAAAAGTATGTACAACGATATTATATCTGTCAGGCTGCTAAAGGACAGGTGCAAAATACCGGATTGTATACCCCATTGCCTATCCTAGATGCTCCATGGGAGGTGTTATCTATGGACTTCGTCCTTGGTTTACCCCGAACTCAGCGAGGTATGGATTCTATTTTTGTGGTGGTTGATAGGTTCTCTAAGATGGCACACTTTATTCCATGTCGAAAGACATCAGATGCTAGCCACATTGCACACTTGTTCTTCAAAGAAATTGTTCGTTTGCATGGGGTGCCCAAGTCCATCGTCTCTGATCGTGATACCAAGTTCTTGAGTCATTTTTGGCGTTTGTTAGCACCTGATTTTTGCACCCTTGAAGTGAGGAAAAATGAAAAGTCAAACCCTGAGTGGTCAAAAAATTGACTTTTTGATTCAAGTGAATTTGGCCATCAAACTTCATATCATTAAAAAGAACATTTCGACACAGTTCTAACGCAACTGAGTTTGCTGGAATTGGAGTCTAGATGAGAAAGTTATGAGTCGGTCAAACTTTTGGGGAGCGAAAAGTTGACTTTTTGCTTAACCCCAATTCGACTGCCCAAGTTG
This sequence comes from Buxus sempervirens, assembly GCA_947561395.2. Taxonomy (NCBI): domain Eukaryota; kingdom Viridiplantae; phylum Streptophyta; class Magnoliopsida; order Buxales; family Buxaceae; genus Buxus; species Buxus sempervirens. The sequence goes on along the minus strand of OX387184.1, from coordinate 52,739,832 downwards.
ACCCCAATGGATAGAGGGTTCCGAGCCGATTCCAACGACACTAAGTTTGCTGAAATTGGACACCGGACGAAGAAGTTATGGGTAGTTGAAGTTTTAGGAAAAACTGCCCATGTGGCAAAAGGGCAGCAAGAAATAGAATAAACCGAGAAAATAAATAAAATAAATGTATTTATTAAAATATTAAATATTTTAAATAAAAGAATCTCGTTTTTTAATAAAATAATCGAAAAAATCGAATAAAATCTTTATAAAAAATCAAATTAAATAATGGTTTGAAATCCAAACATTTTAAAAACGTGCTCGCCCGTATTTGAAATACGTGCGTCACTGTACGGCGGGACACGTGTCCCATATGTCCGATTCGGCGAGATTTGGAAATGTGCATTTTTCGCCTGCATTTGAAATACGGGCAAGGCATGCCCGCACTTCAAATACGGGCACGATATTTTTTGCCTATAAATAGAGAGGCCAGCCCCTCATTTGAACAAGCCATCCCCTTTGGCCTACCCCCTCTCCCTCTTTGTGCTTTCCACGGCCAACCCTTGCCTAGGTGCTGCCATCCCAATCCCAAATACTAGAATACCCAAATACCCCTGGTAAGCCCAAACCTTGCCCAAACTCTGCCTTTTACCCCTTTGAATACAAGAAACCTAGCAAAATCCTTTCAAAACCAATTCGGGAAATCCACAGAGACGCGGAAGCGCTGCCGAAATTCTCGGAGAATCACGACATCAAAGAAGTAATAGTGTGGTAACTTTTCTAGCAACTTCTTTTTCAATATATATATGAATTGGCTCATTTAAGTAATTTTGAATTCTTCTTATTCTATTACCTTGCTACTAACTTATTTGCTTCACTTTTTGTTGGAGTTCTCCCATGCAAATGAGCGTCATTTTATGGAATAAAGAGAGAGTGGAACCATAAAACAAACAAAAAGAAGAAAAATAACATATTTTGATTGATTGGTTGAATTTACAAGTGCAAGAGGGATTTGTCCTCTTTAAATCCTCTAATGTAATCCCATCCCCATTCCCACTTCCCTTTCTTTTATTACATTACCAGAAGATGACATGGTCTAAAAAAAATGGAATTTAGTTCCATTCTAAAGCATCAACAAAAGAAGACTTGAAGAGGAAATGGAAGCAAATGTGCTATGACAAAGGAGGTGAGAACCATGACTAAGGTCGCCGGAATTCCCAAGGAGGCAATTAAAGTGATCCTAGTTGGAATTGAAGCAAAAATTACAAATCAGGCAGTGCCCGTATTTGCAATACGGGCTGGGCGTGCTCGTATTTGCTATACGGGCAAGCCTAATCCGTATTGAACTTACGGGCAAGGCTAGCCCGCATATCAAATACGGGCAATTGTAAAAATAACTTAAAAAATACAATTTTTGGCCCGGTTGGATTTGGTCCGACCTGAAAACTTAAAACCTGACCCAATAAGTAACTTGGACTTCTTTAAGTCCATTTTGGGACTGTGGGCCTAGATGGGCCCACCAAGACCCCCTTGGGCCCACATGAGTGGCCCCCATTTTGACCGGCCTATACTAGGCCCATTTTCAACAAACAGGCCCAGGCCCCTTGACCCTTGGCTAATGGGTCGATTCCAAGCCCACTAAGCCCATTGCATGTGTAAATAGTTTAATTTAATAAATAACCAAAAAGGGGTTACCCAATAACCCTACTGGGCACCAAGCCCAACCTTGGCAACCCACGGGTCTTCCAACGGGACCTGAATCCGACCAACCTCACCTAAATAAAAAGATAAAATAAAATAAAAAGGGGCCCACACCACCAGAGAGTCCAGCCAGACCAAACAAAGTGGCATGCTGGCCTAAGAAGGGTGAAAATTAACTCAAAACCAGGGAGACCCGAGAGACCCGTCAGACTGACAGGGCGGGCCGGGGTGTCTTCGGACTTCCCCGGACGTAAGCGAGGACTTAGCTAGAACTCTAAAAAGCCGTAGACCAGCCTTAGACCCGGATAGGGCAAACACCGTGTCTGCCTGCACCTCTCAGGCAGTGGCGACTCCGAAAGTCCCGAGGCACGCACGAACCCAAGTGCGCCCTGCGTGCGATCTAGGTCAAATTTAGGTGCGCACAACGTTCGCTGTGGCGTTGTTTTGAGACGGACTTGCAATATAGCAATACTTGTCATCCCCAAACAGATGGTCAGACAGAAGTGGTGAACCGTACCTTGGGCAATATTCTGCGAAGTCTGTGTCAGGATCATCCAAAATAGTGGGATTTTGCTATTTCTCAAGCTGAATTTGCATACAACATGGTGCCTAACAGGTTTAGTGGCAAGTCACCTTTTGAGATCGTTTACATCCATCCTCCACTTCATACATTAGACTTAGTTCCATTACCAAAGCTGCCAGGTATGAGCATTGTTGCCCAACAGTTAGCTGATAAACACTTTGACATTCACATGGATTTCAAGAAGAAGTTGGAAGAATCTGCAGCAAAGTACAAGGAAGCAATAGATCGTCATCGGCGTTCTAAGGTATTTGCAGTTGGGGATCAAGTTATGGTGCATCTTTGCAAGGAAAGGTTTCCTGTGGGGATGTATAGTAAGTTAAAGAAGAAGAAGATCAGTCTAGTGCGGATTCTTCAGAAAATCAATGATAGTGCCTATATGGTTGATCTTCCTGCAGATTTAGCCATCTCGAAGACGTTTAACGTGCAAGATCTCTACGAGTACCATACTCCCATGGCCATCCAGTTCTTCACTCGAGGACAAGTGTTCCTCTAAGACGAGGGGACTGATGTAGGACAAGTCCTGAGGCTTATGTGGTCATACATTGTTTTCCGCGCCAGGGGTATTTTGGTCAATTTTAGTCACGTTGTTGGAATGGGCTGAAAATTGGTAGTCTGATTGGAAATGACCTGAAAAGTCAGCCTCATGACAGTAGCCCGAGGTCTTGGGATTTTAGCCAAATTCCATCATCTAGGCCTTCAAATGGGCAAATTTATTATTTATGGAAATGAGTTGATTGTTTCCATTTAGGGTCAATGAAAGTCCGTTTTGAGTCATTCTTTTGGGGAAACCCTTATTTTCGGATGTATTTTAGGAATTTGAATCTTTCTCGAATTTTACTATTTTTAGTAAAATTCATTTTTTTTCTATTTTTAGTAAGTTATGAGTTTTCTGATTTTAGGGTTTTCTTGTAACGCCTATATAAAGGCTTTTTAGAGAGAGTTCATTTTTTTTAATGAATATTTTTATTTGAACCCCAGAATTTGTCTTGTTCTTAAACTTTTCTCGTCTTCTAGAACGATATCTAGATCAACTCGTCAATCAGAACGATATTTGATCTGTTCTTCCATCTTCCCTGCGTCAAGACGAGGCATAGGCTTCCCAAAAATCCCTCTTCTCTTCATTCTCTGTTTATTTTTGACTATTCAAGCATGAATCTTACATCAATATATCTAACTTGAATCATATTATTAAGCTTGAATAGTTTCTATCTGTCTCCTCTCTCTTAGGTAATTATCGGATTAACAAAAGCTGTCTTCCTCCCCCTTCATGCCCACTATGTGGCCAGCTGCCAATTCGCTTTTGAATTCAAGGTGGGAAAGCAAGGAAGTGCTCTACGAGCCCCAAGGTGGTTAAGAAACGAACTCTAAACGAGGTGAAGATCAAGTAACAATCTATTAATATGGTATTCAATTTTAATCAATTAGGAGGCATAATCGATATGGATGCTTTGAGTATGAACTTTTTAATTGTGTAAATGCAGTGGTTATATGTCCCCAGAGTATGCAATGAAAGGGATATTTTCAGAGAAATCAAATGTTTTTAGTTTTGGAGTCTTATTACTGGAGATTGTGAGCAGTAAGAGGTGCATAGGGTTTTATGACTCTGAAAAATCCTTGAGCTTTCAGGGATATGTAAGAACTAATTTTGTTCCTTTTTCATTTATGGAATTACAATAGGTTACTGAAATCTTAAGGCAAAAATGCTGATGTTTCAGGCATGGCAACTGTGGAATGAGGGGACAGCATTGGAGTTGATAGATCAGACATTAGTTGATTCATAATCGCCACTAGAGTTAATAAGATGCATCCATTTGGGGCTCCTCTGTGTGCAAGAGCATGCAGTTGATAGGCCGAACATGTCCACCATAGTTTCCATGCTTGGCATTGAAGCGAACTGGTTTTTTTGGTGCAGAATATTGTTTTGTTCTAGCTCATTGTATATGTATGAATGCTGCTTGTTTGTGAATCAAGTTGAAAATCTTATGGTGTAATTAATAATCCTGTTTTGTTGCTAGAATCTAATGAATGGAAATGTCGTTAGGACTTCTTAGAATGTGGAAAGAGTCATAGATGGGTTTGGCAATAACATTCTATTCCATTTTAGACATCTGACAACAAATGTTATGGATCAAAGGTTCATTTCAATGCTTGATTGCTTGGAGCTAAAGAAACAAAAAAGATGACCAGAGCACTAGAAGGCATTCCGTTCAACATAAATAACTAAATATTGATGCTCCGGTTTTAGTTTGCAAGTTGAGGATAATTGTGATGTTTTGTTCAAGAAGACACTATTGAGCAGTTATTCTTAAAAGAAAGAGGACCTATGATCCCCACCATTTCAATGATGGAATATCATCTTTAGTTTCTAGTGTGACAAGGCAAAATTTAGGTAGACATTTTGAGAATTTTTTTTGGTTCTTTGTTCTAATTGAAATTCTATTCAACAGATGCCTTTTTAAGTATGCATAAGGTTATGGGATACTTTTCTTGATCTTGTGAGCGCAGCTTATGGCATACTTACCAGGGATTGAAACATTTGTGGCATTTGCCTACAGAATTTTGTGGTATGAACACAAAATTTTGTGGTATGAACATGGATTTGCCATGTAGTATTGCAGCCTATCCAAGACGTGCCCTTCCATATAACTTTGAAGTCTACCAGTCGTATAATTCCCTTGAATTTTAAGTCTAAGATCACAAATTCAACTTCTTGGATCAATTTCTAGGGTTTGAGTTGGTTTAGAAGGCTTAAAGGAAGATTAGGGTTAGGAAAAACTGAGATATTTTAGAAAGAGATGAAAATAAAGTTGAAATCATCATTGAAGTAAATATTTATAAAGACAAGGAGGATACAAAAATCTCATCCAAATTATTTAAAACAAGAATGGTTTTTCTATAGTGTTAATTCTTTGAAATTAAGCATGCACCCATCATTGTCCAGGTTCTGAATGATCTAACCTATTTAAACTACAAAGTAGTTGATCATTTCAAGAGTGAAATAGTTCATCAACAGATCCACATGGTAGGAAACGCAAGAGAATAGTTGTTTCCTTGGATTTATGGATGAATCTGTAATAAAAAAGTCTAAATAAATCATAAAAAGAAACACAACATTGGATGGCAAAAAACTGCTCTATCAACCCATGTGAATTCCAACATGAGAGGTGCATCAGCATCGTCCCACATGATTGAACCAATGCACGTCTCCATTTCAAAGCAAAACCAAGTCTCTCTTTGTTTTGACTTTCAACAAAGACCTGTTCAACAAGCAAAACATTTGAGGCATTAAAAAACAGAGAGAAGAAACAAATAGAAAGAGTCAAAATAAGATTCAAGTCAGATATGTTGATGTAAGATTCAAGCATAACAATATGAATAGTCAGAAATAAACAGAGAACAAAGCGAAGAGGGATTTGAGAGAAGCCTATGCCGCGTCTTGTTGTGTCCAACAAAGACAGAAGGTTTTTCAAATGCCCCCCAAAACGTTAACGAAGAGGATCCACTTGATTTCACCTCAACGAATTGAAGGTTTAAGAAGAGGGTTCTTTGAGTCTATTGGATGTTTTGAGAAGAGGGTTTGAGAAGAGGAGGTAAACGACATCAAGGAAGGTTTTCATTATTGAGAAGAGGGTTTGAGAGGAGGAGGTAAACGACATCAAGGAAAGTTTTTGTTTTCAAGAAGGGTTTGAGAAACGAGGTAAACGACATCAAGGAAGGTTTTCGTTTTTGAGAAGAGGGTTTGAAAGGATGAGGTAAACGACATCAAGGAAATCTTTTGTTCTTAAGAAGAAGGTTTGAGAAATGAGGTAAACGGCATCAAGGAAGGTTTTTGTTTTTGAGAAGAGGGTTTGAAAGGAGGAGGTAAACAACATCAAGGAAAGTTTTTGTTTTTGAGAAGAGGGTTTGAGAAATGAGGTAAACGACATCAAAGAAGATTTTCATTTTTGAGAAGAGGGTTTGAGAGGCTACGTTTTGAAGATAATTTGGGTTTTCGTTTCAAGCCAAAGAAGAGAAGAGATGCTTTTAAAAAACGTCAACGCAATATCGGTTAACGTCGCCAATGGAGCAAAAGTTGCGCCGTTCTGTTAACGAGAGATGCTTTGGACGCGTGTCGCACGCTTAGAGAACGAACGACGAAACAAACGACCATTCGTAAGAGAAGAAAAAGATTGACTCTAATTATGCATTACTCATCGGATTGTAAGACTCTGAAGGTGACCATACCTAGTCAACGACCGGCTTGCTTAAAATAAAGCCCCACGCAATTTGAACAGGTTAAACAAAATATATTTTAGCTAACGGGTTTGATTTGCTTCATCTAATAAACATTGTTTTTAATTCTATTTGCAAGCTTTGTAATGACGATTTTTTCATTTCTTCTTCATTTTTTTAAATTGTTCAAAGCTGTCCATGCCCTGCACTTACTGCTACTTGGTCAACCTTTTAGGACTTCTGGGTTGCCATGGAAGTTCCTCTGCTATTGACTCCCCAATCTCAACTTTTGTTTTAAACGTCCACTTCATAATCTTCGAAATGTTGTTGCAGAGATGGGAATCATGAAAGGAGCATGGTACTTCTCTCTTGTGCTGTTTCTATGCTTCTATCTCAAAGCCCATCTCTCCATTGCCACTGACACCATTACTCTAGGCCAGTCTCTCACTGGAAACCAGACGATTGAGTCTAAAGGTGGCGTCTTTGAACTTGGTTTCTTCACACCAGGTAATTCCCAGAACTACTACATTGGCATTTGGTATAAGAAAATCTCCGTTCAAACAGTAGTTTGGGTAGCCAACATAGACAGACCCATCTCTGATTCATCTTCTGCCCAACTCAAACTTTTAGAAGATGGGAACCTTGTTCTGTTCAATCGGTCCAACTTCCTAATTTGGTCAACAAATTTGAGCTCCACTGTATCCTTTGTTGCCGAAGCAGTGCTTCTTGACTCTGGAAATTTTGTTTTGAGAGTTGGGCCAACTTCATCTTCTATTATTTGGCAAAGCTTTGATCACCCAACTGATACATGGTTACCTGGTGGAAAGCTATTCAGGAAAGATAGTAACGGAAGACAAGGGCTCAGTTCATGGAGAAATAGAGAAGATCCTGCTGCTGGGATGTATTCCTTCTCGTTTGACCCAGATGGGAGTTATCAGTCTTTCCTTCAATGGAACAGGTCTGTAAGATATTGGATTACAGGGGATTGGAATGAGAATGGGCAGTTCTACAGCTCAATTCCAGAAATGAGGGCACGAACCATCCATAATCTTAGCTTAGTTAAAAATGGGAAAGAAAGCTATTTCACGTTTACGCTCTATAACAACTCTGTCATGGCTAGAATATTCATGGATGCATCAGGGAAAATCCAAGCAACGTCGTGGTTGGAGGAGCAGAAAAAATGGATTATATATTTTACTCGACCGCTATACCAATGCAAGGTTCATGCAATTTGTGGGTCCTTTGGTTTTTGCAATGAGGTTTCTTCAAATTTCTGCGCTTGTTTGCAAGGTTTTGAACCACAGAGTTTGAAAGATTGGAATCTCGGTGATCGTTCAGGTGGGTGTATCAGGAAAACAGCTTTGAAATGTGGGAATAATAGCTCAGTTGGGGAGGAGAAAGATAGCTTCTTACAAATTTCAAACATTATTTTGCCCATAAATCCACAAATCTTGTTGCTTGGTAACGCCAAAGATTGCAGATTGGCTTGCTTGATCAATTGTTCTTGCAATGCTTATGCGTATACAGGTGGTCATTGTTCAATGTGGCATGGTGATTTGGTAAATCTGGAACAATTATCAGGTGGGGATGGCAATGGAAGAGATCTCTATGTTCGACTTGCTGCTTCTGAGCTTGGGAGTTATGGGGGTAGGAAGAAGAAATCAACTATTGTGGTTATTTTGAGTACAGTTGCAATTGCTGTGGTTGTAGCCATGTCTAGCCTTATTCTGGTGCTAATTCGGAAAAGGAAAAGGAGGGTGTCGGTTAAATTGTCCAAGGGAGATGAGGTTTCTTTGGTGGCCTTTGGGTACAAAGACTTGCAAAGTGCAACAAACAACTTTTCTGAGAAGTTGGGTGGGGGAAGTTTTGGTTCTGTTTTCAAGGGGACACTGCCTGATTCAACAGTCATAGCAGTGAAAAAACTAGAAGGACTTCAACAAGGAGAGAAGCAATTTCGTGCTGAAGTTAGCACAATTGGGATGATCCAGCATGTCAATCTTGTTCGCCTTCGAGGGTTTTGCGCAGAAGGTACTAACAGGCTGTTGGTATATGATTACATGCCGAATGGCTCTTTGGCCACTCATCTATTTGATCAAAAGGATTTTGAGATCTTAGAATGGAATACGAGATACAGAATTGCACTTGGTATAGCTAAAGGATTGGCCTATCTCCATGAGAAGTGTAGAGATTGCATTATACACTGTGACATCAAACCTGAGAACATACTTTTGGATGCCGAATTCTGTTCTAAGGTTGCAGACTTTGGTCTTGCAAAGCTTCTTGGCCGGGAGTTCAGTAAGGTCTTAACAACCGTGAGGGGTACCATAGGCTATCTTGCACCAGAGTGGATAACTGGAGTAGCCATAAATGCCAAAGCTGATGTTTACAGCTATGGAATGGTGCTCTTCGAAATTATATCTGGACGGAGAAATACTCGGCAACTTAAGGATGGGAAGGTTGATTTCTTTCCTACCTGGGCTGCAAGGAAGTTAATTCAAGGTGAAGATGTCCTTAATGTTTTGGACCACATGTTAAAGGGCAATGCTAGTGTGGAGGAGCTCACAAAAGCTTGTAGTGTTGCTTGTTGGTGCATCCAAGATAATGAAGCTCATAGGCCATCAATGGGTCAGGTAGTACAGATCCTTGAAGGGACCTTGGAAGTAAACCTGCCTCCTTTTCCAAGGTCTCTTCAGGCTCTTGTGGAGGAATTATGAGAATGCAGCCTTCAGAAACGCTTCCTCCAACACAGTTAAAAACACTTCAAACATTTGCCGTCATTTCAGGGACATGACATGATGATCATTTTCCAAGTTTCAGCAGACAAGGAATTAGTATGTTCTGTATTCTTCCATGAAAGCTTGTATCTATATTTTTAAAAGTGCTTCTGTTATTACTTTTTCATGTTGTATTCAAGCTTTGTTTTTTCATATTGTGAGATGAAGTTATTAGTGAAGGATTTATGGCTGAAATAGCAGTATTTGTGATCATTTGATCTTTTTAACTAGAGTGGTTCTGGTAGATCATCTCAGATTATGTCTCAGAGGAGGATGCAAACAGGAAACTATTTTGCAAAGAAACATTGCTTTAGTTTTCCACCACTTCCAAATTATATTCACAGATCCTTGTAGGAATCCTGATTTGACAGAATCTAGTATTCTATCTAGCATAACTTAACTGTTACCGGATTTCAGTTAATTCCTACCTTCCAGTCTTTAACAAGTTTCTGCCGTCTTAATGTAATCAAAGCAGGCAGTTAATAGTTACCTAGACCAGCTGTAAATGATAATTTGTGGGCCACTCTCAGAGGTTGCTGATCACTTAGGTGGCTTTGATTAGATGCTTAAAGCAGTTGATATTCTGGTAACAAGCAATTATATATCCATTCTTCTTTTCGGCCTATGAATTCATTTCAGTTGTTCTTGATTCCTCTAACACCAGTGATTTGTACACCATGTTTGGTACCGCTTATTTGTCAACACAAGAGAGAGTAATAGCCTATGTACTCTGCTAAATTTTTTTTTCTGTGCAACATGGGCCATGGAACGGCTAATTATGAGTGCTACTGATATTTTTCTCTGTTTCATTTGTCATAAAAGACAAAAAGAACAAGTTGGTAAATTTAGCTGATATGAGGTAACAGACACATAACCTCAAGGCTCATAGAATTTATTTATTTGTTTAAAAAATTTGAGGGTTCATTGCAGGATCTTTGTGCTGTTTACTTCATAGAATTATACTTTTATAAACTTAGGAAAGTTGAGTTCAGTATTCCATCCAGCATAGTGCAATTCTTACCAGGTATAAATGCCTAAAACTGTTCATCGTGGATTTTCATAGCTCCCAAATTTTATTTACTTTCAGTACTTACTTCTGAAATGTTAATGACTTCAAAGAAGGAAATGAACTTATTACTAAGAACAGCAGTGGGTGATAATTATTGGGTAGTGATAGAGGATATTGATCGTTGAGATGGCTTGGATCAGAGGATATTGATCGTTGAGATGGCGTCAAAGAAGGAAATGAAGGGTTGGTCTTTTAAAAATTGAGGGCTTATTACAAGAAATTTTAATTGCTTTGTACTTTCATGATAGAGGAATATAACGAAATCTAATGAGGGATCACCACGTAGAAAATGAGTTAGGAGAATGAAAGTTTGTTTAGTGATTTGATGTTATTGATCAACTTTCAAAGAGTGAGATGGAAATAGTAGCAAACACAAAAGAGTAAAAAAGAATTATATATTTAAAGTGCAATAGAATTAGAGCTCACTAATTGTTAAGAGTAGTTCTTTCCCTTCAATCTATGATCCATGAGAGCAAGGAGAACATGTATAAGCATTTTGGATGGCAGGGGAAAGAAGTCAATGATCCTTGAATTCTCTTAGATGTGTGTCTTTGGGTTTGGTTTTAGCATTTGGATCATAGCAGATTATTTTTCCTCGCAACATGGGGCATGGAACTGCTAATGATGAATGCTACTGCTATTTTTCTCTGTTTCATTTGTCATAAAAAAAAAGGGTTTGTAAATTTGGCTGATATGAGGAAGTAAACACCTTAAACCTCGAGGCTCATAGAATTTATTTATTTATTTTTCTTCTTGATCTTTAAAAACTTTGACGTTAAAGTCCTTAACTTTTGTTGTTTGTTTTTATTAAATGGCTAACGTAACATTTCTATAAAATAAAAAAATATTTTGTATTTAACCTCTTATATTATCTTATATTTTTATTTATGTTATTGTATTATTATATTTATTATATCTATACCTCAGTTATTCATATTAATTTATTCAATTTATAATTATTTATTAGCCTAGCCATGTAATTATTTGGCTATTCAATATTGGACCAACCAATTGCCTTGCAAGCTTTACTTTATAAAAGGTTGTTTTAGTCATTTGTTAGAAATAAATAACAAAGTTGATGGAGTTTAACGTTAGGAGTATAATTGCAATGATTATGCTAAATAGAAGGATATAAATATAAATATTAAAAACAAGAATATATGAATGCAAATATATCATAATTTAGGGGTATGGGTGCAAAAAGCACATTTGTAAATGTTTATGTGAAAAGCATTTCCTCTAAAGCCAAAACCCAGTCGTTTCGTGAAACTACCACCAGCTTGGATGGAGTTTGGATGTGTGGGTCCCCTCCTGACATGGGCATCCATTTGTGAGTTTCTTGTTGGCACCACTGAATGGCACCAGGTGAAACGCTCTCGTTTATGTGGGGTCCACTTAGGAAAACACTCCACGTTAGAAGCAAGACTCCAAATCGCATGCTATTCCTCGCTTTATATATTAGTATAGATATATACCAAAAAAAGAAACAAAAAAAACTGCTCACACCACCAATGTTTTAAAAATTGTTAGAAGAAATATTTTTTTTTTAGAAATTTAATAGAAAGGGACCAAGCTAGCCATATTAAAATATAAGATATTAGGGCATTATAAGGATGTTTTGGAAAAAAAAATTTGACTATGTATTTATCATGCTTTCCAAGGGACGGCTTACCATTATATATTATATAAATTAATGGGTGGTGGTATGTTCAATAGTGGTTGTATCCATAGTTGAAAAAGGATAGGAGTAATTGTTCTAAATAAGGGCTTACAAATTGTTAGAGTAGTTCTTTCTCTTTTCGAAAGTGAAGAAAAAAAAATCAAAGTTATTCCCATATACAAGTTTGTTTTGGAGAAAAAAATTGTGTTTGGCACATTCACCAATATTGGATGCTTCAAATAAAGGGTATTTTATGAGATCCATATGTCAAGACAAAAATCTCCCATGTGTTCTTAATTGACATCCTACTGTAAGAAAACAAAAAGTTCTTAATTGACATCCATGATAAGCACAATTTTATCTTTTTCCTTGTTTGAATTTCATGTACAAATTAAATGGGTTATAGATCATATCCCCTAATACCTATTATCCCCAAGTCTGTCTCTCCCCTATCTCTACACGTTTGTGTGGTTTCTTTCAGCTCACCACGAACATCTTTGTCATAGATATTAATAGCAAAATATTCGTTTATCGAATACATATACTATATTTAAAGGATAAAAAAAAAGAAATATTAGGAAAAGGAGTTGGTTTAAATAATATTTCAATTTACATATACCAAAAGGTTTTCTTTGTTCTCATGGTTAGGGGTGTCAAACATGCTGTGTTGTGCCGCTCACGTGCTGGCCGAGTTGTGCACGTGGCTATCTAAAAAAATGATAATAATATGTTATTTAAAAAACTTTCTTCATTTTTCCTCCAATTTCCCTTAATCAATGCATCTTTATTAAAACCCATAATTCTATGTAAAAAAGGGAATGAAATGTTCTGTGGCCTTCCCCTGAGACTGTTCCTGTTGCAACCATGAGATGTTGCCATGTGGGGTATTTCGTGGCAATGTTTAATAATGACCTTATAATAAACAATGAAAAAATTCTGGCCGTGAGATGCTCCACAAGGTAGCATCTCATGGTCGCATCAGGCATCGTTTCAGGGAAAGGCGACAGATGATGTCTTCCCGTAAAAAAGGGAATGTGGACTATAGAGAGAGATATACAGATTCTGAAATAAAACAATAACAAGAATCTATAACGACAATATAATAAACGAAAGATAACTTTATGAACATCATTTTTATTGGTAATAGATCCGGGTCCTTTCTTCTGGGTTTCGATTGGCACCCTGAGTCCTGGTACCAAACCCTTGACAACCAGTCTTGATAGTTGATAACCAAACCCAAACTGAGTTTTTGAGTTTTTGGATCTTGTATGCAATAAAATAATGAAAATAAATTTATTTTTATAATAAAATTATTTTTTATACATAATAATTTGATTAATGAGTTCTATAACAAAGTTGACGATACCCAAAAAGTATAAATAACCGAATTCTTAATGAAGTGGTTATAGAAAATCAAAGTTAAACTCAATTATGTAAGCTAATATATTTAATAACTACCTAATCTAATATGTAATCTATATTATATTTAAGGCGAGAAGGCCCCTTGGGAAGTGTGCCAAAATAATTTACAACTTTCCGAAAATGCCTATTCCCTGCACATATTGGGTTTCAATAATATAGGGTTCTATGTGGCTAAACTCTGTATTTTCGTTTAAAACCCAATCAGTTTGTAATTGTTCCCCCATTTATCCTCTCCTCGTACCCTCTCTCTACGTGCATTATTGCATGTGCACCCTTGCTAGTATATCTAATAGAGAGAGAAAAAGGAGAAAAAGAGACGGAGTTAGTGCAGTAAATCGAAACTGGATGTAGAGAGGACTCTGATACTTCTAAGATTTAGAGAGCAAATTGAATTGCTAAATTAGATTAGGTAAGCGTCATTTCAAAAAGCTAGGACTTCGATATATTTTAAGATTAGAGAGCGAATGGAGTTCCCAATTTAGATTAGGTGAGTGTCATTCCAAAACCTCAAGCGATGTATTTGTAGTTTGAAAGGTCGGGGGCAGGTTTCAGTGTAAAAGGAGGAAAATTATGAAAGGGGTTGGCCTATGCTTACAAAAAGATTCCATAAAAATTCTATTCTGCAGAAAAGGGCCACTTTTAAAAAAAATTTATGATATATTTGCGTATACATCCTCTTGATTTTAGTATTTGTATTTATACTCCTTTATCTTGAATAATTCTTGTATCCCTATATGATGCACTCGTATCCCACATAGAATACGCTTATATTCCATGTAGGATGCACTGTACTAGTAACCCACATAAGGAAGTTTGTATTCCACATATAATGCGTTTTGTTCCAAGTAAAGTGATCGTTTAATTTAATTATTTTTGAAAAGTGATACTGTAATTTAATTATTCCTAAAAATGATATTTTTTTTTTTTGGAAATAAGTTTTTGATAGACTCTTTTCGTGAATACAGGCCAAAATTTGAAATTGAACCCAAGGTTTTCAATTTTGATTTCAATGGGCAGCAGATCCTTGAAAAAATCGACACGCCACTGGCGGGCCGACAAAACCTAGGAAAAATCAAGGCAAAAAAACTAGGGAAAAATTTATTTTTTTTATTCTGTCGAAATTTCGCCGACATGCCATTCCATTTTGCCGGCATGCTGCAAAAAATTGCTGATAAAAATTTAAAAAAAAATCACTTTTTTTCTCTTTATCACAAAAAATCATTTTTTTGCTTGTTTCGCTCGGCACGCCGCCATTTTTCGTTGACACGCCGAAAAAATCAGGAGATTTTAAATAACAGATTTTTTTTTTGTTGTTGTGGTGAAACGCATCGACACTTGAAAAAAAACGGCGTGCCGCCGAAACTGAAAACCTTGATTGAACTCGTTTCTTCTCTTACGAATGGTCGTTTATTTCATCATTCGTTCTCTAAGCGCGCGACATGCCTCTAGAGCATCTCTCATTGACATAACACAGCAACTTGCTCCATTGATGACGTTAACGGATATTACGCTGACCTTTTTTTTAAAAGTGTCTCTTCTCTTCGTTGGCGCGAAACGAAAACCCACATTCTTTTCAAAACATAGACTCTCAAACCCTCTTCTCAAAAACAAAAATCTTCCTTGATGTCGTTTACCTCATTTCTCAAACCTTCTTCTCAAAAGCAAAAACTTCCCTTAATGTTGTTTACCTCCTCCTCTCAAACCCTTTTCTCAAAAACAAAAACCTTCCTTGATGTCGTTTACCTCCTCTTGTCGAACCCTCTTCTCAAAACACCCAGTAGACTCAAAGAACCCTCTTCTTAAACCTTCAATTCGTTGAGGTGAAATCAAGTGGATCATCTTCGTTAACGTTTTGGGGGCATTTGAAAAACCTCCCTCTCTTTGTTGGACACAACAAGACGTGATTTATAACGAGTCCTGAGGTTTATGTGGTCATACATTGTTTTCTGCGCTAGGGGTATTTTGGTCAATTTTAGTCATGTTGTCAGAATAGGCTGAAAATTGGTAGTTTGATTGGAAACGCCCCGAAGAGGTGGACTCAGGGCAATAGCTCGAGGTCTTGGGATTTCAGCCAAATTTCATCGTCTAGGCCTTCAAATAGGCAAATTTACTATTTATGGAAACGAGTTGACTGTTTCCGTTTAGGGTCAAGGAAAGTCCGTTTTGAGTCATTCTTTTTGGGGAAACCCTTATTTTTGAATGTATTTTAGGAATTTGAGTCTTTCTCGAAATTCATTTTTTTTCTATTTTTAGTAAGTTTTGAGTTTTCTGATTTTAGGGTTTTCTTATAACGCCCATATAAAGGCTTTTTTTTAATGAATATTTTTATTTGAACCCTAGAATTTGTCTTGTTCTTGAACTTTTCTCGTCTTCTAGAACGATATCTAGACCAACTCGTCAATCAGAACGATATCTGATCTGTTCTTCCATCTTCCCTGCGTCAATTGGTATAAGAGCAGGTTTTTCCTTGGCTCAAATGGCAAAGAACGAAGGTGGAGAAAACCCTAACCCTAATGGCCATGGGATTGATGTCTTGTGGCAATGAATTGAAGAGTTTTGCCGGGTGACTGATCGCCAGTTTCAAGAGATTTAGAATCTGCTGGCAACATTAACAGTCAACGTTAATCCGCGTTTCCCACATCGTGAACCAAGGGAAGACGTCCAAAACCGGCATGGTCACAGACCACATCAGCCAATGGTTTTCGAAGGCGATTCAACTAATGAAGAAATCGAAGGGATGATTTTGACAGATAACCCCCGAGATTAGGAAGGGCATGGCAATAATAGTATTTTCCGTATGAGGATGGTTCTCCCAACTTTTGATGGACAATTGGGTATTGAAGAATTCTTGGATTGGCTAAAAGAGGTAGAGCACTTCTTCGAGTGCATGGGTATAGAAGAGGAGAAGAAGGTGAAGCTAGTTGCTTACAGACTGAAAGGGGGCGTTTCTACTTGGTGGGAACAATTGCAGATTTCTAGAGTTCTATAGAATCGTGCTAAAATACGAACGTGGCATAGAATGAAGCAGTTGATGAATACTCGTTTTCTGCCTGCAGACTATGACCACGTTTTGTTTCAGCAATACGAGAGATGTCGCTAGGGTAACCGAACGGTGCATGACTACGTTTCTGAATTCCAACAACTTTCTTCTAAGAATGATCTTCTGGAGACCGAGGGCCAATTGGTGGCTAAATTTGTGGAGGGCCTACGTGCTAATATTCAAGATCTCATTATGATGTAGCCAACACACACGCCACAAGATGCCATTCAATTGGCTACACGAGCAGAGTTGCAGATCAATCGATGAAGCATTCGGACATTTAACACGGGCAGTGGGAGCAGATTTAACCCACCCACAAGGCAGTTAGCAACAGACCACAGAGGAAATGCAGAAGCACATTGCCAGGTCCAACCTTCACCTGCTAGTGGTAGTCGTGGATATGCACAGCAAAGGCCACCAACACAGCCGCCCAGGACAATGGCCTCTACCCCTCCTGCCATACGCAATAATCCTTATGCTCCAGTTAGGGGTGATAAGTGTTATTGTTGCGGTCAACCAGGACACCGGTCTAATCAATGTCCACAATGACAGGCTGTGAACTTGGCTATTCATGATGACGAGTTTGTTGTGGAAGATGATTATCCATATGATGTTCCTGAGGAGGAGGAGGAACCTGCTGTAGTGACCCATGAAGATGAAGGGGTGTCTCTTGTAGTTCGTCGTCTAATGTATACACCACGAAAGGAAGATGAACAGCGATACAGGATCTTCACAACACGCTGTACCGTGAAATAGAGGGTGTGTGACTTGATCATTGATAGTGGCAGCAGTGAGAACATTGTCTCTAGGACCATGGTCGATAAACTGGGGTTACCTACAGAGAAGCATCCAACACCCTACAAGATCGGTTGGATTAAGGACATTGGGAGTGCAGTAGAAATCACCGAGCGATGTCGGGTACCGTTGTCTATTGGAAAGCACTATCAAGATGAGGTACTTTGTGACGTGGTAGACATGGATGCATGTCACATGCTTTTTGGTAGGTCGTGGCAGTATGATCGAGACGCTATACACAAGGGCAAGGACAACACTTACTTGTTTGTCAAAGATGGCGTGAAGGTGATACTAGCGCCTATGCAGCAATAGTTGGTCCCGATTAAATCAGTAGAAAAGAGTCAGCATTTCCTGATTGTGCCAGACTTACTACTAGAGATGAAGGAAACAAGGCAGGTGTTTGCCCTTCTTGTTAAAGGAAGCATAGATGAAGATAAAGTGAGCATTCTCGATTCTGTCCATCCATTGATGGCTGAGTTTCGAGAAATCCTTCCTGCCGATCTACCTGCTAGACTTCCTCCAATGCGGACAGTACAGCATGAAATCGACTTGGTTCCAGGAGCAAGTCTACCTAACTTGCCCCATTACCGGATGAGTCCTAAGGAGTTCGAAATTTTGCAGAGCCAAGTAACAGAGTTATTGCAGAAAGGGTTGATCAGAGAAAGCATGAGTCCATGTGCGGTTCCTGCATTGCTCACTCCAAAGAAAGATGGGTTGTGGCGAATGTGCATTGATAGTCGAGCTATCAACAAGATTACAGTGAAGTATAGATTCCCTATTCCATGTCTAGACGATATGTTGGATATATATGTTAGAGGGGGCTGAAGTGTTCTTGAAAATTGATTTGAAAAGTGGGTATCATCAGATTCGGATTTGGCCAGGAGACGAGTGGAAGACGACATTAAAGACTCGTGAAGGACTGTACGAGTGGCTGGTTATGCCATTCGGATTATCTAATGATGCGGTTGATGAATCAGATATTCCAACCCAGTTTTGTCATGAGCAGCCTAATCTTCCTGGGGTTTGTCATTAGTGCAGAAGGAATTAGGGTTGATGATGCTAAGATTAAGGCCATTAGGGAATGGCCGGTACCCAAGACAATCAGTGAAGTAGGCAGCTTCCATGGTTTGGCAACCTTCTACAGACGGTTCGTGAAGAATTTCAGTACCATAGCCGCACCCCTCATGAATTGTTTGAAGCAGAAACAGTTAACTTGGACTGACGAAGCAGAGAAGAGCTTTGCTCTTTTGAAAGAAAAATTATCTACAGCTCCTGTTTTGGCCCTTCCGAGTTTTGAGAAGCTATTTGAAGTTGACTGTGATGCTTCTGGTGTTGGTATTGGGGCAGTGTTATCCCAAGAAAGGAGACCAATCGCTTTCTTCAGCGAAAAACTCAGCAACCCCATATTGAAGAGGTGTACTTATGAGCAGGAATTATAAGCTGTAGTGCGAACTTTACAACACTAGGAACCATATTTGATACAGCGTGAGTTCATCCTTCATAGTGATCATCAGGCTTTGAAGTACCTGCAGAATTCCCAAGCCTAATTGCATGCATGCTAGGTGGATCGCCTACATTCAGAGGTTCACATTCTCTTTGAAGCACAAATCAGGGACACTTAACAAGGTTGCAGATGCCTTAAGTAGGAGAGCTTATTTGCTTACAGTTGTATGGGCTGAGATTATAGGGTTTGAGTACCTGAAGGACCTCTATGCCACGGATGAGGATTTCAAGGAAATCTAGAATCAGGTTAATTCTAGCGTCCCTACTTCTCCAAATTTCCAAGTTCATGATGGTTGCTTGTTTTATGATGATCGCTTATTCATTCCTCGTGGGTCACTACGAGAACTTCTCATATGAGAAGTACATGCGGGTGGATTGGGAGGTCATCTTGGACGTGACAAAACCATCTCTTTGGTGGAGTCTCGGTATTATTGGCCACATCTAAAGCGAGACGTAGAGAAGTATGTACAACGATATTACATCTGTCAGACTGCCAAAGGACAGGCGCAGAATACCAGATTGTATACCCCATTGCCTATCCCAGATGCTCCATGGGAGGTGTTATCTATGGACTTCATCCTTGGTCTTCCCCGAACTCAGCGAGGTATGGATTCTGTTTTCGTGGTGGTTGATAGGTTCTCTAAGATGGCACACTTTATTCCATGTTGGAAGACATCAGATGCTAGCCACATTGCTCACTTGTTCTTCAAAGAAATTGTTTGTTTGCATGGGGTGCCGAAGTCCATCGTCTCTGATCGTGATACCAAGTTTTTGAGTCATTTTTGGCGTTCTCTGTGGTGTTGTTTTGAGATGGACTTGCAATATAGCAGTACTTGTCATCCCCAAACAGATGGTCAGACAGAAGTGGTGAACCATACCTTGGGCAATATTTTGCGAAGTTTGTGTCAGGATCATCCAAAACAGTGGGATTTTGCTATTTCTCAAGCTGAATTTGCATACAACTAGGTGCCTAACAGGTCTAGTGGCAAGTCACCTTTTGAGATCATTTACATCCGTCCTCCACTACATACATTGGACTTAGTTCCATTACCAAAGCTGCCAGGTATGAGCATTGTCACCCAACACTTAGCTGATAAACACTTTGACATTCACGTGGATGTCAAAAAGAAGTTGGAAGAATCTGTAGCAAAGTACAAGGAAGCAACAGATCGTCATCAGCGTTCTAAGGTATTTGCAGTTGGGGATCAAGTTATGGTGCATATTCGCAAGGAAAGGTTTCCTGTGGGGATGTATATTAAGTTAAAGAAGAAGAAGATCGGTCCAGTGCGGATTCTTCAGAAAATCAATGATAATGCCTATATGGTTGATCTTCCTGTAGATTTAGCCATCTCCAAGATGTTTAACGTGCAAGATCTCTACCAGTACCATACTCCCATGGCCATTCCAGTGCTTCACTTGAGGACAAGTGTTCCTCCAAGAGGAGGGGACTGATGTAGGACAAGTCCTGAGGCTTATGTGGTCATACATTGTTTTCCGTGCCAGGGATATTTTGGTCAATTTTAGTCACGTTGTTGGAATGGGCTGAAAATTGGTAGTCTGAGTGGAAATGACCCGAAAAGTCAGCCTCATGGCAATAGCCCGAGGTCTTGGGATTTTAGCCAAATTCAATCGTCTAGGCCTTCAAATGGGCAAATTTACTATTTATGGAAATGAGTTGACTGTTTCCATTTAGGGTCAAGGAAAGTCCGTTTTGAGTCATTCTTTTGGGGAAACCCTTATTTTCGAATGTATTTTAGGAATTTGAGTCTTTCTCGAATTTTACTATTTTTAGTAAAATTCCTTTTTTTTCTATGTTTACTAAGTTATGAGTTTTCTGATTTTAGGGTTTTCTTGTAACGCCTGTATAAAGGCTTTTTAGAGAGAGTCATTTTTTTCATGAATATTTTTATTTGAACCCCATAATTTGTCTTGTTCTTGAACTTTTCTCGCCTTCTAGAACAATATCTAGACCAACTCGTCAATTAGAACGATATTTGATCTGTTCTTCCATCTTCCCTGCATCAAGACAAGGCATAGGCTTCCCACAAATCCCTCTTCTCTTCATTCTCTGTTTATTTCTGACTATTCAAGCATGAATCTTACATCAATATATCTGACCTAAATCATATTATTAAGCTTGAATAGTTTCTATCTGTCTCCTCTCTCTTAGGTAATTATGGGATTGACAAAAGCTGTCTTCCTCCCCCTTCATGCCTGCTCTATGGCTAGCCGCCAATTCGCTTTTGAATTTGAGCTGGGAAAGCAAGGAAGTGCTCTACAAGCCCCAAGGTTTGGTTAAGAAACGAACTCTAAACGAGGTGAAGATCAAGTAACAATCTATTAATATGGTATTCAATTTTAAATCAATTTGGAGGCATAATAGATCTGGATGCTTTGAGTATGAACTTTTTAATTGTGTAAATGCAGTGGTTATATGTCCCCAGAGTATGCAATGAAAGGGATATTTTCAGAGAAATCAAATGTTTTTAGTTTTGGAGTCTTATTACTGGAGATTGTGAGCAGTAAGAGGTGCGTAGGGTTTTATGACTCTGAACAATGCTTGAGCTTTTAGGGATATGTAAGAACTAATTCTGTTCCTTTTTCATTTATGGAATTACAATGAGTTACTGAAATCTTAAGGCAAAAATGCTGATGTTTCAGATATGGCAACTGTAGAATGAGGGGACAGCATTGGAGTTGATAGATCAGACATTAGTTGATTCATACTCGCCACTAGAGTTAATAAGATGCATCCATCTGGGGCTCCTCTGTGTGCAGGGGCATGCAGTTGATAGGCCGAACATGTCCACCATAGTTTCCATGCTTGGCATTGAAGCGAATTGGTTTTTGTGGTGTAGAATATTGTTTAGTTCTAGCTCATTCTATATGTATGAATGCTGCTTGTTTGTGAATCAGGTTGAAAATCTTGTGGTGTAATTAATAATCCTGTTTTGTTGCTAGAATCTAATGAATGGAAATGTCGTTAGGACTTCTCAGAATGTGGAAAGAGTCATAGATGGGTTTGGCAATGACATTCTATTCCATTTTAGACATCCGACAACAAATGTTATGGATCAAAGGTTCATTTCAATGCTTGATTGCTTGTAGCTAAAGAAACAAAAAAGATGACCAGAGCACTAGAAGGCATTCCATTCAACATAAATAACTAAATATTGATGCTCCGGTTTTAGTTTGCAAGTTGAGGATAATTGTTATGTTTTGTTCAAGAACACACTATTGAGCACTTAATCTTAAAAGAAAGGGGACCTATGATCCCCACCATTTCAATGATGGAATATCATCTTTAGTTTCTAGTGTGACAAGGCAAAATTTAGGTAGACATTCTGAGAATTTTTTTTTAGTTCTGTGTTCTAATTGAAATTCTATTCAACAGATGCCTTTTTAAGTATGCATAAGGTGGGATATTTTTCTTGATCTTGTGAGCCAGCTTATGGCATACTTACCAGGGATTGAAACGTTTGTGGCATTTGCCTACAGAATTCTGTGGTATGAACACAAAATTTTGTGGTATGAACATGGATTTGCCATGTCATATTGCAGCCTATCCAAGACGTGCCCTTCCATATAACTTTGAAGTCTAGAGTCATATAATTCCCTTGAATTTTAAGTCTAAGATCACAAATTCAACTTCCTGGATGAATTTCTAGGGTTTGAGTTGGTTTAGGAGGCTTAAAGGAAGATTAGGGTTAGGAAAAACTGAGATATTTTAGAAAGCGATGAAAAGAAAGTTGAAATCATCATTGAAGTAAATATTTATAAAGACAAGGAAGATACAAAAATATCATCCAAATTATTTAAAGCAAGAATGGTTTTTCTATAGTGTTAATTCTTTGAAATTAAGCTTGCACCCATCATTGTCCAGGTTCTGAATGATCTAACCTATTTAAACTACAAAGTAGTTGATCATTTCAAGAGTGAAATAGTTCATCAACAGATCCACATGGTAGGAAACGCAAGAGAATAGTTGTTTCCTTGGATTTATGGATGAATCTGTAATAAAATAGTCTAAATAAATCATAAAAAGAAACACAGCATTGGATGGCAAAAAACTGCTCTATCAACCCGTGTGAATTCCAACATGAGAGTTGCATTAGCATCGTCCCACATGATTAAACCAACGCACGTCTCCATTTCGAAGCAAAACCAAGTCTCTCTTTGTTTTGACTTTCAACAAAGACTTGTTCAACAAGCAAGACATTTGAGGCAATAAAAAACAGAGAGAAGAAACAAATAGAATGAGTCAAAATAAGATTCAAGTCAGATTTGTTGATGTAAGATTCAAGCATAACAATATGAATAGTCAGAAATAAACAGAGAACAAAGAGAAGAGGGATTTGAGGGAAGCCTATGCCTCGTCTTGTTGTGTCCAACAAAGACAGAGAGGTTTTTCAAATGCCCCCCAAAACGTCAACGAAGAGGATCCACTTGATTTCACCTCAACGAATTGAAGGTTTAAGAAGAGGGTTCTTTGAGTCTATTGGGTGTTTTGAGAAGAGGGTTTGAGAAGAGGAGGTAAACGACATCAAGGAAGGTTTTCGTTTCTGAGAAGAGGGTTTGAGAGGAGGAGGTAAACGACATCAAGGAAAGCTTTTGCTTTCGAGAAGAGGGTTTGAGAAATGAGGTAAACGACATCAAGGAAGGTTTTCGTTTTTGAGAAGAGGGTTTGAGAAATGAAGTAAATGACATCAAGGAAGGTTTTTGTTTTTTGAGAAGAGGTTTTGAAAGGAGGAGGTAAACGACATCAAGGAAAGTTTTTGTTTTTGAGAAGAGGGTTTGAGAAATGAGGTAAACGACATCAAAGAAGATTTTCATTTTTGAGAAGAGGGTTTGAGAGCCTACGTTTTGAAGAGAATTTGGGTTTTGGTTTGAAGCCAAAGAAGAGAAGAGACGCTTTTAAAAAACGTCATTGCAGTATCCGTTAACATCATCAATGGAGCAAAGATCCTCCATTCTGTTAACAAGAGATGCTCTGGGCTGCTTAAAATAAAGATTTGACTCTAATTACGCATTAATCATGGGATTGCAAGACTGTGAAGGTGACCAAACCTGGTCAACAACCAGCCTGCTTAAAATAAAGCCTCACGCAATTTGAACAGGTTAAACAAAATATATTTTAGCTAACGGGTTTGATTTGCTTTGTCAAATAAACATTGTTTTTAATTCTATTTGCAAGCATTCTAATGACGATTTTTTCAATTGTTCTTCATTTTTTAAACTGTTCAAAGCTATCCATGCCCTGCAATTACTGCTACTCGGTCAACCTTTTAGGACTTCTGGTCTGCCATGGAAGTTCCTCTACTACTGACTCTCCAATCCCAACTTTTGTTTTAAACGTCCACTTCTAAATCTTCGAAATGTTGTTGCGAAGATGGGAATCATGAAAGGAGCATGGTACTTCTCTCCTGTGCTGTTTCTATGCTTCTATCTCAAAACCCATCTCTCCATTGCCGCTGAAACCATTTCTCCAGGCCAGTCTCTCATTGGAAACCAGAAGATTGTGTCTAAAGGTGGCGTCTTTGAACTTGGTTTCTTCACACCAGGTAATTCTCAGAACTACTATATTGGCATTTGGTATAAGAAAATCTCTGTTCAAACAGTAGTTTGGGTAGCCAACAGAGATAGAACCATCTCTGATCCATCTTCTGCCCAACTCAAACTTTTAGAAGATGGGAACCTTGTTCTGCTCAACCAGTCCAACTTCCCAGTTTGGTCAACAAATTTGACCTCTACTGTATCGGTTGTTACCGAAGCAGTGCTTCTTGACTCAGGAAATCTTGTTTTGAGAGCTAGGTCGAGTTCATATGCTATCATTTGGCAAAGCTTTGATCACCCAACCGATACATGGTTACCGGGTGGAAAGCTATTCAGGAAAGATAGTAACGGAAGACAAGGGCTCACTTCATGGAAAAATAGAGAAGACCCTGCTCCGGGGATGTACTCCTTATCGTTTGACCCAGATGGGAGTTATCAGATTTTCATTCTATGGAACATGTTAGTAAGATATTGGACTAGTGGGAATTGGAATGGAAATGGGAAGTTCTACAGCTTAGTTCCGGAAATGAGGGCACAATCCATGTATAATTTAGCCTTAGTTAAAAACGGGAATGAAGCCTATTTCACTTTTACTCTCTCTAACAACTCTATCATGGCTAAATTGGTCATGGATCCGTCAGGGAAAATCCAAGTAATGTTGTGGTTGGAGGAACAGAAAGAATGGCAAATATTTTGGACTCGGCCGCTATACCAATGCAAGGTTCATGCAATTTGCGGGTCCTTTGGTTTTTGCAATGAGGTTTCTTCAAATTTCTGTGCCTGTTTGCAAGGTTTTGAACCACAGAGTTTGAAAGATTGGAATCTAGGTGATCGTTCAGGTGGGTGTATCAGGAAAACAGCTTTGAAATGTAAGAATAATAGCTCAGTTGAGGAGGAGAAAGATAGCTTCTTACAAATTTCAAACATTATTTTGCCCATAAATCCACAAAACTTGTTGCTTCGTAACGCCAAAGATTGCAGATTGGCTTGCTTGATCAATTGTTCTTGCAATGCTTATGCGTATACAAGTGGTCAATGTTCAATATGGCAAGGTGATTTGGTAAATTTGGAACAATTATCAGGTGGGGATGGCAATGGAAGAGATCTCTATGTTCGACTTGCTACTTTTGAGCTTGGGAGTTATGAGGGTAGGAAGAAGAAATCAACTACTGTGGTTAATGTGAGTACAGTTGTGGTTGTTGTAGTTGTAGCCATGTCCGGCCTTATTCTGGTGCTAATTCGGAAAAGGAAAAGGAGGGTGTCAGTTAAATTGCCCAATGGAGATGAGGATTTTTTGGTGGCCTTTGGGTACAAAGACTTGCAAAGTGCAACAAATAACTTTTCTGAGAAGTTGGGTGGGGGAAGTTTTGGTTCTGTTTTCAAGGGGACACTGCCTGATTCAACCGTCATAGCAGTGAAAAAACTTGAAGGACTTCAACAAGGAGAGAAGCAATTTCGTGCTGAAGTTAGCACAATTGGGATGATCCAGCATGTCAATCTTGTTCGCCTCCGAGGGTTTTGCTCAGAAGGTACTAACAGGCTGTTGGTATATGATTACATGCCAAATGGCTCTTTGGCCACTCATCTGTTTGATGAAAAGGATTCTGAGATCTTAGAATGGAATACGAGATATAGAATCGCACTTGGTACAACTAAAGGATTGGCTTATCTCCATGAGAAGTGCAGAGACTGCATTATACACTGTGACATCAAACCGGAGAACATACTTTTGGATGCCGAATTCTGTTCTAAGGTTGCAGACTTTGGTCTTGCAAAGCTTCTTGGCCGGGAGTTCAGTAAGGTTTTAACAACCGTGAGGGGTACCATAGGCTATCTTGCACCAGAGTGGATAACTGGAGTAGCCATAAATGCCAAAGCTGACGTTTACTGCTTTGGAATGATGCTCTTCGAAATTATATCTGGACGGAGAAACACTCGGCAACTTGAGGATGGGAAGGTTGATTTCTTCCCTACCTGGGCTGCAAGGAAGTTAATTCAAGGTGAAGATGTCCTTAATGTTTTGGACCACAAGTTAAAGGGCAATGCTAGTGTGGAGGAGCTCACAAAAGCTTGTAATGTTGCTTGTTGGTGCATCCAAGATAATGAAGCTCATAGGCCATCAATGGGTCAGGTAGTACAGATGCTTGAAGGGACCGTGGAAGTAAACCTGCCTCCTTACCCAAGGTCTCTTGCAGTTCTTGTGGAGGAATTATGAGAACGCAGCCTTCAGAAACTCTTCCTCCAACACGGTTAAAAACACTTCAAACATTTGCCGTCATTTTAGGGACATGACAATGGTGATCATTTTCCAAGTTTTAGCAGACAAGGAAATAAGGATGTCCAAAGTAGTTTACTTTCAGTGTGGAATTAGTATGTTCTGTATTCTTCCATGAAAGTTTGTATCTGTATTTTTAAAAGTGTTTCTGTTATTACTTTTGCATGTTGTATTCAAGCTTTGTTTTTTCATATTGTGAGATGAAGTTATTAGTGAAGAATTTATTGTTGAAATAGCAGTATTTGTGATCATTTGATCTATTTAACTAGAGTGGTTCTGGTAGATAATCTCAGATTGATTATGTCTCAGAGGATGATGCAAATAACCCTCATGTATTGCATGGATTACATTTTTCTTCATCTTAATAAATCTGTTTCTGGAAACTATTTTGCAAAAAACATTGCTTTAGTTTTTCACCACTTCCAAATTATGTTCATAGATCCTTGTAGGAATCTTGCTTTGACAGAACCTAGTATTCTATCTAGCATAACTTAACTGTTACCAGATTTCTGTTAATTCCTACCTTCCAGTCCTTAACAAGTTTCTGCCATCTTAATGTCATCAAAGCAGGCAGTTATTGGTTACCTAGACTAGCTGTTAATGATAATTTGTGGGCAGTGTTAGAGGCTGCTGATCACTTTGGTGGCTTTGATTAGATGCTTAAAGCAGTTGATATTCAGGTAACAAGCAATTATATATCCATTCTTCTTTTCGGGCTATGTACTCTGCTAATTTTTTTTTCTGCCCAACATGAGCCATGGAACTGCTAATTATGAGTGCTACTAATATTTTTCTCTGTTTCATTTGTCAAAAAAGACAAAAAGAACAAGTTGGTAAATTTAGCTGATATGAGGTAACAGATACATTAACCTCAAGGCTCATAGAATTTATTTATTTGTTTATTTTTGTTCTTGATCTTTACAAAATTTGAGGGTTCATTGCAAGATCTTTGTGCTATTACTTCATCAAAAGGGGAATGAAGTGAAAACTAATGAGGGATATAACAGTGGCTCTAAATTATACTTTTATAAACTTAGGAAAGTTGAGTTCAGTATTCTATCCAGCATAGTGCAGTTCTTACCAGGTATAAATGCCTAAAACTGTTCATTGTGGATCTTCATAGCTTCCAAATTTTATTTACTTTCAGTACTTACTTTTGAAAGGTTAATGACTTCAAAGAAGGAAATGAACTTATTACTAAGAACAGCTGCGGGTGATAATTATTGGGTAGTGATAGAGGATATTGATCGTTGAGATGGCTTGGATCGGAGGCATATAAAGTAGTGGAATTACTTGTAACAAGCAATTTTGCATTCTTCTCATCTGTTAAAATGAAGAGAAGTGGAAGAAGAAAACGAGAAAGAATATTTTCTGTGTATTTCTTTGTACAGTATACATGTGATTTTATACAAATAAAGAATGTGTAAACTAAGCAACTGTAACCGATCCTTACTAATTACTCCATTGATTCCTACAATTACTCCTTAACGAAATGGGCAGTTTCAATCTTATGGAAAGGTTTGATCCAATAAGTAACCGTTGAATTGCTTTCCTTTAATACTCCCCCTCAAGTTGGAGTGTGGATGTTTAGAACTCCCAACTTGCTAAGATGTGTTTGAAAAGCAATCCATCCCAATGGTTTTGTGAGGATGTCAGCAATTTGTTTCCCTGTTTTTACATAGGTTGTTTCAATCTCCCCATTTTGAATCCGTTCATGAACTGTATGACAATCCAACTCAATGTGTTTGGTGCGTTCATGATACACTGGATTTGCTGCTATGTATATGGCGGCTTGGTTGTCACAAAACAATTTTGCAGGCTCACTATGGTTAACATGTAAGTCTTGTAACAAGTATCATAGCCAAGTGAGTTCACAGGTGATCACTGCCATAGACCTGTATTCGGCTTCTGCTGAAGATCTGGACACTGTGGTTTGTTTCTTGCTCTTCCAAGACACAAGTGCTTTCCCAAAGAATATACAATATCCCATGACTGACCTCCGTGTAGTTGGGCACCCAGCCCAATCTACGTCACAATATACAATTAATTTCAATTGATTATGTGCTGGGAAGAATAATCCTTGGCCTGGGGCCTCCTTTAAGTAACGTAGGAGGCGATGTACAACATCAAGGTGTGGCCTCCTTGGTTGTTGCATAAATTGACTAAGAGTGGAGACGGAATATGTGATATCTGGTCTCGTGATAGTAAGATAGATCAATTTCCCAACTATTCTGCGATAATGAGTTGGATCCTTGAGAAGGTCACCATCGGTTTGGGTTAACTTCAAATTTTGCTCCATTGGAAATGTGGCAGGCTTTGCACCAAGTAAACCTGCTTCTTCCAATATATCCAATGTATATTTCCGTTGACAAATGGAAATACTAGCCTTGGAATGTGCAACCTCTATCCCAAGGAAATTCTTCAAGGATCCAAGGTCCTTGATCCAGAAACGTTTGTTTAGGAATTGCTTGAGATCACTGATTGCATCCTCATCGTTTCCTGTGATGATCATGTCATCAACATAAAGTAAGATGGCAGTGAAGGAGTTACCGTACACCTTAGTGAATAGAGAATAATCTGCCCTTGATTGTTGGAATCTAATGTTTTGAATCTCAGAAGAGAATTTGTGAAACCAACTTCAAGATGCTTGCTTGAGTCCATACAGGGACTTATTGAGTCGACACACAACTTGCTCCCCTTGTCGACGATAGCCGGGTGGAGGATGCATATAAACTTCCTTAGTGAGATCGCCATGGAGGAAGGCATTTTGGACGTCCAGTTGGTGGAGGGGCCAGTCACGAACTGCAGCAACAGTCAAGAGGCAACATACAGTGATGAGTTTGGCAACAGGGGCAAAAGTCTCTTTGTAGTCGATGCCCTCGCGTTGCGTGAAACCTTTGGCAACAAGACGAGCTTTACAGCGCTCGACAGTACCATCAGAATGATATTTGATCTTGAACACCCATTTACAACCAATGGGCCGATGATCAAGAGGAAGAGGGACCATGGTCCATGTGTTGTTGGCTTCAAGGGCACGAAGCTCGGCGGTCATGGCGTCAACCCACTTCAAGTCTTGACTGACCTGTTCATAAGACACTAGTTCGACCAAGTGAGAGGCATTGTGTATAAATTACCGATGAGGAAGTGACAAATTGGAGTATGATACATACCAAGCAAGGGGGTACCGGGTGCCAGGCGTGGAAGAAGTGACGGCGGCCTAATCAAGCAATAAGGCATGGTTGACATGATAATCTTGGAGATGAACAGGGGCTCGGGTGGGGCGTTGAGAACGACAAATCGGTGGTTGGGCAAGAGGCAGATGCAATGAAGTGATGGGTGGGGTGGTAGCATCCGTGATGGGTTCAGTAACCGTGATGGGTGGGTGAGGAACGTTGATGATGGGTGATGTGGGAACATTGATGATGGAGTTGAGCATGAGGGATGTGCATTGTGATTAGGATAGGAAGCATTCTCATCAAGGGGAATAGGTAAGATGGGATGATCAGATTCATGGTCTGGTGGTGAGGTACAAAAAGGAAAAGAATGTTCATGGAAGACAACATCCCGTGATGTGAAGAATTTCTTTGTGTCAAGATCATATTCCCGATATCCCTTTTGGCCAAGAGGATAACCAACAAAGATGCATCGACGAGCACGGGTGTCAAATTTGTGAGTAGGTGTGAGGTTGGTGACACAGCATAGACATCCAAAGATTCGTATATGAGAGTAGTTTGGTGAGTTACCATGTAAGACTTCATATGGGGATTTGTGAGATAACAAAGGTGTAGGAAGTCGATTGATAAGATAGCAAGCTGTTTGGATACTTTCTCCCCAAAAACTTAAGGGTAAGTTGGCTTGAAAACAAAGAGGTGATGATGTTTGCGCTCAACAACACCATTTTGTTGGGGTGTGTGAGGGCAAGAATGTTGAAAAATAGTTCCACGATCATTAAAAAATGATTGCACGGATGTGAACTCTTTCCCATTATCACTCTAAATGGCTTTAATATCACAATGAAACTGAGTTTTAACCCAAGAAAAGAAAATTTTCAATAGTGGTTGTATCTCAGATTTAAAACTCATAAGATGAATCCAAGTATAACGAGAAAAGTCATCAACAATGGTGAGAAAATATCGTGCTCCAGAATGAGAATTAATCCTGTGCGATCACCAAATGTCACAATGGAGTAAATCAAAAATTGAAACTGATGAAATGGAACTATGAGAAAATGGTAACCGTGTTTTTTTGGCTAGAGGACAAATGTCACAAACATGGTGGGACTTAAAAAATATTCCTGGAATAGTCTTGGATAATGCCTGGAGGGGTGCAATGGAAGGATGTCCCAATCGTTGATGCCATAAGTTGGAGGTGCTTTTGATGCTATTGGCTAAGTGTGGATTCTGGTTGTGCTTGAGGTAATACAACCCATTATATTGCTTGCCCAGGCCAATCGTCCTCTTCGTATCCACGTCCTGCACCACACAGAAATCAGGGAAAAAAGTTACATTGCATTTCAAGGCTTGAGTAAGTTTGCTAACTGACAATAGATTAACCCGAAATTTTGGAACATGTAACACCCCATCAAGAGTCAAGTCTGATGATAGCCGTATGGTTCGAGTGGACTTGATCTCTGTTCTACTACCGTCGGGTAGTTCCAGAAAATCACAATACGCACCATGTTTATTGTGTATTGGTGAAGACTTAAATATGTGATCAGTCGCACCACTATCCACAATCCAAAATGAATTTGAAGGAAAGTCATGACAAGTAGTGTTGCAAGTGGATGTATGTATACCTGCAGTGTTTGCAAATGACTGATCATTACCATTCTCTTTTCGAATCATGGCCATGAGTTGATTGTATTCTTCAGTGGTGAATGTGACTCTTTCATCACATGAGCCTTTGGTGGATTCATCCCTACTATTTTGAGCATTGTGCACAGTCGGTTTCCTCCCCTTTGGCTTCACGTTTTTCCATGAAGTTTGTGGCCAACTAGAAAGCCATGTAAGTAGTAGAATCGATCAACAAGATGCCCATCTCGATCACAATGACTACATTTAAGTAGTCTCCTTGAGGTATTGTTTTCCTGTGCCGTGGAAAGACGAGATGGTGAAACTACTTGTCCCATAAGCTGCATTACATGATGATTATTACCAATATCACGTTGAGAAGCCATATCAACTTGTCTTTCTTGTTGAAGAATCAAGGCATGGGTCTTCCGTGTATCCGGAAGTGGACTCATCATTAGAATCTACCCTCGAACAGTAGCATAGGATTCATTCAATCCCATAAGAAACTGCATCACTCTTTCCTTCTTTTCTTGTTCGGCAAGATTCTTCAATCCTCCACAGCTGCAAGTCAATGGTTCACGATATCAGGACAACTCATCCCATAATGCCTTCATTTTGGTGTAATATGTGGAGACAGATTGCTGTCCTTGTCGATGTTCGACAATTTCTTGTCGAATCTGATAAATCCTGGAATCGTTTCCTTGCGAAACCCTCTCTTTGAGGTCATTCAAAACCTCGGCTACCGTTTCAGCATAGATCACACTCCCGGCTATGTCTGGGTGGATCGAGTTTAAGAGCCATGATAATACCATGTCATTGCATCGCTGCCAGACATGAAACTTTGGGTCCGTGGATGCAGGTGTTTTGATGGTTCCATTAATGAAACTGATCTTGTTCTTCGCGCTGAGGCTGATGCGCATAGCACGACTCCATTGACCGTAGTTGCATCCTTCGAGTGGTTTGGAAACCAAGACGATACCCGGATGATCGGTGTGATGTAGAACAAGTGGATCTGAAATGTCGATTAACACTTCTATAGTTTTCTCCTCCCCCATCGTGCTGTGTACGTAGTGGAACGTGTTCAGGTCACCATGATCGGTGCTTTGATACCATGTTAAAATGAAGAGAAGTGGAAGAAGAAAACCAGAAAGAATATTTTCTGTGTATTTCTTTGTACAGTATACATGTGATTTTATACAAATAAAGAATGTGTAAACTAAGCAACTGTAACCAATCCTTACTAATTAATCCATTGATTCCTCCATTGATTCCTACAATTACTCCATAACGAGATGGGCAGTTCAGTCTTATGGAAAGGTTTGATCCAATAAGTAACCGTTGAATTGCTTTCCTTTAATATCATCTTCTAAATTCATTTTAGTATATAGTGGTTCTGTTAGCATCAATGATTTATATATCATGGTTTGCCCACTCTATTTTGTTTGCGACCATGTCAGATTTACAGAGTAAAACAAGAAAAAGACATAACTTAAGTACTTTGAGGTATCATTTTTCCCCACTGCCATGGGCCCTGAAACTGCTAATGATGTATTCTATGATGGAGGTTCTATGTGTTGCATTCAGAAAAACTGTGAAAAAAAAAAAGGAAGAAAAAAAGAAAAAAGAAAAAAGAAAAAGAAGAAACAAACAAAGGAACATACTTCTAAAATAAGGATATGACATTAGCTTAACAGAGTGACAACAAATCAAATTGAGCCTCAAGGTTTGTAGAGTTTATTTCTTAAATTTTTTTTCTTGTTGATGAAAGGTTGGTCTTTTAAAAATTGAGGGCTTATTGCAAGAAATTTTATCTGCTTTGTACTTTCATGATAGAGGAATATAACGAAATCTAATGAGGGATCACCATGTAGAAAAGTTCCAATATGGTGGTTACAAAGATAATTCTATTACTTAAAAGAACAACTGAAATGAGTTAGGAGAATGAAAGTTTGTTTAGTGATTTGATGTTATTGATCAACTTTTAAAGAGTGAGATGGAAATAGTAGCAAACATAAAAGAGTAAAAAAGAATTATATATTTAAAGTGAAATAGAATTAGAACTCACTAAAATGCACTCTTTAAAATTCAATTCAATTTGTGTCTTCATGATTTTTTTTTTCCCTTCAATCTATGATCCATGAGAGGAAGGAGAACACGTATAAGCATTTTGGATGGCAGGGGAAAGAAGTCAATGATCCTTGAATTCTCTTAGATGGGTGTGTGTCTTTGCGTTTGGTTTTAGCATTTGGATCATATCAGATTATTTTTCCTCACAACATGGGGCATGGAACTACTAACGATGAATGCTACTGCTATTTTTCTCTGTTTCATTTGTCATAAAAAAAAAAGGGTTTGTAAATTTGGCTGATATGAGGAAGTAAACACCTTAAACCTCGAGGCTCATAGAATTTATTTATTTATTTTTCTTCTTGATCTTTAAAAACTTTGACGTTAAAGTCCTTAACTTTTGTTGTTTGTTTTTATTAAATGGCTAACGTAATATTTCTATAAAATAAAAAAATATCTTGTATTTAACCTCTTATATTATCTTATATTTTTATTTATGTTATTGTATTATTAAATTTATTATATCAATACCTCAGTTATTGATATTAATTTATTCAATTTATAATTATTTATTAGCCTAGCCATGTAATTATTTGGCTATTCAATATTGGACCAACCAATTGCCTTGCAAGTTTTACTTTATAGAAGGTTGTTTTAGTCATTTGTTAGAAATAAATAACAAAGTTGATGGAGTTTAACGTTAGGAGTATAATTGCAATGATTATGCTAAATAGAAGGATATAAATATAAATATTAAAAACAAGAATATATGAATGCAAATATATCATAATTTAGGGGTATGGGTGCAAAAAGCACATTTGTAAATGTTTATGTGAAAAGCATTTCCTCTAAAGCCAAAACCCAGTGGTTCCGTGAAACTATCACCGGCTTGGATGGAGTTTGGATGTGTGGGTCCCCTTCTGACATGGGCATCCATTTGTGAGTTTCTTGTTGGCACCACTGAATGGCACCAGGTGAAACGCTCTCGTTTATGTGGGGTCCACTTAGGAAAACACTCCACGTTAGAAGCAAGATTCCAAATCGCATGCCATTCCTCGCTTTATATATTAGTATAGATATATACCAAAAAAGAAACAAAAAAAAACTGCTCACACCACCAATGTTTTAAAAATTGTTAAAAGAAATTTTTTTTTCTTTTAGAAATTTAATAGAAAGGGACCAAGCTAGCCATATTAAAATATAAGATATTAGGGCATTATAAGGATGTTTTGGAAAAAAAAATTTGACTATGTATTTATCATGCTTTCCAAGGGACGGCT
Organism: Buxus sempervirens; assembly: GCA_947561395.2. Taxonomy (NCBI): domain Eukaryota; kingdom Viridiplantae; phylum Streptophyta; class Magnoliopsida; order Buxales; family Buxaceae; genus Buxus; species Buxus sempervirens. The sequence continues at coordinate 52,705,129 of OX387184.1, read as the reverse complement.
TACCATTATATATTATATAAATTAATGGGTGGTGGTATGTTCAATAGTGGTTGTATCCATAGTTGAAAAAGGATAGGAGTAATTGTTCTAAATAAGGGCTTACAAATTGTTAGAGTAGTTCTTTCTCTTTTCGAAAGTGAAGAAAAAAAAATCAAAGTTATTCCCATATACAAGTTTGTTTTGGAGAAAAAAATTGTGTTTGGCACATTCACCAATATTGGATGCTTCAAATAAAGGGTATTTTATGAGATCCATATGTCAAGCCAAAAATCTCCCATGTGTTCTTAATTGACATCCTACTGTAAAAAAACAAAAAGTTCTTAATTGACATCCATGATAAGCACAATTTTATCTTTTTCCTTGTTTGAATTTCATGTACAAATTAAATGGGTTATAGATCATATCCCCTAATACCTATTATCCCCAAGTCTGTCTCTCCCCTATCTCTACACGTTTGTGTGGTTTCTTTCAGCTCACCACGAACATCTTTGTCATAGATATTAATAGCAAAATATTCGTTTATGGAATACATATACTATATTTAAAGGATAAAAAAAAAGAAATATTAGGAAAAAGAGTTGATTTAAATAATATTTCAATTTACATATACCAAAAGGTTTTCTTTGTTCTCATGGTTAGGGGTGTCAAACATGCTGTGTTGTGCTGCTCACGTGCTGGCCGAGTCGTGCACGTGGCTATCTAAAAAAATTATAATAATATGTTATTTAAAAAACTTTCTTCCTTTTTCCTCCAATTTCCCTTAATCAATGCATCTTTATTAAAACCCATAATTCTATGTAAAAAAGGGAATGAAATCTTCTGTGGCCTTCCCCTAAGATTGTTTTTGTTGCAACCATGAGATGTTGCCATGTGGGGTATTTCGTGACAATGTTTTATCATGTGGGTCCCACTTAAAAACATTTAAAACAATGAAAAAATTCTGGCCGTGAGATGCTCCACATGGTAGCATCTCACGGTTGCATCAGGCATCGTTTCAGGAAAAGGCGACAGACGATGTCTTCCCGTAAAAAAGGGAATGCGGACTAGGAGACTAGGAGAGAGATATACAGATTTTGAAATAAAACAATAACAAGAATCTATAACGACCATATAATAAACGAAAGATAACTTTATGAACGTCATTTTTATTGGTAATAGATCCGGGTCCTTTCGCTTCTGGGTTTCGATTGGCACCCTGAGTCCATCTACCAAACCCTTGACAACCAGTCTTGGTAGTTGATAACCAAACCCAAACTGAGTTCTTGAGTTTTTGGATCTTGTATGCAATAAAATAATGAAAATAAATTTATTTTTATAATGAAATTATTTTTTGTACATAATAATTTGATTAATGAGTTCTATAACAAAGTTGACGATACCCAAAAAGTATATATAACCGAATTCTTAATGAAGTGGTTATAGAAAATCAAAATTAAACTCAATTATGTAAGCTAATATATTTAATATCTACCTAATCTAATATGTAATCTATATTATATTTAAGGCGAATCGAGTTACCAATTTAGATTAGGTAAGTGTCATTCCAAAACCTCAAGCGACGTATTTGTAGTTTGAAAAGGTTGGGGGCAGGTTAGAGTATATTGTTAGGATTGACCAACAAAAAAAAACAGGAGGAAAATTATGAAAAGGGTTGGCCTATACTTACAAAAAGAGTCCATAAAAATTCTATTTTGTAGAAAAGGGTCATGTGCGCACCCGATTTCGGTCTCACGACGAGGCGCACGCGTAACTACGATGCGTGCCTCGGGGTTTTGTTTGGAGTCGCCACTGCCTGATGGGGTGCAGGCAGACACCCGGGTGCCTAAGTTCTTCTTCTAAGGCTTTTGGTCTGCGGCTTTGAGATTCTAAGTAAGGGCTCGGTTGCGGTCTGGGGAAGTCCGTAGACACCCCAGTCCACCCCGTCAAGTGACGGGTCCCATAGGTTTCCCTGGTTTGAGTCAACTTTGGTCTCTCACTCACCCGATTCCTATTCCAGCATGCAATATTGATTGAGTCTGGCGGGACCACCAAAGTGGTGTGGGTCCCTTCACTTGATTTTATCTTTTTAATTAAGAAGATCTGGGCCTGGTGGGGTGGGCCCCGTTGGAAGGCCCATGGTATCCCTTGGTGGGCCAAGTGTGGCCCGCATGTTCCTTGGTGGGCCAAGTGTGGCCATTTGGATTTTGGCTCACTTTGAATTGATTTTATTTTAGAGTTCAAGTTGGATTAGTTAAGTGGATTTCATGCCAAAAGTGGGCCGGGATTGCTTTGTGGGCCTTTGAGTGGGCCCCACAATTGGTTGCCAAGTGATTTTGATTTTATCTTTCTTATCTGTGCCAAAATGGGCCAAGCATTGGGCTTGGGGCCTTTTACCTGGGCTTGGGCTTGAAAGCCCAAGGCTTCCTGAATTAGGGTTTGGAAACCCTAAGTTGGTCGGGTTCATGGGCTTAGTGGGCCCGATAGGCCCTACCCGTGGTCTCGGCCAAACCACATCCTACTTTAATCATGCATTGCCCAATTAGGGCTTGGGTGGGCCTCAAGTGGTCTGGCCCACTCAAATCTTTTATTATCTTAGTTAAGCAAAATGAATTGGTTGGGCTTGGTGGGCCCCGTTGGAAGGCCCACTGGAAACCAAGTTGGACCGAGAGTCCAAGTCCCATGTCGGGTTTCCGGGTGACCCAGAAACCCTTTTGGTTTATCCGGTTTGGTTCGGAAATGCCATTCACATTCAGCAATAATCACATAAGAAAATACACGAGATTGACATTCTATCAAGAAAAAATTGGCTTATTGCGCTGGGTCCAACCCCGTACCAAGGTACGAGTTGGATGCGCAACGAATAAAAGGGGTGGGGGGTGCGGGGGGCGAAGCCCCCCGCGGTACAGTAAGGGGCATTTTTGGAATTTTTCAAAAAATATACCAATTTGGCATTTTTTAGGGGTATGCGCCGACCTCGGGCCCTAGGCGCGAGGTCGGCGCGGGCCGGGCGGACCAAAACAGCGAAAAACCGCGTAAAAATGAGGTGGGCGCGAGGTGGGCGCGAGGTGGGCGCGAGCTCAGCGCACCCAAAAAAGGTGGGCGCGAGGTGGGCGCGAGCTCGGCGGCAGGTGGGCGCGAGCTCAGCGCACCTAAAAAAGGTGGGCGCGAGCTCGGCGCCAGGTGGGCGCGAGCTGGGCGCCAGGTGGGCGGACCCAAGTTAGGTGAGCGTGAGCTCAGCGCGAGCTCAGCGCAGACCCCGACTCTCTGTTTTTTTCTCTCCAAACTCCATTTCCGACTATTTTCGAGCTCTGTAAGCACTTTCTGGGGATCCTTGGAACCCCAGAAGACCTCTAAACACAAATGAAAATTAATCTAACCTAACACATCCTCACCACTCTTCACTCAAATCTCTCTGGAAACTTATAAATCCGAAACAAAATCTCTCTGGAAACTTATAAACCCGAAACAAAATATTAACAGAACATGCGTAAACTTCGGAAATCAAAACCCTAACTTAACAGAACATGATGAATATAAACCCGAAACAAAATATTAACAGAACATGCATAAACTTCGGAAATCAAAACCCTAACTTAACAGAACATGATGATTATGAAGAAGGGAACAGGGGGTTATCTGGATACAAGAGATGCAAGGCTCCAGGAGAACATGCTCCCCATTCGAATCACACAAGCACTAAATGAAATAACAGAAAAGAGAATATAGCAATGAACTCATTTATTTCAGGCCAGAGGCCATCGGGAACATTACCTGGGTGTTTCAACACCTCTCCGAAGTGGGTGGATAGGCTCCCCCTTTGAAGCTCCAGCAGCGGCGGAACTCTCCTCCTTTGGGCTCACTCGGCAAGCTCCTCCTTCTCCTTTGAATGCCGAAGAACAGCAAACCCTTAAATCCAGCCTCCACAACTTCCGAACCCCCAAAAGTCCGAAACCTAGAATGGCCAAAACCAGAGACTGCCCAGCCAGAAAATTTCCGAACCAAATTTTCCAACCCCTTGCGCGAGAAGGTCGCGCGGCTTATATAGGAGAGGACAGAGGGTATCCGCCGAGCTTGGCGCCCACCTCGAGGTGAGCGTATACCCCCTGCCACGTTCGCGCGAGCGACCGAATGATTAAAAAACCATTAATGCTGCCGCTCGTTTGGTCGGAAAATCCGAATTTTCGGATTTAGTCCCTGGTTATTTTCAATTTAATCCGATATTCTTGGATTTTCACAGATTTAGTCCTTGGGATATTTTAAATGTTTGGATATTTATGGATTTGATCCCCGAGATATTTTTCTGCGCAACTCGCCACGTGTGCAGCTTTTTGCCACGTGCGCAGTTCGCCGGTTTTGCTGCTCGGGAACTTCGCCAGCTCATATTTTCTTCATCCGGGCTCCGATCTGGGCAAACTTAGTTTCATTAGAATCGTATCGGAGCCCTCCATCCCATGACCTAGGGGTAGGCCTCCGGATCGGATTTTAGCAGAAAGTCAACTTTTGGCTCCGCGCAAGTTTGACCGCCTGCAGAACCTCCATCCGGACCCCGATTCCCGCAAACTCAGTTGCGTTGGAACCGTGTCGAGATTCTCTATCCAATGATATGGGGCTAAGCACTTGGCACGGAATTCGAGAAAAAGTCGACTTTCGGCTCTCCCTTAAGTTTGACTGCCCGCCGAACCTTCATCCGGACTCCGATTCCAACAAACTCAGTTGCGTTAGACTCGTGTCGGGATTCTCTATCCATTGACATAAAGCAAGGTGGCCAAATATCACTTAATCAAAAAATTAACTCTTTGTCCCCTCGGGGTTTCACTTTTTGCCAGGGTTTTCATTTTCAGCAATTCCAGGGGTGCAAAAATAAGGTGCTTACAGGTCACTTTTAAAAAAATTTAAAAATAGTGTTACTTTATTATAGGTTTAAAAAAAGACTTTTTGCATTGTACCCCTAGATTATGATATATTTACGTATACATCCTCTTGATTTTAGTATTTGTATTTATATCCCTTTATCTTGAATAATTCTTGTATCCATATATGATGCGCTTGTATATCACGTAGAATTTGCTTATATCCCATGTAGGATGCATTGTACTAGTATCCCATATAAGGAAGTTTGTATTTCACATATAATGCCTTTTGTTCCAAGTAAAGTGATCGTTTAATTTAATTATTTTTGAAAAGTGATACTATAATTTAATTATTCCAAAAAATGACATTTTTTTTGGAAATAAGTTTTTGATGGACTGTTTTCGTAAATACCGGCCAAATTGAACCTTTTTCATAATTTTCCCACGAAAAAATCACAAGAAGAATATAGTAGGCATTTTTGACTCTAATTATTCATTAATCATGGGATTGTAAGACTATGTGAAGCTGACCATACCTAGTCCACAACCGCCCTGCTTAAAATAAAGCCCCGCGGAATTTGAACAAGTTAAACAAAATATATTTTAGCTAACACATTTGATTTGCTTCGTCTCTTAAACATTGTTTTTAGTTCTATTTGCAAGCTTTGTAATGACAATTTTTTAAATTCTTCTTCATTTTTTCAAACTGTTCAAAGCTATCCATGCCCTGCACTTACCGCTACTTGGTAAACCTTTTAGGACTTCTGGGCCGCCATGGAAGTTCCTCTGCTACTGACTCCCCAATCCCAACTTTTGTTTTAAAAGTCCACTTCTTAATCTTCGAAATGTTGTTGTAGAGATGGGAATCATGAAAGGAGCATGGTACTTCTCTCCTGTGCTGTTTCTATGCTTCTATCTCAAAACCCATCTCTCCATGGCCACTGATACCATTTCTCCAGGCCAGCCTCTCGCCGGAAACCAGACGATCAAGTCTGAAAGTGGTGTCTTTGAACTTGGTTTCTTCACTCCAGGTAATTCCAAGAACTACTATATTGGCATTTGGTACAAAAAAATCTCCATTCAAACAGTAGTGTGGGTAGCCAACAGAGACAGACCCATCTCTAATCCATCTTCTGCCCAACTCAAACTTTTAGAAGATGGGAACCTTGTTCTGTTCAACCGGTCCAACTTCCCAATTTGGTGAACCAATTTGACCTCTACTGTATCCGTTGTTACCGAAGCAGTGCTTCTTGACTCAGGAAATCTTGTTTTGAGAGCTGGGCCGAGTTCATCTGCTATCTTTTGGCAGAGCTTTGATCTCCCAACCGATACATGGTTACCGGGTGGAAAGCTTATATATGAGAAAGATGGCATGGGGAGACAAGGGTTCATTTCATGGAGAAATAGAGAAGATCCTGCTCCTGGGATGTATTCCCTACAGTTGGACCCAGATGGGAGTTATCAAGTTTTCCTTCTACGGAACAGGTCTGTAAGATATTGGAGTAGTGGGAATTGGGATGGAAATGGGAAGTTCTACAGCTTAGTTCGGGAAATGAGGGCACAATCCAACTATAATTTTAGCTTAGTTAAAAACGGGAATGAAGGCTATCTCACGTTTACGCTCTCTAACAACTCTATCATGTATAAAATGGTCATGCATCCATCAGGGAAAATCCAAGCAATGTCGTGGTTGGAGGAGCAGAAAGAATGGCATATATATTGGACTCGACCGCTATACCAATGCAAGGTTCATGCAATTTGCGGGTCCTTTGGTTTTTGCAATGAGGTTTCTTCACCTTTCTGTGCCTGTTTGCAAGGTTTTGAACCACAGAGTTTAAAAGATTGGAACCTAGTTGATCAGTCAAGTGGGTGTATCAGGAAAAAAGCATTGGAATGTAAGAATAGTAGCTCAGTTGAGGAGGAGAAAGATAGCTTTTTACAAATTTCAAACATGATTTTGCCCATAAATCCACTAGTCTTAGTGCTTGGTAATGCCAAAGATTGCGGATTGGCTTGCTTGATCAATTGTTCTTGCAATGCTTATGCTTATAGAGGAGGTGAATGTTCAATATGGCATGGTGATTTGGTAAATCTGGAACAATTATCAAGTGGGGATGGCAATGGAAGAGATCTCTATGTCCGACTTGCTGCTTCTGAGCTTGGGAGTTATGGGGGTAGGAAGAAGAAATCAACTACTTTGGTTATTGTAAGTACAGTTGCGGTTGCTGTGGCTGTAGCCATGTCCGGCCTTATTCTGGTGCTAATTCGGAAAAGGAAGAGGAGGGTGTTGGGTAAATTGTCCAAGGGAGATGAGGTTTCTTTGGTGGCCTTTGGGTACAAAGACTTGCAAAGTGCAACAAATAAATTTTCCAAGAAGTTGGGTGGGGGAAGTTTTGGTTCTGTTTTCAAGGGGACACTACCTGATTCAACAGTCATAGCAGTGAAAAAAATTGAAGGACTTCAACAAGGAGAGAAGCAATTTCGTGCTGAAGTTAGCACAATTGGGATGATCCAGCTTGTCAATCTTGTTCGCCTCCGAGGGTTTTGCTCAGAAGGTACTAACAGGCTGTTGGTCTATGATTACATGCCAAATGGATCTTTGGCCACTCATCTATTTGATCAAAAGGATTTTGAGATCTTAGAATGGAATACGAGATACAGAATTGCACTTGGTACAGCTAAAGGATTGGCTTATCTCCATGAGAAATGCAGAGACTGCATTATACACTGTGACATCAAACCTGAGAACATACTTTTGGATGCCGAATTCTGTTCTAAGGTTGCAGACTTTGGTCTTGCAAAGCTTCTTGGCCGGGAGTTCAGCAGGGTTTTAACAACCATGAGGGGTACCATAGGCTATCTTGCACCAGAATGGATAACCGGAGTAGCCATAAATGCCAAAGCTGATGTTTACAGCTATGGAATGATGCTCCTTGAAATTATATCTGGACGGAGAAACACTCGGCAACTTGAGGATGGGAAGGTTGATTTCTTCCCTACCTGGGCTGCAAGGAAGTTAATTCATGGTGAAGATGTCCTTAATGTTTTGGACCACAGGTTAAAGGGCAATGCTAGTGTGGAGGAGCTCACAAAAGCTTGTAGTGTTGCTTGTTGGTGCATCCAAGATAATGAAGCTCATAGGCCATCAATGGGTCAGGTAGTACAGATCCTTGAAGGGACCATGGAAGTAAACCTGCCTCCTTACCCAAGGTCTCTTCAAGTTCTTGTGGAGGAATTATGAGGATGTAGCCTTCAGAAACTCTTTCTCCAACAAGGTTAAAAACACTTCAAACATTTGCCGTCATTTCAGGGACATGACATGATGATCATTTTCCAAGTTTAAGTAGACAAGGAACTAAGGATGTCTAAAGTAGTTTACATTCAGTGTTGAATTAGTACGTTCTGTATTCTTCAATGAAAGCTTATATCTGTATTTTTAGAAGTACTTCTGTTAATTATTTTTCATGTTGTATTCAAGCTTTGTTTTTCCATATTGTCGGATGAAGTTATTAGTGAAGGATTTATTGCTGAAATAGCAGTATTTGCGATCATTTTATCTTTTTAACTAGAGTGGTTCTGGTAGATCATCTCAGATTGATTATGTCTCAGTAGATGAGGCAAATTAACTCTCATGTATTGCATGGATTACATTTTTCTTCATCTGAATAAATCTGTTTTAGGAAACTATTTTGCAAAAAACATTGCTTTAGTTTTTCACCACTTGCAAATTATGTTTAGAGATCCTTGTAGGAATCCTGCTTTCACAGAAACTAGTATTCTATCTAGCATAACTTAACAGTTACTGGATTCCTTGTATTCTATCTTGCATAACTTAACTGCTACCGATTTTTGTTGATTCCTACCTTCCAGTCTTTAACTAGTTTCTGCCATCTTAATGTCATCAAAGCAGGAGTTACTGGTTACCTAGACCAGCTATATATGATAATTTGTGGGCAGTGTCAGAGGCTGCTGATCACTTAGTTGGCTTTGATTAGATGCTTAAAGCAGTTGATATTCTGGTAACAAGCAATTATATATCCATTCTTCTTTTCGGCCTATGACTTCATTTTAGTTGGTTTTGATTTCTCTAACACCCGTGATTTGTACACCATGTTTGGTACCGCTTATTTATCAACACAAGAGAGAGTTATAGCCTATGTACTTTGTTAATTTTTTTTTTTTTTTGGTGCAACATGGGCCATGGAACTGCTAATTATGAGTGCTACTGATAATTTTCTCTGTTTCATTTGTCAAAAATTCAAAAAGAACAAGTTGGTAAATTTAGCTTATATGAGGAAACTGACACATTAACCTCAAGGCTCACAGAATTTATTTATTTGTTTATTTTTGCTCTTGATCTTTTAAAAATTTGAGGGCTCATTGCAAGATCTTTGTGCTGTTTACTTCATCAAAAGAGGAATGAAGTGGAAACTAATGAGGGATATAACAGTGGCTCTAAATTATACTTTTATAAACTTAGGAAGGTTGAGTTCAGTATTCTATCCAGCATACTGAAGTTCTTACCAGGTGTAAATGCCCAAAACTGTTCATTGTGGATCTTCATAGCTTCCAAATTTTATTTTCTTTCTGTACTTACTTCTGAAATGTTAATGACTTCAAAGAAGGAAATGAACTTATTACTAAGAACAGCTGTGGGTGATAATTATTGGGTAGTGATAAAGGATATTGATCGTTGAGATAGCTTGGATCAGAGGCATATAAAGCAGTGGAATTACTGGTAACAAGCAATTTTGCGTTCTACTCATCTTATGAATTCATTTTAGTATATAGTGGTTCTGTTAGCATCAATGATTTGTTGCGACCATGCCAGATTTACAGCGTACCATAATCACACTTAAACTTTAATACCATAATAGACGAGCCTTTCAACATATGACCTTAATTGCCTTTAATTAATTGACTTAGAGGTGTTTGGTAACGTTTCTAAACACCGTTTTTCTGTTTTTAAAAACAGAAAACCAAAAACTCATTTGGTAATAATAATTTTCAAATCATTTTTAAGAAAAACTGTTCAAAAACTACCCCATTTTTAAAAACCGAAAATTTTGGGTTTTAAAAACGACAAATCGTTTTTTGTTGAATGGCATTTTTGTAATATCGTCTTTGTCTTCTCTTCTATTGTGGTGAAGTCCCACAACTTGTGAATGATTTACCTAATACTTTGAAGTTCAAACAAACCAACAAAGTAATGATAATACACCGAAGCACACAAACAAAGTGTAAACTAGCCACTAAGTGTGTAAGAAAGTGAAATAGAAGCACAACCACAAACAAGAGACGAGATTTAACGTGGTTTGGCACTAAGGCCTACGTCCACGGGCAATCCGGCAAGATGGAACTCCACTATCAATGCAAAAGATTACAACAAGAGAGGATTTAGAAGACTTACCTCTCTACAAGCTTGACACATAAACCATTCACCCAACCCCCACAACTTGCAACCTTCCACAATATGCTTGTAACCTCAAACAATTATGAAAGAACTCCCCAATTACCTTGGAACAAACCTTGCAAGAGATGGAATGGTGAAAACCCTTGTAGAGAAAACCCTTGTCTCTTCTCTTTTTTTCTCTCCTCTTCTTCTCACTCTCTCCCAAGCAAAATACATACCCGGTAGTAGACCTTCCTTTGTCAATGTCATTAGCATAGCTTGCATCAACATATCCATGCATTTGTCTTGAATCCTTACCATATGTGATGGCATAGTTACTAGTGCCTCTCAAGTAACGAAGCACCTACTTAGCGGCTTCCCAATGTGCCTTACTTGGATTAGCCATGAACCAACTCAAAACTCCAACCGCATAGGAAATATCCGGCCTTGTAAATACCATAGCAAACATTAAGGTCCCTACAAGACTAGCATAAGGAACTTGGCTCATTTTCTTCTTTTCTTCTTCGGTCTTTGGACATTGTTCCAAAGATAACTTGAAATGAGGTGCTAGTGGTGTTTTCACAGGCTTAGACTTTTCCATGCTAAACCTTCCAAGAACCTTCTCAATGAACCGCTCTTGTGAGAGTGACAAAGTCCCATTTTTTCTATCCCTTGTAATTTCTATCCCAAGGATATGTGTAGCCGGCCCAAGATCTTTCATCTCAAATGCCTCACTCAATTGTGCCTTTAGCTCTTGAATCTTAGACTTATCCTTACCCACAAGCAAACATGTCATCAACATACAAGACCAACATCAAGTAAGTGCCATCTTCAAGTACCTTCATATAAACACAATGATCATATTGACTTCTTTCATAACCAAGGCCCACATGAAGGAGTCAAACTTCTTGTACCATTGTTTTGAAGCTTGCTTCAACCCATACAAAGACTTATTAAACACACCAATTCTTCCTTGCCTTCTTCAATGAACCCTTGAGGTTGCTTCATGTAAACCTCCTCCTCAAGGTCACCATGCAAAAATGCGGTTTTCACATCCATTTGTTCAAGCTCTAAATTAAACATAGCAACTAAAGCAAGAACCAAACGAATAGAAACAAGTTTAACAACCGGTGCAAAGACTTCAAAAAAGTCAATACCTTCCTTTTGAGAAAATCCTTTTGCAACTAACCTTGCACGGTACTTTGTAATCTCTCCATCCTTGCCTTTCTTGAATTTATAGACCCATTTGCACCCAACCGCTTTTCGCCCCTTTGGTAGTTCCACCAACTCCCAAGTTTTGTTCTTGTGAAGTGCATTCATCTCTTCACCCATAGCTTGCTTCCAACTTGTAGAGTCACTACCATTAATGGCCTCTTCAAATGTGCATGGTTCACCATCTTTCGTGATAAAGCCCTCATTGTAATAGGATCAACACAATCTTGAAGTCTTGATGGTAAATGCCTTTCACGTCTTGGATGTTTTTGAGATAGTGATGGTTGTAGTTGTTCATGTTGCCCATTATCTTCTTGAGCTTCAACATCTCCATCAACCACTTCTTCATTAGGAGTTACATTTTCCGGAATAAAACCACCCGGAATAACTTCAAATTGCTCCACCTCATTTTGACCTTCTTCCTTGGTAGGCTCTAAAGTCTTGTTTAGCATTTTCGATTCATCAAAGTGAACATCATGGCTATGAATTATTTTACGAGAAACCGGATCCCATAAACGGTATCCTTTAACTTTCTTTCCATAACCAACAAAGATGCACTTTCTAGACTTTGGATCTAATTTATCCCTTTGACAACTAGGAATCAATGTATATGCATCACATCCAAATATTTTCAAATCGGAATAATCACTAGGAGTTCCATGCCATACCTCTTGAGGTGTTTTCTCTCCCAATGCCGCCGAAGGTGATCTATTCACAAGGTAGTAAGCCGTGTTGATAGCTTCCGCCCAAAACTCCTTATCAAGACCCGCATTGCTTAACATACACCTTGCACGTTCCACCAAAGTTCTATTCATACACTCCGCCACCCCATTTTGTTGAGGGGTTCTAACAGCGGTATTATGCATGACAATTCCTTCATCTTTGCAAAAATTAAGGAAAGTATTGTTCACAAATTCTAAACCATTGTCGGTTCTAATCACCTTGATGCTTCTTCCACTTTGTTTCTCCACCTCGGCTTTGAAACGCTTGAATGCAATGAAAGCTTCATCCTTTGTCTTCAAGAATGTCACCCATACCCTCCTTGAATAATCATCAATGAAAGATATGAAATAAGATGCACCACCATGAGATTTAGTGCGAGATGGACCCCACAAATCCGAGTGAACATAATCAAGTATGTCTTTGCTAGTATGACTCCCGGCCTTGAAGCTTCTCCTATAATGCTTGCCTTAGACACAATGCTCACAAAATTCTTTATCACCAAAGCATATCTTAGGAATAAGTTCCTTTTTCATCAAGATGTCCATACCTTTTTCACTCATGTGACCCAACCTTCTATGCCAAAGCCGAACTGGATATTCATCATGGTCAACCGCCACTTGTGCACCATCTACAATTGTGCTTCCAAGCAATTTATACAAGTTTCCAACCCGGATGCCTTTCATAACAATCAAAGCACCCTTAGAAACTTTAATCACTCCACCTTGTCCGGTGTACTTGTAGCCACAAGAATCAAGTTCCGATAGTGAAATCAAGCTTTTCTTCAAATCCAGTACATGCCTTACATTTTCAAGTGTTCTAACATTGCCATCAAACATCTTGAGTTGTACCACACCAACACCCACAATATGACTAGTTGAGTTGTTCCCCATCAAGACATATCCACCATCACATGGCTCATATGAGCTAAACCATGACCGATGTGGACACATATGATGAGTAGCGGCGGTATCAAGAACCCAATTTTGATGATAAATAGGACTACTACTAGCCATAAATACCTCATCTTCAATGGACCCGGATATTGATTCTTCCACTTGATTGGCTTCACTTTTGGTCTCGCCTTCATTCTTCTCTTTTTCATATTCTTTACTTGAGTTGGAACCCTTGCCTTTTCTAAAGTAGCAATCTTTCTTCAAATGCCCTTTCTTACCGCAATTCCAACAAGTACCTTTTTCAAACCGGCCTCTTGACTTTGAACAGTGACTAGATTTCCCCCTTGAAATGCTTCTAGATGATCCACCACGCTCATTAGGACGTCCTCTTATAGCAAGAGCCTCAAACACCTTGTTCACACTTTCTTCACATAACCCGGAAGCTCCTATACCACTTGTTGTGGTGAAGTCCCACCACTTGTGAATGATTTACCTAATACTTTGAAGTTCAAACAAACCAACAAAGTAATGATAATACACCAAAGCACACAAACAAAGTGTAAACTAGCCACTAAGTGTGTAAGAAAATGAAATAGAAGCACAACCACAAACAAGAGACGAGATTTAATGTGGTTCGGCACTAAGGCCTACGTCCACGGGCAATCCGGCAAGATAGAACTCCACTATCAATGCAAAAGATTACAACAAGAGAGGATTTAGAAGACTTACCTCTCTACAAGCTTGACACATAAACCATTCACCCAACCCCCACAACTTGCAACCTTCCACAATATGCTTGTAACCCCAAACAATTATGAAAGAACTCCCCAATTACCTTGGAACAAACCTTGCAAGAGATGGAATGGTGAAAACCCTTGTAGAGAAAACCCTTGTCACTTCTCTTTTTTTCTCTCCTCTTCTTCTCACTCTCTCTCTTAATAGAACCCCATCTAGTGTCTTATAACCCACATGAGAGAGCCCCTCTCATGTACCACACTAATGGTATATAAACTTTATTGCTACCATTTACATGAATACCCTCATATAAAGTAACAAGTCCCAAGAGAACAAAAAACATAAAGAGAAGTGATTTTATATCACCTCTCAACATCTTCAATACACAGTCGACCTTGAAGTTGAACTGCAAAACCAGACAATATAATCGATGATATCACGCAGCAACCGTCGTAGAGAGTTTGGTAACCTATCAAAGTGATTGAACTCGCAGACACATCGTTGTCGAGGGCTCCGGACAATTTTCCCAATGGTATCCAGGCTAAGAGAAGACATCAGAGGATGGTTACACAGATCGTTCAAAACTGATTAAAGATAATCCAAACCCGAAGACATCAGAGGATGATTACACAGATCGTTCAAAAACGGTGGCCTGACAACTCCTATCCATTCATAAGCATTTTTTTTAATACCCTTTTTGTTTTTGTTCGGTCTTCATTATCTTATTTGATTGGATTTCTCCTGGAACAATCTCATCGGTGAGATATCTCGTCCTTCAAATATCTCACAAGGTTGACGACTTTGAAATTGAGGAAAAACCAACTCAGAGGTTCTATTCCAGAGCTCATACTCCATCGTATGATTCTTCAAAGTATGCCGTCAACTGATGACAAGAAGAAAAGGAGGAGATTGCGAGATCTGAAGACTCACGGAAGAGAGTGCTTATGATTCTTTTGTAAATTTGAAATAGTTTTAGGCATGTCTGATATTTAAAAATCTTAAAGTTAAAAGAAGTTTTTAAATTACATTTCACCCCTCTTTATAACATCTTTTGATATTTTAAAACATTAGGGGTTAATATGTTATAGTAAAAAGTTCTTATAATTCCTTTCATACATTATATGCAGTATGGTTATATTTCTACTATTTGATTCATGGCTATATGTTACTATTTATGTTATGGCTATAATTTTACTATTTAATAGCGCTCGAGCAGGGTTGATAGTCTTAGTCGATGCCAGTGGTTTTCTTCACTAACACAATTATTAATTTCCTCTCATCCAATGCTGAAGTTCGAACTTCCGATAGATCTGTCTTTGTCGGATTAGATGTGTTTTGGGTCTTTACATATGATGGGTTTTATCGTCCGCTGCAGGCATTCTGCGGCAGATCCTGCAGCATCCCATGGCTGCCGCACGTTTCACATTTTTTAATGTGAAATGTCAGTTGAAGTGAAATTTCACATTTAAAAATGTGAAAAAAAGCAACCATGGGATACTACACGTGGCGGCATCCCATAGATACTGCAGAGTCTGCCGCAAACATTTTCATATGATTGCTTGTTTAGGTCCATTAAAACTTTCTTATAGTCTTATGGAAGGATATATATTAATATAGTATTAATCAAAATCAGGTTTTGAATTATGACATACCAAACGCATTTTTGTTAATTTTGAAAACTTTAATTGTTTTTTTTATCAATTGTTGCCAAACGGGTTTCTTGTCATTTGTTTTTAAAAACCAAAAAACAATTGGAAACGTTTTTAGTTTTCAAACTGTTTTTCAAAAAAGCATTACCAAATACCCTCTTAATTTTTTAAAATTAATTTGAAACTCTATTTTGGTAACTAAAACATCCTTTTTGTAACTAAAATGTTGACATTAATGTTGGTAAGCAACAATATGCTACATATTGTTGTAGACATTGAAATTACTACAACAATTTTGTAAACTCATGGTTTTTGAAATTTTATTTTATTATCTTGATTAGGACAATAACTGGCTATTTATCTATTTTCATAAACAAGATAAAAAAACTATTGACATACTTTGCTACAGTTCAAGCAAATCCAAAAGTTAATCCAAAAGTTATGATTATGGTTAGACAATCAATAATTAAGAGAAAATGACTAAAAAAAGACCTCCAATGACTAAAGGCAACTTTAAAATATATCTTCATGCGTTAAATAATGTGTTTTTTCTTTTCCTCTTTAAAGCATCAAAGAGTGAGGATCCAATCAAATCTGGACCTACCTTATATGGTTGGTTGAAGTTTCAATTACGTTTCTTTCCCGGTCTTGGTACTCCACTGAAGTCGAAGACCTAAAATGGCAAACAACATCTTGATATCAGCTGAAGAAGCCACGTAGACAAAAAGCATAAGCGGCTCCTTTTTCAGAGGTAGGCAAACTAAAATCTCCTTTGCATGTCAACACATAGATGCATAAAGAAAGGAAATGATTAAAAAAATAAAAAAGAATAGTCTACGATCAGTCCAAACGACATCTCAAATCTATATCTATATCTATAGTACTATTAAAAGCACGGACTACTTTAAGTGTTTTTCATTTTCGCATACCTAAAATACCCTCTTCTAAAATCTTTATTTAATTTCAAAAGTAACATTTTCTTTTATTTTTTTAATTGCCGCGAATCTAATAAAGTTCTACTGATTATATAAATATCTAGGATTAAATTTTAATTAATAAAATCCTACTAAGTTAGATAAACCTTAATTATACTAATCTAAAAATGATTAATAACAATGGTTTCGTATCCATTATTCTAGAATATTTAATTTGAAAACTATTTGTGTTTTATCTAAAAGAATTTTAAATAGAATATTTAACTTCAAAATTAATTTTTTTTAGTTATTTGTGTGAGACTAATAAAATCCTATTAATTAGATAAACTTTAATTATATTTATCTAAAAGATATATAATTAAATGATATAAACCCAAACTATTGATAATAATAAATTTATATATTTACCAATTATTCTATAAAATTTAATTCAAAATTACTTATACTTGTCTAAAAGAATTATAATGGAATAAAATAAAAATATTTTAACAAAAATTATTTTAATCAGTAATCTAAAAGAGTATTAAATTTAAAGAGTTATAATGTAAAAAAATGAATTAATAAATTAATATAGACATATATGTGTGAGTACTTTCATGTGCCTTCATGTGTGTGCATTCCAATAAAGTTGAATGTCAATTTAATTTACACAAGAAACATAAAAGACAAATATACTATTGGTATTTTATTTTTAACAACTACTATGTGCAAAGTATGTCTATAATTAATAAATGTGTATGGTATATTCAATAGGTACATAGGTTATAATTAGGGTTACTTTTAATAAGTTAATTCAAGGTTAGCTACATATCTTAACTAAAAAAAAAGATAAATAACTATTAATTAAGATGCATATTACTATTATTGCTAATTTCTCTATTACCTATAAGTAAAATATAATAAAATAAATTATTTACCTTGTGATACTAAACATTTACTTTACTCCAATATCTCAATTAGGTCATGCGTAAAAGGAAAACAAAAATCAAATAAAATTAAATAAGATTTAAAATAATTCATTAGAAAAAACAAAATTCAAAAGGAATTGAATTGAGAGATAATTGATTTAACTATTTCATTAATGAGATGCATAATACAGAGGAATAGAAATTGGCAGGACTGGTGGTGAAGGTTGTAGGAATAGCAATTATTTTAAGTAATATATTTATAAGTTTGAATCATGTAAATAATTTGTTAATATCATTCATAATTTGTTAGTATCATTCAAAATATAAAACGTGTGACAACTATACATAACAATCTCGCCTTGTTTTAGAATGAAAAAACAAAAATCAACTATTTACAATAAAAGTTGCATTGTGAAACTATATGTATTTCAATAAAGCCACATATTTTCAAGCTAATTTTTAGGAATATAATTATTAAAGTTTATATTATTAAATTATTAAAATTGTTATTTCAAAATTATAGGAACGTATTTAAGATAATTAAGAAAGAACTGGAGTCCAATCAGATATTCATCAAATAAAAATAAATTAATCCTATAAAAAATTCTAAAATAATATTGACTTCTCTAAAATATGTTAAATATGAAAAGCATTTTAAATTATCAAAAATATCAAAGCTCCATTTTTCATGCATTATATTGTATGGCCTTAAGTCTCATATTAAATATATTGTTTATTTTAATAATTAATATATTAAATTATATTAATATATTATATTAAAATATTATAATTCTATATTAAAATATTATAATTCTATATTAAAATAATATTTTTAATTATTATTTTAATTATAATAATATATATTAATAAAAATATTTATTAATTGTTTTGATAATTATAAGCAACATATTTAATTTATTAATTAGATTAATTTTTATTTTAATATGATTATATTAATATGAAACTTTAATATATATTAATTATTTCAACAACTAATATACTTAATTAATTAAAATAAGTATTTTGACATTTATTAATATATATTAGTAGTTGAATTATATTCTATTTGATTAATTTTATTATTATTTCAAGATCTCATGTACTTTGAGATGATGTTGGTAGCTATTTACATCCAACAATTCATCATCTAAAAAAAGTGAGTTTGCTAACATTTGTGGAGGGGCCTATGTTGAAGTTGTTCGTGAGTTTTATTCAAACCTTCATAACCTTCATCATAGGGATGAGGGCAAATTGTTAGCCTGGGTAAGAACAAAATAATTTGAGTTCACCAAGGCCCCTTATTTGTGAGTCTCTTGGCCTATATTTGGTTGAAAATCTAGAGTTTGACCACCACAACCCTCCATCTGGTCCTCCATTGGATGATATTCACAGGTAGTTACTTAGTTTGGATGTTGGAATTCCTAGGCGTAATCTGTTATCCCATGGTTCACTCAATAGTCATCTGCGTCTATTAAATATGTTCTCATGTTCCAACCTTGCTCCCACTGATCATCATTTTGATAATACTAACGCAAGAACTCGATTGCTTCATGCCTTGTGGACTTATAAGACTGTTTGTGCTGCCTCTCTTATTTTTGAGCATATTGTTAGTCCTCGGCATGCTGGTTCTGCCACTTTGAAGCTTCCATTTGGTGTTCTCATTTATAATATATGTTTGGCTCAAGGTGTTAAGCTTGTGACATCTGATTTCTCTGTTCCCATTTGTGCTACCTTGGATCCCATTACTATTTGCCGTAGTGAGGCTCAAGTAAGTGGACCAGCACGTAATCCTTTTTGTGGTGGTTTTAGTTCTTCTTGTCCATTTGAATCCTCCTTTGACATGTCTCCTCTCATGGATCATCTCGATACCATGCATGATTTCAACTCCTCTTCATTTCAATCTTTTCAAAATCAACATCTTGCTTTACAGGAAAGGCATGATAAGTTTGCAAAAGACATGGACTACATGGGTGGAGAAGTGGATCGATTGAGAGAGAATCAAGAAAGAAATCATAATGAGATTTGTGGCATGCTCACCAGTACGAGGTAGACCCAGTAGAATATGGATGAACAAATACTGATATTTATCAAACGTTACTATAACCATTTTGATTGACATTTGCATGACAAAAAGTGGAAGATGGAATTGAGCATGGAGAAAGGGGAAGCTGGGGTGGATTCCAACTGTGATGATTTGATTCTTGATAATTTGGATGAATGTAATAACTTTTGTACTTGTGTTTTGATACTTGGATTGATGACTGCAATAACTTTTTACTTGATGTTCTGTTTATTGATGTTTTTGCATTTGGTTTATTTTGTGTTATGAATATACTTTTTGTATATGTCTTTATCCTATTTTATTCAGTTGTTACTTTCATAGATTTTATTGTAGGAGTCTTGTCATGCAATTGTCAAGGGGGTGTTAGTGTAAATTTTACACTTCTTGTGACAATTGAATGACAAGTACTCATAGTACTAATGTTGAAGCTCCAAGAATTGTGTAAAAATAGGTGAAATCAAGAGAGGAATTGATCCCAAGTTGAAAATATATGAAACAGGCCTTTTTATGCCCAGCATAGGCTATGTGTAGGCTTGTGCAACCTGGCGCTGCCTTGGCCTTGCCAGTGGGCATTGATGTCTATGTGAGTGCAGCCTATGCGCCACCTGGGTGTGCACAGGATAGGCACGCAGGTGCTGATGGTGTGAGGTAATAGGCATAGGCAGTATGCCACATGGGTTGTTGTGCGAAGGCATACGAGCACTTGTGACCTACTTTTTGTTTTGCACAGTTTCTATTTCAGTTAGTGTGCACAGGTAGCGCATGGCCTCACGCAGGCACCTCACTGCCTGCGCGCAGCCTACACCTTATGTAATTTTGTCTATTTAAATAGAATTTTAGGTTTGTGTGATGGTTCTCTCTCTTGCTATTTTTCACTAGGTCTTTCCCATTGTTGAGAGGATGTTTTTGACGGCACAACCTTGCACTCCAACTTATATTTGTGAAGATAAATCTTCCTTACTTTATTCTTGATTGAAGTGTTTGATCTTCTTGGTGGATTCATTGAAGAGTGGTGTGATTGTGATCGTGAAGGATCAAGATCGTGATTGTGTTGACGATCGGGGGATTCTGATCGCAGTGGTGTGCAATAGCTGGTAGATTCCAGACGTTGGGTTATGTTATTCCACAGCATATGAATATGAAAGAATTGTGGGTAAAGGTTTTGTAAGTTTTAGGGACTGTCTACTATGTTAGAAACCTTTTGTAATTCTCTTTGTTCATAGTGGATTGTTTCACAAGGGGTGGCCCCGTTAAGAGACTTAAGGTTTTACCTAGTTGGATTACTAGGATTTCCTCCCTCTATCTTGGTCTGAATCTCTTATTTTAAGTTGTTCTTACTCTTGTTAAAAATACGTGGAGATTTGGGCTTAGCACAATGCCAAAGTGTGAGTGGGTGTGCTTTTTCAGAAGAGATAAAAAAGTTGGCTTTGTAATAAACAACATATTAAACTTACTATAACTTATCAATATGTATAATGATGAATTTAAAATTTCAAGATTGCCCTTAAAAGGGCTAATCCTGTGTGCAAATTTGGTCATAATTTAAGATAATCTCAAAGGTCAATACTGGAAATAAAATGATATATAAAAATTCAAAGATTTATTTGAAGTAAGAGAATTTTTGAATTGACTAAAAAGCCATAAACCTTAAAAATGTTCTTTCACAGAATTAGTAAATATTGTTGACTTTAATATAATCTTAAGGCTAATTGTATAAAAGTGAATCATAAAATGATTTAAATTATTTTATAAGTAGTATATATATATATTCTTTCTCAACATGCCCTTAGAATTAAACTCAATTTGTAGCGCCCCAGATCCGGGTCTGCCCTATCACAGCACCAACCCGTACCCGAGACCTACTTATGGGCCCAATAGAACCTGATAAACACAATTTCCTAGGCAATTACAATGTAATTATCAGAGTGCATGACTAAAGAAGCATGGAATAAAAATTTTTCCATCCAACAAAATATTTCCTGTATTATAATCTCCAAAACATAATATCTGTGCATACAAAATACAACTAAGGCATCTAATTGCTCACAAGCTCTTTCCCAATATACAAACATATACAAAGGATATCTCCCAAAGTGTAAGTCCAAAAATATTATTTACATCCCATTTACAATCCCCAAGACAGAATACAACATCATAAAAATAATCCTACTGTGGGTAGTAGTCCTCTGTCCTGAACTGAAGCTTACCCTCTATATCTGCCCTGGTACGTGGCTCACCAAATGGATCTGAAAACAAATCCGGTAAAACAAAACACACGTGAGACTTAAAGTCCCAGTAAGCAGCAAACATGCATGTAGAGAAACAGTTTATGCAGCTTTTATAACATCATGATGATATTCACAATTATTTAGTACTAAATGTAAACCAAAATAGTTCAATCGGATATAAAAGAAATTCCAATTCAAATATCTCAATTAAAGTAACTCGGGTGATCAAATCAACAAATGCGATCAAACTGTAAACATGTCTTGTTAGGACTCGTGGTTAGCATGTCTGTAAATTAGATTAATGACCAGTATCCATTGCCACCTACACGACTTACAGAGAGAAGCCTAGCTAGGGACATCTCAGCAAGCGGAGTACCCACGTATGGGCTGGCAAGTAGTCAACCTAACCAAGGATCCAGACAAAGTGGGATTCCCCACCCACTGCTCGATGAATCACAAGGACTCCCGCCGGTTCCCCGCGACGGGGGGTTGCCGCAGCCCTCTGTTCCTCGAGAAGGCCTCACTGATTCCCCACAGTGGAATGCTATATGGATAAGGCAATTAAAGCTAACAAGCCAATACCAACACACTAATTAGACTCACTGTGGATCCACACCAAGAACAACGTCCAATTAGACGACTCGTCAATCAAAAAAAACAATTTAATTCCAAGAGTAAAACCAGTGCTTAAACCAAAGCCAAGTGGAATTCCCCATCCACTATTAAATCAACCAAGGCCAAGTGGAATTCCCCATCCACTATTGAACCAACCGGGACCAAGTGGAATTCCCCATCCACTACCAGTCCATACCAAGGGCAAGTGGAATTCCCCATCCACTGCCAATAAAATCATAGGCCAAAGCCTTGCCAAATCATATAGGAGTTTTTCAAGATCGCTTGCATAAATCCAAGCCAAATCAAAATGAAGGTCATAAAATCCTCAAAACACATTTTCGATGAGTGGATTGATCTTAGAAATCCTAAATAAGTCACCATACCAAAATTCAATGTATTCCGAGACATGAAGTTTTGGACCTCAAAAATATTCTGAGTCTGGTTGAAAACGTTGACTTTTCGGTGTCGAATTTTTCTAGACAAATCTACAAGGAGTTTGGGGCTCAATTTCTGGTTGTAGTCTATTGGAGGGTATACAAATCATCTAGAATTTTCTGGGCTTCTGAATCACTCATTTGGATGTCAAACTCAAAAAGTGGTCTTATTTGAAAATCGGGAAAACTGAAAATTTAGGCACAAATTGGAAAGTTGAATTTTTATTGGTTGGGAATTGGGCCTTGAGAGTATTTTTATTGGTTCCAAATGGGGGGTAAAACCTTATTTACATGTAAAGACTTAAGTAAATGGAGCAATAAACTTGGGTTGTTTGACAAAGGGTTGGAGAGAAAAAGGATGAACAACTCAAGAAACAGGGTCCACGATTAGGTTGTGGATTAATCGTCCAATGGCGATTAGCTTTAGTGTTCGGGCGTTGAGCTTTAAAGTTCGGGCGCTGAGGTTTAAAACAAAGGTAGCGCGCGCACGTTGAAGGTTTACGTTTGCGCGCTAAGGTTCTGGATTAATCGCCCAGGTTAATCCTGATTCGTGATTTATGATAACAGAGACTTGTTTTTAGGGTTTTGGCACAGGATTAATCGCCAACTTTCAGGATTAATTGCAGGGTCGGGATTTTGAAATATTTTGACTATTTTCAACACAAAACTCATGTAAACCCTTTACAACCTTTCCAACATCAAAGTAGGTGATCACAAAACATCCCAACACACTTAAAAACATCTTCTAAAATAAAGATTCATCTCAAATCTACATGAACACAAATCAAACACATGAAACCTCATTCAAGACACAAATCTCAAACCCTAATATAAAATAGGATCAATAGAGTTGGAAGTCCATGTGTGAGACATGGGAAAAAATCACCGGAGTGATCGTCCCTCCGTCAACACACGGGCTCAACGCAAAAATTGGGAGAGTCGCCACCATTCATGATTTTGGGGTGAGAATGGACACCAAAGATTCAAAAGTAGGCAAAAATAGCCAAAAGACAAATTCTAGGATAAAAATAATCCTACTTGAAAATCAAATCCAGAGATGGGTAAGGGGATTAGATTATGAACGGGGGAAGGTGTTAGGCACCCCCATTCATCCACACGAAGTGGTTGCCAAGTGTATATTCATGCAAAAAACAAAGTAAGAAAGCTTGCTAAAAATCATGAGAAACCTTGAAAAAGGAACAATGTATGATATTTGCACATGAAGATCCAAATGGATTTTAGATCTTCGCTTATGTCAATATCACTTCTGGAGTATTTCAAAAGATGGAAATCAAAGTAGAGGTTGCATAAAACCAAGTTAAATCAAATCCGGAAAATTCGGTAAAAAGTATGCCATTTGCCTTAAAATCATTCAAATCCAATTCTAAATTGAACCAAACCAAATCTATTTGAAAGACTAGGGTAAATAAGAGTCTCATGCAAAATTTCACTTCATTCCGACGAAAAATCTAGGAGTTATGCTCCTTTGAAGTTGCTGCTGGGGATTTTTAAAAGTGGTAAGTGGGCAACTTTGGAAAATTGTCTAGAAAAATCCACTACATAGAAATCCGTGAAATTTGGTGTGATTGAAGTCTGTATGGCCATCTTTCAACAGAAACTAGCCTCATACAAAAATCCCTTCGGGTGTGCCTTGGGTGGTCTCCCGAACAGGCCCCGAAGATCACAGATTTACCCAGAAAAATGCAAATGAGCAGTTCTGAGTAAATCGGCTACCAATAATTCAAATGGGATCCAAAAATTATGAAACCAACTGGATTTGAAAATAGACTCAAAAATGAGTACTCAGAAACAAAAATCACTCGAATCGGACTTAAAACGAACACATGGCGGTCCGTCGAAGTGACAAGTTCTGTACTTGGACCTGAACTGTCCACTTAACTTCGACAGAGCAGTGTCAAAAATCGGCTAGATAGAAAATCATGAAATTTGGTGGACATAAACTAGACAGCCTCACCTTTCCCATGGTTCTGGAATCGCCCCAAAATTCATCCGGATGATGAAGTTACGGACGTCCGAAGTAGGGGTACAGGTGCTGTCAAGCTAAGCCGTTTTTGAAGAAAATCAAATCCGAAAATTGACAAAAAGTGTGTGATTCGTGAGAGATGAATCCAAAACCTTTGAACAACATTTAAAAACACTCCAGAATTGATTTAGGCAATTTATTGAAGTTTTATCACAATAAATGCAATAAACCCCAAATATGAGCCTATCCCGCCAAAATAGTGTAATGTATGTGCAAGTGTAAAAACCCAAACAAGATCAATACAACATGCATATAGATTCAACAAAATAGGTTCTAGCATAGCCTAGGGTTCCGTTCCATTATCGTTTCCCTCTGTTCTCTTTAAGATAATCAAGGGTACTTTGAATATGGAACGGTTTACAATCAATCAAAAGCCTTACGCTACATGGGTTCTAGCACTAGGGTCAATCCCCAGTCTCGTTTCTCCTAGATCCGCCTTCACGTTTTACGGCTAGGGGAGTCTTGAGATACTTTGAGCCGGGGAAGGATTTCCACACACAAACAAGGCTTTACACTACAGAAAGGTAGAAGAAGAGATCTAGATCTAGGAATATAAAGACAGAAAATAAAAAGAAAAGTTGAGGCTTACCTGAGTGCTGGAGGCGATTCCACAGCGGTTTTCTTCTTCTCTTGGAGTTCTTCTTTGCGAGAATTCAAAACAAGAGTTGTGTGCCATTTGCTCAAGGAGGAGGCTCCTATTTATAGGCAAGGGCTAAGGTCATTGGTAGACACAAATTAATGTCTAGAACCCCTCCAACTTAAACCCTAAGGTTATTTCCGCGATTTCCCCTCATTTAATGAGGGACATGATGGTAAAAGTGAAAAGCTCTCGGAAAACCCTAATTTTGAGCAAACTTAAGGTATCCGGTATATCAGACCGGATAACAAAGGGCCTTAAGGTATCCGGTACATGGTACCGGATACGCTAAGGCTCACACGTATCCGGTATGAGTATCCGGATACGGGGAGGAGCACTTGTATCCGGATACTCAATCCGGATACAGGCAAAAGTTTATTTTCTTCAAATTCTGTGCTGGCTTTCCAGGAGATAATGATTTTTTATGATTGTTTGTGCAATTTGGGGTGTCTACAACTGCCCCTCTTTGTGGGAGCTGCGAAGCAGTGAGCTGCAAAGAGTAGATAAGCCCAAATTGCATTCCCTTGAGCATGATTTGCTCGGTTTAATTCAATTTCTGTAGAAAACCATTTTTGAGTGGAGATTTGCCAAAAAGCCCTCACTCTAAGGGGGCATCTCTCCAAGAGTTCTTAAATTCCACTGAGCCCTTTGTGGCTGTGAAGTGGATTTTAAGCCCAAAAATAGGATTTTTGAAAAACTGATTTTTTATTAAACCAAGTTGAAAATTGAGTGGATATCATCCTTTTGACCAGGCACATTTCCCAAAGTTGTCCTAAATTCCACAAAGCTCTTGTGGCTGTGAGGTGGATTTCAAGGCAAAAATAGGATTTTGAGAAAATAGTAGAATTTATAGCACATTTCTTTTTGCTCCTTTTTAAACCCAATGCAAAGAATTCCAATAATATATTCCTTTCCTTCAAGATTTATCAAAAATCGTGCAATTTTTGGGGTGTCTACAACTTCCCCTCTTCGCTGGAGTTGTAACACAATGAACAGCACAGAATAGACACAACTCAAAATTGCACGTTTGAAATACATCTCATTAATTGAACTTGCTTTGGTCAAACAAATGAGTGATAAAAAACATGGATTTGAAGATAGCCAATGAAACCCCTGCTGTGTATAGTCTGACGGGGTGGCGTCTCTTCCTTATCTCAGATTTCTTTGAGCTCTCGTGGCTATGAAAAGAAATCTGAGACAAGCAAATTTTGAAAGAATGTGGATTCAAAAATTGACCTCTGCAAACTCAATTGCTTTTGATGTTTTTCAACAATAAGGAAGGAAATATTTTATTGAATTTTCCTGATTGATTTTCTTATTTGATTTACCTGGGTGCCATTTGATGCCCAAACCTGTGCTTGAATATTCTGCAACTTGCTTTTGCTTCTTCATCTTCTTGCTCTCTCAATAATGATGTATGTGCCATTGTTGCCCATAACCTGCAGGTAAAAAATATATATTTTTTTATTTTTGCTTTCTTTTTTGCTTTTTTGCTTTCTTTTTTGCTTTTTTGCTTTTTCCTTTTTTTTTTTTTTTTTTTTTTTTTTTTTTTTTTTGCGTTTTTTTTTTTTTTTTTGCTTTTTGCTTTTTTTGCTTTTTACAATGTGCTGATATATCTTTCTTTCTTTGCAGCTTTGGCTACTTGATCATCTGAGTCAGATTGAAGAAATCAATCGACACTTCTTCCCAAGTTTGAAGATCCCCTTCTTGATGAGCAACAGGGGGTGCCCCGATATTCCAGGGGGCAAACAGGGCTGGTTCACTTTCTTGGGCTCACTTCAGGAGGACCAGGTGAGATGGCCTGGTACTTATCAGCCCAATGCAGCGACAGTGATTAGCTTCCGTGACCGCAACTTTCTGATCCTAGCGAGCCTGAAGCATGCAGTGCTGTATCTTCCTCTGCGGGTCCTTCGTCAGTTCCGTGCGACCCAGGGGATTATCATCCCATGTGGATATGAGGATCGTCTTGGGCCTCTTTCTATGAAGCTGAATGCCTGGTTGATGAAGGAGTGGTCTTATGTCCGCTTTATGCATGGTCCTGTCTTCTCAGAAACCCATGTGAAGGATTATCTCTTCTGGATCAAGGAACAGATACAGACTCAGGCCCCAGTACCCGAAGATCCTCCTGTAGTCTTGGCTCCCATCTATGAGGACATTCTAGAGTCTGAGCGGGCTTCTCATAAGCGGCTTCAGCAGATATGGGTACGGGAGGCCCAGGAGCTCAGGATACAGAGTGCTTATCTGGAGAGGCAGCTTGATGAGCAGACCTCACGCCGTATTGCCGTGGAAGAGAAGCTGGAGGAGCAGAGGCAGGCCCGTCGCTTCGAGGTCCGTATGATCCGGCAGAAGTACCAAGATATTTTGGCCAGCCTTAGGAGTATGAGGATCCAGCAGGCCCTTTCAGATGAGGTCATTTCCTTCCTGAGTGATCCCACTGCAGAGGGGGCTTCAGGAGTCATTGCAGCTCAGGCAGCTCGAATTCGGGAGCTTGAGGAGCGGCTAGGAGACTAGCTTTATTTCCTGCACATTTTTCATACCTTTGTACAAAATTGAACTCCAATAGTGGAAATACAAAGGATTTAATTCAAAATAAAGTTTTTATATTATTGGCCTCAGAATGCTCAGATGCTTGTAAAAACAAAGGTTTTATGAAAAGTATTTGATTTATCATCACTGGCCAAAGTATAATTTTTCCTTTTTATATTTTTTTTTTGTATATTTTTTTTTTGAAATTTGGTCCATGCACTTAATCACCTATAATTAAAGGAATTAGAACCAGGTTAAATAATGAAAAGGGTAGTCCACAAAATACTGAGGGATCAGAACCGTCCATCTTAGGACCTTTAGAGTCATTCCCAACTGCCAAAACTGTCCCCATTCTGCTCATGCCAACTTTGCTTCAAGCTCAGATCCCCATGATCAACTCAACCTCTGATTTTCTTTCATTTTTCTTATATATATATTTTTTCTTTTTGCCTTTTTTTGCCAATGTTGCCAATATTGCCCCTAGCGCCAGTTACGGTTTTCACTAGGGCCGGCTTCTGAATTCCGTCATCACCCATCTTACTCTGATATTTGAATGAACAAGCTAAGATCACCGAGGGCTTAAAAATAGGACGAAATAAAGGCTAGGCTCAGTTTATGAAAGAAGGGGTATTAAAGGCCCAAAATTTTCAAGTGTGAAAATAGGTCAACCGGATTTACAGTCATGATGAATTTAACCCTTTTTCCACGAATTGCATTTTTTGCATCTCTTTTTCATACTTGGCTTTCATTTGCCATTTCCATTGCTTTTCCTCTCTTTTTCTTTTTCTTTCCTTACTTTGCCCCAATTGGCTTTGCCCCAATTTGTTTTGCCTCAATTTAAGACTGTAAATCCGGTTTGGGTTTATCAAAGAAACGAACCGGCTCAACTTGGCTAGACTAGGGATTAAAATTTTTGAAGGAAATAAAGAAAAATGGCCTCGGATCATTTCCTAGAAATATTCACTCAAGGAAAATACCTTTTTACCGCATCAGAGTTAATGGGCTCAGGAAAATCTGACCCATCCATTTCTGCTAAGATGAGTGCTCCCCCTGATAGGACTTTCTTGACGACATATGGGCCCTCCCAATTGGGCTTGAACTTACCACGAGGATCTTCCAAAAATGGTAAGATTTTCTTTAGCACTAAGTTTCCTTCTTGGAAAGTTCTGGGCCTCACTTTCTTATTGTAAGCCCGGGCCATTCTCTTCTGGTACAACTGTCCATGGCAAAGTGCTTTCAATCGCTTTTCTTCTATTAGGTTAAGTTGATCATGTCTCGACTGGACCCATTCGGCTTCTTCTAGTTCTGCTTCCATGAGCACTCGGAGTGATGGGATCTCTACTTCCACGGGCAATACTGCTTCCATCCCATAGACTAGGGAGTACGGGGTTGCCCCAGTTGAAGTTCGGATCGAGGTTCTGTATGCATGCAGAGCAAGTGGCAGCATTTTATGCCAATCCTTGTAGCTCACTACCATCTTCTGAATGATTTTCTTTATGTTTTTGTTTGCTGCTTCTACTGCCCCATTCATCTTTGGCCTGTACGGAGCTGACTTGTGGTGGGTGATCTGAAACTGCTCACACATTTTCTTCATGTCCTTGTTCTTAATGTTTGAAGCATTGTCTGATATTATGGCATTTGGCAGTCCATAGCGACAAATGATATTGTGCTTCAAAAATTTAATAACATGGTTGCTTGTGATATTTGCATATGAGGCTGCTTCCACCCACTTAGTGAAGTAGTCAATCGCCACCAGGATGAATCTGTGCCCGTTCGATGCCTTAGGAGAGATCATGCCGATGACATCTATGCCCCACATAGAGAAGGGCCAGGGTGATGTCATGTTGTGCAGCTCACCTGGGGGTGCATGCTTGTTATCTGCATAGATCTGGCATTGATGGCACCTCCTGACATGTGTACAGCAATCATGCTCCATGGTTGTCCAGTAGTATCCCAGCCTCAGGATCTTCTTAGCCAGCATGTGTCCACTCATGTGGGGCCCACAGACTCCTCCATGTACAGTCTCAATCAGCCTTTCCGATTCAGCCTTGGCAACACATCTTAGCAGAATGTCGTTATGTGACCTCTTGTACACATGTCCACCACTTAGCACAAATTGACCAGCCAATCTCTGTATTGTTCTCTTCTCAGTAGCAGTGGCATTTTCTGGCAAACTCCGATTATTCAAGAAATTTTTGATATCCTGAAACCATGGTGCTTCTTCTTCTGGTGCTCCCTCTAGAACGAGACAGTAAGCCGGTTCATCTCGGACCTCAATTTCCAGTGGTCTGATGTCTACTCCTTCTGGTATGCTGACCATTGAAGCCAAGGTTGCTAGAGCATCCGCAAACTGATTCTTGGCCCTTGGCATATAGTTGAAGGAAATTCGAGTGAAATTTGTGCTTATTTCTTCCAAATACTGGTGATAGGGGATCAATTTGTGATCCTTGGTTTTCCACTCACCAGTTGTTTGGAAGATGATAAGACTCGAATCCCCGTATACGTCAAGTTCCTCTACTCCATGATCCATGGCTGCTTGCAATCCAATTATGTATGCCTCATATTCTGCTATGTTATTGGTGCACTGGAATCTCAGCTTTACTGCAATCGGGATGTGTGAACCATCTGGTTTAACCAAGACTGCCCCTATTCCGTTCCCATTCATGTTGGCGGCCCCATCGAAGAACATCTGCCAGGAACTCTCACTGTCCTCCTCTTCAGTGTACAGGATTGCCTCATCGGGAAAGTTGGTCTTCAAGGGTTGATATTCTGGTAAAGGATGTGCAGCCAGGTGATCAGCTATGGCTTGACCCTTGATCGCCTTCTGGGTGATGTATGTGAGGTCAAACTCGGACAATAGTAGTTGCCACTTTGCCGTCCTGCCAGTCAGTGCCGGTTTCTCAAATAAATATTTCAGCGGGTCCATCCGGGATATCAATAGTGTGGAGTGACTAAGGAAATAATGCCTTAGCCTCTGAGTTGCCCACACTAGAGCACAACAGGTCTTTTCCAATGGTGAGTACTTGGCTTCATATTCCGTGAATTTTTTACTCAGATAGTAAATTGCCCTTTCTTTTCTACCAGTCTCATCATGCTGCCCCAAGACACATCCCATTGACGTTTCCAACACTGACAAGTATAGGATCAGAGGTCTTCCTGGATTTGGTGGCACTAGTACCGGCGGGTTCAGTAAATACCTCTTTATTGTATCAAATGCCTGTTGGCAGTCCTCATTCCAGACCGTCGGGTTATCTTTCCTCAAAAGTTTGAAAATTGGTTCACAGATAGCAGTGAGCTGTGCTATGAACCGGCTTATGTATTGAATCCTTCCAAGAAAGCCCCTGACC
The DNA here is from genome assembly GCA_947561395.2 of Buxus sempervirens. NCBI lineage: Eukaryota > Viridiplantae > Streptophyta > Magnoliopsida > Buxales > Buxaceae > Buxus > Buxus sempervirens. The sequence goes on along the minus strand of OX387184.1, from coordinate 52,673,960 downwards.
TCCTTCTCGGTTCGGGGTGCTGGCATTTCAATTATGGCCTTGGCTTTAGCCGGGTCAATTTCAATTCCTCTTCGGCTCACTATAAACCCAAGTAACTTCCCTGATGTAGCCCCAAAGACGCATTTAGCTGGGTTAAGCCGTAGACTGTACTTCCTGAGCCGATCAAACACTTTCTTCAGATTGATCAAGTGGTCCTCCTCTTTGCAGGATTTGGCAATCATATCATCCACGTAGACCTCCATCTCCTTATGGATCATGTCATGGAATAGTGCTGTCATGGCCCGCTGGTATGTTGCCCCAGCATTCTTGAGTCCAAATGGCATGACTGTGTAATGGAATGTGCCCCAAGGTGTGATAAATGCTGTTTTCTCTTGATCCTCCTTAGCCATCTTGATCTGATTATATCCCGAGAACCCATCCATAAAAGAAAACAGGCTATGTACCGCAGTATTATCGACCAGAATGTCGATGTGTGGAAGCGGAAAATCGTCCTTTGGGCTTGCCCTGTTTAAGTCTCTATAATCCACGCACATTCGGACTTTCCCATCCTTCTTTGGTACCGGCACTATGTTTGCGAGCCACTCCGGGTACGTAGAGACTGCCAAAAATCCAGCTTGGAACTGTTTGACTACTTCATCCTTGACCTTTAAGGTCCATTCAGGCTTCAATCTTCTCAGCTTCTGCTTAATCGGCTTAACCCCTGGCAAAATTGGCAACTTGTGCACCACCATGTCAGTGTCCAACCCTGGCATGTCCCGATATGACCAAGCAAACACATCTTTGTAGTCTGCCAAGAACTGTGACATTTCATTTTTCTGCACATCAGACAAGCATGACCCGATTTTTACAATTTTTGGGTCCTCTTTGGTCCCAAGATTTATGGATATGGTCTCCTCAATATTAGGTTGGACCCCCTTTTCATGACGTTCCAATTGGTATTCAATTTCTTTTGGAACGTCTTCTTCTTCGACCTCGGTCTCTTCTTCGACCCCCATGAGGTCAAAGTCGAGCTCAAGGTTGAAGTCATATTCAACCTGGTCCAATTCGGTCTAATTATATGGTTCATAAGTGGTTTGGACCTTTTTGAAAAATTTAAATTTTCTAGAAAAAATAGAAAAATCTTTTTGGGTTTTTTGTGGGCCTTCTAAACATAATTCCCCTGAAGACGAAGGCCCATTAGAACCTTCAGGGAAATGGCATTCCACTATTGGAGTTTTTTTTTTGGAAGCCGCGTCAGTTTGCCGAACTAACGCTGCTTCAAAGGTAAGGGGAGTTTCCTCCCAATTGTTCAGTACAAAATTTTGGGGAGCAGGGGAAATAGGGAAAGCCTGCTCTTCAAACCCAGCATCCGATGCCATCATCACCGGGTGGGTACTGCCCTTTTCTGCTGCGGGGCCCAATCCAGAAATGACCTTGTCTGGAACCTTTACTGCGGCCCAATCAATGAATGGCAGTTCCATGTCTACCCCTGTCTTTTCGCCCTCAGTCATGGCGAAGAATGCACCAACATCTTCCGAAAAGTCCACCTGCTGCTCGGGCTGTGGTCCAGGCCCATCCACTGCTCCCAGTATTGGAGATGGGTTATAGGGTTGGAGGGCCGAAACATGAGGCTTTTGAAATGGGTTGATGTTTCGGTATGGAGGCTTGGACTGGTCCATGGGAGGAGAAATTTGGATTATATAGGAGGGTTTGGGGAAGTTCACCCTCAGGTGCGGGAGTTTTCCTCTGCTTCTGCTCTCCCCTTCTTCATACTTCATTCTTCTCCAGCCTCTGGGCTTGAAGCCCAACCCTACCCTTGGGACTAGTTTCTTCGCCGTGATTGGCTCCACCATCCCCTGCAGATTGATCCCCAGGCCTTTCCCTGGGTGAAAGTGGTATTTCTCCATCACTTTCTTGACCATTTTTTCTGCAGTGGTCCTCTTTTCTTTTTTCTCACACCCCCCAGGTATGTAATTTACCGCCTCAAATTGAAATGAGTGGAATGCAATCTTGTCGACAGTCAAGTCCACATTGATTAATGGTACATCAGGTGACACAATGGGCGGCACCAAGTTTTCGGCTAGGACTGTTATCACCCTTTGCCCTCTTACATATTTCACCCTTTGGTGGAGCGTGGATGGTATTGCCCTAGCCGAATGTATCCACGGCCTTCCTAGGAGCAGATTGAAAGCTGCGGGTATATCCATCACTTCAAATGTGATGTTAAAGATATTCGGCCCAATTGTGACCGGCAGTTCAATTTCCCCTAGGGAGTGGGTCTTGGAGCTATCAAAAGCCCTCACTATCCGCCCATTTTGTTTGATCCTTGACTGGTCCAGACCCAGCTTGGTAAAAGTGATTAACGGGCAAACGTTTAACGCTGACCCGTTGTCAATTAAAACCCGTGCAACCATGCAGCCCTTACAAAGCACAGTGATGTGCAAAGGGTCCACATGATAACACCCACCTGGGCTGATCTCACCCTCCGAGAAACTTATCACATTATGTGACAAGATTTGACCAACCATTTTACCAAGCTGGTCCGGATCAATGGTCTGGGATACGTGTGCACTCTGTAGCACCCTTAACAATGCATCCCTGTGCTTTTCAGAATTCAGCAAAAGGCCCAGTATTGAAATCTGGGCCGGGACCTTGTTCAGCTGATCCACAAGATTGAATTCACTTTTCTTTATTATTTTTATGAGGTCTGCTGCCTCATTTTCTGCACCCTGGGGGGTGTCTTCTCCTACTTTATTTTTTTCCCTTCTGTTTTCTTTTTTCTTCATTTTCTTTTTCTGTTTTTTCTTTTTCTACTTCTGTCTCCTTTTCTTTCTCTTCACCCCCTGCACATCTCCCCGACCTCGTCATGAGGTTCACCTCCTCCTGGTTCTGGTTCCTGACCATTGGAACCGTAGCCGTGATTCCCTCGCTGTAGTTCCATGGTACAGCGGCCTCTGAATAGGCTAATTTAGGGATGTCAACCACTAGTGGCTGGAGTCTGGACCGGGATGTATGGGCCGGTTTAGGGATAGTATGGGCTGGCTGCACATTTACAACCAAGGGTTGAAGTTTGGATTTGGTGGGGACAGAAGAAGTGATGGAAGCAGTGGTGGGGTCAAGATTGATGACCAGTGGAGCCTTAGACGGCTGGGATGGGGAATAAGTGGGTGGACTGCAATTGAAGACCAATGGGGGTCTTGCAGTATTCATCTGGGCCATGAGTGAAGAGACCCGGTTTAGAGAGGAACTTATGTCCTTAGCAGCAAGATTATTATTTTTTTGGGAGACCATGTTGATCTCCTCCTCTGGGAAAAATCGGACCTAGACTGTGGTCCCTACTGGTGCTATGAGCTGAGATGGGTCAAAGGCCCTTCTTGTGGTGGATATGGCAGTGATGGAGTTGGATGGGCCTGCCCCATTGTGGTATGGCAGAGGGTTCTGCCCAATATCATTCCCGGACGGGGCCGGTGCAGCAGTGTTGAACACCAAGGCCTTCTGGTCCAACAGGTCCTGGACCGCCTGCTTCAATACCCAGCAGGTATCTGTAGAATGCCCCGGTGCACCCATGTGGAAGTCACAGGTGACCGATGTGTCAAAATTTCTTCCCCTGGTGGCATTCGGGTTGGGCTCTTTCAGAGTCAGGTATTCACCCTTCAGCAAAGTTGGCAATAGTTGGGAAAGAGATATGGGTAGAGGGGTGAAAACCCGGTTCTTTCTTGCTGCGAACCAGGCATCCCGCTCCTCCTTAGAAAAAGTCCTCCTTGTGTTACTTGGCACAGACGGAGAGAAGTTGACATTCATCGGGGTCTGGTACGACTGCTGGGCCTGTTGGGCCTGTTGGGGTGCCGAGATGTTCACATGAAGTGGCTTCTTGGCTGGAGGAGCCTGGACCAGGTTCACCTCCCCTTCTTTTCGGGCCCCCGTCTTTTTAAACCCGGCCCCTTTCTTCTGGGCCATAGAGGCAGAGGAATCAGACTGCCCAGTCAGAGTAGAGTAGTCTATTAGCCGTCCTGACCTGACCCCTTCCTCAATCCGGTCCGCTACCTGTACCAAGGCAGCAAAGTTGGTGGTGATCTGACCCACCAGATGGTTGTAAAAAGGCTGCCCCAGTGTGCCCATAAATGTGGAGATCATCTCCGGCTCTTGCATAGGTGGCCTGACCTGGGAGGCGGCCTCTCTCCATCTCTTAGCGTACTGCCGTACTGGCTCATCTTTGCCCTTGGTCATCCTCATCATGTCGTACCGGTCCGGCACGATCTCAGAGTTGAACTTGTACTGGTCCAAGAAAGCGTCTGCTAGGTCCTTCCACCTCCTAATCCTTCCATGGTCCACTGTAGCGAACCACCGAAGGGCTGACCCGGTCAGACTCCTCTGGAAGAGCTGGATCAGTATTCCATCGTCCCGGCCAAACTGGCACAGGGCCCCGCAGTATAATTTGAGATGGCTCAATGGGCAGCCCGTGCCATCAAACTTGTCAAAATCCGGGCACCTGAACTTAGCCGGTAGACAGACATCCGGGTACATGCACAGGTCCTCGAAGGTGGTGCCTGCATGGCTGCCTCCCCCCTTCACTTCCTTCAGCTCTGCCTGGATCCTCTCTATCCTCAGCAGCATTTTCTTCTCCATCTCATCTCGGGCCTTTTCTTTCTCCAGCTCTTTCTCCGACTCTACTGTATTTTCCCTGATCAGAATGGGCTCAGGGACTGGTTCAGAAATGAGCTCCGGCATGGGCTGAGCCGGAGGCGGAATATAGGCCTGAGGTGGCGGTGCCGGATGAGAAGTAGATGCCTGGTTCTGGGCTTGGGCCTGTTGGGCCTGCGCCGCCAGTAAGTCCCCCAGCATCTTGGCCAAACCGGCCACTTGCTCCTGCAGTTGAGTGAAGTCCTGAGCGGGGACAGTAGCTTGGGCTTGGTTCTCTTCAGGATTCATGGCTCTTGCTTTGGATCTGGTTACTGGAGCAATGATTGCAAGTGTACTTGTGTTGAATGTACCTGAGAATAAAAGTGAATAGAACATGTTAGCTTCCATTTAACTTGAGTCACACCCCTATATATGTAAACCAGTGGGTTAGATGAACACCAATCCAGATTTTTTTTTTGTTTTTATTTTTTTTGTTTTGAGTTGTAATATTCTAGGGCTTCAAAGGGTCCCAATTTTTTTTGATTTGATTGATAAAAATAACCAACCAAGGTTTTCATTTTTTTTTTTTGATTTGATTGATAAAAATAACCAACCAAAGGTGTCTTGGACTACTCTATCCAAGTATCCCACAAATGTTTTGATTTGATTGATAAAAATAATCAACCAAAGGTGTCTTGGACTACTCTATCCAAGTATCTCACAAATGTTTTGATTTGATTGATAAAAATAATCGACCAAAGGTGTCTTGGACTACTCTATCCAAGTATCCCACAAATGTTTTGATTTGATTGATAAAAATAATCGACCAAAGGTGTCTTGGACTACTCTATCCAAGTATCCCACAAATGTTTTGATTTGATTGATAAAAATAATCAACCAAAGGTGTCTTGGAATATTCTAGGGCTTCCAAGTATCCCACAAATGTTTTGATTTGATTGATAAAAATAACCAACCAAAGGTGTCTTGGACTACTCTATCCAAGTATCCCACAAATGTTTTGATTTGATTGATATAAATACCCAATCAAAGGTGTCTTGGAATATTCTAGGGCTTCCAAGTATCCCACAAATGTTTTGATTTGATTGATAAAAATAACCAACCAAAGGTGTCTTGGACTACTCTATCCAAGTATCCCACAAATGTTTTGATTTGATTGATAAAAATAACCAACCAAAGGTGTCTTGGACTACTCTATCCAAGTATCCCACAAATGTTTTGATTTGATTGATAAAAATAATCAACCAAAGGTGTCTTGGACTACTCCATCCAAGTATCCCACAAATGTTTTGATTTGATTGATAAAAATAATCAACCAAAGGTTTTCATTTTTTTTTTGATGTGATTGATAAAAATAACCAACCAAAGGTTTTCATGGAATATTCTAGGGCTTCCAAGTGTCCCACTTTTTTTTGATTTGATTGATAAAAATAACCAACCAAAGGTTTTTATTTTTTTTTGATGTGATTGATAAAAATAACCAACCAAGGTTTTCATGGAATATTCTAGGGCTTCCAAGTGTCCCACAAATGTTTTGATTTGATTGATAAAAATAACCAACCAAAGGTGTCTTGGAATATTCTAGGGCTTCCAAGTATCCCACTTTTTTTTTTTTTTGATTTGATTGATAAAAATAACCAACCAAAGGGTTCCTTTTTTTTTATTCTTTTTTTTTATTTTTGCTGAATTTTCTCAGTTTTCAAGTTCAAAATTTTGACTGACACATGTTTGAGTTGAGTTGGTGTCAAAAAATATGACACCTTGGTTTCCTCTTTGATTTTCAAACTTAGGTTAAATCCTGAAAGAATATTTTATTTTATTCTTTTTTGTTTTTTTGTATTTTTTTTTTTGATTTTGTATTTTTGGGAACATTGCTTATGTTCTTTTCGGGGTGCCTATGGATTATCCACAATGTTTTAGGCATTTTATTCTAAAAATTTGGGCTGAAAAGCCAATTTGTGCATTTTTGAATGTATCCGGTATAATATACCGGATAAGAATATGCCTTATTGTATCCGGTCAACCTAAACGGATATCCGCATATGTCTTTGTATCCGGAAATATGTACCGGATATGATTAGAGCTGTTATTAACCGGCCTGAGTTGCCGGTTATTGCCGAAATGGCCCTTTTTGACTCATTTTTTCACTAGATTTGATTTTTTTTCATTCCCAATTGATGTTCACCTTAATTTGACCTTCAAAACTTGCCCCAAATTGGGCTTGGACATTATATTTGCAAAATCCCCAAATTCATGAAAAGAACATGGTTTTACCTTGCCACCTTGTATTACCTTCATTCAATATGGTATTCACATTATACCTTGGCCTGTAAAACATGCAAACGGCCTTCCCACATTTACACCCAATTCCCCAAACGCAATTGTGTGCTTTTAGCCAAAAACGTGTTTCTCCGCCTTCAAGCGTATGGTTTTTGGGTTTTGGCTTAATTGGCAACTTAGAACTCAAGTCTAGTGATGCCCGGAATCGAATCACAGATCCCATTGTCATCACATCATTGACTCAAATTCTAAGGTAAATGTTTTCACTTTCGCTTTCCGAAGTCACGACCTCGGTGCGCCAAGCTACACACATTCATGGTTCAACTTCCTAATAGGTAAAGGGTAGGCTGTGCAAATTGTTTCAAGTGCTCAAGTGCAATTTTTAAATTGTGGTAACATTCACAACGTCCCAGCCCCTTGCCACTCTTTTTCGTAGCCATGCATTCAATTTCAAGCCAAGGCATATATGACAAAATAATGAAGCCAAATACAAGCAAGCAAGCACCAAAACAACTAAATATGCACAAAAAATATTACATGCCCAAAAAGTGTTATACAAAACATGTCATTTGTACACACAACCATTAAAACATGTAAGCATGCTTGAAACTCAAAAGCATTCCCTAAAATCCCAGATTTCATGCTCTTTTTCATGCTCAAAGTGTACCATTTCTACCCCAAATTGGAGCCTAAAATTTTAGCACTACTTGACATGATACCAAAGTGTTTCAATGAGGTAAAACATGCTTGAAATCCCCCAAATATACATTGAAATTTCCAGATTTTTTTTCCTTCAATTGGATGCTCAAGTGACATGGTTTTATGCCCAAATCCAAGCCTAAAACCCAGAAGCTAACAATATGACATAAAAAGCTTTTAGCTAGGGAAACATATGCTTGAAAATCCCCACAATTCCCACTAAGCATTTCAGATTTTTTTTTCATTGTTTTCATGCTTAACTTATGTCATTCCATACTCCCAAGTTCAAATCATGGCATAAAACAACCATTAAGCACAAAAAAGCATTATTCATGGGAAGCATGCTTGAATACTCAAAATTTACACCAAATTTCCAGATTTTGAAATTTTCTTTTTCATGGCATAACAACTTAAATCAAAGCATGTCATCACACAACACATCCAAATCATGTTTCAAAATAGGCTTTTCCTAAATCAACCTTTAGGCAACATCAAGCAAAACATACATGACTTGGTTCATATAAAATTCAAAAGCATCCCAATCTGATTTAGAATACAACATTATGCACAAATAAAACAAACAAAATAGCAAGCATTCAAAAGTGATGAAAAAGCATGAATATACACAAAATGGCTTAAATCCACAAGTCCCCAGCAGAGTCGCCAGTTGTGAGACATGGGAAAAAATCACCGGAGTGATCGTCCCTCCGTCAACACACGGGCTCAACGCAAAAATTGGGAGAGTCGCCACCATTCATGATTTTGGGGTGAGAATGGACACCAAAGATTCAAAAGTAGGCAAAAATAGCCAAAAGACAAATTCTAGGATAAAAATAATCCTACTTGAAAATCAAATCCAGAGATGGGTAAGGGGATTAGATTATGAACGGGGGAAGGTGTTAGGCACCCCCATTCATCCACACGAAGTGGTTGCCAAGTGTATATTCATGCAAAAAACAAAGTAAGAAAGCTTGCTAAAAATCATGAGAAACCTTGAAAAAGGAACAATGTATGATATTTGCACATGAAGATCCAAATGGATTTTAGATCTTCGCTTATGTCAATATCACTTCTGGAGTATTTCAAAAGATGGAAATCAAAGTAGAGGTTGCATAAAACCAAGTTAAATCAAATCCGGAAAATTCGGTAAAAAGTATGCCATTTGCCTTAAAATCATTCAAATCCAATTCTAAATTGAACCAAACCAAATCTATTTGAAAGACTAGGGTAAATAAGAGTCTCATGCAAAATTTCACTTCATTCCGACGAAAAATCTAGGAGTTATGCTCCTTTGAAGTTGCTGCTGGGGATTTTTAAAAGTGGTAAGTGGGCAACTTTGGAAAATTGTCTAGAAAAATCCACTACATAGAAATCCGTGAAATTTGGTGTGATTGAAGTCTGTATGGCCATCTTTCAACAGAAACTAGCCTCATACAAAAATCCCTTCGGGTGTGCCTTGGGTGGTCTCCCGAACAGGCCCCGAAGATCACAGATTTACCCAGAAAAATGCAAATGAGCAGTTCTGAGTAAATCGGCTACCAATAATTCAAATGGGATCCAAAAATTATGAAACCAACTGGATTTGAAAATAGACTCAAAAATGAGTACTCAGAAACAAAAATCACTCGAATCGGACTTAAAACGAACACATGGCGGTCCGTCGAAGTGACAAGTTCTGTACTTGGACCTGAACTGTCCACTTAACTTCGACAGAGCAGTGTCAAAAATCGGCTAGATAGAAAATCATGAAATTTGGTGGACATAAACTAGACAGCCTCACCTTTCCCATGGTTCTGGAATCGCCCCAAAATTCATCCGGATGATGAAGTTACGGACGTCCGAAGTAGGGGTACAGGTGCTGTCAAGCTAAGCCGTTTTTGAAGAAAATCAAATCCGAAAATTGACAAAAAGTGTGTGATTCGTGAGAGATGAATCCAAAACCTTTGAACAACATTTAAAAACACTCCAGAATTGATTTAGGCAATTTATTGGAGTTTTATCACAATAAATGCAATAAACCCCAAATATGAGCCTATCCCGCCAAAATAGTGTAATGTATGTGCAAGTGTAAAAACCCAAACAAGATCAATACAACATGCATATAGATTCAACAAAATAGGTTCTAGCATAGCCTAGGGTTCCGTTCCATTATCGTTTCCCTCTGTTCTCTTTAAGATAATCAAGGGTACTTTGAATATGGAACGGTTTACAATCAATCAAAAGCCTTACGCTACATGGGTTCTAGCACTAGGGTCAATCCCCAGTCTCGTTTCTCCTAGATCCGCCTTCACGTTTTACGGCTAGGGGAGTCTTGAGATACTTTGAGCCGGGGAAGGATTTCCACACACAAACAAGGCTTTACACTACAGAAAGGTAGAAGAAGAGATCTAGATCTAGGAATATAAAGACAGAAAATAAAAAGAAAAGTTGAGGCTTACCTGAGTGCTGGAGGCGATTCCACAGCGGTTTTCTTCTTCTCTTGGAGTTCTTCTTTGCGAGAATTCAAAACAAGAGTTGTGTGCCATTTGCTCAAGGAGGAGGCTCCTATTTATAGGCAAGGGCTAAGGTCATTGGTAGACACAAATTAATGTCTAGAACCCCTCCAACTTAAACCCTAAGGTTATTTCCGCGATTTCCCCTCATTTAATGAGGGACATGATGGTAAAAGTGAAAAGCTCTCGGAAAACCCTAATTTTGAGCAAACTTAAGGTATCCGGTATATCAGACCGGATAACAAAGGGCCTTAAGGTATCCGGTACATGGTACCGGATACGCTAAGGCTCACACGTATCCGGTATGAGTATCCGGATACGGGGAGGAGCACTTGTATCCGGATACTCAATCCGGATACAGGCAAAAGTTTATTTTCTTCAAATTCTGTGCTGGCTTTCCAGGAGATAATGATTTTTTATGATTGTTTGTGCAATTTGGGGTGTCTACACCATGGCAAATCAATAGAAAAATAACCAAGATCATCATACAATCAAAACCCTACGAATTTTAGAAGTCCAAACCATCATGCAAGATCATTTCATCAAATAAACCAAACCCTAGAGAGAGAATACGAAAGTTGGTAATTCATTTTGTTTGGAAGGGTTTGCTACTTACTTGTTAATGGAGAAGCACAACTTCTCTTCAAGTTCTCCTCTCCTTCTTCTTCTCTTTCTTCTTGCTCAAGCTTTCAAGTGAGCTCACAATCTTCCTCTCTTGATCTATACGTCCAAGACAAGAGAAATGGGTTTTCAAACCCTTAATTAGAAATTAGGGCATCCTTTTATATGCCCAAGTTTTGGGGTATACATGGGTATACACTAGTGTTATCCGGGAGGGTACCTGGGGTAAACTTTAGGGTACCTTGGGTATACTTAGGAATTACTCTAGGTACACCTAAGTCTAACTTTTTAGAATTTGATTTCCAATTCATTCAAGCTAATTGGAGAGTATCATAGACAATTGGAATTTAGAAATAACATTAATTAAACTTACTTCAATAACCTTCATATAGTTCATTTGATTTCTCTAAATCCTCCAGAATAATCCACATTTACCTCATCTTCATAACACAAGTACTTAATTAGTCTAATAATCATACTTTAGATAATTAATCTTAATAATTAAATTATAATCCGGGTCGGGGTTTTACACAATTAGGTAATCTAATGTACTTAATATCTAATATATCTAATATATCTAATAGAGAGAGAAAAAGAGACGGGTCGGAGCAGTGAATCGAAACTGAATATAGAGAGTGCTTTAATACTTTTAAGACTAGAGAGCGAATTGAGTTGTCAAATTAGATTAGCAAAGTGTCATTTCAATAAGACTTTGACACCTTTAAGATTAGAGAGCGAATCAAGTCAGGTTTGACCAGAAAAATAAAAACTTGGGACTTTGCCACTTTAAAAACAGCATGTAGTTATGTTTGACCAAAAAAAAGAAAAAAACGAAAAAAAAGGGGGAAATTATGAAAACCACCGACTTTTCCCATGTATTTATAAAAACATGCAACTTTTCCGATTTAATTGCATTTCAAGGCGATTTGCCCTTCCACTAATCGTATGAAAGAACGATTAATTGAAATCAATGTGTGTTCAACCCATTCACTAACGTTCGTGCCAAATAGCGTGCGTTGATCACGTGTCCATGAATTTTGATCAATTGAAGACCTTTCAATTAATTGCAAAACAACAATTTAAGATTTAGGTTAATCGAAATTTCAAATAATTGAAGGATACATGTTAGATCTTCAACGACATTAGACGAATCATCGACGGATACAAGAAGGATTTTCGTGGGATACATACAACATATATGTAGGATTTTAGGTTGACCATCATGGAAATAAGCACGAGTATCGTAGGATACATGTTAAATCTTTGAAAGATACACGTTTAATAATCCATGGATACACATTATTTCATCGTGAATTTTCGTTAATCATCACGACTTTTCGATTAATCAAAACTATCACTCGATTAATTGAAAATTTTCAATCTTGATTATTCAATTGGAGTAATTGAACATTCTGTCGATTGATCGCAAAGTATTCTATTAATTGAGCTATAGTGATTTCGGACTGAAACATAACTACATGGGAAAAGGTGCACTCACCATGCTAAGCAGGTTGAGACGCCAAAGTCCATTCACCATGCTAAGCAGGTCTTGCAAGTTGAGCCCGGTGATCACGCCGGAGTCCAACCATGCTAACCAGGTCTTGCAAGTTGAGTGATCAAGCCAGAGTAAAATCACCATGCTAAGCAGTTCAACCCCCGTCTTGCATGAAACATTGACCATTCTGTATCTCTCTTTTGTCCTGTTATCTGGATTGAAAGCTTGTTTTGACTCATCTTTTTGAATGCATTCCATTAACTGCCACGAAACTGATCAATCCTTTTCCTCAAGTCAAACACAGTTTCAAATTTAGAGTTGCTATATAATAATTATTACAGCCTTGGAACAGGAAAGAAAAATATATGGCAAACTGGTTTGATTTGGCTTCGTCTGCCACTGACTCCCCAATCCCTCCTTTTGTTTAAACGTTGACTTCTGAATCTTCGAAATATTATATTGTTTCAGAGATGGGATTCATGAAAGATGCATGGTACTTCTCTCCTGTGCTGTTTCTATGCTTCTATCTCAAAACCAATCTCTCCATTGCCACTGATACCATTTCTCCAGGCCAGTCTCTCACTGGAAACCAGACGATAGAGTCTAAAGGTGGCGTCTTTGAACTTGATTTCTTAACTCCAGGTAATTCCAAGAACTACTATATTGGCATTTGGTAAAAGAAAATCTCTGTTAAAACAGTAGTTTGGGTAGCCAACAGAGACAGACCCATCTCTGATCCATCTTCTGCCCAACTCAAACTTTTAGAAGATGGGAACCTTGTTCTGTTCAACCGGTCCAACTTCCCAATTTGGTCAACAAATTTGAGCTCTACTGTATCCGTTGCTACCAAAGCAGTGCTTCTTGACTCTGGAAATTTTTTTTTGAGAGTTGGGCCAACTTCATCTTCTATTATTTGGCAGAGCTTTGATCACCCAACTGATACATGGTTACCTGGTGGAAAGCTTATATATGAGAAAGATGGTATGGGGAGACGAGGGTTCATTTCATGGAGAAATAGAGAAGATCCTGCTCCTGGGATGTATTCCATGGAGTTAGACCCAGATGGGAGTGATCAGATTTTCCTTCTACGGAACAGGTCTGTAAGATATTGGAGTAGTGGGAATTGGGATGGAAATGGGAAGTTCTACAGCTTAGTTCCGGAAATGAGGGCACAATCCAACTATAATTTTAGCTTAGTTAAAAACGGGAATGAAGGCTATCTCACGTTTACGCTCTCTAACAACTCTATCATGTCTAAAATGGTCATGCATCCATCAGGGAAAATCCAAGCAATGTCGTGGTTGGAGGAGCAGAAAGAATGGCATATATATTGGACTTGACCGCTATACCAATGCCAGGTTCATGCAATTTGCGGGTCCTTCGGTTTTTGCAATGAGGTTTCTTCACCTTTCTTTGCCTGTTTGCAAGGTTTTGAACCACAGAGTTTAAAAGATTGGAACCTAGTCGATCGGTCAAGTGGGTGCATCAGGAAAAAAGCATTGGAATGTAAGAATAGTAGCTCAGTTGAGGAGGAGAAAGATAGCTTTTTACAAATTTCAAACATGATTTTGCCCATAAATCCACTAGTCTTAGTGCTTGGTAATGCCAAAGATTGCAGATTGGCTTGCTTGATCAATTGTTCTTGCAATGCTTATGCTTATAGAGGAAGTGAATGTTCAATATGGCATGGTGATTTGGTAAATCTGGAACAATTATCAGGTGGGGATGGCGATGGAAGAGATCTCTATGTTCGACTTGCTGCTTCTGAGCTTGGGAGTTATGGGGGTAGGAAGAAGAAATCAACTACTGTGGTTATTGTGAGTACAGTTGCGGTTGCCGTGGCTGTAGCCATGTCCGGCTTTATTCTAGTGCTAATTCGGAAAAGGAAAAGGAGGGTGTCGGGTAAATTGTCCAAGGGAGATGAGGTTTCTTTGGTGGCCTTTGGGTACAAAGACTTGCAAAGTGCAACAAATAAATTTTCCAAGAAGTTGGGTGGGGGAAGTTTTGGTTTTGTTTTCAAGGGGACACTACCTGATTCAACAGTCATAGCAGTGAAAAAAATTGAAGGACTTCAACAAGGAGAGAAGCAATTTCGTGCTGAAGTTAGCACAATTGGGATGATCCAGCTTGTCAATCTTGTTCGCATCCGAGGGTTTTGCTCAGAAGGTACTAACAGGCTGTTGGTCTATGATTACATGCCAAATGGATCTTTGGCCACTCATCTATTTGATCAAAAGGATTCTGAGATCTTAGAATGGAATACGAGATACAGAATTGCACTTGGTACAGCTAAAGGATTGGCTTATCTCCATGAGAAATGCAGAGACTGCATTATACACTGTGACATCAAACCTGAGAACATACTTTTGGATGCCGAATTCTGTTCTAAGGTTGCAGACTTTGGTCTTGCAAAGCTTCTTGGCCGGGAGTTCAGCAGGGTTTTAACAACCATGAGGGGTACCATAGGCTATCTTGCACCAGAATGGATAACCGGAGTAGCCATAAATGCCAAAGCTGATGTTTACAGCTATGGAATGATGCTCCTCGAAATTATATCTGGACGGAGAAACTCTCGGCAACTTGAGGATGGGAAGGTTGATTTCTTTCCTACCTGGGCTGCAAGGAAGTTAATTCAAGGTGAAGATGTCCTTAATGTTTTGGACCACAGGTTAAAGGGCAATGCTAGTGTGGAGGAGCTCACAAAAGCTTGTAGTGTTGCTTGTTGGTGCATCCAAGATAATGAAGCTCATAGGCCATCAATGGGTCAGGTAGTACAGATCCTTGAAGGGACCATGGAAGTAAACCTGCCTCCTTACCCAAGGTCTCTTCAAGTTCTTGTGGAGGAATTATGAGGATGTAGCCTTCAGAAACTCTTCCTCCAACAAGGTTTATAACAGTTCAAACATTTGCCGTCGTGTCAGGGACAAAACATCATGATCATTTTCCCAGTTTAACCAGACAAGGAACTAAGGATGTCTAAAGTAGTTTACATTCAGTGTGGAATTAGTATGTTCGGTATTCTTCCATGAAAGCTTATATCTGTATTTTTAAAAGTGCTTCATTTATTACTTTTTCATGTTGTATTCAAGCTTTGTTTTTCCAGAATGTCAGATGAAGTTACTAGTGAAGGGTTTATTGCTGAAGTAGCAGTATTTGCGATCATTTTATCTTTTTAACTAGAGCGGTTCTGGTAGATCATCTCAGATTTATTATGTCTCAGAGGATGAGGCAAATTAACTTTCATGTATTGCATGGATTACATGTTTCTTCATACTAATAAATCTGTTTTAGGAAACTATTTTGCAAAAACATTGCTTTAGTTTTTCACTACTTCCAAATTATGTTTAGAGATCCTTGTAGGAATCCTGCTTTCACAGAAACTAGTATTCTATCTAGCATAACTTAACTGTTACTGGATTCCTAGTATTCTATCTTGCATAACTTAACTGTTACCGATTTTTGTTGATTCCTACCTTCCAGTCTTTAACTAGTTTCTGCCATCTTAATGTCATCAAAGCAGGCAGTTGATATTCTGGTAACAAGCAATTATCTATACATTCTTCTTTTTGGCCTATGACTTCATTTCAGTTGGTTTTGATTCCTCTAACACCAGTGATTTGTACATCATGTTTGGTACCGCTTATTTATCAACACAAGAGAGAGTTATAGCCTATGTACTCTGCTAATTTTTTTTTTCTGCGCAACATGGGCCATGGAACTGCTAATTATGAGTGCTGCTGATAATTTTCTCTGTTTCATTTGTCAAAAAAAGCAAAAAGAACAAGTTGGTAAATTTAGCTGATATGAGGAAACAGACACATTAACCTCATGGCTCCTAGAAATTATTTATTTGTTTATTTTTGTTCTTGATCTCTAAAAAATTTGAGGGCTCATTGCAAGATCTTTGTGCTGTTTACTTCATCAAAAGAGGAATGAAGTGGAAACTAATGGGGGATATAACAGTGGCTCTAAATTATACTTTTATAAACTTAGGAAAGTTGAGTTCAGTATTCTCTCCAGCATACTGCAGTTCTTACCAGGTGTAAATGCCTAAAACTGTTCATTGCGGATCTTCATAGCTTCCAAATTTTATTTACTTTTTGTACTTCTGAAATGTTAATGACTTCAAAGAAGGAAATGAGCTTTTTACTAAGAACAGTTGTGGGTGAAAATTATTGGGTAGTGATAGAGGATATTGATCGTTGAGATGGCTTGGATTGGAGGCATATAAAGCATTGGAATTACAGGTAACAAGCAATTGCATTCTTCTCATCTTCTGAATTCATTTTAGTATATAGTGGTTCTGTTAGCATCAATGATTTATATACCATGGGCCCTGAAACTGCTAAGGATGTATTCTATGATGGAGGTTTTATTTGCATTCATAAAAACTGTGAGAAAAAAACAGAGAGAAAAAAGAAGAAGAAGAAGAAACAAACAAACAAAGGAACATACTTCTGAAATAAGGATATAACATTAGCTTAACAGAGTGACAACAAATCACATTGAGGGCTTATTACAAGAAATTTTAACTGCTTTGTACTTTCATGATAGAGGAATATAATGAAATCTAATGAGGGATCACCATGTAGAAAAGTTCCAATATGGTGGTTACAAAGATAATTCTATTACTTAAAAGATCAACTGAAATGAGTTAGGTGAATGAAAGTTTGTTTAGTGATTTGATGTTATTGATCAACTTTCAAAGAGTGAGATGGTAATAGTAGCAAACACAAAAGAGTAAAAAATAAATATATATTTAAAGTGAAATAGAATTAGAGCTCACTAAAATGCACTCTTAAAAATTCAATTCAATTTGTGCCTTCTTGATTTTTTTTCCCTTCAATCTATGATCCATGAGAGGATGGAGAACATGTGCAAGCATTTTGGATGTTAGGGGAAAGAAGTCAATGATCCTTGAATTCTCTTAGATGCGTGTCTTTGGGTTTGGTTTTAGCATTTGGATCATATCGGAATATTTTTCCTGACAACATGGGGCATGGAACTGCCAATGATGAATGCCACTGCTATTTTTCTCTGTTTCATTTGTCAAAAAAAAAAAAAAGGGGTTTGTAAATTTGGCTGATATGAAGAAGTAAACACCTTAAACCTCAAGGCTCATAGAATTTTTTTATTTATTTTTCTTGTTGATCTTTAAAAACTTTGAGGGCTCATTGCAAGATCTTTGTGTTGTTTATTTCCACAAGAGAGAGAGGAATGAAGTGAAAACTAATGAGGAATATAACAGTGGCTCTAAATTATACTTCTGTGAACTTGGGAAAGTTGAGTTCAGTATTCTATCCAGCATAGTGCAGTTCTTACCGGGTGTAAATGCCTAAATTTGTTCATTGTGGATCCTCATAGCTTCCAAATTTTATAAACTTGGGAAAGCAGGCAATGAACTGATTACTAAGAGCAGCTGTTGGGAGATAATTATTGGGTAGTGATAGAGGATACTGATCATGTAGATGGCTTGGATCAGACGAATACAAAGCATTTGGACGCCCTGGTAACAGTATATTCTGCATTCTTCTCACCTTATGCTTCATTTTAGTATGCAGCGAGGAATATAATGAAATCTAATGAGGGATCACCATGTAGAAAAGCTCCAATATTGTGGTTACAAAGATAATTCTGCCAGAGCCTACCCTTTCCGAATGTTGAGAAAAAAACGAATGAGATAGCAAGAATAAACAAAAAAACAGAGATTCACAAGGAAAATTTTGACTTTTGAGATGAATGTTATGATCGAATTTTTGATTGCACATAGAGATCAAAATTATGAAAACATGATAGAGAGTGTCACAAGTTATATAACTCAAAATTATAGAAGAAATGAAAACACATATGGAGTTTCCTCGAGAAATTTGAAAAAAAGCGAAAAAGTAAACCTTGCTAATATAGCCATGTAGACTAAAAACAAAAGTGAATTAAATTCTTATTTGCCTGTAATATTAACAATCTCAACAATAAAATAAATTCATAATACGTTTTTTCCTTTAGCGTTGTAGGTTCTTCTTTGGTTAGAATGTAAATATGAGATATTCTATCAATGCAGATTACAAAATTGTTTGGTTTATATTATTTAAATTGTAACATAGAGCAGTTTTAAGGGTAATCAAACTGAAAGATAAAAGTCCTAACCACACAAACTTGAATGCCATAACAGACGATCCTTTCAACATATGACCTTAATTGCCTTTAATTAATTGACTTAGTTTTTTAAAATTAATTTGAAACTATATTTTGGTAACCACCTTTAATTAATTGACTTAAATTTTTAAAATTAATTTGAAACTCTATTTTGGTAACTAAAACATCCTTTTTGTAACTAAAATGTTGACATTAATGTTGGTAAGCAACAATATGCTACATATTGTTGTAGACATTGAAATTACAACAATTTTCTAAGCTTATGGTTTTTGAATTTTTTTTTTATCTTTATCAGGACAATAACTGGCTATTAATATATTTTCACAAACAAGATAACAAAAATTTTGTTACAGTTCAAGCTGATCCAAAAGTTATAATTATGGTTAGAAAAGCAATAATTAAGAGAAAATGACTAAAAAAAGACCTCCCAGTGACTAAAGGCAACTTGAAAATATATCTTCATGTTTAAATAGACTGTGGTTGTCAGCTTGTAAAAGTTAGATCCTTCTCTCAGACTCTGATTTCTATGTTCTTTGTTTTGTATTGTTTTGTGTTTTCTTGTTTCCTCTCTAAAGCATCAAAGATTGAGGATCCAATCATCTGGACCTTATCTGGTTGGTTAAAGTTTCAATAACATTTCTTGCATCAAAGAGTGAGGATCCAATCGTCCTTAGCTGAAGTTGAAGACCTGAAGGCTCTGTTTGTTTAAAATGGCAAACAACATCTCAATATTAGTTGAAGAAGTCACCAATTAAAAGGCAAACTAAAATCTCCCTTGCATGAAGATGAACGGCCAAAACCCATCAAAGACAATACATAGATGCCTAAAGAAAGGAAATGATAAGAAAAAAAAAAAGAATAGTCTACGATCAGTCCAAACGACATCTCAAATCTATATCTATACTACTATTAAAAGCACGGACTACTTTAAGTGTTTTTCATTTTCGCATGCTTAAAATACCCTCCTCTAAAATCTTTATTTAATTTCAAAAGTAACATTTTCTTTTATTTTTTAATTGCCATGAATCTAATAAAGTTCTACTAATTATATAAATATCTAGGATTAAACTTTAATTAATAAAATCCTACTAATTAGATAAACCTTAATTATACTTATCTAAAAGGTTTTAATTAAATAATAAAACCTAAATTATTAATAGCAATGGTTTCGTATCCATTATTCTAGAATATTTAATTTATAAACTATTTGTGCTTTATTAAAAGAATTTTAAATAGAATATTTAACTTCAAAATTAAATTTTTTTGTTATTTGTGTGAGACTAATAAGATCCTATTAATTAGATAAACTTTAATTATATTTATCTAAAAGATATATAATTAAATAATATAAATCCAATCTATTGATAATAATAATTTTATATATTTATAGATTATTCTTTAAAATGTAATTAAAAATTACTTATACTTGTTTAAAAGAATTATATTGGAATAAAATAAAAATTATTTTAATCAGTACTCTAAAAGAATAATAAATTCAAAGAATTATAATGTAAAACAAATGAATTAATAAATTAATATATACATGTATGGGTGAGTGCATTCATGTGCCTCCGTGTGTAGGAGTGCTAAACGGGCCGGCCTGGGCCCGTTTAGCGAGGGCCAGCGGGCCGTGGCACGCGCGGCTCGTTTAGCATATACCCCCGGCCCGGCATGGCACGCCCCAGCCGGGCCTGTTGGGTCGGGGGTATTAAAAAATGAATTTTTTTAAAACAAGAAAAATTCCAAAAAAATTAAAAAATCACAAAAAAATTCTCAAAAACATTTTTTTTATTCACAAAATTGTCTTACACATATTGGGATAGATTTTGCTCAAAAAAATATAAATTAATTAATTATCACAAGTACAAGTACAACTTTGCAAATAATACATAATCACTTGCACAAATAATACTGCACCACTATAGTATGACCACATCCCAACTAGGTTGGCACCCACTCATCTATCTTTCTTGCAGTTTAAAAGAAAAAAAAAAGAGAAAATAAAGTTCCTAAACTTTGATTATAAAAAATATAATAAAACTTAGACTAATCTAAATGACTAAATTCATAAAGATTCAAATCATCGAAGTCTCCAGCAAGTTGATCAATTTCATATTCCTGCTCTCTCAGTTCCGCCCTTAACCAATCTGTAAGACAGACACATACTTGTACCATCTCCGGCGTTAATCTGCTCCTGTAGTCGTCCACTGTTCGTCCACCTACGCTAAAAGCTGATTTCGATGCAACTGTGGACACCGAAACCGTTAGTAGATCACGTGCCATGGCGGCAAGCACAGGATAACTAACCTAATTTTGCTTCCACCATGTCAAAATGTTAAAAGAACTATGCTCTTCCATAGTATGGAAAAGTATTGGGGGGCTTTCTAAATAAATTCTTAACTCAAATGATCCCCCACTACCAGATGCTGATTGTTTTCCCCTTCTTCTCCCACTTAAAAAATTCCAAGGGGGAATTATCTGGTAGTGCTTCTTGGGTCCAAGTTTGACCTTGTTTGCTAGTATCATATTCACAAAAAAGTCTTTCTAATAGGGTTCTTATTTTACGTATATTTATTTGAAAAGAAGAATTCATATTCTCATTTATTCCATCTATTAAGTCTTCCACTCCTAATTTAATCCCAGGGTCCATTGTAGTAGCTAAACAATATAAATTAGGCATATCTTGCCAATATTTTAAAATTTTAGCTTCCATTACGGGGCAAATATCCTTAGCAACGGGCGTGTTTCTATATTGTTTAAAGCAAATACTTATTTGATATAAACAATTTATAATACTCACGGATGTTGGTTAATAAACCGCTAATAAATATCTTGTTGCATTATAAAAAACTTTTAAAATTTCTGCTATTTGCCAATCAAGTTCTATTAGTTCACTTTGAGGCACTTTTGTTTTATAAAATAGTGTAAGTTCTTGTTTTAATTCTAGTGCAGCTTCTAGCATTAAATATGTTGAGTTCCACCTATGTTCAACATCTAGGGTACTTTTTTTATGTTGCTTTCCTAAACTTTCATAATAATTTTTAAATTCTCTAGCAGTTGTGCTAAATTATTTTAAATATCTTACTGCATCTCTAATATTTGTTAAATGATATTGGACAATTTTTAAGCCATCCTGCACAACTAAATTCAGGATGTGACAAGCACACCTAACATGAAATAAACATCCATCTATATTTAAGTTTAAGTGTTGTTTTAATATATCTACTGCAACATTATTAGCACTTGCATTATCAAGTGTTAGAGCCATTATTTTATTTTGTATTTTATATTTTCTTATATTTTTTGCTATAGTATTTGCTATAGTTAGTCCAGAATGACTAGAATCTAGTGCTTCAAAAGTTAGTATTCTTTTTTCCATACTACAATTCTCATCTATATAATGTACAATTATAGCTAAATAACTTATTTGTTGTCTACTTGTCCAAATATCAGAGGTTAAAGCTACCTTAAAGTTATTGTTTGAAAAAGTTTCTATTAATCTGGTTTTCATTTTTTCGTATAATTTTATAGCATCCTTTCTTAAAGTGTGGCGTGAGAAGGATTTAAATCCTGGTGCTAGATATTTGATTATTAGACGGTTAAATCTTTTAGATTCTATTAATCTAAAGGGTAATTCTTCTTGTATTACCCACTTTACTATTTCAAGCCAAGTTTCTTCTTGATTAAAAACAAAATTACCAAAATAAACACTACTGCCGGAAATTTGGGCTTGCCTAAGGTCTATTTGGCCATGTTTTGGAAGGCATTTCTGCAAATGCCGTTGCAAGTGGCTTGTACCACTTTTTCCTTTACAACTAAAATTTTTTTTGCAGTGGTTACAAATTGCCCTCTCTTCGCTCCCTATATTTTCAATTGTAAAATTGAGCCAAACACCGGAGGTTCTACTCTTCTTAGTGCTCCTAGCTGGTAGGGAAGATGATCCCATCTCTTGGGAAGGCAACTTAGTTTCATGATCTTGGATGGGAGGGTCACCATATGGGGATTAGGTCACATCATAAAAAAAAGTTGGGTTAGAATAGGGTCTAAGAAATTCCCTTTCCTCAGTGTTAAAGAACATAGGATGCCTGGGGTCCATTATCAAATTTTGTAAAAAAATTTCTTAATAAATAATATAATAATAAATTTTTGGTGATACACTACCTATAGTAAAGTAAGGAATAAGTATGCAAAAATGCACCAGGAAAATTCCCAGGTAAGTGGAGGGGTCACAAACGGTCCCACTTAAAATCCACTTTCCTTAAGGCAATTATCGCGTCCTCTGTGACAAAACTTTCCTAGAGATGCACTTAGTTGCACAATATTCACCCACTATACTAGGCTTTAAAATAATAAGAAAGGTAGAAGGAGAGACTTACTTATATATATAATATTTATACTAATTTTAAAATCAGAAAATTAAATAGAAGAATACCTCTTTAGAATGAAGCTTGAACTTTGCAGTTGAAGCCTTCAACCTCCAGAGTCAAATTTCCCACTTCTGATGCTTGAACAATTTAAGCAAAACAACTATTTCTTGATAGGCTAGAGAGATTGTAGAAGAAAAGAGTAAGAGATTGTATAAGAGGTGTGGTTTGGAGTGGGAAAGGGTAAGCTTATTTATAGAAATCCAAAAGTGGTTTTTTACCACCTCTACTCTCCAATATGATTGTTATTTGGCAGTTGGAAGGATAGAAAATGTCTTTTAATAGTCAATTAAAACCATACCCCCCAATATGGCTGTTATATAGCTGTTGGGGGGGGGGGGGGGGTGAGGGGGGTGTGGGTAAAAAGGGCAAAAGAGTGGTTAAAAACCACTTTTGGGGGGGGGGGGGGGGGGGGGAAAGGAGAGGTTGGCTAGCTTTCGGCGGGCCGCTCACGTGCCAGCGTGCCATGGCCCGCTGGGCCGCATGCCCTGGTGGGCCGTGCCTAAACGGGCTGCAGCCTAGGCACCCCCAACCTGTTGGCATGCCTGGGCCGGCATAATCCAATAAGCATCCCTATTTGTGTGCGTGCATTCCAATAGAGTTGAATGTCAATGCAATTTACACAAGAAACATAAAAGACAAATATACTATTGGCATTTTATTTTTAACAACTACTATGTGCAATATATGTGCATAATTAATAAATGTGTAAGGTATATTCAATTGGTACACAGCTTATAATTAGGGTTACTTTGAATAAATTAGTTCAAGGTTGGCTATATATCTTAACTCATTCAATAGATAAATAACTATTAATTAAGATGCATATTAATGTCATTTCTAATTTCTCTATTACATATAAGTAAAATATAATAAAATAAATTATTTACCTTGTGATACTAAACATTTAGTTTACTACAATATTTCAATTAGGTACTGTGTAAAAGGAAAACAAAAATCAAATTAAATAAATAAGATTTAGAATAATTCATTAAAAAAACAAAATTTAAAAGGAATTAAATCGAGAGATAGTAAGTATAATTTTTATGGAATTTTTATTTACTTATTGATGATAATAGATTTACATATTTCATTAATGAGATGCATATTACAGAGGAAAAGAAATTGGCAAGAATGGTGGTGGTGAAGGTTGTAGGAATAACAATTATTTTAAGCAATATATTTATAAGTTTGAATCATGTAAATAATTTGTTAGTATCATTTAAAATATAAAACGTGTGACAACTATACATAGCAATTTCGCCTTGTGTTAGAATGAAAAAACCAAAATCAACTATTCACAATAAAAGTTGCATTGTGAAACTATGTGTCTTTCGATGAAGCTGCATATTTTCAAGCTAATTTTTAAGAATATAATTATTAAAGTTTATATTACTAAATTATTAAAATTGTTATTTTAAAATTATAAGAACATATTTAAGATAATTAAGAAAGAACTGGAGTCCAATCAGATATACAATAAATATAAATAAATTAATCCTACAAAAATTCTAAAATAAAATTGACTTCTCTAAAATATGTTCAATATAATAAGCATTTTAAATTATCAAAAATATCCATTTTTCATGCATTATATTGTTGTGAGACATGGGAAAAATCACCGGGATGATTTCCCCTCCGTCATCACACGAGCTCAATGTAAAAAGTGGGAGAGTCACCACCATTCAGATTTTTGGGGTGTGAATGGAAACCAAAAGATTCAAAAATAAGCAAAAAGGCTAAAAGGCAAATTCTAGAGTAAAAATAACTCTACTTGAAAATCAAATCCAAAGATGGGTAAGGGGATTAGATTATGAACAGGGGAAGGTGTTAGGCACCCCCATTCACCCACACAATGTGGTTGCCAAGTGTTTGTTCATGCAAAAAAGATAAGAAAGCTTGCTAAAAAATCATTAAAAACCTTGAAAAAGGACAAATGTATGATATCTTCACATGAAAATCCAAATGAATTCCAGATCTTCTTTTATGTCAATATCACTTCTGGAATATCACCAAAAGATGGAAATCAAAGCAAAAGTTGCACAAAACCAAGTTGAGCTAAATCCGGGAAATTCGGCAAAAGCAAGAATCATTAGTCTTGAAATCATTCAAATCCAATTTAAATTGAATCAAACCAAATCCATTTGAAAGATTATTGTAAATAAGAGACTCATGCAAAATTTCAATTGAATCTGGTTGAAATCCTAGGAGTTATGCCGCCTTTAAAATTGCTGCTGGAGATAATTAAAAGTGGCAAATAGGCAAGTTTGGAAAATCACCTAGCAAAATCGGCTCCATATAAATTCATGAAATTTGGTGTGAGTGAAGTCTGTATGGCCATCTTTCAAATGAAACTAGCCTCATACAAAAATTCATTCGGATGTGCCTTGGGTGGTCTCCCGAACAGGCCCCGAAAATCACAGATTTACCCAGAAAAGTGTTGTTGAACAGCTCTGAGTAAATCTGTCGGTCACAACACAAATGGAGTCAAAAAATTATGAAACCAACTGGATTTAGAATTACTCAAATCGGACTTAAAACGAACACATGGAGCTCAGTTGAAGTGACAAGTTCTGTATTCAGATCAGAACTGACTTATCAACTTCGACAGAGAGGTGTCAACAATCCGCTTGATAGAAATTAATGAAATTTGGTAGGCATAAACTAGACAGCCTCACCTTTCCCATGGTTCTGGAATTACTCCAAAATTCATCCGGACGATGAAGTTATGAGTGTCCGAAGTTGGGGTACAGTTGTTGTCAAGTTAAGCCATTTTTGGAGAAAATCAATTCAAAACAGTGACAAGAGGTGTGGATCCGTGCAAGATAGATCCAAATCACTTGAGAATCATTTAAAGACATTCCAGAATTGCTTGGGGCTATTTATTTCAGATTTATCACAATAAATGCAATAAATCCGAAATATGAGCCTATCCCACCAAAATCACGTGCTATGTATGTGTAGGTGTAAAAATCATTCCAACAACATAGCAAAGATAGCATGCATTAATATCAATCAAAATAGGGTTCTAAAACAACCTAGGGTTCCGTTCCATTATCGTTTCCCTTAGTTCTCTCTCCCCGTTAAACACGGTTCTTCAAGATAATCTTGGGGTACTTTGAATATGAAACGGTTTTCATAGAATCACAAGGCTTATAGCATGCATTTAGATCAATAAAAAAAAGGGTTCTAGAACAACCTAGGGTTCCGTTCCATTATCGTTTCCCTTAGTTCTCTCTCCCCGTTAAACACGGTTCTTCAAGATAATCTTGGGGTACTTTGAATATGGAACGGTCTTCACAGATTCAAAAGGCTTATTCAAAAGAGGTTCTAGCACTAGGATCAATCCCCAGTCTCGTTTCTCCTAGATCCCGCCTTCACGTTTTATGGCTAGGGGGAGTCTTGAGATACTTTGAGCCGGGGAAGGGTTTTCATACACACATCAAAGGCCTTATTCTACAGAAAGGTAGAAGAAGAGATCTAGATCTAGAATGTAAAAACAGAAAATTAAAGATAGGTTTGAGGCTTACCTGGGTTTTGGAAGCAGTTCCGCAGCTGTTTCCCTCTTCACTCGGAGCTCTTCTTGGCAAAAGTTCTTGACAAGAGTTTTTGGCCTTTTGCTTAAGGAGGAGCCTCCTATTTATAGGCAAAGGCTAGGGTTAGGGTTGGTGAGACGATAGACACAACATAAGGTCCATAGCCCACCAACCTTAACCCTAAGGCTAGTTCCGAGATATCCACTCATTTAATGAGGGATATGATGGTAAAAGGTGAAAGCTCTCGGAAAACCCTAATTTTAAGCAAAAACTAATGTATCCGACATATCAGGTCGGATACACGAGGACCTGTATGTATCCGGCATATGTTGCCGGATACATTAAGGTCTATTTGTATCCGACAATTTATGTCGGATACGAAGAGATATGCTTGTATCAGACCTGAGTTGTCGGATACAAGGAAAAACTTTCTTTTTCACATTTTTGTGCTGGTTTCAAAGGAAGCAATGATTTTTACGGATTATTGATTATTTTTACTGTGCAATTTGGGGTGTCTACAACTGCCCCTCTTTGCGGGAGTTGCGAAGCAATGAGCTGCAAAGATTAGACAAGCCCAAATTGCACTCTCTTAACCATGATTTGCTTGGTTCAATTCAATTTTCTAAAAATAATTTTTGAGTGAAGATTTGCCAAAAAGCCCTAACTTTAAGGGGGCATTTCTCCAAGAAGTCTTAAATTCCACTGAGCTCTCGTGGCTATGAAGTGGATTTTAAGCCCAAAAATAGGATTTTTTTGAAAACTGATTTTTTATCAGACCAAGTTAAAAATTAAGTGGATATCCCTTTTTGACCAACACATTTCCCAAAGTTGTCCCAAATTCCATTGAGCTCTCGTGGCTGTGAGGTGGATTTTAAGGCAAAAATAGGTTTTTTTGTGAAAATAGTAGACTTTGTAGCACATTTCTTTTTGCTTTTTCTTTTTTTTTCTTTTCTCCTTTTTTCCTTTTTTTCCTTTTCTTTTCCTCTTTTTTCCTTTTTTATTTTCTTTGTCTCTTTTCTCCTTTTTTTCTGCTTTTTTTTTCTTCTTTTTGCTTGCTTGTTTTTCTTTACAATATACTGAAATATCCTTCCTCCTTTGCAGCTTTGGTTACTTGACCACCTGAGTCAGATTGAAGAGATCAATCGACATTTCTTCCCAAGCTTGAAGGTTCCCATTTTGATGAGCAACTGGGGGTGTCCTGACATTCCAGGGGGTAAACAGGGCTGGTTTACTTTCTTGGCTACACTCCAAGATGATCAAGTAAGGTGCCCTGGTACTTATCAGCCCAATGCAGAGACTGTGATTAGTTTCTGAGATCGCAACTTTTTGGTTCTGGCTGGCTTGAGACACGCGGTGCTTTACCTCCCTTTGCGGGTTCTTCGTCAGTTTAGAGCAACCCAAGGGATTATAATCCCAAGTGGATATGAGGACCACCTTGGGCCACTTTCACCAGCTACCATGAAGCTGAATGCTTGGTTGATGAGGGAGTGGTCCTATGTTCGCTTTATGCGTAGCCCCATTTTCTCAGAGTCCCATGTAAAGGACTATCTCTTCTGGATCAAGGAGCAGATACAGAGTCAGGCCTCAGTACCTGAAGATCCTCCTGCAGTCTTAGCTCCTACTTATGAGGACATCCTGGAGTCTGAGAGAGCATCTCACAAGCGACTTCAGCAGATATGGGTACGAGAGGCCCAGGAGCTTAGGATACGAGGCCTTGACATGGAGAGGCAACTTGCAGAGCAGGTATCCCGCCGTCTTGCTATGGAAAAGCAACTTGAGGAGCAAAGGCAGGCTCACTGCTTTGAAGTCCGAGCTTTGAGGCAGAAGCACCAGGATGCTTTAGCCAGCCTTAGGAACATGAGGATCAGTCAGATCCTTTCAGATGAGGTTATATCCTTCTTGAGTGATCCCGATGCAGAGGAGGCTTCTTGAGTGATTGCAGCTCAGGCAGCTCGGATTCGAGAACTTGAGAAGCGGCTAGGAGACAGAGACTAGCCTTATTTCCTGCACATTTTTTCTTTCTTTTTTCATACCTTTGTACGAAAGCAAACTCCAATAGTGGAAAGACAAAGGATTTAACTCAAAATAAAATTTTTATATTATTGGCCTCAGAATGCTCAGATGCTTGTAAAAACAAAGGTTTTATGAAAAGTATTTGATTTATCATCACTGGCCAAAATATAGTTTTTCTTTTTTACTTTTTTTTTATTTTTGAAATTTGGTCCATGCACTTAATTACCCATAATTAAATGAATTAAAACCAGGTTAAATAATGAAGAGGGTAGTCCAAGTAATAATGAGAGATCAAAACCGTCCATCTTAGGACCTTTAGAGTCATTCCCAAATGCCTTTTCTTCCAGAATTAACCATGTTACCCAATCTGCTCAGTCTCAGTACTTGTGCTGATTTCTATTCAGGCTTGGATCACATGATCAACTCAACCTTTGATTTTTTTTCTTTTTTTTTCCTATTGCCAATATTGCCCCTAGCGCCAGTTACGGTTTTCACTAGGGCCGGCTTCTGTATTCCGTCATCACCAATCTCACTCTGAAATTTGAATGAACATACTAAAATCACCAAGGGCTTAGAAATAGGACGAAACAAAGGCTAGGATCGGTTTATGAAAGAAAAGGTATTAAAGGCTCAAAATTTTTCACATGTAGAAATAGGTCAACCGGACTTATAGTCATGATGAATCTAACCCTTTTTTCCCAAATTGCATCCTTTGCATCTTTTTCACACTTGGCTTTCATTTGTCATTTTTCTTCGCTTGTTTTTTTTCTTTATTTTTTTTTTTCAATTGGCCTTGCCTCAATATAAGACTGTAAGTCCGGTTTAGGTTTATCAAAGAAACGAACCGGTTCAACTTGGCTAGACTAGGGATTACAATTTTGAAGGAAATAAAGAAGGATGGCCTCGGATCATTTCCTAGTAATGTTCAATCAAGGAAAATACCTTTTTACTGCATCAGAGTTAATTGGTTCAGGAAAATCTGTCCCATCCATTTCTGTCAAGATGAGTGCACCCCCTGACAGGACCTTCTTGACGACATACGGCCCCTCCCAATTCGGCTTGAACTTATCCCAAGGATCTTCCAAAAATGGTAAGATTTTCTTTAGCACCAAGTTTCCTTCTTGGAAAGTTCTGGGCTCCACTTTCTTATTGTAGGCCCGGGCCATTCTCCTCTGGTACAATTGGCCATGACATAGTGCTTTCAATCGCTTCTCTTCTATCAGGTTGAGTTGATCATGTCTTGACTGGATCCATTCAGTTTCTTCCAATTCAGCCTCCATGAGCACTCTGAGTGATGGGATTTCTACTTCCACTGGCAGAACCGCTTCCATCCCATAGACCATGGAATACGGGGTTGCCCCAGTTGAAGTCCGGATTGAGGTTCTGTAGGCATGTAGAGCAAGTGGTAGCATTTCATGCCAATCCTTGTAACTTACTACCATTTTCTGAATGATTTTCTTTATATTCTTGTTTGCTGCTTCCACTGCCCCATTCATCTTTGGCCTGTATGGAGCTGACTTATGGTGGGTGATCTGAAACTGCTCACACATCTTCTTCATGTCCTTGTTCTTAATATTTGAAGCATTGTCTGATACTATGGCACTTGGCAGTCCATAGCGACAAATAATGCTGTGCTTCAAAAATTTAATAACATGGTTGCTTGTGATATTTGCATACGAAGCTGCTTCAACCCACTTAGTGAAATAATCAATTGCCACCAAGATGAATCTGTGTCCGTTCGATGCCTTAGGTGAAATCATGCCGATGACGTCTATGCCCCACATGGAAAAGGGCAATGAGGATGTCATGTTGTGCAACTCACTTGGGGGTGCATGCTTATTATCTGCATATATCTGACATTGATGACACCTCTTGACATGTATACAGCAATCATGCTCTATGGTCGACCAGTAGTATCCCAACCGCAGGATCTTCTTTGCAAGCATGTGCCCGTTCATATGGGGTCCACAAACTCCTCCATGTACGGTCTCAATCAACCTTTCTAACTCAGCCTTAGCAACACACCTGAGCAGAATGTCATTATGTGATCTCTTGTACAAATATCCACCACTTAGCAGGAACTGACCAGCTAATCTCTGTATTGTCCTCTTCTCAGTGGAAGTGGCATTGTCTGGCAAACTCCGATTGTTTAAGAAATTTTTTATGTCTTGAAACCATGGCGCTTCTTCTTCGGGTGCTCCCTCTAGAACGAAACAATAAGCCAGTTCATCCCTGACCTCAATTTCCAGTGGTTTGATGTCTACCCCTTCTGGCATGCTGACCATGGAAGCCAATGTTGCTAGAGCGTCCGCGAATTGATTCTTGGCCCTTGGCATATAGTTGAAGGAAATTCGAGTAAAATTTGTGCTTATTTCTTCCAAATACTGGTGATAGGGGATCAATTTATGATCCTTGGTTTTCCATTCACCAGTTGTTTGGAAGATGATAAGACTCGAATCTCCGTATACGTCAAGTTCCTCCACTTCATGGTCTTTGGCGGCTTGCAATCCAATTATACATGCTTCATACTCTGCAATATTATTGGTGCACTGGAATCTCAGCTTCACTGTAATCGGGATGTGTGACCCATCTGGTTTGATCAAGACTGCCCCTATTCCATTTCCATTCATGTTGGCGGCCCCATCGAAGAACATCTGCCAAGAACTCTCACTTTCCTCTTCTTCAGTAAACAGAATTGCCTCATCCGGAAAGTTGATCTTCAAAGGTTGGTATTCTGGCAAAGGATGTGCAGCCAGGTGATCAGCAATGGCCTGACCCTTAATCGCCTTCTGAGTGACGTAAGTGATGTCAAACTCGGAAAGTAACAACTGCCACTTTGCCGTCCAGCCACTTAGTGCCGGTTTCTCAAATAAATATTTCAAAGGGTCCATTCGGGATATCAATAACGTGGAGTGCTTAAGGAAGTAATGCCTTAGCCTCTGAGTAGCCCACACTAGAGCACAGCAGGTCTTTTCCAATGGTGAGTACTTGGCCTCATATTCTGTAAATTTCTTACTCAGATAGTAAATTGCCCTTTCCTTTCTATCAGTCTCGTCATGCTGTTGCA
Organism: Buxus sempervirens; assembly: GCA_947561395.2. Taxonomy (NCBI): domain Eukaryota; kingdom Viridiplantae; phylum Streptophyta; class Magnoliopsida; order Buxales; family Buxaceae; genus Buxus; species Buxus sempervirens. The sequence continues at coordinate 52,642,563 of OX387184.1, read as the reverse complement.
AGACACATCCCATCGATGTTTCCAACACTGACAAGTACAGGATCAGCGGTCTTCCTGGAGTTGGTGGCACTAGCACAGGTGGGTTCAGCAAATATTTCTTTATTGTGTCAAATTCCTGCTGGCAATCCTCATTCCAGACGGTCGGGTTATCTTTCCTCAGAAGTTTGAAAATTGGTTCACAGATAGTAGTAAGTTGTGCTATGAACCGGCTTATATATTGAATTCTTCCAAGAAAGCCCCTAACCTCCTTTTCTGTTCTGGGTGATGGCATTTCAATTATGGCATTGGCTTTAGCCGGGTCAATTTCAATTCCTCTCTTGCTCACAATAAATCCCAGCAACTTCCCTGATGTAGCCCCAAAGACGCATTTAGCCGGGTTAAGCCGTAGACTGTACCTTCTGAGTTGATCAAACACCTTCTTCAGATTGATCAAGTGGTCCTCTTCTTTGCACGATTTGGCAATCATATCGTCCACTTAGACCTCCATCTCCTTATGGATCATGTCATGGAATAGTGCGGTCATGGCCCGCTGGTATGTTGCCCCAGCGTTCTTAAGCCCAAATGGCATGACTGTGTAGTGAAATGTGTCCCAAGGTGTGATGAACGCTGTTTTCTCTTGATCTTCCTTAGCCATCTTGATCTGATTGTATCCAGAGAAATCATCCATGAATGAAAATAGGCTATGTACCGCAGTATTACCGACCAGAATGTCGATGTGTGGAAGTGGAAAATCATCCTTTGGGCTTGCCTTATTTAAATCTCTGTAGTCTACGCACATTCTGACTTTCCCGTCCTTCTTTGTTACCAGCACTATGTTTGCGAGCCACTCGGGGTACGTAAAGACTACCTGAAATCCTACTTGGAATTGTTTGACCACTTCGTCCTTGACCTTCAGGGACCATTCAGGTTTCAATCTTCTCAGCTTCTACTTGATTGGCTTAACCCCTGGCAAAATTGGCAACTTGTGCACCACCATGTCAGTGTCCAAACCCGGCATGCCCCGATATGACCAAGCAAATACGTCCTTATAGTCTGCCAAGAACTGTGTCATTTCACCACGCTGCACATTAGATAGACATGCCCCGATTTTCACTATTTTTGGGTCCTCTTTGGTCCCAAGATTTATTGAAATGGTTTCCTCAATATTAGGTTGGGCCCCCTTTTCATGACGTTCCAATTGATATTCAATTTCTTTTGGAACGTCTTCTTCTTCGACCTCGGTCTCTTCTTTGATCCCCATAAGATCAAAGTCGAGCTCGAAGTCGAAGTCATATTCAACTTGGTCCAATTCGGTCTGATTATATGGTTCATAAGTAGTTTGGACCTTTTTGAAAAAATTAAATTTTCTAGAAAAAATAGAAAAATCTTTTTGGTTTTTTTGTGAGCCTTCTAAATATAATTCCCCTGAAGACGAAGGCTCATTAGGACCTTCAGGGAAATGGCATTCCACTATTAGAGTTTTTTTTTGGAAGCCGCGTTAGTTTACCAAACGAACGCTGCTTCAAAGGTAAGGGGAGTTTCCTCCCAATTATTCAAAAAATGATTTTTAGGAGCGGGGAAAATAGGGAAAGCCTGCTCCTCAAGCCCGGAATCCGATGCCATCATCACCGGGTGGGTACTGCCCTTTTCTGCTACGGGGCCCAGTCTAGATATGACCTCATCTGGGATTTTTACTGCTGCCCAATCAATAAAAGGCAGGTCCAGGTCTGCTCCTGTCTTTTCGCCTTCAGTCATGGCGAAGAATACCCCAACATCTTCAGAGAAGTCTGTCTGCTGCTCTGCCTGTGGCTCAGGCCCATCCAATGTCCCAAGCATAGGAGATGGGTTGTATGGTTGCAAGGTCGAAACGGAAGGCTTTTGAAATGGGTTGATGTTTCGGTAAGGAGGCTTGGATTGGTCCATGGGGGGAGACAATTGGATGATGCATGAGGGTTTTGGAAAATTCTCCCTGAGATGAGGGATTTTTCCTCTGCTTCTGTTCTCTCCTTCTTCATGCTTCATTCTCCTCCAACCTTGGGGTTTAAATCCCAACCCGGGTGAAAGTGGTATTTTTCTATCACTTTCTTCACCATTTCTTCAGTAGTAGTCCCCTTATTTTCTTTTTTCTCACACCCTCCAGGTATGAAATTAACCGTCTCAAATTGAAACGAGTGGAACGCAATCTTGTCGACAGTTAAATCCACATTTATTAAGGGTACATCAGGTGACACAATGGGAGGCACCAAGTTCTCAGCTAGGACTGTTATCACCCTTTGCCCTCTTATGTATTTCACCCTTTAGTGGAGCGTGGATTGTATTGCCCTAGCTGAGTGTATCCACGGCCTTCCTAGGAGCAGATTGAAGGCTGTGGGTATATCCATCACCTCGAATGTGATGTTGAAGATATTCGGTCCAATTGTGACCGGCAGTTCAATCTCCCCTAGGGAGTGCGTCTTAGAGCTATCAAAAGCCCTCGCTATCCTCCCATTTTGCTTAATCTTAGACCGATCCAGACCAAGCTTGACAAAAGTGATTAATGGGAAAACGTTTAACGCCGACCCGTTGTCAATTAATACCCGTGCGATCATGCTGCCCTTACAAAGCACTGTGATGTGCGAAGGGTCAACATGATAACACCCACCTGGGCTTATTTCACCTTCGGAGAAAGTTATCACATTATGTGACAAGATTTGACCAACCATTTTGCCTAGCTGGTCTGGATCGATTGTCTGGGATACATGTGCACTCTGTAGCACCTTTAATAATGCGTCCCTGTGCTTTTCAGAATTTAGCAAAAGGCCTAGTATTGAAATTTGGGCAGGGACCTTGTTCAGCTAATCCATAGGATTGAATTCACTTTTCTTAATTATTTTTATGAGGTCTGATGCCTCATTTTCTGCACCCTGGGGGGTGTCTTCTCCTACTTTTGTTTTTCCCATCAATTTTCTTTTTTCTTCTATTTCTTTTTTCTCTCTTTCTACTTCTGTCTCTTTTCCTTTCTCTTCAACCCCTGCACATCTCCCCGACCTCGTCATGAGGTTCACCTCCTCCTGGTTCTGGTTCCTAACCACTGGAACTGTAGCCGTGACTCCCTCGCTGTAATTCCATGGTACAACGGCCTCAGAATAGGCTAGTTTCGGGACATTAACTATCAACGGCTGGAGTTTGGACCTGGATGTATGGGCCGGTTTAGGGATATTGTAGGATGGCTGAACATTTACAACCAAGGGCTGGAGCTTGGATTTTGTGGGAACAGAAGAGGTGATGGAAGTAGTGGTGGGGTCAAGGTTGACGACCAATAGAGCCTTTCATGGCTTGGATGGTGAACAAGTAGGTGGACTGCAATTGAAGACCAATGGAGGCCTAGCAATATTTATTTGGGCCATGAGGGAGGAGACCCGGTTCAAAGAGGAGCTAATGTCCTCAGCAGTATTATCATTTTTCCTGGAGATAACATTAACCTCCTCTTCTTCTTTTTCCTGGAAGAAATAGACCTTGACTGAGGTCCCCACGGGTGCTATAAGCTGAGATGGGTCAAAGGCCATTCTCTTGGCAAATATTGCAGTGATGGAGTTGGATGGGCCTGCCCCATTGTGGTACGGCAGAGGGTTCTGCCCAATGTCATTCCCCAACGGGGCGGGTGCAGCAGTGTTGAACACTAAGGCCTTTTGATCCAACAGATCCTAGACCACGTGCTTCAGAACCCAGAAAGCATCTATAGAGTGCCCTGGTGCACCCATGTGGAAGTCACAAGTGACTGCCGGATCGAAATTCCTACCCTTTGTGACATTCGGGCTTGGCTCTTTCAGGGTCACATACTCCCCTTTCAACAGGGTTGGCAGTAGTTGGGAAAGAGATACAGGAAGGGGAGTAAAGACTCGGTTCCTCCTTACTGCCAACCAGGCCTCCCTCTCTTCCTTGGTAAAAGTCCTCCTTGGGTTGGCAGGCACGGAAGGGGAGAAATTAACATTGAGTGGTGTCTGATAAGAGTGTTGGGCCTGATGGGGTGCAGAGATGTTCACATGGAGCGGTTTCTTGGCTGGAGGAGCCTGGACCAGGTTTACCTCTCCTTTTTTTTCTGGCTCCATTCTTTTTGAACCCAGTTCCCTTCTTCTGTGCCATGGACGCAGAGGAATCAGACTGCCCAGTCAAAGTAAAGTAATCAATGAGCCTTCCTGACCTAACCCCCTCCTCGATCCGGTCTGCCACCTGTACCAAGGCTGCAAAATTGGTGGTGATCTGCCCCACCAAATGGTTGTAGAAAGGCTGCCCCAGTATGCCCATGAACGTTGAGATCATTTCAGGTTCCAGCATAGGCGGCCTGACCTGGGAGGCGGCCTCTCTCCACCTCTTGGCATACTGCCGTACAGACTCCTCCTTTCCCTTGCTCATTCTCATCATGTCGTACCGGTATGGCACGATCTCAGAGTTGAATTTATATTGATCTAAGAAGGCATCGGCCAAGTCCTTCCACCTCTTGATCCTTCCATGGTCCACTGTGGCGAACCACCTAAGAGCTGACCCGGTCAAACTCCTCTGGAAGAATTGGATCAGTATGCCGTCATCCCGGCCAAATTGGCATAGGGCCCCGCAGTATAGTTTCAAGTGGCTCATAGGGTAGCTTGTGCCGTCAAATTTGTCGAAGTCTGGGCACTTGAACTTGGCCGGTAGACATACATCCGGGTACATACACAGGTCGTCGAAGGTGGTACCTCCATAGCTGTTTCCCCCCTTTACCTCCTTCAGTTCTTCCTGGATCCTCTCTATCTTGTGCAGGAGTTTCCTTTCCATATCCTCCCTGGCTTTTTCCTTCTCTATTTCTTTTTCAGATTCTCCAGTGTTTTCCTTGATCAGGATAGGCTCAGGGACCGGTTCAGAAATGGGCTCAGGCATGGGTTGAACCGGAGGCAGAATGTAGGCCTGAGGTGGTGGTGCCTGATGGGAAGTCGATGCTTGATTCTAGGCCTGGGCCAGAGCCACCAGTAAGTCCCCTAGCATTTTGGCCAGACCGGCCACTTGCTCTTGCAACTGAGCAAAGTCTTGAGCGGGTATAGTGGCTTGAGCTTGGTTCTCTTCAGTATTCATGGCTCGGGCTTTGGATCTGGTCATGGGAGCATGTTGACCAAAAATTTGAATCTTAATCAATTCCTGATCAAGCATGATCTCACCCAATTATGTGGGTTTTTATTTCATGGGGTACGGACCCATCCAGGGCGTCTAGGTTACAGAACAACCCCCTTAATTACAACTCTAAAATATTAAAGAAAACCCTTTGATGCTAACTTAATTCACAAGACTTGATTACTTGTTTGGTTGGGATTGATTTGGTTTGTTTTAATTGCGACTGAACCCGGTTTGATTTGTCGGGTTGCCTACGTACCCAATTATTTGGGATCAAGTCATAACGTAGTTCAAAAGAATAATTTGAGTTTGAATTTAAAATATTATATTTAATTTGGTTTATTTTAATTAATTGGACCTTTAAGATCCGATTCAATTAGGTTTAATTTGAATGGTTTAATATTTAAGGCATTGGACCGTAAAAAGATCATACCTTGGATTAAACCATTGGAGTTTAATTTGAGTTAAACCGTAAAGAGGAAACGGTTTGATTTGAAAAGATTTGATTTGATTTAATTTGAGTGGTTCAATTTCAAAGACATTGGACCATAGAAGGTCATACCTTAATTGGACCAAGAAGTTTAATTGATTTAACTTAGGTTGAACCGAAAGGGGAAAACGATTCAATTTAAGGGAATTTAATTTGGTATGGTTTAACCCCAAGGCATTAGACCGTAGATCCTACCTTAGGTTGAACCACAATGTTTGATTTGATGGATTATTTTAATTAAACCACTTTTATGACTTGAACCGTAAAAGGGAAACGGTTTTGATTTGTTGGTTGAATTTAATCAATTTTATGGTGTATGGGGGCTGGTTTGAACCATCTTGATTGCAATATGTTATTTAAATTGGCTTGATGCCATTAATTGCATAATTTGGTTCAATTTTAGGATGATTTTTGGTTTATTTAGTTTAAGGACAATTCCGGTCCAATTTGAATTATTTATAGTTCAGTTTTAGTTTAAGGACGATTTCGGTCCAATTTGGATTTAAACTTGGTTCAATTTAATGGTTCAATTGATTTGAGACCTTTTGGTCTAATATTGAACACTTTTGGAACACATTATAGGTTGGTTTGAAGCACTTTTGGGTGCATTTAAACACTTTTACATGAAAAAGAGAAGCAATTTGATTTTTACATCATGGATTTTGATGTAATTTTGGGATGTGTGGGTTCCAGGAAGGTTCAATGATTTTTAGGGATTTTCTGGAATTTTTCTGAGATCAAATTGGGCTTGAATTGTGTAAAATACACATTTCTGGGTTAAACCGGGTTGATTTTCTGGTTCAATTGCTGCCGGTTCAGGCGATTTGGGCCTGTTTTAAATCCATGGGTCACGGCTGGGTCAATTCCAGCGTAACAGGCCGGGGAAATTAACCTGACCCGCGCGCGGGCCGCGATTGGGCCTGGAGTCCATGCGCGCGGGTCGATCTTAGGCGAGTGGGCCGGATCTAATCATTTAGGTCCACGCGGGTCTAATAATGGGGCGCCTGGGCCTGGGTTAACACCTGAGCCCATGCGCCTATCTGTTTGCGCGCCTGGGCCCTAGTGCACGGCCCAGCACGTATTTAAGCCTGCGCGCAGCCCAAGTCGCCGAGCCCAACGCAATAAAATCCTGTTTTGCCCCTGTTTAGCCTTCGAATTTGCGATTTCTGCCACTGCCGAACCCAGAATGCTTGCAGGTCCGTTTTTGACCGAATTTGGGGTATTTTTAGCCCAATTTCATGTCTGTAAACTCAGATTTTAACCCAGAAAATTATTTTAATGATTTTAGATCATTTTAGGCAGCTTTCACGCAGGAGTTCGGGTGACCCAGATATGAGTCCCCAACTCTCCCTTTTTTTGGGGGTTTATCTTATGAAGTCCAGGTGGTCCTGAAAAGAACCCCTGGCCCTTCGAATTTGTTTCACAGAAGAAATTGAAGATTTCCTTATCTTTAATCGTAATCCAATTAGGATACAGAGTCCAGGTGACCGTAATAAGAGTCCCTGACTCTCTGAAATTAATCGGAGAACAGATTAAAGATAAGGATAAGATTAGGGGGAAGAAAGAGAAGAGATAAACCTCATCTAAATCTTACCTTTTCTTCTTTGTGATAATCTTCTGTCACTCTTCAAATCAAGCTCTTTGTTATCCTTCAAAACCCTGCGTATCCTTTTTCTTTTGGCTCCCTCTATTTTCCAACCTCCCCTGGTTCTTATCCCTTAACCCCTTTTATATCTTGTGGATTTGTAGCATGTGTGGGAAGTTATAACTTCCCACACATCCATGCTGGCAAAGAAATAGGAGAGAGCCAACGGCTCTCTGTCTCCCACTATCTTTTTGTTATCAAACGTCCCCTCTTTTTAGGGGACGTATCCCATGTTAATTGAAGAAGGAGGGTGAGGTGGGGACACATGGCATGTGGTCCCCACCTCTTCAAACGAATTTGAAGAAGTCAAATTCGTTTGAAACACACACTCTCTCTCTTTCTTTTGTTAGCCTCAAGACATGTGTCCATCTTAAGAATCTTTTTTTTTTTTGTTTACTTTAAATTAATTGAAGAAGGAGGGTGAGGGGGGACACATGGCATGTGGTCCCCACCTCTTCAAACCAATTTGACTCCTTCAACGAAACAAAGAGTGTTTTATTTGAAATTCTCTCTCCCCTTTTCTTTAATTAAATATAAAAAAAACTCTTTATTTATTATTTTGTTTGTTTTGGGGATTTCTTTGGGATGTGGCACTTATGCCACGTCATCAAAGATACATCTATTTTTTTTTAGGTGCAAACAGAGCAATGATGGCAATTAAGTGTACCTGGGTAAGGAAAATCATAGAAACATGTCAGCTTCCATTTAATTTGAGTCACACCCCTATAAATGTAGACAAGTAGGTTAGGTGAACACAAGTCCAGATATATTTGTTTTTTATTTATTTTTTGTTTTTTATTTTTTTTATTTTTTTATTTTTGTCTTTGTTTTCTGTTGGAATATTTTAGGGCTTTCAAGTGTCCCACAAATGTTTTGATTTGATTGATAAAAATAACCAATCAAAGGCCTCTTGGAATATTCTAGGGCTTCCAATTATCTCACAAATGTTTTGATTTGATTGATAAAAATAACCAACCAAAGGCTTCTTGGAATATTTTAGGGCTTTCAAGTGTCCCACAAATGTTTTGATTTGATTGATAAAAATAACCAATCAAAAGCCTCTTGGAATATTCTAGGGCTTCCAATTATCCCACAAATGTTTTGATTTGATTGATAAAAATAACCAACCAAAGGCTTCTTGGAATATTCTAGGGCTTCCAAGTGTCCCACAAATGTTTTGATTTGATTGATAAAAATAACCAACCAAAGGCTTCTTGGAATATTCTAGGGCTTCCAAGTGTCCCACAAATGTTTTGATTTGATTGATCAAAATAACCAACCAAAGGTTTCTTGGAATATTCTAGGCTTCCAAGTGTCCCACAAATGTTTGATCAATCAAAGGTTTCTTGGAATATTCTAGGGCTTCCAAGTGTACCACAAATGTTATGATTTGATTGATAAAAATAACCAACTAAAGGTTTCTTGGAATATTCTAGGGCTTCCAAGTGTCCCACAAATGTTTTTATTTGATTGATAAAAATAACCAACCAAAGGTTTCTTAGAATATTTTAGGGCTTCCAAGTGTCCCACAAATGTTTTGATTTGATTGATAAAAATAACCAACCAAAGGTTTCTTGGAATATTCTAGGGCTTCCAAGTGTCCCACAAATGTTTTGATTTGATTGATCAAAATAACCAATCAAAGGTTTTTTTTTTCTTCTGAATTTTCTCAGTTTACAAGTTCAAAAGCTTGATTGAAACATATTTGAATTGAATTGGTATCAAAAAATATGACACCTTAGTTTGCCTTCATGAATTTCAAAATTAGGTTAAATCCTGAAAGAATATTTTATTTTATTTTATTTTTTTGTGTTTTTTTATTTTTGAAACATTTTTATATTCTCTTTGGGGTGCCTAAGGATTATCCACAGTGTTTTAGGCATTTTATTTTGAAATTTCGGGCTGAAAAACCCATTTGCACATTTTCTGTATGTATCTGGCATGAAATGTCGGATAAGGCTATGGCTTATTGTATCCGATATAATTAGTTGGATACACGCATAGGTCTTTGTAACCGACAATATATGCCGGATATGCATGAAATTCTTCTTAACCGACCTGACTTGTCGGTTAAGGCCGAAATGGCCCTTTTTGACTCATTTTTTCACTAAATTATGTTATTTTCATTCCCACTTGATGTTCACCTTGACTTGGCCTTTAAAACTTGCCCCAAATTGGGCTTTGACATCATTCTAGCTAAAATTCCCAAATTCATGAGGGTATTTGTACCCTCCAAAGTTATGCACCAATCCTTGGATTTTGTACACTTGGTTGCCTTCTACATGGACTATGGGTAGGATGACTATTAAATTGAGTTGGAAACTTATCCTATAGGTTACACCAACCTTAGGCTATATACATTTTTGGAAAAAATTTCATCCCAAGGAAATGGACACGGCTTTTAATTCTCATGAAGATGATAAAAAAAGAATACATGGCTTTACCTTGCCACCTTGTGTTACCTTCAATATGGTATTATACCTTGGCCTGTGAAACATGCAAACAGCCTTCCCACATTTACACCCAATTCCCCAAACGCAATTGTGTACTTTTAGCTGAAAACGGGTTTCTCCACCTTCAAGCGTATGGTTTATGGGTTTTGGCTTAATTGGCAACTTAGAACTCAAGTCTAGTCATGCCCGGAATCGAATCACAGATCCCATTTTCATCACATCATTGACTCAAATTCTAAGGTGAATGTTTTCATTTTTGCTTTCCGAAGTATCGACCTCGGTGCGCCAAGCTACCCACATTCATGGTTCAACTTCCTATAGGTAATGGGCAGGCTGTGCAAATAGTTTAAAGTGCTCAAGTGCATTTGAAATTCAAGGTGCATTCATAACGTCCCAGCCCCTTGCCACTCTTTTTCGTAGCCATGCATACAATTCCAAGCCAAGGCATATGACATTATATTGAAAGCAAAAACACGAGCAAGCAAGGTAGTACAAGCCACTCAATATGCACACAATTCACATACCCAAAAAGTAACATATAAGCATGTTATCATTTTGTGCCAACAACAAATAAACCATGCTAAACATGCTTGAAACCTAAAAGCATTCCCTAAATCTCAGATTTCATGCTCAAATGTGCATTATTTTTACCCAAATTGAAGCCTAAAAATTCAGCAACTATATGCATTGTTCAAGAGGTGTTTTTGTCCAAGAAAGCATGCTTGAAAACCCCCAAAATTTACACTAGATTTCCAAATTTTACATCCTTCATTTTTGGTGCTCAACATGCATTATTCCTACTCAAATTGAAGCCTAAAATACAGCAACTAACAATTTGGCACAAGAGGTGTTTTGATTAGGGAGAACATGCTTGAAAAGTTCCAAAATAGCTACTGAATTTCCAGATTTTTGCTCATTGTTTTCATGCTCAAATCATGTCCCCCTATACCCCAAATCAAAGGCATGGCATGAAAAAAAAACATTAAGCACTAAGAAAACATTGTTCATGGGAAACATGCTTGAATGCCCAAAATTAACAATAAATTTCCAGATTTCAAATATATTTTTTTTGTTCAACTCATGGCATTGAAACCCCAACATCACACATGCTATCACATAATAAATCATATCACAATATGGGTTTTCCTTTAACCAAGCTTCTAGACAAAATCAAGCAACATGCCCATGCTTTTATCCATGTGAATTTTCTAATCATGCAAATCAGATTTGAGATTCAATATACACAAGTAAAATAAGCAAAATAGCAAGCATTCAAAAGTAAGAAAAAGCATGAACAAATACACAAAATGGCTTAAATCCATAGGTACCCAGCAGAGTCGCCAGTTGTGAGACATGGGAAAAATCACCAAGATGATTTCCCCTCCGTCATCACACGGGCTCAACGTAAAAAGTGGGAGAGTCGCCACCATTCAGATTTTTGGGGTGTGAATGGACACCAAAAGATTCAAAAATAAGCAAAAAGGCTAAAAGGCAAATTCTAGAATAAAAATAACTCTACTTGAAAATCAAATCCAGAGATGGGTAAGAAGATTAGATTATGAACAGGGGAAGGTGTTAGGCACCCCCATTCACCAACACAAGGTGGTTGCCAAGTGTTTGTTCATGCAAAAAAGATAAGAAAGCTTGCTAAAAAATCATTAAAAACCTTGAAAAAGGACAAATGTATGATATCTTCATATGAAAATCCAAATGAATTCCAGATCTTCTTTTATGTCAATATCACTTCTGGAATATCACCAAAAATTGGAAATCAAAGCAAAAGTTGCACAAAACCAAGTTGAGCTAAATCCGGGAAATTCGGCAAAAGCAAGAATCATTAGTCTTGAAATCATTCAAATCCAATTTAAATTGAATCAAACCAAATCCATTTGAAAGATTATGGTAAATAAGAGACTCATGCAAAATTTCAATTGAATCTGGTTGAAATCCTAGGAGTTATGCCGCCTTTAAAATTGCTGCTGGAGATAATTAAAAGTGGCAAATAGGCAAGTTTGGAAAATCACCTAGCAAAATCGGCTTCATATAAATTTATGAAATTTGGTGTGAGTGAAGTCTGTATGGTCATATTTCAAATGAAACTAGCCTCATACAAAAATTCATTCGGATGTGCCTTGGGTGGTCTCCTGAACAGGCCCCGAAGATCACAGATTTACCCAGAAAAGTGCCGTTGAACAGCCCTGAGTAAATCTGTCTCTCACGACACAAATGGAGTCAAAAAATTATGAAACCAACTGGATTTAAAACTATACTTCCATAGGAAAACTCAGAAACAAGAATTACTCGAATCGGAATTAAAACGAACACATGGCGCTCAGTCGAAGTGACAAGTTCTGTATTCAGATCAGAACTGACCTATCAACTTCGACAGAGAGGTGTCAAAACTCCGCTTGATAGAAATTAATGAAATTTGGTAGGCATAAACTAGACAGCCTCACCTTTCCCATGGTTCTAGAATCACTCCAAAATTATCCGGGCGTTGAAGTTATGAGTGTCCGAAGTTGGGGTACAGTTGTTGTCAAGTTAAGCCATTTTTGGAGAAAATCATTTCAAAACAGTGACAAGAGGTGTGTGATCCGTGCAAGATAGATCCAAATCACTTGAGAATCATTTAAAGACATTCCAGAATTGCTTGGGGCTATTTATTTCAGATTTATCACAATAAATGCAATAAATCCGAAATATGAGCCTATCCCACCAAAATCACGTGCTATGTATGTGTAGGTGTAAAAATCATTCCAACAACATAGCAAAGATAGCATGCATTCGTATCAATCAAAATAGGGTTCTAAAACAACCTAGGGTTCCGTTCCATTATCGTTTCCCTTAGTTCTCTCTCCCCGTTAAACACGGTTCTTCAAGATAATCTTGGGGTACTTTGAATATGAAACAGTTTTCATAGAATCACAAGGCTTATAGCATGCATTTAGATCAATAAAAAAAAGGGTTCTAGAACAACCTAGGGTTCCGTTCCATTATTGTTTCCCTTAGTTCTTTCTCCCCGTTAAACACGGTTCTTCAAGATAATCTTGGGGTACTTTGAATATGGAACGGTCTTCACAGATTCAAAAGGCTTATTCAAAAGAGGTTCTAGCACTAGGATCAATCCCCAGTTTCGTTTCTCCTAGATCCCGCCTTCACGTTTTACGGCTAGGGGGAGTCTTGAGATACTTTGAGCCGGGGAATGGTTTTCATACACATATCAAAGGCCTTATTCTATAGAAAGGTAGAAGAAAAGATCTAGATCTAGAATGTAAAAACAGAAAATTAAAGATAGGTTTGAGGCTTACCTGGGTTCTGGAAGCAGTGCCGCAACGGTTTCCCTCTTCACTCGGAGCTCTTCTTGGCAAAAGTTCTTGACAAGAGTTTTTGGCCTTTTGCTTAAGGAGGAGCCTCCTATTTATAGGCAAAGGCTAGGGTTAGGGTTGGTGAGACGGTAGACACAACATAAGGTCCATAGCCCACCAACCTTAACCCTAAGGCTATTTCCGAGATTTCCACTCATTTAATGAGGGATATGATGGTAAAAGGTGAAAGCTCTCGGAAAACCCTAATTTTGAGCAAAAACTAATGTATCCAACATATCAGGTCGGATACACGAGTACTTGTATGTATCCGGCATATGTTGCCGGATACATTAAGGTCTACTTGTATCCGACAACTTATGTCGGATACGAAGAGATATGCTTGTATCCGACTTGAGTTGTCGGATACAAGGAAAAACTTGCTTTTTCACATTTTTGTGCTGGCTTCAAAGGAAGCAATGATTTTTACTGATTATTGATCATTTTTACTGTGCAATTTGGGGTGTCTACAATTGTATGGCCTTAAGTCTCATATTAAATATATTGATTATTTTAATAATTAATATATTAAATTATATTAATATATTATATTAAAACATTGTAATACTACATTAAAAAATTATTTGTATTATTATTTTAATTATAATAATATATATTACTAAAAATATTTATTAATTGTTTTGATAATTAAAAGCAACATATTTAATCTATTAATTAGATTAATTTTTATATTAATATGATTATATTAATATATTAATATGAAACTTTAATATGTATTAATTATTTCAATAACTAATATACTTAATTAATTAAAATAAGTATTTTGACATTTATTAATACATATTAATAGTTGAATTATATTTTATTTGATTAATTTTATTATTATTTCAAGATCTCATGTAGTTTGAGATGATGTTGATGGCTATTTACATCCAACAATTCATCATCTAAAAAAAGTGAGTTTGCCAACATTAATGGAGTAGCCTGTGTTAAAGTTGTTCTTGAGTTTTATTCAAATCTTCATAACCTTATCATAGGGATGAGGGCAAAGTGTTAGCCTTGGTAAGAGGAAAATAATTTGAGTTCACCAAGGCCCTAATTTGTGAGTCTCTTGGCCAATATTTTGTTGAAAATCTAGAGTTTGACTACCATAACCCTCCAGTTGATCCTCCATTGGATGATATTCACAGGCAGTTACTTAGTTTGGATGTTGGCATTCCTAGGCGTAATTTGTTATCTCATGGTTTGCTCAATAGTCATCTGTGTCTATTAAATATGTTCTCATGTTCTAGCCTTGCTCCCATCGATCTTCATTTTGATATTACTAACGCAAGAACTCGATTGCTTCATGCCTCATGGACTTATAAAAATGTTTGCGCTGCCTCTTTTATTTTTGAGCATATTGTTGGTCCTCGCATGCTTGTTCTACCACTTTGAAGCTTCCATTTGGTGTTCTTATTTCTAATATCTGTCTGGTTCAAGGTGTTAAGCTTGTGGTGTCCGATTTCTCTGTTCCCCTTTGTGACATATTGGCTTTTTGAGTGGGCGGCTGTGATGTGGGTGGGGTGAGAGACCTAGGCGAGCTACCAGGCGAGGATGTGCATATGGTTGGGATCCCACATTGCTCGGAATGCTATAAGTAGTCTTGTGATCCATTACTTAGCAAGTGACCTTTTAAGGCATAACACGAGACTAAATTCCCTTGGAACCCCCAGTTAAGCGTGCTCGGGTGAAAGCAGTTGGGAAGTTTTCTTGTGTTATCCCTTGAGAACAAATCCGTGAGTGCCCATTGGGCCTAGAGTGAGCAATATCTCGCTGGGTATGGGTCTGGGGTGTTACAGTCAAGCTTTGGGACTTAGCCCTACCATCTACCTTTAACCCCCATTCGCTCCCTCCACAAACACACCCGTAAGTCCATTCCGTTGGTAGAAATTTCTACTATAGTGAAATTAGAGATAATAATAGTCTCTTCTTCATGCTTGTAATATTTATTGTTAGGATTGGGGTTCATCAAAGTCGTTGATAGGTTAACTATGCATTTCATTGCCCAGAGCCACATATCTTGCTATTTAGAAGGCCTCTGTACTATCAATAGGAGAACTAGCCTTAGCAACAAATGCTCGTGAATTGAAGATTCACTTGGCTACTTACTCTTTACTTCACTTCCGTTTCATATTTTCTCTATCCTTTCATCTAGAAAATTATGAAAACAAGCTATGATTTTCGTTATCTGTGGGATGTCTTGATGTGTTTGATGCTTGCTGCTATAACTTTCCTACTCAATGTGGGATTTGGTGTTGTTTTTTAGAAAAAAAAATTCTATTTTCTAATGTCTATCCAAACAGTTGAAAATTTTTTATTTTCTTCGAAAACATTTTCTGATGAAAAATGTTTTCCAAGGAAAATATTTTACATCAAAACAAACGGAGCACTAGTGAAAAATAGTAACAGAGAGAACCATCACACAAACCTAAAATTCTATTTAAATAGACAAAATTACATAAGGCACGGGTTGCGCATAGGCAGTGAGGTGCCTGCGCGAGGCCATGCGCTACCTGTGCACACTAACTGAAATAGAAACTGTGCAAAACAGAAAGCAAGTCATAGGTGCGCGTATGCTTGTGCACAACAACCTAGGTGGTGTACTGCCTGTGCTTATTACCTCACACCATCAGCACTTGCGCACCTATCTCGTGCACACCCAGGTGGTGCATAGGCTGCGCTCACATAGACATCAATGGCCATTGGCAAGGCCAAGGCAGTGCCAGGTTGCACAAGCCTGCATAGAGCCTGTGATGGGCGTAAAAAGGCCTGTTTCATATCTTTTCAACCTGGGATCAATTCCTCTCTTGATTTCACCTGTTTTTACTCAATTCTTGGAGCTCAAACATTAGTACTATGAGTACTTGTCATTCAATTGTCACAAGAAGTGTAAAAATTACACTAACAACCTCCCTCTTGATAATTGCATGACAAAACTCCTACAATAAAATCCATGAAAGTAACAACTGAAAAAAGTAGGATAAAGACATATACAAAAAGCATATTCAAAACACGAAATAAACCAAATGCAAACGTCAATAAACAGAAATAACATCAGGTAAAAAGATATTACAGGCATCCATCCAAATATGAGAACACAAGCGAAAAAGTTATTATATTCATCCAAATTATCAAGAATCAAATCTTCACAGTCGGAAACCACTCTAGCTCCCCCTTTCTCCATGCTTAGCTCCATCTTCCCCTTTTTTCATTCAAGTGTCAATCAAAATGGTTATAATAACGTTTGATAAATATAAGTATTTGTTCATCCATATTCTGCTAGGTCTACCTCATACTGGTGAGCATGCCACAAATCTCATTATGATTTCTTTCTTGATTCTCTCTCAATCTCCACCCATGTAGTCCATGTCTTGTGCAAGCTTGTCATGCCTTTCCTATAAAGCAAGATGTTGATTTTGACGAGATTGAAAGGAAGAGGAGTTGAAATCATGCATGGTATCAAGATGATCTATGAGAGGAGACAAGTCAAAGGAGGATTCAGATGGACAAGAAGAACTAGAACCACCACCAAAAGGATTACGTGCTAGTCCACTTACTTGAGCCTCACTACGGCTAATAGTATTGGGATCTAAGGTAGCACAAAAGGTGTTGCACCCCGGAACCGGGTTTGCCCTATCACAACACCAACCCGTCCTTGAGCCCTACTTATGGGCCCAAGAGAATCTTATTAATACAATCAACCTGGGCAATTACAATGTAATCATCAAAGTGCATAAGCAAAAGAAGCATTGAATAAAAATTTTTCATCTAACAAAATGTCATCTGAATGATAAGCTCAAACATAAGATATCTGTGTATACAAAGGATAACTAAGATCACACCCTCGCTATCTCTCACATGTACATTCATACACAAAGGTGATAATCTAAAGGTAGTTCTCAAGTTTATAAGTCCAAAAAGAATATTTACATCTCATTTACAATTCCTCAAAACTTAATATAACATCACAAAGAGAATCCTACTATGGGTGGTTGTAGTCCTCTGGCCTATACTCAAGCTCATACTCAATCTTTGCCCCAATACGTGGCTCACCAAGAGGATCTGAAAACAAATCCAATAAAACAAAACACGTGTGAGACAAGAGTCCCAGTAAGTAACAAACATGCATATATGGAAACAGTTTATGCAGTTTTATAACATCATGATAATATTCACAAATATAAAGTGTAAATCTCTAGGCAAAGTGTCTCAATCAGATAACACATGAAATCAGTTCAATAAAAGCAATCAAATATTGCAAGTATGTCTTGTTAGGACTCGTGGGTTAGTGTGTCTCTAAATTAGATTAATGACCATTATCCATTTGCCACCTATATGACTTATAGAGAGAAACCTAGCTAGGGACATCTCAGAAAGTAGAGCACTCACGTATAGGCTGGCAAGTGACAACTAGATCAATAATTAAGGCAAAGTGGAATATCCCATCCACTGCCGAACCATATCATATGAATCACAAGAACATCTCGCTAATTCCCCACGGCGGTGGTTGCCACATCATCTATATGCCCCAAGAGGGCCTCATTGATACCCCATAGTGGAAAGCTATATGGACAAGGACATTAAAGCTAACAAGCCAATACTAACACATTGACTAAACTCACTGTGGATCCACACTAAGAACAACGTCCAATTAAACGACTCATAATTCAAAACCAAACCGTTCAAATTAATGAGTAAAATCAGTGATTAAACCAGGGTCAAGTGGAATTCCCCATCCACTGTCATATCATAACATATGCCAAGTGGAATTCCCCATCCACTACCAAATCAACAGAGGCCAAGTTGAATTCCCCATCCATCGCAAATAAAACCATAGAACAAATGCCTTGTTAAATCACATTAGAGTTTTTCAACCTCGCTTTCATAAATCCAAATCAAGCAAAATGAATACCATAAAATTCTCAAAATATATAATTGATGAGTGAGATAGTCTTAAGATTTCCAATAAAGTCACCATACCAAAAATCAATGGATTCTAAGACAAAAAGTGTTCGACCTTGAAGAATATTCTTAGTTTGGTTAAAAACGTTCTAGACAAATCTACAAGGAGTTTCGGGCTCAAATTTGGATCATAGTCTAACGAAGGGTAAACAAATTTTCTAGAATTTTATAGGCTTTTGAATCACTCATTTGGGTATCAAACTCAAAAAGTGGGTTTTGATGAAACAAAACTGGAAATTTGACTTTTTATTGGCGATGAATTAGGTTATAGGAGTATTTTTAATGGTTTCAAATGGGCGGTAAAACTTTATTTACATGTAAAGACTTAAATAAATGGAAACATAAAATATACATGACATTTAAATAAATGGAAACATATAATACATATGACATTTAAGTAAATGTCTTTCATGTAATAAGGAGGCTGTGTATGAGGTTTAGGTTGTTTGAGAAATTGTTGGGGAAGAAAAGGTTGAAGAACTGTCAAAACAGGGTTCATGACTAGCTTTCACAATTAATCGCCTCTGGCGATTAGCTCCTTTGATTAGGTCCGCGATTTGTTGCCGACCTAATCCTGATTCACAATTAGTTGTCGAGATTAATCCTGTACCTAATAGAGATTGATTTTGGGGGTTTTGGCTCAGAATTAATCACCAATTCTCAGGATTAATCGCCACCTTGGGTTTTGAAATATTTTATGGCTATTTTTCAACACCAAATTCATACAAATAATTTGTAACATTTCCAACATCAAGTGGGATGATCATACAACATCCCAACATACTTAAAACACCTTCCAAAATAGAAATTCATCCCAAATCCAAATGAACACAAATCCAACACATGAAACATCATTCAAAATACCAAACCCAAACCCAAATATGAAATATGATCAATGTAAGTTGGAAATCCATAGCAATTCCGTAGAAACCTAAACAAGATTGTCATACAACTAAAACCCTACAAATTTTAGAAGCAAAAATCAACACATAAGATCAATTCCTCAAATAAATCAATTCCTAGAGAGAGAGAATACGAATTTTGGTAACACATTTTGTTTTGAAGGGTTTGCTACTTACATGTTTAATGGAGAAGCTCACTTCTCTTCAATCTCTCCTCTTCTTCTCCTCTTTTCCTTCTTCTTCTTCTTTTCTTCAAGCTTTCAAGCAAGCTCCCACACTTCTCCTTGTTCTATATGTCCAATACAAGAGAAGAGGGTTCAAAAACTTAATATTTTAGTTAGGGTATCCTTTTATATGCCCAACTTTTGGTCTTTCAAATTTACCCCTTAATAAAGCCTTTATCCTAAGGCATACTAGGGGGTACCTTAGTGTTAAGTGGGGGGGGGGGGGGGGGGGGGTACCTTATTGTTATTTAAGGGGTACCTTGGTGTTTCAAGGGTTTACATTTTAGGTATGCTTGGGGGTGTACCTTAGTTGTAGAAGGGGTGTACCGTAGTTATACAAGGGGAGTACCTTAGTTATATAAAAAGGAGGTACCTTAGTTATATAAGGGGGTACTTTAGTTATACAAAGGGGGTACCTTAGTTATATAAGGGGGGTATTTTAGTAATACAAGGGGGATACCTTAGTTATATAGAGGGGGGGTGTACCTTAGGTAAAATAAGGGGTATCTTAGGCACTACAATGGGTGTACCTTAAGCAATACAATGGGGTACCTTAGGTATACAAGTGGGGTACCTTTGGCAATACAAGGGGGTCCCTTAGGTAATCAAGGGGTATACCTTAGGCAATACAAGGGGGTACCTTAGGTATTCAAGGGGTGTACTTTTGATAATACAAGGGTGTGCCTTAAGCATACAATGGGGGTGCCTTGGGTAAAATGCATAGGTGTACTTGGGTGATACCTTGGGTAATACATGGGTGTACTTTAGGAGTACTTGGATGGTACCTTGGGTAATACATGAGTGTATTTGATGTATACTTGGGTGGTACCTTGGGTAATAGTTGGGTGTACTTTAGGTATACTTGGGTGGTACATTGGGTAATACTTGGGTGTACCTTAAGTATACTTAGGAGATACTTTAGGTACACTTGAGAGATACCTTGGGTAATACTTGGGTGTACCTTAGGTATACTTAGGAGATACTTTAAATGTACTTGGGATGTATACATTTGGTTTACTTGGGGGTGTGCCCTAGGCATATTTAGCTCAAATTAGTGTTAATGAGGGTTCAAGAATGATCTAGAAGTGTTGCAATTTGAGTTTGAGCTCAAAACAAGAAATATGGAAATTTTGTATTGGACGCGCGAATGTTAAAGTTGGACGTTCGGGCGTTAAACCTTTATCAAATAGTTTCTACAGGATTTAGCTCAACGCGAAATTCAAGGTTCGCACATCAAGGTTAATTTTCACAATTAACTTCATTTTTTCAGAATTTGATTTCCAATTCACTAGAACTACTTGGAGGGTATCTTAGCCAATTGAAATTGAGAAATAACATTAACTAAGCTTACCTTAATAACCATCAATAAAGTTCAATTTTATTTCCCCAAATCCTCAAGCATGATCCACATCCACTTCACCTTCATAACACAATCACTTAATTAATCTAATAATCCCACTTTAATTAATTAAACTTAGAAATTAAGATATAATCTGGGTCGGGGTTTTACATTGACAGAGCCATTGGCGACGACAGATACAAGGAGGTTATCATTATCTTCAAATCAGACACAGTTGCAATCCGTCGGTAGTATCAAAAGCATAGAACTCGGCTGGCGGGAGTGAGGTTGAAATGTGGAGACAGGAGTGTCCATCTTCCTCTCATCGAAGTAGTTTCTTTTTTAAACAAATCTCCTCAACATCATGCCACAATTTATTTTTTGGAAAACGACATCGAATCTTGAGCTGTAAGTCGTTTTCTAGAAAAGGGCTATCTTTTAGGAAAACAATTTTACAAGATATTGTATTTTACATGGAAACAAACACTTGAAAAAATCTTTTCACCGGAAAACATTTTCTACAATAGATTTTACATCAAAACAAATGGAGCCTAGGTCTTTCCTATTGTTGAGAGGACATTTTTGACAGCACAACCTTGCGCTCCAACTTAGATTTGCCAAGACAAATCTTCCGTATTTCATTCTTGATTGAAGTGTTTGATCTCCTTGGTGGATTCCTTGAAGAGTGGTGTGATTGTGATTGTGAAGGATCTCAAGACCGTGATTGTGCTGAAAATTGGCGGATTTTGATCGTAGTGGCGTGTGATGGTTGGTAGATTCCAGACGTTGGGTTGTGTTTTTCCACGGCATATGAATCTGAAAGAATTGTGGGTAAAGGTTTTGTAAGCTGTAGGAAGTGTCTACTATATTCGAAACCTTTTGTAATTCTTTTTGTTTATAGTGGATTGTTTCACAAGGGGTGGTCGCCTTAAGAGACCCGAGGTTTTACCTAGTTGGATTACTAGGGTTACCTTGCTCTATCTTGGTCTCAATCTCTTATTTTAAGTTGTTCTTATTCTTGTTAAAATACGTGGAGATTTGGGCCTAGCACAATACCACAATGTGAGTGGGTGTGCTTTTCAGAAGAGAAAAAAAAGTTGGCTTTGTGATAAACAACATATTAAACTTCCTATAACTTATTAATATGTATAATTATGAATTTAAAATTTCCAGATTGCCCTTAAAAGGGCTAATCCTTTGATAATTTAAGTTAATCTCGAAGGTCAATATTGGGGACAAAATGATATATAAAAATTCAAAGATTCATTTGAAGTAAAAGAATTTTTGAATTAACCAAAAGCCATAAACATTAAAAAGGTTCTTTCATAGAATTGGTAAATATTTTTGACTTCAATATAATCTTAAGGCTAATTGTATAAAAGTAAATCATAAAATGATTTAAATTATTTATATATATTCCTTCTCAACATGCCCTTAGATTTAAAAATTTTATCATATTTTAAAAATGGTATCTATATATATATATATTTGGTAGGAGAAACAAGAGAGGAAGGGGCTACTAGTGTGGCCAACCCCTTGGGCATGATCATAGTGGCTTTCTGTAACGACTCGGAACCAAGTCTGCCCCTCCAAGGCCCGACCCATCCTAGACCGTGGCAAGTGGACCAATTACTTGATAAAATGCGGAGAATTTTAAAACTTTTTCCTAACAAGTGCAAGTGTTAAGACAATTTATGCTGTGCATATCAAAAGTGTGTTCTATATATATATATATATGAGATGTAATAAGACACATGAGCTTGGTTACAAAATGACGGGTGACTATATCACTCCTCTCAAATTGAAGGTGTACAATCCAAAAAGAAACTATACATGTAGGATAGGAATAAAACCCCAAGACCTACAGAATTCCTCTCAATACCCAAAGGCTTTATCTTTGCCTCTATCCCCAGTCTGGTGCTTCACACCGGACGTCAATGGATTTGAAAAATAAGATGAGAAGCAACTGTGAGACGAATGTCTCAGTAAGCAACACATGCATGATTCGGAAAAACGCAGTTTATGCAAATATCTCTCAATAAAACCATGGCATGCGGGTAGTTCTTAATAATACAAAATCCACGGCATCTTAGTGCCATACAATTTGTGCCTACAGGTGTCTTGATGTACAGATAATCCATTTAATAGCAATCATGTAATCAATATTATCATTTATTATCTAGGATGTTTACATATATACTCATGGCCACATATAACTCTATAGGTTTTCCATATAGGTTAGGCATTCAACCCGATTCCCCTTGGTATTGGGCATCCTAACGCCGATTCCCCTTAGCGTAGGGCATCCAGATGAAGCTTGGGCATCAGCCACCGATTCCCCTTGGTGCTGGAATTTAATACAATCATCGGCCTCTAGCCGGAATCAATAGAATCAACATATAGTGAGACAATAGTATCAAGAACAACAGGCCATGGCATACATATATATATATATAAACATTCCCTTTGAAGCTTATAGATCCATACCTTAAGGGTTCATTATGCTGATGTGTTCATTATCCAATTCACAACAAGTTTAACAATAAAGAACACCAATATAACATTCACGTATCCAAGCTTGAGTGGAGGATGCTAGTTCTCTATCTCCAAGTTGGAAGGAATAAGGGTCCACTACCCCAACTGAGATGAACTGCTCACAACACAATAAGACTTACTGTTCAGTTACTCATATCAATACCTCATGCCACTAGCATGGAAAATGCTTAAGGGTAGCCCATGGCCTTACCCGAATCAATCTTGGGCCACTGCCCTCTGCTCAATACATCTCAATGTCATTTTGGTCACTGCCCTCCTTTCAATTTCAATAACCATGGGCCACTGCCCTTTTGGTTTCATGGTGGTACAAGCCACGGGCCAAAGCCCTTATTGTGGTGTAAATGTAATACGGGCCACTACCCTTCACTCTATGTGTAAGATACCAGGCCGAAGCCCATTTGGTCATGAGTGGTGTACTCACATTGATGGTCATTGGTAAAGGTTTGGTTTTCTAGCAATTCTACGTTTCATGACCCACTTGGCAATCTATGCCTCAATCCTATTGAATTTATGCAATTTGAATTTTATCCTTGTATTCAACTTCCATAAGTTATTTGGAAGGAAATTGAAGTGGTGGAATCACTTTACCCCACTTCTATAACGATTTGGAACATAAACTCTCTATAAGACCTATTCTAGCAAAACGTACCCAAAATCTTTACTACTTGGAATTTGGTGATAACTCCCATTGGATCACCTCCTAAACACCTAACTCTCCCTTCTACATGGGTTGGATTCACATAAAATCAATCTCTAGTTCAATCTGGGCAAAACTCAAAAATATGGAAAATCTGGTATAGACACTCGATAGGTCACTCGAGCCTACTTCAAGCGGCCAGAAATATGCTCTCGGGTTCTCTCTGTTACGACAATCGCTAGAACAGTCACTCGAGTGGCCGTGCCTTACAGCTCTCCCTAAACTGTCGCCCTATGCTCCACTCGAGCGGCTGCTTAGGCAGCTGGGCTCTTTGACATCTCGCGAAATCTGAACTTTTGGGGATTTCGATCTTTCTCAAATCTCACCTGTTCTAGGTGTTTTTTTGGGCTCGAAATCACTCCTAGAATGTGTAGAAATCTGCTACCCACAAAACCCCTCAACGAAATCCCTCCCATTTGCCCTAGGACTCATTTTCACATCTCAACCCTAACATTCATCTAAACATGCAATTTTGGCCGAAATTTGAAAACAAGGGAGGGGTGGTGTTGCTTACCTCTTTGCAAACATCAAGTTATTTCACCTTTGCCACTCTACCTCCTTCACAGGTCACTGTCGCTCGGGGCTTAGCCACTTTGGCTGGCTTCCCGCTTGGACTCCTCCAACTTCTCCTACTCATCGAGCTCACTGGTTAGGGTGTGATAGGGATATTGGAGCGGGGTTTCACACTTTCCCCCACTGCAGAATGTTTGGATTGAGCCATACCTACTACACACCCTCGCCTTAGTTAGAGCGAATGGAACGTCACCACAACACCACGAAAGCGCAATGAATCATGCAGGTGGAATTGGTTAATCCCAAGACCTCCACCTCTAAACCACATGGGAGTAACCCTCAAGACCACTGGGCCACCACTTCCTTGGTTAGAATGGTTGCACATGTAGTATTGCATGTATGTAAACCAACGGTTGGAGAAGAGGGAACAATTGTCAACTCTTTTAAGGTTAGCAATGAATTGTAAGGGCATTTATAGGAAGGATGATTAAATTTTTTTGGCATGCTTCCCAAAGGCCGTCTTCTCACTATATATACTAGCAGGGTGCACGTGCAATACTGCATGTATGTAGGAAGGGAAAGAATGTAGAGGGAAGATGTAAGAGGGAACAGTTTTAAAGCTGTAATTAAGTTTGAAATGACAGAGACATTGATGTCTATTTAACCCCTATAATAATGAGGTTTAACAATGAAACCTAAGGGCATAATAGAAAAAGGACCATAATATCTAGCACACTTCCCAAGAGGCATCTCATGTTATATATATATATTGCACATATGCAACTAAAAAAAGTGGTTGTAACTGTTTGACACAGCTTAAAAATTTTTAAGAGAAATTTTCTCATAGAAATCTATACTAATATATAAAGAGAACATGAGAAATTCAGGCCTGCCAATTTATGCCCAAATCACCCCTCATCTTTTCCCCATTTTGTAGGTTTGCTATGCCATGTCAGCACATAACTAACAATGGCATGCACTCTATTTTAAGGTGGGGTGTTTTTACTAAGTGGGCCTAGGATTTTTGTTATTTGCTACGTGTAGCGTATGCAGTGTCCTAGTTTAATAAAAATTATAAGGTACTAGGACATTATAAGGCTGTTTGCACAAACGAAGAAAAAAAAAGGAACTAGGTCCCATTATATACCATATAAATTTGCAGGTGATGATATGTCCAGTATTGGATGTATGTAGTTGAAAAAGGATAGGAGTAATTGTTTTGAATATGTAACGGCTTAAAAATTGCTACAGTAAATTTTTATTTGAAAAGTGAAAGAAAAGAAGATAAAGAGTATTTTATGAGATCCATCTGTCAAACCAAAATCTCCCATGTGTTCTTTCTATAGATAATGTTGACGTATAAGTGTGGGGTTTGGTGTATCCGGGTCGACCGCTGTTTAGGCTACCTTGGACATCCAAGATGAGCAGCTGAGCAATGTTATATATTTTTCCTTCTTGTTTGAATTTCATGTGTAAATTAAATGGGTTACACTAAGTACTAATACATCCCGTATCCTCGAGTCTGTCTATCTACTATCTCTACACCTTTGTGTGGTTTCTTTCAGCTCACCACAAACATATTTCTCATGGAAAATTAGAATTAAACTCAATTCTTAATGAAGTATAAATAACCCAATTCTTAATGAAGTTACAGAAAATCAAAATTAAACTCAATTAGGTAATCTAATGTACTTAATATCTAATATATCTAATAGAGAGAGAAAAAGAGATGGGGTAAGAGCTAGGGTTGCTTAACGGGTTGTGGCCGGCCCAGGCATGGCTCGCTTCCTTGATGGACCATGCCGTGCCTAGCCTGTCAAGGAAAACCCAGGCACAGCCCAGCCCATGGCACGGCTACGGCTGTGCCTAGCCCAGGGTAGTTTTTTGCAAAAAAAAAAAGAAAAAAAATACAAAAATAGAGAAAATAGTAAAAAAAAAAGTTACTTACCTCTTGAACTGTGTCGAGATGAGGAGTTTCAAAAGTGTTATTTGCATCTATTACCGCTTGACTGTCCAATCAGTAATCGACGCAAGTAACACTTTTGCAACTCCTATATAGACATGAAGATGCTTGTTCAGTGATTTGCTAACGGTCGGGCTCAAGGAGCACTGTCACTCTACCGGCCTTTAACAAAATCACTAAACATGACTCTACGAAGAAAATGAAGGAAACAAAAAAAAGAAATTTATAACTTTCTTAGAGTCTTGTTAAAAGATTTGCCAATGGTTGGCCTAGGGACCCCCACATGTGAGCACTCTGCCGAGTCTGTCAGCCATTGGACAAATCTTTAAACAAGATCCTAAGAAAGTAAGATGAGAAGAGAAGAGGTGCAGTTTGGAGTGGGAAGGGTTAGGCCTATTTATAGAGATCCAAAAGTGGTTTTTTACCACATCTACCCTCAAATATGACTGTTATTTGGTTGTCAAAAGGGTAGAAATGGTCATTTACAGTCAATTACAAGTATACCCCCTAATATGGTTGTTGAGGGGGTAAAATTGTAAAAGTATAGCTCCTAATATACTTTTAGCACTTTTTGGGGGTAAAAAATGGCTAGCTGTTTTCATGCCTGGCGGGCCGGCACAACAGCCTAGCATGCGACACGGCCCAGCGCGCCTCCTTGATGAGAGCCGTGCCGCTTGTGTGCCGGCCAAGTCGTCGTGCCTTAACCGGCCATGGGCCCCAGAAGCAGGGCTCAACACGGCTAGGGGCCATGGACCGTGTCGTGCCAGCCCACTAGCGTGCCCGAGACTCGATAAGCAACCCTAGTTAGAGTAGTGAATCGAAACTCAATATAGAGAGTGGTTTAATACACTTAAGATTAGAGAGCGAATTGAGTTGTCAAATTAGATTAGCAAAGTGTCATTTCAAAAATACTTTAATACTTTAAAGATTAGAGAGCAAATTGTGCTAGGTTTTGTTAGGTTTAGAGACCTAAGTTGGCTTAATTCTATGCCAAAATGTGGTTTAGAGTGTTTAGGATTGGTTCTAAGAGTTGTGATTCAAACCGGGTTGAAAAAAGAGTTAAAATCAGCAATTTTGTATTTTGGGCTTGAGGTCGGCTTGAGCTTGGCTCTAACCTGAAGCATAAGGCTGAGTTTTTAAAGTCGAGCTTGACCCAAGCTCGAGCCCAGCTCTAGCGTGAGACAAAATAAAACTCACACAGAGAAACCCAAGATTAGCGTTAGAGAAGGTTTGATGTGCCGTTCGAGCGATGGAGATCAACAAGGGCGCCGCGCCCAACCCGAGCTCTAGCCTGGCTTGAGGTTGAAGAGAAACCTGAGATACAAGCCTTCAGGCCAATCTCACATTCGACCCAGGCTCGAGCCTGAAAAGTTCTGAAAATTAAAAAACCCAGTTTTTCAATTCCTATTTGAATTCTATCTTATCTATAACTTCTTGGAAACCTATAAATAAGACTAAGGGACGTTTCTAAAACATGTTGGAGATATTTTAGAAACCTTTGACATCCTATTCTTCTAGAGAAAATCTCCGTTCTTATTTTCTCACTTTGAGCCATCTCTTTCTTCTATTCTTCCTTGTTCAAAGTCTTGGAGTTCTAGGTTGGGAAGGATTACACGTGGGAGTTCCTACAGTACCAGACGTGGACGTTTGGCATGATTGTGTGAGGAGATCTTCGAAGTTCCGGAGCACTACGTGTTGCAGATCTAAAGAGTTCTTCAGAAGCTTGACAAGTTAATGAGTTTCAGAGTCTAGCAAAATTTGTTGAGCGTCTGAACTACTTTGTAAGCCTTCTTCTCATAGTGGATCTTTAGGTGGCTCCTGCATAGCATGGAGGGTTTTTCTCTAGTGAAAGTTGTAAGATCCTGGAATTTTGAGAAAAATTATAATTACGATTTAATATATTAAGTAAGAATAAAATAAATAGAAGATTAAAAATTTAGTTAAGTCAGTTGGTTTGATGGGTTGGTTAGGATAGGGGTTTATATTGGAATTGGTTCAATGGTTCAATGGTCCTATGGTTCAGTGGTTTTAAAAAAAAAAAAAGGAAGGAGAAAACGAGGGTTAGAAGTAAGGAAGGGGAAATCGTGGGTTATGTGATATGTGTTTGGGTCGTTTGGGTTAGAAGAAAACGTGGAGGAAGGGAAAAACAGCAGGGAAAGGAGGAATTGCAGGAGGAAGAAGAGAAAAAAGAAGAAGAGGAAGAGAAGGGTTCGTCCATCTTGGTTGTTCTTTCATCTCTTTTGGGCGTCAAGGGTTTGGGGGAAAGAAGAGAAAAACCGCAGAGAAAGGGAGAAGAAGAAGAGGGAAAGAAGAAGAAAGAAAGAAGAGGAAAAGGGAGGAAAAACACAGGTAAGTAGCACCTTTTTAAATTTGAGTAAACGATTTCTCTTTTTGGTTTTGGCGAACAGAGATTTCTGGTTTTTGGCATACAGAAATTTCTCTTTTTTTTTTTTTATGGCAAGCTCATAGGTAAGTAAAAACGTGAACTACTTCAATGGATTGTTTGTGGATGTCATTCGATCGATTATGGGTTGGTTTCTCAGACCTGGTAGCATGAGTTAACTCTCCATTTTGTTGCAGCAAACAGATTTTTTTTTATTTCCTTTGTTTTGATCAATTAAGTGTTAGAATATATTATTGGATGGTTATAGAGCATGATTTGAATCTGGTATTTCTGGTTGTGAGAAAACGCCCATGTTAGAGCAGTCATGTGTTTAAAATTGTTGTTTTTCTTCTTCTGAAAATTATTTCTAATTTTTCCTTCTCTTAATTTTATTGGGTTCTGTTTAGGTTCTCTTAATTTGATTTCGGTTAGTTGGGTTCTGATGGCATGGTGTAAGAAAAAAAATTCTGATTTACTTTAGGTTTGATTGGGCATGGGAGTTTTAATTTGGGGTTTTGATTTGGGGTTCTGTTAGAAACATCCAATTTAGGTTCTGATTTGGGGTTCTGTTAGAGATATCTGATCTTAGGTTTTGAGTTGATTGTGAAAATTTAAATGTCTTGTTTATCGGTGAATCGATTTGCTTTCGTTTGAAGCAATTATAAGAGGAGGGTGCTTGATGAGATTTAATTTGTGGTTTCTTCCTTGGATTTTTGTTGTTGATCTCGTTAGTGCTTGATGGATGTATTAGGTGGATAGTGACAATTTGGGTGGTTTACTTGATCTGAGGATTGTTTTGGATTCCATTGGCCGAGCGTGGTCTTTCCTGCCTAACTTTTAGTTCCTGTTAGGTGCGGTTAATTGCCGTTAGATGGTCAGAACCTACTAATGATCATGTTGTGGTAATTTAAAAAGGGGAAAGACCCATTCCTTGTTCGGAATTGATAGTTCAGACTTTGGGGTCTAGCAAAAATTAAAGTGGATTTCTTGCTTTTAAGGATTTTAAGGGACTATTCAAAAAGATGTTTGCAAGGATAAGAAGTAGGAAATGAAGTAGGTATGTGTTAGGAAATTTTCAGGTTTGCATAGAAACAATCTGAAGTTTAAAAACAGAACACATTCTGCTATCTGGTTTAAATCTATGTAAGATTTCGGTGGCTTGAGAGGGCTTGGAATCTTCGCTTAAAAATTCATATTAGCAGTCTAAAATTTAGTTTAGAGTGTTTATAATTGATTGGAAGTGGTTTAGGACCGATTAGAACTCGAGGTATTGCAAGAAAAATCAAACAAAAGTGATGATTTCCGTTCATTAGGTTTCGCGGCAGGTTTAAACCACCTGTAATAAAACAGCCACATGTTCCTATAGGAAACTCCGAATTACGAACCATTTATTGCGTTGGAGACTAGACTCGTAGAGCTTTCAAACGATATATGGCATGCATCTTAATTCCTTATAGATTTGATCAGGTTTAGTATTGAATTAACTAGTTAAAACTAGATCTGCAGAGTAAACAGCGATTGCAACCAACCGTGGATATTTTGTATTGGTCTCCTCCAAATATGAAATTGATTTACTTCTAACTAGTGTTCAAGAAGTGGTTGATAGAATTACTCTTTACCTTTATTCATTAATGATAGGTTTGATAAAATGTTTGGAGTTGTGTGCTCGGAAATCGAAACGAAGGCTTCTTGTTAGTTGAGAAAGGCAATGAGCCTATGGCATCCCGAAAGGCAGAATGGCCTAGGGATTTAATGGTAAGTGAATAGCGAGGTTCACTTGGATTGAGTTATCCTTTGGGCAATTGATTTCTTATGGATCTTGTTTAGTAAAATATTTGAATGGTTAATTCTCATACGAGTCTAAGTAGTATAGAGGGTTGTGGATCCACAGTCAGTCTAGATCGTGCTTTAGTGATGGTTTGTCGAGTTAACACCCAGGGCCACATTCGCGTAGCACCGTGTGGGATCGGTGAGGCTCTCTTGTGGGATAGAGGGTTGCGGCAACCCGTCCGCCGTATAGGATCGGCGTGATCTTGTGTGTGTGAGTATGTGTGTGTATGGAATGTATGTGTGCGTGTGTGCGTGTGTGGGTTGTTTCTTGCCAGCCCATGGGTGGGTGCTCCACTCCGGGTGAGGATCCTGATCAGGCTCGAACCGTGAGTTGTGAGGTGGCAAACCGGCTGAGGATGGTTGTCTCGATTTATAGAATCACTAATCCACGAGTTTTGTTCATACACTTTATGTTGACATCGTAGTTTGATTTCATCTGTTCATTACTAGTATTGTGTAAATGATAATGAACTGCTTCTTCGCATGATTTGGATAGAGATTTATCGTATGATATATTAGCATGTTATTTCATTAGCTTAAAGTAAGTTGCATAAACTGTTTTATATCATGCATTGTGCTACTTACTGGGATTTTAGTCACATGCGTGTTTTGGTTTTATCGGTTTTGTTTTAGATTCTGCTGGTGAGCTACATACCGGGGCAGAGTATCAGGGGGATCTGGAGTATATGCCGAGGGATCACTATCCCGGCTAAAGATAGAGAAGGCAAATATTTTATTGTGGATAGTTGTAAATTTTGTTTTGGATATTGTACATTTTATATATTGAGAGTGAGGGATGAAGGTATAGTTGTTTTGTTTAGTTGTAGTTAATGTTGATGGTTTAGTTTTTGGAATGGATGTATATTGTTTATATACATGTTTGTGATTATCAGGTATTGGGGGCTTAGTCCATTCTTGTATTTACAGGCTTTATATAGCCGTTTTTCTGAAAATTTTAGGATGTTATAATTGTGTCTGGTTAGTTCTTAAGTTAGTTTTTACCACACTTTGGGCCCTAACTAGCGCTCGGGAGCCAATATAAACCGATACAGGTAGACCTGGTTCCGGGGTGCTACAGAAAATTCTCATAGAGTTTTCCCTTCGTCACCAAATTGCTTGTCTTGTTTATTTCTTTATATGCTTTAATTGTTTTGCAATTTGGGTAGCTTGCAACTTAGTTTATTATTTTCTGAAATTAATTTGAGGACTTGTGCACGCTATTTAATTAAGGACTTGTCTTTAGTTAACTAGAAATTTTAATTTCCGTTGTACAACACTTATTCACCCCCCTCTAGGTGTATTTGGAGTCTAAATCGTATTTTTCAGGTTTGACCAAAAAAACCAAAACTTAGGACTTTAATCCTATACCTGTTTAAAAAGAAAGTTTGCTTCTTCAAGCAGCTCTTATATCCTATACCTGTTTAAAAAGAAAGTTTGCTTCTTCAAGTAGCTCGTATATCGACCTGCTTCCTTTTAAAAATAATTTCAATTTAGTCATTTAATGTTTTATAATTCAAAATCAGGTATGTTATCCTGGTGCTTTTAAAAATAATTTATATTTAGTCATTTAACTTTTATAATTGAAAATCAGATGTACCTTTTATAAAACGACAACACTTGCCGCAAATCTTCCTTTTATATTTAGTCATTTCTTTTTCTATAATTAAAAATCAGGTATATTTTTTAACATAATTGACAACAAGTATAATTTAACTGTCCACCAAAACTTTCTTCAAAAATATTATTAAAAAGACTTATAAACCTCTTAAAATACTTGTAACAAACCATGATTATAAAAGATTTACAAGGAAACCTTTTTTGGAAGCAACTTTCCATAAACCATAAAATAATACTTATTTTCAATTCTTTGAAAAATATATCCGTATTATTTTTAAATAACACTATTTTCAATTATTTGAAAAATATATCAGTTATTTTCAATTATGAGAATTGGATGATTGTATCTGAATTGCTTAAAAAAGGTTTAAAGAAAAACCACTTTCATATGTTAGCTTAAAACAGTGTTTGGTGTTCACCCAAGTAAATAATTAATATTGAAACACTAATCAACGTAGTTTTATTGTTATGTGTTGATATACAATTTAATATTTGAATGTTTATTGTAAGAATAATTTCAAAAAATTAATTCATTTATCTACCCTAATATATTGTCTACAAGAAATTTGTTAAAAAAAATTGCTTTCCCAATTTACGAGTTTAGAACATCTGCATATCTCACAATCTATTTTTTCAAGCAACTATTAATATAGAAGGGATATGATATGTTGGGGACCGGCGAAAAACCAAGAAAGAAGCTGAAAATACTGCAGCAAAGATATCAATCAACGTCGTAAGGTCCAAAGATCAAAAGCCTCTTCAGTATTGGTATGTCCAATGTTGTAAGGTCTCGCCAATGACGACGAATGAAAGCAAAACACCAACACCTATATGATGCACGACATATGAAATGGATGAAGGAAATGTGAAAATTTCAAACAAAAAACATATCATAACTGAATGTGAACATAATAACTATGAACCGAATATACAGTTATGAAAAAAAATATACAGAACCTGAAGAATACCATAATGCTAAGCACTGTAGAAAAGACAACCTGAAAATAACACAAACGATTTAATTACATGAAGAACTTAAGAAATACATTGAATTTAAGAATATTTATTTACTAATGCTCAAAAATATTTACTAATGCAGAACTAACTAAGATCCATTTTGATTGTTCATTGCAACTCGTTACTGATTTGTGTTCCTTTATTTTCATGTAGTAATTAATGAAAGCAATCAATTCTATTCATCTCATTATAATTCTGAACTAATAGAGGTCATCATACATAATGCTCGATGTTTTGGAATATGTAATGAGATGAACAAAATTGATATATCCTCTTTGTAGCCAGCATCTATTACGAACTAATAGGACAATTTTTACTTTGCTTCAGATGCCAGAACTTTGTAGCCAGCATCTATATATCCTCATGTTACTGAGGAAAAAATTAGTATGAATCATGTAGTAGAATTTACACTTGTAATTGCAGTAGGCCAGATTTGAAAACTAGGCCAGGCTTCAGCATGTAGTTATGTTTGACCAAAAACAAAAAAAAAATACAAAAAAGGGAAAATTATGAAAACCACCAACTTTTCCCATTTAATTGCGTTTCAGGGTGATTTGCTCTTCCATTAATTGTACTAAAGAACGATTAATCAAAATCAACGTGTGTTCAACCCAGACATCAATGTTCGTGCCAACTAGCGTGCGTTGATCACGTATCCATGAATTTCGATCAATAGAAGACCTTTCAATTAATTGCAAAACAACTATTTAAGTTTTGGGTTAATAGAAATTTCAAATAATTGAAGGATACATGTTAGATCTTCAAGGACATTAGATGAATCATCGACAGATACAAGAAGGATTTTCGTGGGATACATACAGCATAAACGTAAGATATTAGGTTGACCATCATGGAAATAAGCATAAGCATCGTATGATACAAGTTAAATCTTTGAAAGATACAAGTTTAATAATCCACCGATACACATTATTTCATCATGAATTATCGTTAATCATCATGACTTTTCGATTAATCGAAACTATCACTTGATTAATTGAAAATTTTCAATGTTGATTATTCAATTGGAGTAATTGAACATTTTGTCGATTGATCGCAAAGTATGCTATTGATTGAGCTATAGTGATTTCGGACCGAAGCATAACTACATGGGAAAAGTTGCACGTTAACCCCCCTCTTGCAAGTTGAGACGCCAAAGTCCAATCACCATTCTAAGCGTAACTACATTGAAAGCTTGTTTTGACTCGTCTTTTTGAATGTATTCCATTAACTGCCACGAAACTGATCATTCCTTTTCCTCAAGTCAAGCACAGTTTCAAATTTAGAGTTGCTCTATAATAATTATTACTGACTTGGAATGGGAAAGAAAAAATATATGGCAAACCGGTTTGATTTGCTGCCACTTGACTCCCCAATCCCTCTTGTTTAAAAGTTGGCCTCTGAATCTTCGAAATATTACATTGTTGCAGAGATGGGATTCATGATAGGTGCATGATACTTCTCTCTTGTGTTGTTTCTATGCTTCTATCTCAAAACCCATCTCTCCATTGCCACTGATACCATTTCTACAGGCCAGTCTCTCACCGGAAACCAGAAAATTGTGTCTGAAGGTGGGGTCTTTGAACTTGGTTTCTTCACACCAAGTAATTCCCAGAACTACTACATTGGCATTTGGTTCAAGAAAATCTCGGTTCAAACAGTAGTTTGGGTAGCCAACAGAGACAGACCCATCCTTGATATATCTTCTGCCCAACTCACACTTTTAGAAGATGGGAACCTTGCTCTGCTCGACCAGTCAAACTTCCCAATTTGGACAACAAATTTGACCTCTACTATATCCATTGTTACCGAAGCAGTGCTTCTTGTCTCAGGAAATCTTGTTTTGAGAGATGGGTCGAGTTCATATGCTATCATTTGGCAGAGCTTTGATCACCCAACTGATACATGGTTACCGGGTGGAAAGCTATTCAAGAAAGATAGTAACGGAAGACAAGGGCTCACTTCATGGAGAAATAGAGAAGATCCTGCTCCTGGGATGTATTCCTTCTCGTTGGACCCAGATGGGAGTTATCAGTCCTTCCTTCTATGGAGCAGGTTTCTAAGATATTGGACTACTAGGAATTGGGTAGTTCTACAGCTTAATTCCAGAAATGAGGGCACAGATCATCCATAATTATAGCTTAGTTAAAAATGGGAAAGAAACCTATTTTACATTTACGCTCTTTAACAACTCTGTCATGGCTAGAATTTTCATGGATCCATCAGGGAAAATCCAAGCAATGTCGTGGTTGGAGGAGCAGAAAGAATGGCAAATATATTGGACTCGACCGCTATACCAATGCAAGGTTCATGCACTTTGCGGGTCCTTTGGATTTTGCAATGAGGTTTCTTCACATTTCTGTGCTTGTTTGCAAGGTTTTGAACAAGTTTGAAAGATTGGAATCTAGGTGATCGTTCAGGTGGGTGTACCAGGAAAACAGCTTTAAAATGTAAGAATAATAGCTCAGTTGAT
Source organism: Buxus sempervirens (assembly GCA_947561395.2). Lineage (NCBI taxonomy): Eukaryota > Viridiplantae > Streptophyta > Magnoliopsida > Buxales > Buxaceae > Buxus > Buxus sempervirens. The sequence goes on along the minus strand of OX387184.1, from coordinate 52,607,037 downwards.
CGAGGAGGTGAAAGATAGCCTTTTACAAATTTCAAACATGATTTTGCCCATTAACCCACTAGTCTTAGTGCTTGGTAACGCCAAAGATTGCAGATTGGCTTGCTTGATCAATTGTTCTTGCAATGCTTTTGCTTATAGAGGAGGTGAATGTTCAATATGGCATGGTGATTTGGTAAATCTGGAACAATTATCAGGTGGGTATGGCAATGGAAGAGATCTCTATGTCCGACTTGCTGCTTCTGAGCTTGGGAGTTATGGGGGTAGGAAGAAGAAATCAACTACTGTGGTTATTGTGAGTACAGTTGCAGTTGCCGTGGCTATAGCCATGTCCGGCCTTATTCTGGTGCTAATTCGGAAAAGGAAAACGAGGGTGTCGGTTAAATTGTCCAAGGGAGATGAGGTTTCTTTGGTGGCGTTTGGGTACAAAGACTTGCAAAGTGCAACAAATAACTTCTCTGCGAAGTTGGGTGGGGGAAGTTTTGGTTCTGTTTTCAAGGGGACACTGCATGATTCAACAGTCATAGCAGTGACAAAACTTGAAGGACTTCAACAAGGAGAGAAGCGATTTCGTGCTGAAGTTAGCACAATTGGGATGATCCAACATGTCAATCTTGTTCGCCTCTGAGGGTTCTGCTCAGAAGGTACTAACAGGATGTTGGTCTATGATTACATGCCAAATGGATCTTTGGCCACTCATCTGTTTGATCAAAAGGATTCTGAGATCTTAGAATGGAATACGAGATACAAAATTGTGCTTGTCACGCCCCGAAATTTATACGAATAATATCCCTATAATATTAATAATTAATAAATACGGTCAATGGGGAAAAAGGAATACTAGGACGTAACTGCAGTTTCCACACACCCCACGTGTGAAAACCCAAGCAGATTTTCAACTCTCATGTGCTCGATGTATAATACATCCGTACAATAAATTTCAAAGAAATAAATGAAATACCAAGATCTTGCACAGATAAGACGAATAAATCCAATATGCATTAACCAATAAAATATTAGAATACGCCATAAAATAAACATCCTACTAATAGAAAATTTCAATAGTAAAAAAACACAATAAACCCTATGCTACTAGCTCATAATATAAAATAAAATCCCTATATTTTACTACTCTAAGTCGGCCATGCCGAATCATGTCCATATCCTAAGCATGTTCCTGGTCCTCAAAAGCTGCATCATACACACCTGTAAAAATAGTAGGGAATGAGAAAATAGACCAGTAGGTATCACCTCTACAGAGCAAGTCCCATGGAGAACTCAAACCGTAGAAATATACCCTAAATATAAAAATCTGAATAAAAGAAACAAGTGTATCATGAAAAATTAGAAATCAAAATATAAAAGCAATGACGAATGCAATACATGAAAGCCTCCTAATATCACTATATGTGGTCAAGTATATGGATTCCTATAGACTTTATATGAAAGAAACACTCCAAAATCCACAAATCATGCTCAAACAATTATGTATGTAATGTATGCAGTGAGAAAGTGTGTGCACAACCTCTACAGACATTCATCTTCGCCTCATGAAGTATCTTAGAGTTGCATATTATAAAGAACTTCCCCCCCCCCCCCCCCCCCCCCCCTGCTCCTTTATAATTGCATGTGTTTGTAAGGTTATGAACCAGGTCTTTTGGTGATTTTGGTAAACCCTCACACCTCACCCGTTCTAAAACAGTGTCAAATATGCAATATTAATGCATGTGAGTGCAAATAGAACATATATGCAGATTTAATCATAGGTCACACATGGTTTTCATCAACAACCATACACATACTCAAATAAATTTTCAATCAATATAATATAATAATTTAAAGAATTATCAGAAGCCAATAAATCATGAATCATTAAATCAACGTTTGACCATCTTCCCAATGAAACCCTAGAGTTCTAGTTCTCGAATTCATATCTGAATTTTATATTTTCAAACAAACAATCAAGTACCCTTTCAAACAACCGAACAACATGTTCTAAACATATTAGAAGCAAAACCCATCAAAAAAAATATAAAGTTTAAACAATAAAATCAAAATTTCATCTTTTCCATGCAAAGTTTCTAGATTTTCATTCAAGTATGTGATTAATCAATAAAACACCATGTAAATCATGATTTCTTCATCTATGCATTACAAAATCACTAATTGAATTATTCCAAACGCCCAGAAATTTCAGATATATATTTGGCATGGATTTCCTTAGTTAGGGTTCTACAAACGACTTGAAAATTGTAGATCAACCTACCTCAACACCTTAGATCCTTTTGTTGTTGATTCCTTCTTAATTTAATCCTGAAATCTACTTCTTTTCTCCTCTTGAATTAGCTGTCCAGCACTCTCTAGGTTTTTTCCACAAAACCAGACGTCCAAATCAAGGTAGAGAATAACAAAAGATCATAATGCTAATCTAAAACTTGTATTTATACTAGGGTTTTAACATGCTTAATTACAGTCACACCCCAAATTCATAGAGAACTTGGGTTAGGTTAGGTTCACCCTTTTTATTTTAATAAAGTGGCTAACCCACTCAATCTATTTAGTTGTTTTAATTATAATTTACAGAATTACTATTTTACCCCTTAAATTAGAACTCATAAATTATCCTAATTCTATTGAAATTCCAAGTGGCTATTTAAAATCTAATTTTCGTAATTATTTTATTTAATAATTTAAATAACAGCTAATTTCACTTTTACTTAATCTATTTACTAAATTATGACTCCCTAAAATATATTATTACTAAAATACCCTTTTCTCACTTAATCATGATAAAACTATATATCTAGATTCAAATTAAACCTATTTTAATTCTAATTAATATTTTAAGCCTATTAGGGATTTAATAATTAATTATATTATTTAGGAAAAGACTAAAATATCCCTATAAATTTTCTAGGATGTTACAGTGCTTGCTACAGCTAAAGGATTGGCCTATCTCCATGAGAAATGCAGAGACTGCATTATGCACTGTGACATCAAACCTGAGAACATACTTTTGGATGCCGAATTCTGTTCTAAGGTCGCAGACTTTGGTCTTGCAAAGCTTCTTGGCTGGGAGTTCAGCAGGGTTTTAACAACCATGAGGGGTACCATAGGCTATCTTGCACCAGAATGGATAACTGGAGTAGCCATAAATGCCAAAGCTGATGTTTACAGCTATGGAATGATGCTCTTCGAAATTATATCTGGACGGAGAAACACTCGGCAACTTGAGGATGGGAAGGTTGATTTCTTCCTTACTTGGGCTGCAAGGAAGTTTATTCAAGGTGAAGATGTCCTTAATGTTTTGGACCACAGGTTAAAGGGCAAAGCTAGTGTGGAGGAGCTCACAAAAGCTTGTAGTGTTGCTTGTTGGTGCATCCAAGATATTGAAACTCATAGGCCATCAATGGGTCAGGTAGTACAGATCCTTGAAGGGACCATGGAAGTAAACCTGCCTCCTTACCCAAGGTCTCTTCAAGTTCTCTTGGAGGAACCATGAGAATGCAGCCTTCAGAAATTCCTCCTCCAACAAGGTTAGAAACACTTCAAACATTTGCCGTCATTTCAGGGACATGACATCATGATCATTTTCCAAGTTTTAGCAGACAAGGAACTAAGGATGTCTAAAGTAGTTTACATTCAGTGTGGAATTAGTATGTTCTATATTTGTCCATCAAAGCTTATATCCGTATTTTTGAATGTGCTTCTTATTACTTTTTCATGTTGTATTCAAGCTTTGTTTTTCATATTCTCAGATGAAGTTGTCAGTGAAGAATTTATTGCTGAAATAGCAGTATTTGTGATCATTTGATCTTTTTAACTAGAGTGGTTCTGGTAGATCATCTCAGATTGATTATGTCTCAGAGGATGATGTAAATAACCCTCATGTATTGCATGGATTACATTTTTCTTCATCTTAATAAATCTGTTTCAGGAAACTATTTTGCAAAAAACATTGCTTTAGTTTTTCACCACTTCCAAATTATGTTCACAAATCCTTGTAGGAATCCTGCTTTCACAGAACCTAGTATTCTACCTAGCATAACTACTGTTACCGGATTTTTGTTAATTCCTGCCTTCCAGTCTTTAACAAGTTTCTGCCATCTTAATGTCATCAAAGCAGGCAGTTACTGGTCACTTAGGTGGCTTTGATTAGATGCTTAAGGCAGTTGATATTCTGGTAACAAGCAATTATATATCCACTCTTCTTTTCGGCCTATGACTTCATTTCAGTTGGTTTTGATTCCTCTAACACCAGTGATTTGTACACCATGTTTGGTACCGCTTATTTATCAACACAAGAGAGAGTTATAGCCTATGTACTCTGCTAATTTTTTTTTTCTGCGCAACATGGGCCATGGAACTGCTAATTATGAGTGCTACTGATATTTTTCTCTGTTTCATTTGTCAAACAAAACAAAAAGAACAAGTTGGTAAATTTAGCTGATATAAGGAAACAGACACATTAAACCTCAAGGCTCATAGAATTTATTTATTTGTTTATTTTTCTTCTTGATCTTTAGAAAATTTGTGGGCTCACTGCAAGATCTTTGTGCTGTTTACTTCATCAAAAGAGGAATGAAGTGAAAACTAATGAGGGATATAACGGTGGTTCTATATTATAAACTTTGGAAAGTTGAGTCCAGTACTCTATCCAGCATAGTGCAGTTCTTACCAGGTGTAAAAGCCTAAAACTGTTCATTGTGGATTTCATAGCTTCCAAATTTTATTTGCTTTCTGTACTTCTGAAATGTTAATGACTTCAAAGAAGGAAATGAACTTATTACTAAGAACAGCTGTGGGTCATAATTATTGGGTAGTGATAGAGGATACTGATCATTGAGATAGCTTGGATCAGAGGCATATAAAGCAGTGGAATTACTGGTAACAAGCAATTTTACATTCTTCTCATCTTTTGAATTCATTTTAGTATATAGTGGTTCTGTTAGCATCAGTGATTTATATATCATGGTTTGCTTAAAATAACAACTGAAATGAGTTACGAGAATGAAAGTTTGTTTAGTTATGTGATATTGATCAACTTTCAAAGAGTGAGCTGGAAATAATAGCAAACACAAAAGAGTAAAAAAGAATTATGTATTTAAAGTGAAATAGAACTAGAGCTCACTAAAATGCACTCCTAAAAATTCAATTCAATTTGTGCCTTCATGATTTCTTTTTTCCTTCAATCTATGATCCATGAGAGGAAGGAGAACATGTGTAAAGCCATGGAACTGCTAATGATGAATGCTACTGCTATTTTTCTCTGTTTCATTTGTCAAAAAAAAAGGTTAGTAAATTTATGAGGAAATAAAGACATTAAACCTGAAGGCTCATAGAATTTATTTATTTATTTTTCTTCTTTATCTTTAAAAACTTTGTAGGCTCATTGCAAGATCTTTGTGTTGTTCACTTCTATCAAAAGAGGAATGGAGTGAAAACTAATGAGGGATATAACACTGCCTATAAATTATACTGTAATAAACTTTGGAAACTTGAGTTCAGTATTCTATCCAGCATAGTGCAGTTCTTAGTTCTTACCAGGTGTAAATGCCTAGTTCTTTTCATTGTGGATCTTCATAACTTCCAAAGTTTATTTACTCTGTACTTGCTTCTGAAATGTTAATGACTTCAAAGCAGGCAATGAACTGATTACTAAGAGCAGCTGTGGGTGATAATTATTGGGTAGTGATAGAGGATACTGATCATTTAGATGGCTTGGATCAGAGGCATATAAAGCAGTTGGAAGCCCTGGTAACAAGCTATTCTGCATTATTCTCATCTTATGCTTCATTTTAGTACGCAGCGATTTCGGTTGAGCCTCAAGGCTCGCAGTTTATTCCTTAATTCCTTTTTCTTGTTGATGAAAAGATTGTCTATTAAATCGAGGGCTTATTGCAAGAAATTTTAACTGTTTTGTAGTTTTATGGAGGAGGAATATAATGAAATCTAATGAGGGATCACCATGTAGAAAAGTTCCAATATGGTGGTTACAAAGTTAATTCTATTACTTAGAAGAACAACTGAAATGAGTTAGGAGAATGAAACTGTTGTTTAGTGAAGTGATTTTATTGATTGAAAATAAATTTTCAAACAGTGAGATGGAAGTAGTAGCAAACACAAAAGAGCAAAAAAGATTCATGTATTTTAAGTGGAATAGAGTAAGAGCTCACTTGAATGCACTTACAAATTCAATTCCATTTGCTTTTTTGTCTCAAAGTTATCCTAAGGTCAAAAAGAAGGCACAAAATAATCAAACAGTAGAAGCTAAAACCAGTCAAAGTTACAAATTTGCCTAACTTTTATTTTTCTAGGACGTAATTTAATATATATTGAAATGTTTGTATGTTTCTCAAACATGGCTACATGTTTTTGTTATTGCAGCAGCTAATATAGTTCAGGTTCCCGAGAAATATAGTTCTGACTTCAATATATTTCTATTTCAAGTGGCATAATTCTGTTTTGTTGTCATCTTGCATGTCTCGCCTTGGGTGGCATGGGTCCCATATGTGGTTGACCCGACCAACTTATATAGATGCCCAGTATGAGTGTGCAAGGTGGTTAGAGATAGAGATGGAGTGTTGACAAAAGTATATATATATATATATTAGCAAAAACCCTATACGATGAAAAGTATTTTGAATTGAATGATCTTTTAAATCTTGTGAATGGTAAGCTGCCATGTTACTAGTGATGTAGAGCGAGCAAGTTCCAGAGATTCAAATTCAAAGCTCTCTGGTGAGTTCAACAAAATAAGAACAATTGCTATATCCTAGCAAAAACCCCTTGTAATGACAAGTCTTGAATTGAATGATTTTTCAAATCCTATAGAAGTAAGTTGCCATGTTAGTAGTGATGTTGAGGTACGGGAGACAAGTTTCAAGCTCCCTCGTGTGTTCAAACAGATAGACCAATTGCTATATACACACACTATCAAAAACCCTATGCGATAATATTTGAATCTTACACTAGCAAAAACCCTATGCGATAATGTAGAGCGACCAAGTTTGAAATATTATGTACTAGCAAAAACCCCGTGTCATGAAATTAAAGTCTTTTTGAATTGAATGATTTTGTAAATCTTGCAAAAGTTAAGCTGCCATATCAGTGGTGATGTAGAACCACCAACTGTGAGATACTCAAGTTTGAATTTCTCTTGTAAGTCATTTTGAATTGAATGATTTTTTAAATCCTGTGAAAGGTTAGTTGTTATGTCAGCAATGATGTAGAGCTACCATGTTTGAGAGACTCAAGTTTGAAGATCTTTGGCAAGTTCAAGATATTTTCTAATACAATTACAAAAGTTAAGGAAATTTGAAAACACTGGTCCCAATAGAGCCGGGCTTGGGCTTTTAATTTTATTTCAAGGCTGAGCTTGGGTTTGAGTGTGAGGCTCGAAAACTAGGCTAGGCCAGGCTTTGGAAAACCTATTCTCATGCTACATTCCTCTTGTTATTGAATATAGTAGACATTTATGACTGATTACACATTAATCATGGATTGTAAGACTATGTGAAGCTGACTATAGATGGTCAAACACAAGAATCCTACAAGAATAAGAATTAAAAAAACAAAAAAAATTTCTTTTTTGGATATTGACCAAACCATCAAGCTAGGTACATAGACCTAGCCAGGAAGACATCCTACCTAATCAATTATTTATATTTTACTCTGAGGTTTCCAGCAATCCCACCTTTACCCCGAGGTTCTTTCTATGTAACAATCTAGTTTTTTTTTTGTCAATTGCACTAATATTGTAAAAGAAGAGACCAAATAATCTTTTCATGAACTAGAAATTGTGCCAAGAGCAAAGCTCACCTGTGATGGAGGCATTAAAAAACTAAAATAAAAAATAAAAAAAATTTAATTTGGTTTTTATGAGGAAAATCTTAGTTCATAGGTGCCTAAAGGAGGAGTGGAAAAGAACCATGGACATAAACTTTTAGCCACATGGTCCTTGACAGTTTCTAATTACAGTATAAGAGGCTCATGTTTTAGCTGATTTCAACAAAAGCGAAAAAAAAAAAAAAAAAAAGCGAGTGAAAGAAGAATATGTCACACAGCCTGACCAATTGCATTTTATTATGTTGTTTAATAACTTATTTGAAGATCACATATATCAGAAAAAAATGATGATACATATAGGGTAAACAAATTGTTTACTGCAAGATGAACATCAATGAACCTACCTTTAGTGTTTCTAGTTTTGTTTTTTCGCCTGTCTTGGTGTTTTTTTGGTGGTGACTGTTACTAGTAGATTGGTTTCACTGTTTTTTCATGGTCCACATTGTCCTTTTTATTGGTGTTTTTGTTTTTGTTTTTGCTGTATTTCCTGGGTCATCCCACGGTTTGTGGGGTCCCCTTTCCTTTGATCTTAATGAAACTTTCATTATTTATCAAAAAAAAAAAAAAATGAACCTGCCCTAATGTATGGAATCCTCTACAGAGTCTGCACAAATCATTATATTATGAATTTGAAAATCAAAAGTTATTATCCCAGAACCAAAAATATACAGTCATGATGTTAACCTTCTCTGGGAAAAAGGAAAATATACTGGATTCATGTTACATAATCTCATGAACTCACTCTGTCATGCATGATATTCCCAAGGGGACAAACACATGAGTGTGCTAAAATATTTAGATACTATTCGAAATTTTGATGAATTTGAAACTTTTCAACTGAAGATAAGAAAAACAAAAAATCCCTCTTCCAGTAATGCTAGAAACCTCGCTTCATATAAATTCAATGTCTTAATCTCTGATGGAACAAGAACCTGTAATTATTCAAAAAGGAAAAATATGGAGAATTCAAAACTTCATAAAGTTGTCACATATTAGTCTTTAATAATGAAATTCAGTCAATACATTGGATCAATTTCTTCTTGAACTACACAGGTTAAATCCATTGTTTATCAAATGTGTAAAATTGCATTTCTTTTTTCTTTAGAAGCCTCGAGAAAATCGAGGAACACAGCAAAACACGACATTTGGAGCTCTCTTGTCTCAAATAAAAGGTAAAATGACCCCAAATTTATTAAATTTAGCCTTTTTAGAAAAAGAAAAAGTGAATTATAGATCAAATTTCATAAGAAAAATATCAACAAAAGTTAGTTTGATGAAGATTATCTTGAAACAAAATTTTAGAAAGTTGAAGATATCAATAGTATGTCCTAGAGATAGTTAAAATCCCATTTATGGCTACATTGGCATCCATCCAAGCGTTGATTTGACAGTCTGGCTAATGAAAGAGTTAATAATTTATGATTAAAGAAATAATTTAGAAGCTTCTTCTTATTTCGCTCTCCATTATATATTGTCAGTATGTGTATGTGTATCTCCATTGGAAATTTACAATCTCAATCATACATTTCAATAACCTGGGGAGCAGAACTTGTCAGATGAGACACCAAACAGAAAAGAATATAGGATGAGAGGGATCAGTTCAGATTGTCCATAAATCCATGAACAAATGCCCAAGCCAAACCACTGGATACATAAGTCATAACTGGAAACCAAAAGATAAATAAATAAACAAAAGTCAGATCATCAATTAGCCATTAACCAAGTCAAGCCAAGTTAGCACAGAATATTTAGTGCAAAATATAAATTCCAACCTGAGTTGTGTAAACATGCTAGTTGGGCAGGCAGGTTCAACTATTGCTACTTCTAGTCATTATTCCGCTTCAGAAAGTAGGGCATTGAGTTTAAAATATTATAGAGTTCATATATGCTTTTGTTAGGTTTTAGACTTTCAAGGCACTCATACGGGAATGGTGAACAATTTCACATCTAGGTTCAAGTCATTAAGTATTAATTTCCACTAAGAGAGAGCATGAAATAGTAATAGAATCGCATCGTTTGAATCTCTTTTTCTGATAATTCTGCCAGAGCCTACCCTTTCCGATTGCTGATAAAATAACAAATGAGATAGCAAGAAAAAACAAAAAACAGGGATACGCCAAAATTCACAAGGAAAACTCCTTCGTATTTCACTGTAATGATACGAACCAGTCAGCGGATCAAAATAACAAAAGTAAAGTTAACCGATAAAATCCAAACCTCGTATAAAGAACAAAAGAAAATCGAGAGTTGAACCATTTCACCTCGTGCGATTCAAACGGAAGAAGCGGGAGTTCTAAGGAACACACATCCAGCGACGAATTGCAGCGTTTCTAAACTCGGTTAAGATTACGGGAGAGTATGGTTTGCGGAGATTTGGACGGAAGGAAAGGAGATAAATAAAATGAGTTTTTGGGAGCGGATCTGAGATTAGGGTTGCGAATTGGAGAAAGAAGAGGACGATGGTGAAGATGCGTTGAGGGACTCGGATTTAGGATTCTGCAGCTCATGGGGTATGGTGTCTTTTTGCTTCCTTCTGTGTTTTACTTTTATCCAGTGAATCAACTCTAACGGTCAAAAGAAGAGGCCCATATACGTACGCTAATTCGTGGCAAATTATAATAACAATAATTTGTAAAGGGCATTTTGCATCATATCCCTACGTTATATTATATTTTTATTTATATCTTCTTATTTTTAATATTTATATTTATATCTCTCCATTTAGTATAATAGTTGTGGTCAATACCCCCGAGTCCCCAACATTAATGTCCTTAACTTTTGTTCTTTGTTTTTGTTAAATAACTAACGTAACCTTCTATAAAAGAAAAGTATATATATTTTGTATTTACTCTCCTATACTATTTTATATTTTTATGGGAAAATTTCGAATACGGGTGTCTTTTGAAAAGTAAATACAAAAACATCCGTTGAAAATTCTTTCCTACCGAAGCATGCAAGTTTTGAAAACTATTTACCAAGTGGTCCAAAAGAACTGTAGCAGATTTCGCATACCCCATTTTGCCCTTCCCTCTTCGTTCGAAAAAAGCCAAGCCCTGTCGTTCTCAAAGAACGATTAAGCGCGAAAACGTTTGGAACTTTGAAGGCTTCCCTGAGCGACGGCGAGCCATCATCCCTGCGTGAGAATCGACCATTGGCGCTTGCGATTGAGAAGGTTTGAAAGCCATTCTAACCCCTCTCATCTCTACCATCTCATGGATTCATCTGGTTCGTTTGGGGCTTGCTTCTGTCGAGCGAAAAGAAAACGGCCGTGGAGGGTTTCAATCTAGAGGGTTGTCGCAGCACATTGATTTCGTGGAGGAATCACTGCAAGGTATGAACCGAACCGTTTTGCCCTAAGCATAATCTTGTGTGAATCGTTTTTCTCCTAATCCGTGAGTGATGGATGTATTTGGGTTTTCTACACCATGTGAAAGTGACGAAGAACATTGTGGATTACATTCATTGGAATCGCCTGAAGCTCATCGGTTTAATTGATCGATGTGTTCAATAGAAGGCGATTAATCGAACAATGAACACATTGTTCATCCAATAAATCGATTACAAGTCGATTAATCTATTAATGAACTTATTTGGTGTGTTTACATTCATTGGAATCGCCTAAAGCTCATCGGTTTAATTGATCGATGTGTTCAACAGAAGGCGATTAATCGAACAATGAACACATTGTTCATCCAATAAATCGAGTACACGTCGATTAATCGATTAATGAACTTATTGTTCAATGTCATTTGGTGTGTTTAGTTTAAAGATGTTTGTGGGTAGCATGTTGACTCTTAATGGGTAATAGAGATGATGTCGAAGTTTAAAAAAAAAATTAAATACATTTGTTTAAAATTTATGAGTTAGAAGGCATAACAAGGCCACTTTAGCTGACAAAAGCCTAGAAATTGGAAATATTAAAGTATATGTCATTTAAGAGAAATATAATTGTAGGGTTATTTAACAAATATCATGGCTAGGTAATTTAGGCTTTATCTAACAATGAAATGGTCAAGTTGGTCATTGTAAAATAAGATTGTAATAGTTCCATTAATGGGTTAATTAACCTATTGTTCAATGTTATTTGGTGTGTTGTTCATAATTATGAAATATTTATAAAAAGTTTAAGTGCTTTGAATGGTTAACTCGACACGGCTATTTTATCTATTATTAGTGCGATGTGGTGCTCTATTCTGAATATTGAGGAAAACAAATTTTTGAAATTGGTGAATGAAATGTAGATAAGCCTTAAGGAAGACGGAGTTATCCAACACACATATGGCAAGTGGAGGAAATGACAGATTGCCTGGCAATCTATCTCAGGTGGGAGAAAGCACAAAGTTGTGAGGTGGTTAACTAGTATTCTATATTCACACTTGAATCTAATTTTAACACTTGATTATTGATACAGATATTAGAGGAACAAATGGACCGGATGGCAGCTGCTGCTCAAGAGATGCAGCGTCATTGCACGGAATTGAAGTTGTACCTCCAGAGACGCGGAGACACAGCAACCCATGGTGAACAGCCGGATTCAGCCCATGATTGGTGTTCATCCCATGAGTTGAGACGATCACCATCACCGGTTGAAGCCGTTGCTGATGAGCAAGGGTCACCAGTGCAAGTTGCTGAGGAGATTGCGTCACCAAAACCGAAGGTTGTTTCTTCAAGTAAATTCAAGCGAATGATTAAGAAACCCAAAAATTTGTGTTCTCCGTTCGTTGTCCAACACAAATTCCCTCCGTTGAAGCCTGATGAAAAGCGGGTTGTCGAATATGTAAATGAATTGCGTCCAACAAAGTAAGTAATTCTTTATATATATTGTTTCTGAGAGAACATGAAGTTAATGTGTGGAGATGCTTATATTTGTGTGCCAGATCGACGGAAAACACAATTAGTTTTCCCTCGATGTAGTGTTTCGATTGTGACATGAATTTCTTATTATTGTGTAGCTTGGTTGTTGTGGATTACATTGGAATGCATGTTACAGTGGAAGAAATGCTTTGCTTGGCAGATGGATGTTGGGTCGGCAGCATGGTATGTTAGTTTTATCTCGTTGTATAGCTAGTTAATTCCACAATCATATTAACGGTTATATCTATTATGTATTATGTAATATAGGTAATAGCAGCATATGCTATTTGCCTTATCAACCGACAAGGTTTATATTCATCAGGGGTCAAAAAGCATTATTGTTCTCCCGTTGTCACTGTAAGCATATTTGACTATTCTAGCTTGCTTTAAATTTGTTTAATAAGGTATGCACATGCGTTTCTAATTCTATTGTAAATCATAGGATATAATCATAAACGGCAAAGAGGAGATTGATACGATGTATAAGAAGTACTTCTCTCTGAAAACAATTGGGTTTCTCCTCCGTGAATGTGAAATGGTAAATTAAGTATGTTTTTTTTATGGAAATAAAAAACATGTTGTCTTATAATGTTCTTCTCTCAGTAATTTTTGCAAGTTCTTCCAATCACATATTTAGATTGGGCTTCTCCTCCTAATTAATAGTTAATGTTTTATGTAGATTTTTCTACCAGTATGCCAAAGGAACCATTGGTTCCTTGTAGTATTGAATGTGAAAGGAAAAAGATTTGAATTGTTGGACTCGGATAGTAGTTCTAGACAAGGTTTGCAAGGGGAGGCGGTTAATAAACTTGTAGGTTTGCGTTTCCATTATTAATTTGTAATTTATATTTGCTAAGCATCCTTCTAAGCATCCTTTTAATTTGGCAGGCAAAATTTTTTGAGGACTTATTTGAGACATTTGTCCACGCAAGACCGTTTGGGATTCCATCATGGCATAGGGAGTATGCATCAGTGCCTCATCAAAAGAACGGGTAAGATAATGTCTTTGTGGATGATTGGTGTTCGACACTGTTCTAATACGTTTATGTTTTGTTTACCCCGAACTTGTGATGTAGGTATGATTGTGGTGTTTTTGTGTTGAAGTTTATGGAGTTTTGGGATGGGCATGTGCTAAACCCTCAATTTGGACAGGCATGCTATCTTTTTCTAGAAGTTAATTACATCATATGCATTTATTATCCTATAGATGATTGTTCGATGCTAAGTTAATATCATTACTTGTTATGAAGCAGGATAATATCCCGTACTTTAGGAAGAAGGTGATGGAGGATTTGGTGTTGGATCCAACTAACAGGTTAAAGGATAAGGTGTTGCATCGTCAGATTGGGTGATGCTTGGAGAAGACACTTCCATGTTTGGGGTTGTATAGTGTTTTGTATTCATAGGAACATAAAGTACTTTACAATATGCATAGGAATATCAAATTCTTTTTTATGTTTTGGTTTTTTTCATTTTTGGGAGTGATGTGAACTTCATGTACTTAGAAAGTTTTGGTGTTTATATATGTCTTGTTCAACGTGCATTTACAGTTCAAAGCATGCTGTAGCAACTAATGAAGGCATTGTATTAATCGCTGAAAAAACGATTAACCTGTTATTATTTTGATTAAGCGCATGACCAATATTGATCAATCGATAACAAGTCCGATTAACCGTAGGTTCATCGATCGAAATGCTCCAGATGACGATTAGCGGGTATCACAAAGTTCCGATTAATCTAATAATATTACGATCAATCATAATTAAATCGATTAATCGGTCACTCATAAACCCCAGAAAATGGTCACTCTGTATTTCGTATCGGCAATTTCGCGATTCATCTGTTGGACTTTGAATCGATTAATCGTAATTGCGCTCAATCGTAATTAATGCTTCGATTAATCGGTAGTTAATCCTGCATAAACCCCTGGAAAAAGGTTACGCTGTATTTCGTATCGGCAATTTCGCGATTCATCTGATTTACTTTGATTAATCGTTAATCATTTCGATTAATCGTAAATATGTACATGCAGTGGCGAAATTGGATAATCGTCGTTAATCGATTAGTCGAGGGTTAATCCTGCATGGTGAGGAGACTGAAGGGCGCGCTCTGTTTCTTAAATCGATAATTTACCGATTGATCAATATTTCAACGATCAATCGAGATTAGTGTCCGATGAATCGAATTTCTACTTTTTGAGTTGCGATCCTTAATCATGCAAATTCCGATTAATGTTCCGATAAATCGATGTATATTCCGATCCATCGATGTCTTAATCTTAAACATTTCAAATGGACAAATGTCCAACTAAAATTAAAGACACCAACATAAACAAAAGATCCATTTGATAGCGCACAAATATTCTCATTTAAACATACCACATTATATTGCTTACATGCGGGGGAACATAAAAAAAACGTCATAAAGCTATCAAAGTTTAAAAAGTCAAGTTAACCGATTAAACAAGTGAAGATAACCAAAAAAACATCTCCCACATCTTCACTGACATGAACTACACATCCTCCTCTGCTGCTGCACCTGCACCTGCATCATCGTCTGCATCAGACTCTGGCAAAGGTGGTAGCGATGGCTCCTGTTGACTCTGGCAGGTATAAATGTGGCTCACCACCCGCAACACCCGCTTCACTAGTCGCTTCAACCCTCCAAGCTCCTGTCTGACCTCTTCCTTGAAAACTGCAAATTCGTTAGCTTGTGGTTGTGAAGTCGACGCTTCTCCATGCAGATGACCGGGGCCTCGACGCCTGCCGCGGTGTGCACGTTGCGGATCTGGTACGGATGATGTAGAAGGCATGGATGATGTTGATGGTAGCTGGGGCCCCTCTGGTGCTGCACCTGCCTCATGCTCCTGCTGAGAGCTTGATGATCTCCCGGTGTCCGTACGCTGATGAGGCAACGGATCTAAATACATGAGTTGGATGTTGGTCCTGGAGAGAGGGATTGAACGGACAGTAGAGTCAACCGGACCTTGGAGACCATGTTGTTTGGCAAGTTGGGTCATCAGATAAGCGAAAGGAAGAGCTCTAGGATTGGATGTTGCTTTACTTCTAGTGGCAGAGAGGAGAAACTGGCAAATGTGCTTGCAAATCAACGTTGGCAGACACATTTGAATGCCCTGAACAACCCGATACAGGAGCATCACCATGGCAGGAGTCATGTCATACTTATTACCACGCCTCGGGTACACATTAAATGTGAAGATGTGGTGGAGAACCCTATACTTTGGCATTATACTACTAGCAGTAAGGGCGGCTCTGTGCCACTCGGCGTCCTTCCCACAGAGGCAACGCGTTGCCTCCTCAAGGTCCGACTGGAGGGGGGGATCAAATGTGCGCACTTCATTACGCGGGATGTGCATCAATTCACTGATGCGGTCAGCAGTGACATAGACAGCCTGACCATTTATATCAACTACAAATGCAGGATCTGGTTCATTGGGAAGAGTTGTAACTCGTGCATTCCCATAGAGACGACACACGACCGACATGTTTGCATCACCACCCCAGTCCAAAATACCCTCCCATCCTATTTGCTTAAGAAGTGGTTCCAAACCATATTTCGAAATTTGGTCTTTGAGCACGGCTTTCTCAACGACCAATGACCTTTGGACGCGTACCCCATGCCCCCCAAGGGCAGCGGATGGTGCGTGTTCTGGAGACAACGAAGGCGAACTCGTAGCCCCGGCTACAGCCTGCTCAATATCGTCTGGGTCATAATCTGACCCGGACGGAGGGAGATCATGAGGGGGAGGAGATGGGGTAGGCGTCCTTGCCTTCTTAGCCTTACGACATAAGGTTTTTCGTTTGGGCATGATGCCTTTAAAGCAAAGACGTCAAGGCACGGACGAGAACAACAATGGAAGACACAAGGCAATGAACAGACAAAATCATCCAAGCATTCAAGAACGCGCAACACAAATGAGAGAGGCGCAGGAAAGAAGATCAAAACCCCAAAAAACAAACGAAACAAACAACAAACAATGTACACGAATGGTTAGTTCATTGGAAATGGAATGGAGCAAGAAGTTGTAAAATCTTAGCATCACTTACCAGAAGAAGAACTTCCACGATTGACGCTATCTCCCAAGAAGAAGTCGACGCAAAAAACCCTAGGGACGGTGGAGAAGATGATGAGAAATGAGGAATGACAAATGAGAAGATGATGAGACTGGTACGCGCATCGAAAATATGTAAGAGAGTTAATCGCAAGGGTCACGTCAGTTGGAAGATGGGATCCCCCGGAAGATATGCGCGCGAAACGAAGCGTCGCTTGGTTTCGTCAATTTCGATTAATCGACAAAAACCCATGATTAATCGGTTGTTTAAGTGACAAAACAATAATTGTACGGGTATAATCGACTATCTTACGATCAACCTCGTAATAAACGATTAGTCGATAAGTTGCCGATCATTGAATTTCAAACGCCCGACGTAGTTAATCGTCATCGTTACGATTAATCAATATATGATCGATCACGTTCATGGGTCATTCTGTCTTCTCCGATTTATCGAACATTTTGCGAGCAATCGTATCGGAAATGTATCCCACGATGATGGAATTATATCCTTCTTGATTAATCGTAGGATACCATCCATTTCTTCGGGTTGTTCCCACGAACCTCTATAAGTATCCTTCGATTGCTTAAAGAGTGTCCTACGAAGAAATATTTATATCCTCGATGCTAATAAGATATCCCCCAATAACGGCCCGGATATAAGTGTAGTAATCGTGGGATACCATCTGAACTTCGCGAATTGGCAACGATTAGACAATACGTATCCACTGAATAATGCAATTGTATCCCAAGAATAAAAAGTGTATCCACCGAATAACGAAATTGTATCCCACGAATCAAAAGTGTATCCACCGAATAATGAATTTGTATCCCACGAATAAAAAGTGTATCCACCGAATACTGAAATTGTATCCCACGAAGGGCAGTAATCGACATTTACTATATCGATTGATCGAAAGTTTCTCCCAAGTGCGCGTCGGATATAAGTGTAGTAATCGTGGGATACCATCTGAACTTCGCGAATTGGCAACGATTAAAAATACGTATCCACTGAATAATGTAATTGTATCCCTCGAATAAAAAGTGTATCCACCGAATAACGAAATTGTATCCCACGAAGGGCAGTAATCGACATTTATTCTATCGATTAATCGAAAGTCACGTCGGATATAAGTGTAGTAATCGTGGGATACCATCTGAACTTCGCGAATTGGCAACGATTAAAAATACGTATCCACTGAATAATGACATTGTATCCCACGAATTAAAAATGTATCCACCGAATAATGAAATTGTATCCCACGAAACAAAAGTGTATCCACCGAATAATGAATTTGTATCCCACGAATAAAAAGTGTATCCACCGAATAATGAAATTGTATCTCACGAATAAAAAGTGTATCCACCGAATAATGAAATTGTATCCCACGAATCAAAAGTGTATCCACCGAATAATGCAATTGTATCCCATGAACGGTTAATCGCTTTTTAAATCTTCGATGAAGATCCCAATTCGATACAAATAAAATTCGTCGATTAATCGGAAGTGTCCACAAGAAACGCCAATGCTGGGTACCAATCGATGATTACCGACTAATCGTAAGTAATATCCGACTAACCATTATATATACATTCATCGATAATTGGCGATTCAAATTACAGACTGTCGTTTTCTGAGGCAAAATTGCAGGATTAATATTCGATTAATCGAAAGTGCTGATGAAAAACTGGGCTATTAGCTATCCATGCTAACCGATTAATCGTAACGGATGCCCGACTAACAATTAATGTTTGATGCATCGACGAAGTGCCGACTCAAGGTACAGAGTGTCGTTTTTGTAAGACAAATTTCAGGACTAAGGTCCGATTAATCGATAATTGCCGACGCACAACTGGGCGCATAGCAACCGATGGTAACCGATTAATCGTAACGAATGACCGACGAATCATGCATTTTTGATTCGTCGGACACATTCCGATTCAAATTCCAGCGTGACGTTTTCCTGAGACTAATTTCAGGATGAACTTCCGATTAATCGATAATTGTTGACGCACAACTGGCTCATAGCGGCCGATGGTAACCGAGTAATCGTTTATTAATAACGATTAATCATTTATTTTACGATGCATCTAGATTTTGTCGATGAGCTCTAGAGTTGGTTTTTTTGCTGTGGTGCACCACATCATCAATTGCATAAGATGACTTTGGGTTAATCATAACAAAATGTTAGAGTAACCAGTATTTTGATGAGCAATTTAGTAATTAATGATCGCAAATGTTTAGTCCCTTTGTCAGAGGTCTATGAATTTTGAGTTCATAAAACAATGATTCAGGTATTTGAGTGTTAGAATGAGAAAAAATAATATCAATTTATTAATTGTTTTCAATGTACAACCTGGCAAAACACATTGTTAACCATCCATACATCTCTTACTTTTCCATGTTAGCCTCTCCTTTTATCAATTATAGACTCTCACCAATGTAATAACATCTCAGTCACCTATATCTTTATCAGCTATACTATCGCGGCTTCCATATGCATCTCGTACAGCACTGATGGCTGTCCGATATGCATCATTCATTATCTGTAACTCTTTCCGCATGTGCACCAGCCGACCAGCCAAATCCTGAAAATAGGAGAATGATAGAGTTGGTTGCATTAGAGGGTCAATAATAGGACTGTAATTAATGGAAATTGGCGATTAACGGTTAGACGAGGTATGAACTATATCTTACAGTGTCAATAATAGGAAATTCAGAGTTCATATCTTCAGGGGTAACTGGAACATCCTCTTTTAACCGTTCCGATGTGGACTACACAATAGAAAATAAGTAAACACAACATTCCAATGTCGTTATAAGTCAAAAATTGTGAAGAGGGGAGCGGATCCATACTTGTGCTTTTGATGGAAATTCGCTTCTGCATGTGGAACTTCCAAAACCGGTGTCAGACATCAATGCCTCCAAATTTACCTGCAAAACGCAAAAGTAATGTGAATACTTCGAATTAACAGTTCTCACCTGCAAGAACAAAATGCAACCACCTATGCATTGCTTTTTCTTCAACTGAACTACTTTGATTTCTTCGATAAGGCGGTGAAGAACAAACTTTGCCCAATTTAGGGAAGGCAAGCTATTTACATCTACCACCGTGTGTAAGAAACTCCTACTAGCACAAAAGTTCGCATTTGGGCACAAAAGACAACCCAGTGCGAATAAAACAAACGCTCTTATAAAATCAGGGCCACACTCAGGGGTAGCTAACCTAGACTGCAACTCTGCAAGGGGAATACCATGCTTCTCAATCTTAAACATACTACGGACCTCCTCCACTCTATCATCTGGTCCAGAAGTGCTGACTGGCTTTCCTACATGACTAATCCCCAATATGGCACTGACATCTAAACTAGAAATAGGAATGGAGTACTCTCTGATTTTTAGACAACAATTGTGTACATCGACTTGATTAACAAGCCAAATACATAAATCTCTCTTAAGGGACCTGCTTTGAAGATGGAGGAGGGACCCAAAACCAATGGCTTCTACCACTGCACGCTGTTCTGGCGTAAACCCGTTGCAACACTCCACGAATCGCAGTGGCGAGCATCGAGTGAACATACATGACTGCAATATCAAGTGTACTAATGACATACCAAAGAAAAAAATAAACTACATATGCTTCGTTGTACGATCAATCGTAAATTGGAAGCATGGTAAAGTGGCACAACATACCTTATTAGATTTCTTCTTCGGTGCTTCAGACCGAGCTGTTTTCCATTCAGTTGCGAGTTGGGCAGCTTGCTCGTGATATGGCCACCTCGCTTCTGCATCCATATCTCGCCACAGTGCTGCGGCACTGTCATTTGCCTACAAAGAAATTATGCAATGGCATGAAGCGCGTGTCATATCTGTTTGCAACTAATCGGGAAAAATACCTTCTTGAAGATAATCGCTTCTCCACCCCTTGCGCAATTTTTTATGTACTCCGACCTACATGGGATACAAGAAAATAAATCCATCAAATACAATCATTATTACACTAACTGTTTATGATAAGTCTATCAAACACATGCAACAAATATCACGTTTCCTTACTTGAATATTACCCATGGATTTGGAGGTCTTTTTGCCTTCGCTCCCGAGGTAGAAGCTTCTCCAAGATCACGGGTAGGTGCATTTTCGTCCATGACTAACAAAGATACAACAACTTTATGCTAAAGCATGTGCAAGAACACACATAGTAATCAATTAACATTTCACAGGAAGGTTCTAATATTACAACAACACATCATCAAATAAAACAATGATAAGGAACTAATAATAAATACAAATTAACATTGTCCTCCAACCAAATATCAATTAACTACAACAAATCCTCCCCGCTGTCTCCAAACCAACATTCATTGATCCGCAGTTTTCAACGATACAACATTTGTTTGCCTTCCGCTTTGCTTACTTTAAAGGGTTGGAACGCATCCACACACAGCTTGAACCTACAAGAATTTTTATTAATAACAAAGCTTACTTACTACAAATAACTTGGCTAGACGGAATTAGATTCACATCATACAAAATAACAGTGGATACCTCTATGATAACTACATCCAAGACCAACCTCTAGATTGAGGCCCTGCATGTAGCTCGGTTGTGTCCTGCCTCATTGCAACGGGAACAGTGGACCGGCCGCTTGTTTTGGAATTGAGACTCTATGTGCTTTTGCCGAGGCCGCCCAGGTCGTCGCTTTGTTTTAGGGGGCAGCATGCTTGTTGGTGTTTCAGATGAGTCAGCAAGAGATATCGCATCAATATCCACAACATTAGGTATGTCATGTGTTGGTACACTATGCATCAACTCTGCATATATCAGCTCTTGAGTACACTTGTGATAACACTGCTCCACATAGTCATATAAATTTAGTGATTTCTTCTGCAAAACAGCACATGCATGTTCACAAGGCATGCCGGACATTTGCCATCGCTTGCATGTACACTCCCGTCTCAAGATATCCACAGCAATGTTTCTATCACATGGCCTGACTTCATATTCATATTCACCACATTGCATTACAGACAACCCCACTCCTCGTGCTATATTCTCTTCAATTTTCTTCGCAATGCGACCACAGATAGGTGTCTCCCATGTGCTGATCTCGTTCTTCTTCCTTACCAACATCTCAGTTAACTTAACCCTATGTGCATCAATGAGTCTTAAGATAGGATATTTCCTCTCCTCCAACATCCAAGCATTAAACGACTCAGCTACATTTGAATATAGCTTATCCCAACGCTTCTTAGGAAACAAGGAATTTGCCCAATGTTGAGGACCATTTTGCTCCACCCAACCAAACATTTCAGGTGGATATGATTTCAATACATTCATCGCCATATCAAAATCCTCTGGAAGCCGAGCATAAGCTATATCATCCAATAATCCCAAAGCTACCTTCTTCGCTTTGCCTAGATGAAATTGATTAATGAATTTGCTGAAATTTTCTTTCACATGCCGATAGCAATGAGCATGATTTTGAAACCCAAATGTGCTACCCACAGCATTGATAATACTCTGATGCCTATCACTCACAATCACAACATCGGCTCGACCTCCAATTGCATACTTTACCCGTTCGAGGAACCATAGCCAATCCTCGTTATTCTCAGCAGTCACAATTGCATAAGCTATCGGGTACATACCATCATCAGCATCGAGAGCTGTAGCAGACAATAACGTTCCTTGATATGGTCCGCTAAGGTGGGTCCCGTCAATGAAAAGTAAGGGTCTACATCCCACTGCAAACCCTCTCAACGAACAAGAGTATGCAATGAACAACTGCTTAAACTTCCCCTCATCACTCGATGTACACCAAGCCACCGTCCCTGGATTGGACTCCATCAAGCGTTGACACATCCATGGAATAAGTTTGTACGAGTCCTCCACATTTCCATCCATCTTCCTCTTCACTTTCTCCTTGCTCCTCCAACATTGCTGGTATGTTAAATTCATCGCATGATCATTATGAAAGTCCTTGGAAATTTGTCGTGGCAAGTAATTCGGTGTCTCTCTTACTGTTTTCTCAATAACACCAGCTATCCACTTCGATCGCACAATCGGCTTTATTGAGACTTCATCTTGCGCCGAGTGTTTGTGTGTATTCACAAACTTGTGGACCATCATGCAGTCCGTATGTTTCACACGACTTACGTTAACTTTCCAAGGACAATCGTCGACAGAACATCTGGCAGTGATATATTCTCGACTACTTTTCTTAAACACATAACGGAATCTGTTGCCAATGGCATGCTTGTAGACGGCTTGCCTGAATTCATCACCACTCCTAAAAACCTGACCTTCACCAACAATTTCTGATTGCCACATACTAGACACAAGTGGTGCCCTATTGTGTTCAATACAACTCCCAACAACTGTACTCCCCCGATCAACAAATGTGATCACAACTGGTTCAACCAACGGTTCACTACTTCTTAAACTAGTCGTCCTAGAAAATAAAATAGTTTAAGTATTAAAACACTAGTATGATAACAAACACTACGACTTTGTAAGTCAAAAATGTGATAATCACCTTCTGGAAGACTGAACGCTTTGCACTTGCCCTTCACTGTCAAATAAGTACACATTCGTAGAACGTTCGTTGTGAGTGATAATGTTAACTAACCCCGCTTGATCATTAAGTGGAAGTAAAGCACTCTTATCGTACATAAGAGAGTACTTCATAGACAAACCCACTGAAGATATCCCAAATTTACTACAGACATCATTTACAAATTCATCGTACTGTGTATTACCACTTATATTCAAACCATCTAAACGACCCCCCTCATATGATACAGACTTATCTTGCTCTATAACTATCTCTCCACCTAGATGCAAGTAGCAAAACAACGACTTCTCCGGGGGTGGTTGAGCCATACTGCACTCCAGACAACATGTTAACAAGGTGAACGAATGCATGATTAATATAAACTACTCAAAATAACAACTTACGCTATCAATTATCTACCCATATAAACCTATATCATGCGCACCTTAATCAACTTTGATAAGGCGGTGAACATGTAAACCCAATTCCATGAAGCTCTAGAAATGTGTTATTTCCAGAGTAATAAATATAATGGCAAATGCAACAAAGTAAAACACCTTATTTTGCTAGGGTGACAATGAGGAAACAGAGAGGAATGCAAACGTTTGACAAAATGAGAAGAAACAATGATTTTTCTAATTTCTTCTAAGCAATAATTCAAGAAGAACTCTAGTCCTTCATATTTGACAATGATGTATATTGCCAAAACACAGAACATTCTCAAAAATTCATCAACACATAGGTAGTAGCTTCCATGAATTTAGGAAATTTCACCACAATTTCATGATCTTCCCTATGCCCAAGATCTTTAGAAATGTCGTCAAACTCTAAGCTCTACACTTGTTTTCCTGCATTTTTTTACTTCTTAATGCATAACTTGCATTGGAATTTTACACCTAGAGATATTTTCCATTTGATCAAATTGCATTCAAATTCTTATGCTACGACATAATTTCCTTGGCTGTTTCTCTTTTTTGAAGAAATGTTATTTCCGGAGTATTAAATATAATGGCAAATGCAGCAAAATTAAACACCTGTCATATAACAATACAGATAAAATAGGCGTGTTGACTCAACCATTCAAGGGACTCAAAATTTTGAAATTTCAAGAGCAATACAAACAGCATATTGAAAATTGAGATGATTGCTCATATTTCGATTAATCGAACTATTGAGCAACCCCATTTCGAAGGCATCGATTCAGAGACTAAAACGAATGTAATCCAAATGCTACCCACAAACATCTTTATACTAAACACAACATTTACGAAAAACACACCAAATAAGTTCATTAATCGATTAATCGACTTGTAATCGATTTATTGGATGAACAATGTGTTCATTGTTCGATTAATCGCCTTCTGTTGAACACATCGATCAATTAAACCGATGAGCTTCAGGCGATTCCAATGAATGTAAACACACCAAATAAGTTCATTAATCGATTAATCGACGTGTACTCGATTTATTGGATGAACAATGTGTTCATTGTTCGATTAATCGCCTTCTGTTGAACACATCGATCAATTAAACCGATGAGCTTCAGGCGATTCCAATGAATGTAAACACACCAAATAAGTTCATTAATAGATTAATCGACTTGTAATCGATTTATTGGATGAACAATGTGTTCATTTTTCGATTAATCGCCTTCTATTGAACACATCAATCAATTAAACCGATGAGATTCAGGCGATTCCAATGAATGTAATCCACAATGTTCTTCGTCACTTTCACATGGTGTAGGAAACCCAAATACATCCATCACTCACGGATTAGGAGAAAAACGATTCACACAAGATTATGCTTAGGGCAAATCGGTTCGGTTCATACCTTGCAGTGATTCCTCCACGAAATCAATGTGCTGCGACAACCCTCTAGATTGAAACCCTCTACGGCCGTTTTCTTTTCGCTCGACAGAAGCAAGCCCCAAACGAACCAGATGAATCCGTGAGATGGTAGAGATGAGAGGGGTTAGAATGGCTTTCAAACCTTCTCAATCGCAAGCGCCAATGGTCGATTCTCACGCCGGGATGATGGCTCGCCGTCGCTCAGGGAAGCCTTCAAAGTTCCAAACGTTTTCGCGCTTAATCGTTCTTTGAGAACGACAGGGCTTGGCTTTTTTCGAACGAAGAGGGAAGGGCAAAATGGGGTATGCGAAATCTGCTACAGTTCTTTTGGACCACTTGGTAAATAGTTTTCAAAACTTGCATGCTTCGGTAGGAAAGAATTTTCAACGGATGTTTTTGTATTTACATTTCAAAAGACACCCGTATTTGAAATTTTCCCTATTTTTATTTATGTCTTTGTATTATTATATTATTATATCTATACCTTAAGTTACTGATATTAATTTACTCAATTTATAATTATTTATTAGCCTAGACATGTAATATTTGGCTATTTAAAATTGGACAAACAAATCCAGGTTTGCCTAAAAATAAACAACAAAGTTAATGAAATTTTTAACGTTAGGAGTATAAGTGCAATGATTATGCTAAATAGAAGAACATAAATATAAATATTAAAAAAGAGAGGATATAAATGCAAATATATCATAATTTAGGGGTATAGATGCAAAAAGCCCATTTGTAAATATTTATGTGCGGTCCACGTAGGAAAACACCCCATGTTAGAAGCAAGAGTCAAAATTGTATGCCATTCCTCGCTTTATATATGAGTATAGATATATACCCAAAATAAAAAGAAAAAATTGCTCACTCCTCCAATGGCTTAAAAATTGTTAAAAGAAATGTTCTTTTTAGAAATTTAATAAGAAGGGACCAAGTTAACCATATTAAAATATAAGATATTAGGGCATTGTAAGGCTATTTTGGAAAAAAAAATTGACTATGTATTTAGCATGCTTTCCAAGGGACTACTTCCCATTATATATCATATAAATTAATTGATGAAATAAATTTATAATCGTAGGTGATATCATTGATAATGGAGATTATGAGTTTGGCGCAGATTAGACCGTTGGATCATGAGATATCAAGGTAAGATTAAATAATTAAGATGTTGTTTTCTGATTGGGTGGTTGTGTAATAGCTGATGGTTGTGCATTTTGTAGGATCATGGGGTATTAAAGAAATAGGGTTATACCCTAAGGAATACGATTAGTATTCCAATTGTATTTTGCTGTGTGTGTTGTGGCTGAGAACGACCTAAAGAGAAAAACGAAGAAGAAGACAAGAAGAAGAAGAAGAAGAAGGGAGAGAGAGAATCTGTCTTGGGTTCTTCATCGTCTTAAGAGTGCTAATCTGTGTCTGAGAAGAGAAGAAGAACTGTTGTTCAAAGGAAGAAGAAGAACTCGCATGTTCAGGTAGGTAGCGCACCGATTTAACATTGGTTTATTGTTTTCCACAATGTTTGATCGTAATGCATGATTTTTTGATGTATATATGTATGTTTAGCATGATTATAGATGAATATATATGTTAGAATTGATCAGAATGAAGAAAAACTCAGTTTTTGAACACGGTTTGCCACAGTTCATAGGGTGCTTACTACGACCGCCTAGGCAATTGTAGGTGCCCATATATAACATGTAGGCTGCTCATCCATCGCCTAGGCGATGGGGGTAGGCGTTCAAAAATTGAATGGGCACCTAGTAGGACCGCTTAGGCGATCCCTGAGCACCCGTTGAAACTAAAAATTGTTTGAAAATATAACCAACGCTTAGAAAGGCCGCCTAGGCGACCTGTGCTGGGCGATCTCGACAGAAAATTTCCATTTTTCATAATTTGATTTCTAATTCAAAATAAAATGGTTTTAAATGGATTTTATCAATTAAATTAGATGATTTGAGACAGACTTAAATACCAAATTACCCTGTTTTCCACAAAAATATTTAGGGATTTATTTTAGGTTTATATTTGCCTAAATTTTAAAATAATAAGGGATTTGAGATTTTATACTTTAAAAACTTATTGAACAGGATATTTAATTTAAGAAATATTTATTTTATACATCATAAACCAAACTTCTACAAATAGAAACTTCATGTCAGAGAGTCAATCCAGATAACCCAATTTTGATAAAGTTTTACAAATCAGACTTTATATGCCACTAGGCACTATTACTTATAAATACAGATGAGTCCGTAGGGATTTTGGTGTCTAGTGGGCATAGCTGAATATAGATCTATAAAATAAGTTAGATAGCTAAGGGGTATTTCATTTGGGTTAATTTACTTCCATTTGCGAGCGCACTTCCTTTGCAAGTTTGTTTGCTCTGGAGGGTCCCGTGTTTTTAGGGTCAATTCGAGCCTCGCTGGTGATTCCTGTACATGTGGATCAGTGACTATCTCCATGTATTGATTCAGGTGCTACATACTAGTGGTTCATGCCAACTCTATGAGTATGTGCACAATAAGTCGATGGTTACGACTCTTATCTTATGAGATGACTCAGGTTTGAGTGTCACAGTTGCTTCGCCAATAAGATGTATGGTGGCATAGCATTTGATGAGTGTCTTCTCAAAGTCTTATCTTTCTTTGTGAGTTCTACATTGACATTAATATCATGGCACACTTGTTATTATTACATTATCACATGCGAGATGCATGTATGTGTTATTTTATGGTTGGATGTGATTACTTGGAACATCCCAATTATATTGGAAATGTAGTTGATTACTATTGAATTGGATTATGTTGTATTATTCTGGACTTGATTCTCATCGTGATTTATCTGATACATTACCAATTTACCATAGAAATAATTAAATGCTGGTTTGTGTTTCACGATTACTATGACTGTTTGAACGAGACCTGCTTATCCATGTCAGTTTTATCGTGCATAAATGATTAATTTTATATATAGAAACTGTTTAGCATGCATCTTGTTACCTACTGAGATATTTGTATCTCACTCTTTTTGTTTTGTTTTGTTTTGTTTTCCAGCTAATACACAAGAGGGGGATCTTAGTGGTGATATTTAGGGAGAGTTTGTTGACTTTTTGCCGGAGGATTACTATTATCCGGATTGAGCTGAGGCTGAGGAGAGATGACTTTATGAATTATTTGACAATTTATTTTATTATTAGACTTGATGTATCGAGAGAGCGAGAGTATTAGCACCTTTTGATTTACCAGACTTGATTACTTGGATTTGAGGATCATTTATTTTAGTTTTATATTTATGATGATGATAGGTATTACACTTCCGCACATTTTATTATTCCGCACTTTGATAGTCTCAAATGAATTATTTAATTTTAGTCTGGTTTAATTTGTTGATATATATATATGGGCCCAGTAGCACTTGGATTCGGGTTCGGATGCCGGTTTTGCATTGACCCGAGTTCGGGGCGCTACACTGAATGTATCTATATAGTTGAAAAAGGATAGGAGTAATTGTTGAATAAGGACTTAAAAATTGTTAGAGTAGTTTTTTTTTGAAAGTGAAAAAAAAAGATCAAGTTATTCCCATATACAAGTTTGTTTTGGAGAAAAATGTTTAGCGATGCTTCAAATCAAGTAAAGGGTATTTTATGAGATCCATATGTCAAGCCAAAATCTCCTTATGTGTTCTTTATATGATAATGTAGATATAAAAATGGGCGGTTTGGTGTATTTGGGTCGACCGCTTGTTCAAGCCAACTTAGACATCCATGAAGAGCACAATTTTACCTTTTTCCTCCAATTTTCCTTAATCAATGCATCTTTATGAAAAGCCCATATAATAAACAATAACAAGAATCTATAACGACCATATAATAAACGAAAGATAACTTTATGAACGTCATTTTTATTGGTAATAGATCCGGGTCCTTTCACTTCTGGGTTTCGATTGCCACCCTGAGTCCTGGTACCAAACCCTTGACAACCAGTCTTGGTAGTTGATAACCAAACCCAAACTGAGTTTTTGAGTTTTTGGATCTTGTGTGCAATAAAATAATGAAAATAAATTTATTTTTATAATGAAATTATTTTTTATACATAATAATTTGATTAATGAGTTCTATAACAAAGTTGACGATACCCAAAAAGTATAAATAACCGAATTCTTAACGAAGTGGTTATAGAAAATCAAAATTAAATTCAATAATGTATGCTAATATATTTAATATCTACCTAATCTAATATGTAATCTATATTATATTTAAGGCGAATCGAGTTCCCAATTTAGATTAGGTAAGTGTCATTCCAAAACCTCAAGCGACGTATTTGTAGTTTGAAAAGGTCGGGGGCAGGTTTCAGTATATTGTTACGATTGACCAACAAAAAACAGAGGAAAACTGTAACGCCCCAGATCCGGATTACGTAATGGGACCGTAACTCGTACCCGATGGTTAGATAAACAACCCGCAGGATCCATATCAGAGTGTAAGAAAACATGACATTCGATTTATTATTACCAACAAAATATCAGAGTTCGCTAGAATATCCCAATCACTCAATCACCATGAATTGAAAGAATTACAATTCAAAACTACTCACTATCTCAAATGAAAATAACCGCTAAATGAATCTCAGGGGTCACTCGACAAAATAGTCCTCTCCCTATACTCAGGGTAACCCGCAATTGGCTCAACCCCGCGAGTATCGTCCTCACCAAGATCTGAAAACAAAACAAACAAACGGAATGAGATACAAATATCTCAGCAAGTATCAAATGCATGTATAAAACATTTAACAACAGTCCTCAAACATGCTCCTAGAATAACCATGCATTAATAACAATCACCAAGCTTGCTGGTTAACCCGAATAAACCGGTAACAACATATACTGATAAAGAAATATATTAACAATCACCGTGTAACCGAAAACAATACTGTGCACTCATTGGAGGTAAGTCCGTGTTGGATTCATGGAATAAATCGCCTTTAACTAGTGTAAAACCAAGCTCACTATGCCACCTCCCGGCTTATGTGCGAAGCCGAGCTACACGGTCATCGACTTATTGCGGAAGAACCCGTCCAGATACAAGATGAGTTGGCATGTACTATCCTAACATAGCCGCAGCCAACCAGATACAGAGAAGGCCTCATCGAGGTACACGATGGAACGCGTACGTGAACAAAGTGTTACAACTAGCAAAGAAACGATCCTTTCCACTATCTAGCTCCTAACATGGATCCATAACGAGCTATGCCCACTAGACTCTATAACCAAAACCAATAGTGAAAACCAATAAGCACAACTCATCTCACTCTTGATCATACCATCCCGCGCTACACGGGTCACCTCCGAGATACATGGAGGAAAATAACTATCATTTCATCAAATGCAATAAAATCCAAAACATTGCCCAAGTGTAGAGAGAAAACAATTAATCACATTAACCAAAAATAATTTGATTCCAAGCTATTTTTCAAATTATTGCACAAAATTTCCTTTTCGTAGTCAAAGTGTGGTGTAATTGCTCAATTTCAGCTAAACCGGCAAATTCGAATGTTCAAACCAAAATTTAACTTCATATTAACACTTAAACTCGTTTTACTTGTTCCAATCCCAAATAGTAACTTTCATGCAGAATATTTCCATTAGTTTACACCATTTATCATTCCTCTTAATGCTTTCTATTAATACTTTTAACTCACCTATGAAATCCTACAATTTTCCTACTCAGGTTTACCTTAAAAAAATCAGTAATTAATTACCGATCTGTTTCCCTTTTCTCTTTTTAACTTCTGTTTACTCCCTTCCCTTTCAATTACTGCTATTTGATTCTATAGGCAAAAACCAACACCTAAGGTTTACCAATTTACAAAGTAGAATAGCTAGACAAAAATCTGATTCCATAATAACTCATAATTTATTAACTAATAACCCTTTTTGCATACATTGTTTACACCTTAATGTATTCAGTTCCAGCATCTATATGCCACCCAAAATATTGCCATTACACCTATTTAAGTTACCCAAAAGAAATCCCTAATTGCCATATCAGAAACAGTTATGCATTTGGCATGATAAATCTGACAAGTGCTGAGCGCCCCTTTTCGAGAAAATATACAGCAACTCCATTCGTCCATCCCTCATTAGTTGGCAATCTCCACTAAAACCATTCCCATGTATAATAATCCCTGAATAGGTAAATAGTCCATGGAAAACTGTATCTCATTTATCTATCATGCCCTTTTACCATACAACTCATCTAAATATTAATTAAAGTCAACACCAATCCACAACCAATCAAGAATCGTGGCTGCTTACAGATTGGTCATATACTACAGAGATTGCTGTAATTTTTATATGCACTAACAGTTACCATTTTCCTGCATTTACACATTACAGAGATTCTTTAGTAAAATCTCAGATATAACATTCTAGTTACTGTTCTAGATTGGTTCAGCACCACCTGTAAAATAACAGAGGTATAACCTACTGCTGGGAATGGAGTAATATAACCTTAACAACAGAATTTATAACCTTAAGTATAACATTTTAAATCCTGAAGTAGTATAACTTTAACCCCAGAATTTATAGCTTAAGTATAACATTCTAACACCAGAATTTACTTTCCTAACAGAAATTTACTTCACTAAACATTTCAGGTTTTCATTTATTCTCCACTGTTATATCTCCAGATTTCCAGCCCTTAAGTATAACATTCTAACACCAGAATTTACAACTTAAGTATAACCTGCTAACACCAGAATTTACAACCTTAGCATAACATGCTAACACTAGAATTTACAACTTAAGTATAACATGCTAACACTAGAATTTACAACTTAAGCATAACATGCTAACACTAGAATTTACAACTTAAGTATAACATTCTAACACCAGAATTTACTTTCCTAACAGAAATTTACTTCACTAAACATTTCAGGTTTTCATTTATTCTCCACTGTTATATCTCCAGATTTCCAGCCCTTACCTTTCCTCAAATGCGCATTGATCTCATGCATTGAAAATTTCCAAGAGTAACTCCATTAACAACATTGATAACTACCACATATTTTTAACTATATGGAACCAATTCTGCTCAAGACAACAGCTGGTGGAGAAGAAAACAAAACTGGAGCTGAAACCCAAGGAAGTATGAGCCTATAACCAACACTCAACACCAGGTCCCAGCAGCTCACGCCTAGGCCCTTGTGCTCAGTTCCAGGTACTTTCCTCTCTAACTTAGTCACAACCAAACCACCACAGCAAGGACTAAATATAGATTGGTAAATTCAGCTATACCAAGGCTCATCTAATCACTATATATATACCTTACACTCATTCAAAATTCTGTAGTCATCAATCCATAACACTCTCATTAGTTGGGCATGCCATTTCTCTGAACTCAGTTCAGGTACAGCAATATGCATCCTACTTATAACCTGTATTTTCATGATATTGATACAAAAATCATTTCCAACATAACACTATTACTCCTACTAACCTACAGCTTTGGCCTGAGAACTTATGTGGAACAAGTATAAAGTTTAAACAGATTTGGATTCAAGACAGTAAACAGGATTCGGCTACTCCCTTTGAATTTATTTAAGTAGTTCAGACCTTATTACAAACATCAACTACCCATAGAAATTCATTTACCAATTCTGCTACATCAATAATATGCTAATTCCCCAATCAATTAATCCATGTGTTCTCCTATTCGTCATTTCCAATCTAGTTTAATACACTTGCTAGCTCAGCAATCCTATGCTGAAATCTTGCTTGAAATCAATTTTAGAAACCCTCCCTGCCCAATCGTTCATGACTAAACACAACCAGGAAATCAAATCTCGCATGCTCATTCATAAACACATTGCCAGGATTTCATTCAATCAACCAGTAGCTATTAACCAAGTGTGGAATGCCAATTCTGTATACTCAGAACCATAAAACTCCAGCTTAAGATAAACTCCATTTCTGATTTTAAACAACTAAACCGAAAGTATAAAATGATACTTACTTAGCTACTGAATCAATTTTGCTAAGCCTTCAATTTGCACAGCCAGCCTTCTAGATTTGCAGTTCCAATTTCCCCACGCTTAGCACCGATCTGAAGTTTTTTTTTTTCCACCAACACTGGATCAGATTCCATTCGATCTGATCCTTCATTCAATTCAAATTACTTTCTACTGTTTGGATCTTTGTGTAGGTTATCTAACCTGAAATTCGCACTCAGATTGGACGAGAACTCCAATTCTGATCTGGATTTTTGGTTGCAAACAGCAAGGTTGCTTCACCTCTTACTAACCGAGGTTACTCATACCACTCGAGCTCTCCACCTACTGGAATTTCTCCAACTCAGCTCCCATGCAATGGTGCTGCTCTCCTCTTTCCTCTGAGATCCCAATCAATTTGTTCAAGAGCTCCGACCAAACCAGCAACATTTCCCCTCATTTTATACTTGCCGCCCAACCCATTTTAACTCCTGATTTGCTGCGATGCCACACTACCGCATTTTCCTATACTAGCAGCTCTTTAACATTAATATTATTTATTTGCCACCTCATCCTAGCAAAAATCAACTAAATAAAAATTCTGGAAATTTCTCATACATAATTAATTATAATTATCTCCATCCGGTTCACTCGAGAATCCGATCAAACCCTTTCGATCTCCAACTCTGTAAATTTTTCCAATTTAGCATTAATTAACTACTAAAATAATAAATTTTAATTTCATTAAAATTTGGGATTTTACATACTTCCCTCATTCAAAAAATTTCGTCCTCGAAATTTAACCTCATAAAGTAATAGGCAAATTTGAGTATATCTTTAGCTTCTCCTCCACTCCTTTCCAACCTCAGTAACTCATCCCTACACTCCAAGTCTATGACAGTCTCATCCCTTCTCTTCACTAATTCTCTGGTATGCCTCTACCTGAATCTAATATTTATTTCTCCTATGAATATTAAATTTAACTAGGATCCCCATAACCCATGCTATAATCAATCCACCCCATGAGTGTTGAACCCTTCAAGACAGTATCTTACAATATTCACAAGACTACACTCTTTAGTCATGAGAGTAGCTAATGAAGGTATTCTTCCCACAAAATTTCTTCGGGAACCTTGACAGTTCAGAAATTAACCCTATTAATAATTTCAAAATGGTTTAGTTCATTTTAAGGTCACACAACAGATTTCTCCTTTAAGAACTTACCTTATGTCCTTACTTCTAAAAGAAAACATATTTCTTACTTCGAAGACTTCCAATTTACTTAAATGGAGACCCTAAATTTCACCTCTCTTATTTAATTTAGATTTCTTCATTTATTCCTCAATACATCTCCAATTGACTCCAGACATAATTTTACACATAAAAAGAAATTCCTATAACCTATACCTTTGCAATTTCCAATGCACTAAGAAATACTTATCCCTCATTTATTACATTCTAAAACTCTCTTTAGGTTCAACCATGTCATTTATAATCTTATTTCAGCATCTACTTACTTTCTTTTATATTAACACACATCCATAAAATTTCTGAAATTAATAGCACTCATTTACTCTATTTTTCCTTTAATTAACTCAACGAAAGTCCACTACAATAAAACTTAAATGGGAACAACAATTTAACACTACACATATACTGACTTAACCATCTGAACGCCAACCGCCAAGAATCTAGGCTGCCCTGATCATTAACAAAAATATATCAATTTGGCATGGCACCAACCCTGGGTAGGTCAGCAACCCCATGCACCTAGCCATAATTATATTTCATGCCTGCTACTAATTCCTTTCTCCTAGACTGATTTATTCCTCCACATTCCAACCATTTCCACCACATTTATACTCTTCTAATTCCTCTCTTCAACTGCGATAATTCTAGAGCATGAATTTATATTCTTTTTTTTTTTGCATCCACCTGGTCTCATCTCCTGGAAATTACTCTCATATTGTTCACCTAATATAACCTCCATAACCCTCGTTCTCATGATCGATGGAGATTGCACTCCAAGAAAAATTATTTATAATCTCTCATTATGGTTTTCCCTTACTTCTCCTTATGATTTCTTTAAAATAATATGCTCCTCAATCTTTACTTACCATACCTCCATTCAATCCCCTATAGGTAAGGTTTCCAAATTTTCCTTGTAATCATCATGATTACCAAAACCTCAAGCGACGTATTTGTAGTTTGAAAAGGTCGGGGGCAGGTTTCAGTATATTGTTAGGATTGACCAACAAAAAACAGAGGAAAACTATGAAAAGGGTTGGCTTATACTTACAAAAAGAGTCCATAAAAATTCTATTTTGTAGAAAAGGGTCACTTTTAAAAAAATTAAAAATAGTGTTACTTTATTATAGGTTAAAAAAAGACTTTTTGCATTCGTACACCTACATTATGATATATTTACGTATACATCCTCTTGATTTTAGTATTTGTATTTATATCCCTTTATCTTGAATAATTCTTGTATCCATATATGATGCGCTCGTATCCCACGTAGAATTCGCTTATATCCCATGTAGGATGCACTGTACTAGTATCCCATATAAGGAAGTTTGTATTCCACATATAATGCTTTTTGTTCCAAGTAAAGTGATCGTTTAATTTAATTATTTTTGAAAAGTGATACTATAATTTAATTATTCCAAAAAATGACATTTTTTTTGGAAATAAGTTTTTGATGGACTGTTTTCGTAAATACCGGCCAAATTGAACCTTTTTCATAATTTTCCCATGAAAAAATCACAAGAAGAATATAGTAGGCATTTCTGACTCTAATTATGCATTAATCATGGATTGTAAGACTATGTGAAGCTGACCATACCTGGTCCACAACCGCCCTGCTTAAAATAAAGCCCCGTGGAATTTGAATAGGTTAAACAAAATATATTTTAGCTAACATGTTTGATTTGCTTCGTCTCTTAAACATTGTTTTTAGTTCTATTTGCAAGCTTTGTAATGACGATTTTTTAAATTCTTCTTCATTTTTTCAAACTGTTCAAAGCTATCCATGCCCTGCACTTGCCGCTACTTGGCCAACCTTTTAGGACTTCTGGGCCGCCATGGAAGTTCCTCTGCTACTGACTCCCCAATCCCAACTTTTGTTTTAAACGTCCACTTCTGAATCTTCAAAATGTTGTTGTAGAGATGGGATTAATGAAAGGTGCATGGTACTTCTCTCCTGTGCTGTTTCTATGCTTCTATCTCAAAACCCATCTCTCCATTGCCACTGATACCATTTCTCCAGGCCAGCCTCTCACCGGAAACCAGACGATTGAGTCTGAAGGTGGTGTCTTTGAACTTGGTTTCTTCACTCCAGGTAATTCCAAGAACTACTATATTGGCATTTGGTACAAGAAAATCTCCATTCAAACAGTAGTTTGGGTAGCCAATAGAGATAGACCCATCTCTGATCCATCTTCTGCCCAACTCAAACTTTTAGAAGATGGGAACCTTGTTCTGTTCAACCAGTCCAACTTCCCAATTTGGTCAACCAATTTGACCTCTACTGTATCCATTGTTACCGAAGCAGTGCTTCTTGACTCAGGAAATCTTGTTTTGAGAGCTGGGTCGAGTTCATCTGCTATCTTTTGGCAGAGCTTTGATCTCCCAACCGATACATGGTTACCGGGTGGAAAGCTTATATATGAGAAAGATGGAATGGGGAGACAAGGGTTCATTTCATGGAGAAATAGAGAAGATCCTGCTCCTGGGATGTATTCCCTACAGTTGGACCCAGATGGGAGTTATCAAGTTTTCCTTCTACGGAACAGGTCTGTAAGATATTGGACTAGTGGGAATTGGGATGGAAATGGGAAGTACTATAGCTTAGTTCCAGAAATGAGGGAACGACGCATCTATAATTTTAGCTTAGTTAAAAAAGAGAATGAAGGCTATGTCACGTTTACGCTCTTTAACAACTCTATCATGGCTAAAATGGTCATGGATCCATCAGGGAAAATCCAAGCAATGTCGTGGTTGGAGGAGAAGAAAGAATGGCATATATATTGGACTCGACCGCTATACCAATGCAAGGTTCATGCAATTTGCGGGTCCTTTGGTTTTTGCAATGAGGTTTCTTCACCTTTCTGTGCTTGTTTGCAAGGTTTTGAACCACAGAGTTTAAAAGGTTGGAATCTAGGTGATCGGTCAGGTGGGTGTATCAGGAAAAAAGAATTGAAATGTAAGAATAGTAGCACAGTTGAGGAGGAGAAAGATAGCTTTTTACAAATTTCAAACATGATTTTGCCCATAAATCCCCTAGTCCTAGTGCTTGGTGACGCCAAAGATTGCAGATTGGCTTGCTTGATCAATTGTTCTTGCAATGCTTATGCTTATATAGGAGGTGAATGTTCAATATGGCATGGAGATTTGGTAAATCTGGAACAATTATCAGGTGGGGATGGCAATGGAAGAGATCTCTATGTCCGACTTGCTGCTTCTGAGCTTGGGAGTTATGGGGGTAGGAAGAAGAAATCAACTACTGTGGTTATTGTGAGTACAGTTGCAGTTGCTGTGGCTGTAGCCATGTCTGGCCTTATTTTGGTGCTAATTCGGAAAAGGAAAAAGAGGGTGTCGCTTAAATTGTCCGAGGGAGATGAGGTTTCTTTGGTGGCCTTTGGGTACAAAGACTTGCGAAGTGCAACAAATAACTTTTCTGAGAAGTTGGGTGGGGGAAGTTTTGGTTCTATTTTCAAGGGGACACTGCCTGATTCAACAGTCATAGCAGTGAAAAAACTTGAAGGACTTCAACAAGGAGAGAAGCAATTCCGAGCTGAAGTTAGCACAATTGGGATGATCCAACATATCAACCTTGTTCGCCTCCGGGGGTTTTGCTCTGAAGGTACTAACAGGCTGCTGGTCTATGATTACATGCCAAATGGATCTCTAGCCACTCATCTGTTTGATCAAAAGGATTCTGAGATCTTAGAATGGAATACGAGATACAGAATTGCGCTTGATACAGCTAAAGGATTGGCCTATCTCCATGAGAAATGCAGAGACTGCGTTATACACTGTGACATCAAACCTGAGAACATACTTTTGGATGCCGATTTCTGTTCAAAGGTTGCCGACTTTGGTCTTGCAAAGCTTCTTGGCCGGGAGTTCAGCAGGGTTTTAACAACCATGAGGGGTACCATAGGCTATCTTGCACCAGAATGGATAACTGGAGTAGCCATAAATGCCAAAGCTGATGTTTACAGCTATGGAATGATGCTCTTCGAAATTATATCTGGACAGAGAAATACTCGGCAACTTGAGGATGGTAAGGTTGATTTCTTTCCTACCTGGGTTGCAAGGAAGTTAATTCAAGGTGAAGATGTCCTTGTTGTTTTGGACCACATGTTAAAGGGCAATGCTAATGTGGAGGAGCTCACAAAAGCTTGTAGTGTTGCTTGTTGGTGCATCCAAGATAATGAAGCTCATAGGCCATCAATGGGTCAGGTAGTACAGATCCTTGAAGGGACCATGGAAGTAAACCTGCCTCCTTACCCAAGGTCTCTTCAAGTTCTTGTGGAGGAATTATGAGGATGCAGCCTTTAGAAACTCTTCCTCCAACAAGGTTAAAAACATTTCAAACATTTGCCGTCATTTCAGGGACATGACATGATGATCATTTTCCAAGTTTAAGTAGACAAGGAACTAAGGATGTCTAAAGTAGTTTACATTCAGTGTTGAATTAGTACGTTCTGTATTCTTCAATGAAAGCTTATATCTGTATTTTTAGATGTACTTTTGTTATTTATTTTTCATGTTGTATTCAAGCTTTGTTTTTCCATATTGTCGGATGAAGTTATTAGTGAAGGATTTATTGCTGAAATAGCAGTATTTGCGATCATTTTATCTTTTTAACTAGAGTGGTTCTGGTAGATCATCTCAGATTGATTATGTCTCAGAGGATGAGGCAAATAACTCTCATGTATTGCATGGATTACATTTTTCTTCATCTTAATAAATCTGTTTTAGGAAACTATTTTGCAAAAAACATTGCTTTAGTTTTTCACCACTTGCAAATTATGTTTAGAGATCCTTGTAGGAATCCTGCTTTCACAGAAACTAGTATTCTATCTAGCATAACTTAACTGTTACTGGATTCCTTGTATTCTATCTTGCATAACTTAACTGTTACCGATTTTTGTTGATTCCTACCTTCCAGTCTTTAACTAGTTTCTGCCATCTTAATGTCATCAAAGCAGGAGTTATTGGTTACCTAGACCAGCTATAAATGATAATTTGTGGGCAGTGTCAGAGGCTGCTGATCACTTAGTTGGCTTTGATTAGATGCTTAAAGCAGTTGATATTCTGGTAACAAGCAATTATATATTCATTCTTCTTTTCGGCCTATGACTTCATTTCAGTTGGTTTTGATTCCTCTAACACCAGTGATTTGTACACCATGTTTGGTACCGCTTATTTATCAACACAAGAGAGAGTTATAGCCTATGTACTCTGCTAATTTTTTTTTCTGCGCAACATGGGCCATGGAACTGCTAATTATGAGTGCTGCTGATAATTTTCTCTGTTTCATTTGTCAAAAATACAAAAAGAACAAGTTGGTAAATTTAGCTGATATGAGGAAACAGACACATTAACCTCAAGGCTCCTAGAATTTATTTCTTAGTCTGTTTTTGTTCTTGATCTCTAAAAAATTTGAGGGCTCATTGCAAGAACTTTGTGCTGTTTACTTCATCAAAAGAGGAATGAAGTGAAAACTAATGAGGGATATAACAGTGGCTCTAAATTATACTTTTATAAACTTAGGAAAGTTGAGTTCAGTATTCTATCCAGCATACTGCAGTTCTTACCAGGTGTAAATGCCTAAAACTGTTCATTGCGGATCTTCATAGCTTCTAAATTTTATTTACTTTCTGTACTTACTTCTGAAATGTTAATGACTTTAAAGAAGGAAATGAACTTATTACTAAGAACAGCTGTGGGTGATAATTATTGGGTAGTGATAGAGGATATTGATCGTTGAGATAGCTTGGATCAGAGGCATATAAAGCAGTGGAATTACTGGTAACAAGCAATTTTGCGTTCTTCTCATCTTATGAATTCATTTTAGTATATAGTGGTTATGTTAGCATCAATGATTTGTTTGCGACCATGTCAGATTTACAGCGTACCATAATCACACTTAAACTTTAATACCATAATTGACGAGCCTTTCAACATATGACCTTAATTGCCTTTAATTAATTGACTTAGAGGGTGTTTGGTAACGTTTCTAAACACCGTTTTTCTGTTTTTAAAAACAGAAAACCAAAAACTCATTTGGTAATAATAATTTTCAAATCATTTTTAAGGAAAACTGTTCAAAAACTACCCCATTTTTAAAAACCGAAAATTTTGGTTTTTAAAAACGAGGAATCGTTTTTTGTTGAATGGCATTTTTGTAATATCGTGTTTGTCTTCTCTTCGATACACAGTCGACCTTGAAGTTGAACTGCAAAACCAGACAATGTAATCGATGATATCACGCAGCAACCGTCGTAGAGAGTTTGGTAACCTATCAAAGTGATTGAACTCGCAGACACATCGTTGTCGAGGGCTCCGGACAATTTTCCCAATGGTATTCAGGCTAAGAGAAGACATCAGAGGATGATTACACAGATCGTTCAAAACTGATTAAAGATAATCCAAACCCAAAGACATCAGAGGATGATTACACAGATCGTTCAAAAACGGTGGCCTGACAACTCCGATCCATTCATAAGCATTTTTTTTAATACCCTTTTCGTTTTTGTTCGGTCTTTGTTATCTTATTCGATTGGATTTCTCCTGGAACAATCTCATCAGTGAGATATCTCGTCCTTCAAATATCTCACAAGGTTGACGACTTTGAAATTGAGGAAAAACCAACTCAGAGGTTCTATTCCAGAGCTCATACTCCATCTTATGATTCTTCAAAGTATGCCGTCAACTGATGACAAGAAGAAAAGGAGGAGATTGCGAGATCTGAAGACTCACGGAAGAGAGAGCTTATGATTCTTTTGTAAATTTGAAATAGTTTTAGGCATGTCTCATATTTAAAAATCTTAAAGTTAAAAGAAGTTTTTAAATTACATTTCACCCCTCTTTATAACGTCTTTTGATATTTTAAAACATTAGGGGTTAATATGTTATATTAAAAAATTCTTATAATTCCTTTCATACATTATATACAGTATGGTTATATTTCTACTATTTAATTCATGGCTATATGTTACTATTTATGTTATGGCTATGATTTTACTATTTAATAGCGCTCGAGCAGGGTTGATCGTCTTAGTCGGTGCCAGTGGTTTTCTTCACTAACACAATTATTAATTTCCTCTCATCCAATGCCGAAGTTCGAACTTCCGATAGATCTGTCTTTGTCGGATTAGATGTGTTTTGGGTCTTTACATATGATGGGTTTTATCGTCCGCTGCAGGCATTCTGCGGCAGATCCTGCAGCATCCCATGGCTGTTGCATGTTTCACATTTTTTAATGTGAAATGTCAGTTGAAGTGAAATTTCACATTTAAAAATGTGAAAAAAGCAACCATGGGATGCTACATGTGGCGACATCCCACAGATACTGCAGGGTTTGCCGCAAACATGCATTTTCATATGATTGCTTGTTTAGGTCCATTAAAACTTTCTTATGGTCTTATGGAAGGATATATATTAATATAGTATTAATCAAAATCAGGTTTTGAATTATGACATACCAAATGCATTTTTGTTAATTTTGAAAACTTTAATTGTTTTTTATCAATTGTTGCCAAACGGGTTTCTTGTCATCTGTTTTTAAAAACCAAAAAACAATTGAAAACTTTTTTAGTTTTCAAACTGTTTTTCAAAAAAAACACTACCAAATACCCTCTTAATTTTTTAAAATTAATTTGAAACTCTATTTTGGTAACTAAAACATCCTTTTTGTAACTAAAATGTTGACATTAATGTTGGTAAGCAACAATATGCTACATATTGTTGTAGACATTGAAATTACTACAACAATTTTGTGAACTTATGGTTTTTGAAATTTTATTTTGCTATCTTGATTAGGACAATAACTGGCTATTTATCGATTTTCGCAAACCAGATAAGAAAACTATTGACATAATTTGCTACAGTTCAAGCTAATCCAAAAGTTATGATTATGGTTAGACAATCAATAATTAAGAGAAAATGACTAAAAAAAGACCTCCCAATGACTAAAGGCAACTTTAAAATATATCTTCATGTGTTAAATAATGTGTTTTTTCTTTTCCTCTTTAAAGCATCAAAGAGTGAGGATCCAATCATCTGGACCTACCTTATATGGTTGGTTGAAGTTTCAATAACGTTTCTTTCCCCGTCTTGGTACTCCACTGAAGTCGAAGACCTAAAATGGCAAACAACGACATCTTGATATCAGTTGAAGAAGCCACAAAAACGTAGACAAAAAGCATAAGCGGCTCCTTTTTCAAAGATAGGCAAACTAAAATCTCCTTTGCATGTCAACACATAGATGCCTAAAGAAAGGAAATGATTAAAAAAAAAACAAACAAGGAAATGATTAAGTGTTTTTCATTTTCGCATACCTAAAATAACCTCTTCTAAAATCTTTATTTAATTTCAAAAGTAACATTTTCTTTTATTTTTTTAATTGCCGCGAATCTAATAAAGTTCTACTGATTATATAAATATCTAGGATTAAATTTTAATTAATAAAATCCTACTGAGTTAGATAAACCTTAATTATACTAATCTAAAAATGATTAATAACAATGGTTTCGTATCCATTATTCTAGAATATTTAATTTGAAAACTATTTGTGTTTTATCTAAAAGAATTTTAAATAGAATATTTAACTTCAAAATTAATTGTTTTAGTTATTTGTGTGAGACTAATAAAATCGTATTAATTAGATAAACTTTAATTATATTTATCTAAAAGATATATAATTAAATGATATAAACCCAAACTATTGATAATAATAAATTTATATATTTACCGATTATTCTATAAAATTTAATTCAAAATTACTTATACTTGTCTATAAGAATTATAATGGAATAAAATAAAAATATTTTAACAAAAATTATTTTAATCAGTAATCTAAAAGAGTATTAAATTTAAAGAGTTATAATGTAAAAAAAATGAATTAATAAATTAATATAGACATATATGTGTGAGTACTTTCATGTGCCTTCATGTGTGTGCATTCCAATAAAGTTGAATGTCAATTTAATTTACACAAGAAACATAAAAGACAAATATACTATTGGTATTTTATTTTTAACAACTACTATGTGCAAAGTATGTCTATAATTAATAAATGTGTATGGTATATTCAATAGGTACATAGGTTATAATTAGGGTTACTTTTAATAAGTTAATTCAAGGTTAGCTACATATCTTAACTCAAAAAAAAGATAAATAACTATTAATTAAGATGCATATTACTATTATTGCTAATTTCTCTATTACCTATAAGTAAAATATAATAAAATAAATTATTTACCTTGTGATACTAAACATTTACTTTACTCCAATATCTCAATTAGGTACTGCGTAAAAGGAAAACAAGAATCAAATAAAATTAAATAAGATTTAAAATAATTCATTAGAAAAAACAAAATTCAAAAGGAATTGAATTGAGAGATAATTGATTTAACTATTTCATTAATGAGATGCATAATACAGAGGAATAGAAATTGGCAGGACTGGTGGTGGTGAAGGTAGTAGGAATAGCAATTATTTTAAGTAATATATTTATAAGTTTGAATCATGTAAATAATTTGTTAATATCATTCATAATTTGTTAGTATCATTCAAAATATAAAACGTGTGACAACTATACATAACAATCTCGCCTTGTTTTAGAATGAAAAAACAAAAATCAACTATTTACAATAAAAGTTGCATTGTGAAACTATATGTATTTTGATAAAGCCACATATTTTCAAGCTAATTTTTAGGAATATAATTATTAAAGTTTATATTGTTAAATTATTAAAATTGTTATTTC
This sequence comes from Buxus sempervirens, assembly GCA_947561395.2. Classification (NCBI taxonomy): domain Eukaryota; kingdom Viridiplantae; phylum Streptophyta; class Magnoliopsida; order Buxales; family Buxaceae; genus Buxus; species Buxus sempervirens. The sequence continues at coordinate 52,562,866 of OX387184.1, read as the reverse complement.
AAAATTATAGGAACATATTTAAGATAATTAAGAAAGAACTGGAGTCCAATCAGATATTCATCAAATAAAAATAAATTAATCCTATAAAAAATTCTAAAATAAAATTGACTTCTCTAAAATATGTTAAATATAAAAAGCATTTTAAATTATCAAAAATATCAAAGCTCCATTTTTCATGCATTATATTGTATGGCCTTAAGTCTCATATTAAATATATTGTTTATTTTAATAATTAATATATTAAATTTAGTAATATATTATATTAAAACATTATAATTCTATATTAAAATAATATCTTTAATTATTATTTTAATTATAATAATATATATTAATAAAAATATTTATTAATTGTTTTGATAATTATAAGCAACATATTTAATTTATTAATTAGATTAATTTTTATTTTAATATGATTATATTAATATGAAACTTTAATATATATTAATTATTTCAACAACTAATATACTTAATTAATTAAAATAAGTATTTTGACATTTATTAATATATATTAGTAGTTGAATTATATTCTATTTGATTAATTTTATTATTATTTCAAGATCTCATGTATTTTGAGATGATGTTGGTAGCTATTTACATCCAACAATTCATCATCTAAAAAAAGTGAGTTTGCTAACATTTGTGGAGGGGCCTATGTTGAAGTTGTTCGTGAGTTTTATTCAAATCTTCATAACCTTCATCATAGGGATGAGGGCAAATTGTTAGCCTGGGTAAGAACAAAATAATTTGAGTTCACCAAGGCCCCTTATTTGTGAGTCTCTTGGCCTATATTTGGTTGAAAATCTAGAGTTTGACTACCACAACCCTCCATCTGGTCCTCCATTGGATGATATTCACAGGTAGTTACTTAGTTTGGATGTTGGAATTCCTAGGCGTAATCTGTTATCCCATGGTTCACTCAATAGTCATCTACGTCTATTAAATATGTTCTCATGTTCCAACCTTGCTCCCACTGATCATCATTTTGATAATACTAACGCAAGAACTCGATTGCTTCATGCCTTGTGGACTTATAAGACTGTTTGTGCTGCCTCTCTTATTTTTGCGCATATTGTTAGTCCTTGGCATGCTGGTTCTGCCACTTTGAAGCTTCCATTTGGTGTTCTCATTTAAAATATATGTTTGGTTCAAGGTGTTAAGCTTGTGGCATCTAATTTCTCTGTTCCCATTTGTGCTACCTTGGATCCCATTACTATTTGCTGTAGTGAGGCTCAAGTAAGTGGACCAGCACGTAGTCCTTTTTGTGGTGGTTCTAGTTCTTCTCGTCCATTTGAATCCTCCTTTGACATGTCTCCTCTCATGGATCATCTCGATACCATGCATGATTTCAACTCCTCTTCATTTCAATCTTTTCAAAATCAACATCTTGCTTTACAGGAAAGGCATGATAAGTTTGCAAAAGACATGGACTACATGGGTGGAGAAGTGGATCGATTGAGAGAGAATCAAGAAAGAAATCATAATGAGATTTGTGGCATGCTCACCAGTACGAGGTAGACCCAGTAGAATATGGATGAACAAATACTGATATTTATCAAACGTTACTATAACCATTTTGATTGACATTTGCATGACAAAAAGGGGAAGATGGAACTGAGCATGGAGAAAGGGGAAGCTAGAGTGGATTCTGACTGTGATGATTTGATTCTTGATAATTTGGATGAATGTAATAACTTTTGTACTAGTGTTTTGATACTTGGATTGATGACTGCAATAACTTTTTACTTGATGTTCTGTTTATTGATGTTTGCATTTGGTTTATTTTGTGTTATGAATATACTTTTTGTATATGTCTTTATCCTATTTTATTCAGTTGTTACTTTCATAGATTTTATTGTAGGAGTCTTGTCATGCAATTGTCAAGGGGGTGTTAGTGTAAATTTTACACTTCTTGTGACAATTGAATGACAAGTACTCATAGTACTAATGTTGAAGCTCCAAGAATTGTGTAAAAATAGGTGAAATCAAGAGAGGAATTGATCCCAAGTTGAAAATATATGAAACATGCCTTTTTATGCCCAGCATAGGCTATGTGTAGGCTTGTGCAACCTGGTGCTGCCTTGGCCTTGCCAGTGGGCATTGATGTCTATGTGAGTGCAGCCTGTGCGCCACCTCGGTGTGCACAGGATAGGCACGCAGGTGCTGATGGTGTGAGGTAATAGGCACAGGCAGTACGCCACCTGGGTCGTTGTGCGCAGGCATACGAGCACTTGTGACCTACTTTTTGTTTTGCATAGTTTCTATTTCAGTTAGTGTGCACAGGTAGCACATGGCCTCACGCAGGCACCTCGCTGCCTGCGCGCAGCCTGCACCTTATGTAATTTTGTCTATTTAAATAGAATTTTAGGTTTGTGTGATGGTTCTCTCTCTTGCTATTTTTCACTAGGTCTTTCCCATTGTTGAGAGGATGTTTTTGACGGTACAACCTTGCGCTCCAACTTATATTTGTGAAGATAAATCTTCCTTACTTTATTCTTGATTGAAGTGTTTGATCTTCTTGGTGGATTCCTTGAAGAGTGGTGTGATTGTGATCGTGAAGGATCAAGATCGTGATCGTGTTGACGATCGGGGGATTCTGATCCCAGTGGCGTGCAACAGCTGGTAGATTCCAGACGTTGGGTTGTGTTATACCACAATATATGAATATGAAAGAATTGTGGGTAAAGGTTTTGTAAGTTTTAGGGATTGTCTACTATGTTTGAAACCTTTTGTAATTCTCTTTGTTCATAGTGGATTGTTTCACAAGGGGTGCTCCCGTTAAGAGACCTGAGGTTTTACCTAGTTGGATTACTAGGATGTCCTCCCTCTATCTTGGTCTAAATCTCTTATTTTAAGTTGTTCTTATTCTTGTTAAAAATACGTGGAGATTTGGGCTTAGCACAATACCACAGTGTGAGTGGGTGTGCTTTTTCAGAAGAGATAAAAAAGTTGGCTTTGTAATAAACAGCATATTAAACTTACTATAACTTATCAATATGTATAATGATGAATTTAAAATTTCAAGATTGCCCTTAAAAGGGCTAATCCTGTGTGCAAATTTGGTCAAATTAGATTAGCAAAGTGTCATTTCAATAAGACTTTGACACTTTTAAGATTAGAGACCGAATCAAGTTAGGTTTGACCAGAAAAATAAAAACTTGGGACTTTGACACTTTAAAAACAGCATGTAGTTATGTTTGACCAAAAAAAAAAGAAAAAAACAAAAAAAAGGGGGAAATTATGAAAACCATTGACTTTTCCCATGTATTTATAAAAACATGCAACTTTTCCGATTTAACTGCATTTCAAGGCGATTTGCCCTTCCATTAATCGTACGAAAGAACGATTAATTGAAATCAATGTGTGTTCAACCCATTCACTAACGTTCGTGCCAAATAGCGTGCGTTGATCACGTGTCCATGAATTTTGATCAATTGAAGACCTTTCAATTAATTAATTGCAAAACAACAATTTAAGATTTGGGTTAATCGAAATTTCAAATAGTTGAAGGATACATGTTAGATCTTCAAGGACATTAGACAAATCATCGACGGATACAAGAAGGATTTTCGTGGGATACATACAACATATATGTAGGATATTAGGTTGACCATCATGGAAATAAGCACGAGCATCATAGGATACATGTTAAATCTTTGAAAGATATAAGTTTAATAATCCACGGATACACATTATTTCATCGTAAAATTTTCCTTAATCATCACGACTTTTCGATTAATCAAAACTATCACTCGATTAATTGAAAATTTTCAATCTTTATTGTTCAATTGGAGTAGTTGAACATTCTGTCGATTGATCGCAAAGTATGCTATTAATTGAGCTATAGTGATTTCGGACTGAAAAGTAACTACATGGGAAAAGTTGCACGTTAACCCCCGTCTTGCAAGTTGAGATGCCAGAGTCCATTCACCATGCTAAGCAGGTCTTGCAAGTTGAGCCCAGTGATCACACCAGAGTCCAACCATGCTAAGCAGGTCTTGCAAGTGATCACGCCAGAGTCCAACCATGCTAACCAGGTCTTGCAAGTTGAGCCCAGTGATCACGCCAGAGTCCAACCATGCTAACCAGGTCTTGCAAGTTGAGTGACCAAGCCAGAGTCCAATCACCATGCTAAGCATGAAACATTGACCCTTCTGTATCTCTCTTTTGTCCTGTTATCTGGATTGAAAGTTTGTTTTGACTCATCTTTTTGAATGCATTCCATTAATTGCCACGAAACTGATCAATCCTTTTCCTCAGGTCAAACACAGTTTCAAATTTAGAGTTGCTATATAATAATTATTACAGCCTTGGAACAGGAATGAAAAATATATGGCAAACCGGTTTGATTTGGCTTCGTCTGCCACTGACTCCCCAATTCCTCCTTTTGTTTAAACGTTGACTTCTGAATCTTCGAAATATTATATTGTTGCAGAGATGGGATTAATGAAAGGTGCATGGTACTTCTCTCCTGTGCTGTTTCTATGCTTCTATCTCAAAACCCATCTCTCCATTGCCACTGATACCATTTCTCCAGGCCAGCCTCTCACCGGAAACCAGACGATTGAGTCTGAAGGTGGTGTCTTTGAACTTGGTTTCTTCACTCCAGGTAATTCCAAGAACTACTATATTGGCATTTGGTACAAGAAAATCTCCATTCAAACAGTAGTTTGGGTAGCCAATAGAGATAGACCCATCTCTGATCCATCTTCTGCCCAACTCAAACTTTTAGAAGATGGGAACCTTGTTCTGTTCAACCAGTCCAACTTCCCAATTTGGTCAACCAATTTGACCTCTACTGTATCCATTGTTACCGAAGCAGTGCTTCTTGACTCAGGAAATCTTGTTTTGAGAGCTGGGTCGAGTTCATCTGCTATCTTTTGGCAGAGCTTTGATCTCCCAACCGATACATGGTTACCGGGTGGAAAGCTTATATATGAGAAAGATGGAATGGGGAGACAAGGGTTCATTTCATGGAGAAATAGAGAAGATCCTGCTCCTGGGATGTATTCCCTACAGTTGGACCCAGATGGGAGTTATCAAGTTTTCCTTCTACGGAACAGGTCTGTAAGATATTGGACTAGTGGGAATTGGGATGGAAATGGGAAGTACTATAGCTTAGTTCCAGAAATGAGGGAACGACGCATCTATAATTTTAGCTTAGTTAAAAAAGAGAATGAAGGCTATGTCACGTTTACGCTCTTTAACAACTCTATCATGGCTAAAATGGTCATGGATCCATCAGGGAAAATCCAAGCAATGTCGTGGTTGGAGGAGAAGAAAGAATGGCATATATATTGGACTCGACCGCTATACCAATGCAAGGTTCATGCAATTTGCGGGTCCTTTGGTTTTTGCAATGAGGTTTCTTCACCTTTCTGTGCTTGTTTGCAAGGTTTTGAACCACAGAGTTTAAAAGGTTGGAATCTAGGTGATCGGTCAGGTGGGTGTATCAGGAAAAAAGAATTGAAATGTAAGAATAGTAGCACAGTTGAGGAGGAGAAAGATAGCTTTTTACAAATTTCAAACATGATTTTGCCCATAAATCCCCTAGTCCTAGTGCTTGGTGACGCCAAAGATTGCAGATTGGCTTGCTTGATCAATTGTTCTTGCAATGCTTATGCTTATATAGGAGGTGAATGTTCAATATGGCATGGAGATTTGGTAAATCTGGAACAATTATCAGGTGGGGATGGCAATGGAAGAGATCTCTATGTCCGACTTGCTGCTTCTGAGCTTGGGAGTTATGGGGGTAGGAAGAAGAAATCAACTACTGTGGTTATTGTGAGTACAGTTGCAGTTGCTGTGGCTGTAGCCATGTCTGGCCTTATTTTGGTGCTAATTCGGAAAAGGAAAAAGAGGGTGTCGCTTAAATTGTCCGAGGGAGATGAGGTTTCTTTGGTGGCCTTTGGGTACAAAGACTTGCGAAGTGCAACAAATAACTTTTCTGAGAAGTTGGGTGGGGGAAGTTTTGGTTCTGTTTTCAAGGGGACACTGCCTGATTCAACAGTCATAGCAGTGAAAAAACTTGAAGGACTTCAACAAGGAGAGAAGCAATTCCGAGCTGAAGTTAGCACAATTGGGATGATCCAACATATCAACCTTGTTCGCCTCCGGGGGTTTTGCTCTGAAGGTACTAACAGGCTGCTGGTCTATGATTACATGCCAAATGGATCTCTAGCCACTCATCTGTTTGATCAAAAGGATTCTGAGATCTTAGAATGGAATACGAGATACAGAATTGCGCTTGATACAGCTAAAGGATTGGCCTATCTCCATGAGAAATGCAGAGACTGCGTTATACACTGTGACATCAAACCTGAGAACATACTTTTGGATGCCGATTTCTGTTCAAAGGTTGCCGACTTTGGTCTTGCAAAGCTTCTTGGCCGGGAGTTCAGCAGGGTTTTAACAACCATGAGGGGTACCATAGGCTATCTTGCACCAGAATGGATAACTGGAGTAGCCATAAATGCCAAAGCTGATGTTTACAGCTATGGAATGATGCTCTTCGAAATTATATCTGGACAGAGAAATACTCGGCAACTTGAGGATGGTAAGGTTGATTTCTTTCCTACCTGGGCTGCAAGGAAGTTAATTCAAGGTGAAGATGTCCTTGTTGTTTTGGACCACATGTTAAAGGGCAATGCTAATGTGGAGGAGCTCACAAAAGCTTGTAGTGTTGCTTGTTGGTGCATCCAAGATAATGAAGCTCATAGGCCATCAATGGGTCAGGTAATACAGATCCTTGAAGGGACCATGGAAGTAAACCTGCCTCCTTACCCAAGGTCTCTTCAAGTTCTTGTGGAGGAATTATGAGGATGCAGCCTTTAGAAACTCTTCCTCCAACAAGGTTAAAAACACTTCAAACATTTGCCGTCATTTCAGGGACATGACATGATGATCATTTTCCAAGTTTAAGTAGACAAGGAACTAAGGATGTCTAAAGTAGTTTACATTCAATGTTGAATTAGTACGTTCTGTATTCTTCAATGAAAGCTTATATCTGTATTTTTAGATGTACTTTTGTTATTTATTTTTCATGTTGTATTCAAGCTTTGTTTTTCCATATTGTCGGATGAAGTTATTAGTGAAGGATTTATTGCTGAAATAGCAGTATTTGCGATCATTTTATCTTTTTAACTAGAGTGGTTCTGGTAGATCATCTCAGATTGATTATGTCTCAGAGGATGAGGCAAATAACTCTCATGTATTGCATGGATTACATTTTTCTTCATCTTAATAAATCTGTTTTAGGAAACTATTTTGCAAAAAACATTGCTTTAGTTTTTCACCACTTGCAAATTATGTTTAGAGATCCTTGTAGGAATCCTGCTTTCACAGAAACTAGTATTCTATCTAGCATAACTTAACTGTTACTGGATTCCTTGTATTCTATCTTGCATAACTTAACTGTTACCGATTTTTGTTGATTCCTACCTTCCAGTCTTTAACTAGTTTCTGCCATCTTAATGTCATCAAAGCAGGAGTTATTGGTTACCTAGACCAGCTATAAATGATAATTTGTGGGCAGTGTCAGAGGCTGCTGATCACTTAGTTGGCTTTGATTAGATGCTTAAAGCAGTTGATATTCTGGTAACAAGCAATTATATATTCATTCTTCTTTTCGGCCTATGACTTCATTTCAGTTGGTTTTGATTCCTCTAACACCAGTGATTTGTACACCATGTTTGGTACCGCTTATTTATCAACACAAGAGAGAGTTATAGCCTATGTACTCTGCTAATTTTTTTTTTCTGCGCAACATGGGCCATGGAACTGCTAATTATGAGTGCTGCTGATAATTTTCTCTGTTTCATTTGTCAAAAATACAAAAAGAACAAGTTGGTAAATTTAGCTGATATGAGGAAACAGACACATTAACCTCAAGGCTCCTAGAATTTATTTCTTAGTCTATTTTTGTTCTTGATCTCTAAAAAATTTGAGGGCTCATTGCAAGAACTTTGTGCTGTTTACTTCATCAAAAGAGGAATGAAGTGAAAACTAATGAGGGATATAACAGTGGCTCTAAATTATACTTTTATAAACTTAGGAAAGTTGAGTTCAGTATTCTATCCAGCATACTGCAGTTCTTACCAGGTGTAAATGCCTAAAACTGTTCATTGCGGATCTTCATAGCTTCCAAATTTTATTTACTTTCTGTACTTACTTCTGAAATGTGAATGACTTCAAAGAAGGAAATGAACTTATTACTAAGAACAGCTGTGGGTGATAATTATTGGGTAGTGATAGAGGATATTGATCGTTGAGATGGCTTGGATCGGAGGCATATAAAGCCGTGGAATTACTGGTAACAAGCAATTGCATTCTTCTCATCTTCTGAATTCATTTTAGTATATAGTGGTTCTGTTAGCATCAATGATTTATATATTATGGTTTGCCCACTCTATTTTGGTTTTGACCATGTCAGATTTACAGAGTAAAACAAGAAAAAGGTATAGCTTAAGTACTCTGTGGTATCATTTTTCCCCACTACCATGGGCCCTGAAACTGCTAATGATGTATTCTATGATGGAGGTTCTACGTGTTACATTCATAAAAACTGTGAAAAAAAAGAAAGGAAAAATAAAAGAAGAAAAAGAAACAAACAAACAAAGGAACATACTTCTGAAATAAGGATATAACATTGGCTTAACCGAGTGACAACAAATCACATTGAGCCTCAAGGTTCGTAGAGATTATTTCTTAAATTTTTTTTTCTTGTTGATGAAAGGTTGGTCTTTTAAAAATTGAGGGCTTATTGCAAGAAATTTTATCTGCTTTGTACTTTCATGATAGAGGAATATAACGAAATCTAATGAGGGATCACCATGTAGAAAAGTTCCAATATGGTGGTTACAAAGATAATTCTATTACTTAAAAGAACAACTGAAATGAGTTAGGAGAATGAAAGTTTGTTTAGTGATTTGATGTTATTGATCAACTTTCAAAGAGTGAGATGGAAATAGTAGCAAACACAAAAGAGTAAAAAAGAAATATTTATTTAAAGTGAAATAGAATTAGAGCTCACTAAAATGCACTCTTAAAAATTCAATTCAATTTGTGCCTTCATGATTTTTTTTCCCTTCAATCTATGATCCATGAGAGGAAGGAGAACATGTGTAAGCATTTTGGATGTTAGGGGAAAGAAGTCAATGATCCTTGAATTCTCTTAGATGTGTGTCTTTTGGTTTGGTTTTAGCATTTGGATCATATCAGAATATTTTTCCTGACAACATGGGGCATGGAACTGCTAATGATGAATGCTACTGCTATTTTTCTCTGTTTCATTTGTCAATGCCTAAATTTGTTCATTGTGGATCCTCATAGCTTCCAAAATTTTATAAACTTGGGAAAGCAGGCAATGAACTGATTACTAAGAGCAGCTGTTGGGAGATAATTATTGGGTAGTGATAGAGGATACTGATCATTTAGATGGCTTGGATCAGAGAAATATAAAGCAGTTGGAAGCCCTGGTAACAATCTATTCTGCATTCTTCTCACCTTATGCTTCATTTTAGTATGCAGCGATTTCGGTTGAGCCTCAAGGCTCGCAGTTTATACCTTAATTTGTTTTCTTGTTGATGAAAAGATTGTCTTCTAAAATTGAGGGCTTATTGCAAGAAATTTTAACTGTTTTGTACTTTCATGAAAGAGGAATATAATGAAATCTAATGAAAGCATGATAGAGAGCGTCACAAGTTATATAACTCAAAATTATAGAAGAAATGAAAAACACATATACATGGAGTTTCCTCGAGAAATTTGAAAAAGAGCGAAAAAGTAAACCTTGCTAATATAGCCATGTAGACTAAAAACAAAAGTGAATTAAATTCTTATTTGCCTGTAATATTAACAATCTCAACAATAAAATAAATTCATAATACGTTTTTTCCTTTAGCGTTGTAGGTTCTTCTTGTGTCAGAATGTAAATATGAGGTATTCTATCAATGCAGATTACAAAATTGTTTGGTTTATATTATTTAAATTGTAACATAGAGCAGTTTTAAGGGTAATCAAACTGAAAGATAAAAGTCCTAATCACACAAACTTGAATGCCATAATAGACGATCCTTGCAACATATGACCTTAATTGCCTTTAATTAATTGACTTAATTTTTTAAAATTAATTTGAAACTATATTTTGGTAACTACCTTTAATTAATTGACTTAAATTTTAAAATTAATTTGAAACTCTATTTTGGTAACTAAAACATCCTTTTTGTAACTAAAATGTTGACATTAATGTTGGTAAGCAACAATATGCTACATATTGTTGTAGACATTGAAATTACAATAATTTTCTAAGCTTATGGTTTTTGAATTTTTTTTTATCTTGATCAGGACAATAATTGGCTATTAATATATTTTCACAAACAAGATAACAAAAATTTTGTTACAGTTCAAGCTGATCCAAAAGTTATAATTATGGTTTGAAAAGCAATAATAGAGAAAATGACTAAAAAAAGACCTCCCAGTGACTAAAGGCAACTTTAAAATATATCTTCATGTTTAAATAAACTGTGGTTGTCAGCTTGTAAAAGTTAGATCCTTCTCTCAGACTCTGATTTCTATGTTCTTTGTTTTGTATTGTTTTGTGTTTTCTTGTTTCCTCTCTAAAGCATCAAAGAGTGAGGATCCAATCATCTGGACCTTATCTGGTTGGTTAAAGTTTCAATAACATTTCTTTCTCCGTCTTCATCCTCAGCTGAAGTCGAAGACCTAAAGGCTTTGTTTGTTTAAAATGGCAAACAGCATCTCGATATCAGTTGAAGAAGTCACCAATTAAAAGGCAAACTAAAATCTCCCTTGCATGAAGATGAACGGCCAAAACCCATCAAAGACAATACATAGATGCTTAAAGAAAGGAAATGATAAGAAAAAAAAAGAATAGTCTATGATCAGTCCAAACGACATCTCAAATCTATATCTATATCTATACTACTATTAAAAGCACGGACAACTTTAAGTGTTTTTCATTTTCGCATACCTAAAATATCCTCCTCTAAAATCTTTATTTAATTTCAAAAGTAACATTTTCTTTTATTTTTTAATTGCCATGAATCTAATAAAGTTCTACTAATTATATAAATATCTAGGATTAAACTTTAATTAATAAAATCCTACTAATTTGATAAACCTTAATTATACTTATCTAAAAGGTTTTAATTGAATAATAAAACCTAAATTATTAATAACAATGGTTTCGTATCCATTATTCTAGAATATTTAATTTATAAACTATTTGTGCTTTATCTAAAAGAATTTTAAATAGAATATTTAACTTCAAAATTAAATTTTTTTTTTATTTGTGTGAGACTAATAAGATCCTATTAATTAGATAAACTTTAATTATATTTATCTAAGAGATATATAATTAAATAATATAAATCCAAACTATTGATAATAATAATTTTATATATTTATAGATTATTCTTTAAAATGTAATTAAAAATTACTTATACTTGTCTAAAAGAATTATATTGGAATAAAATAAAAATATTTTTACAAAAATTATTTTAATCAGTACTCTAAAAGAATAATAAATTCCACGAATTATAATGTAAAACAAATGAATTAATAAATTAATATATACATGCATGGGTGAGTGCATTCATGTGCCTTCGTGTGTAGGGGTGCTAAATGGGCCGGCCCAGGCCCGTTTAGCGCGGGCCAGCGGGCCGCGACACGCGCGGCTCGTTTAACATATACCCCCGGCCCGGCACGACATGCCCCAGTCGGGCCTGGCGGGTCAGGGGTCTTAAAAAATGATTTTTTTAAAAAAAATAAGAAAAATTCCAAAAAATATAAAAAAATCACAAAAAATTCTCAAAAACATTTTTATTATTCACAAAATTGTCTTACACATATTGGGATAGATTTTGCTCAAAAAAATATAAATTAATTAATTATCACGAGTACAAGTACAATTTTGCAAATAATACATAATCACTTGCACAAATAATACTGTACCACTATAGTATGAACACATCCCAATTAGGTTGGCACCTATAACACCCCGGAACCAGGTCCACCAGTATCGGGTTTATATTGGCTCCCGAGCGCTACTTTAGGGCCCAAATTACAATAATGCACCTTAAAAAACTAACTAGGATGAAGGTAATAGAATCCTAAATTTAAAAAAAAATTAGCAATATAACGCCTGTACATACGAGTATGGGCTAAGCCCTCAAACACAGATAATCACTTGATAAACACAGTTTATATATATATCATGCACATCACACACTAATCTTTCCACAAGAGTACATTAACAAAGGTTATCTATCTTTTAACTCTCTCTCTCTCACTATATACAATTTACACAGTTTCCAAAAAACTATATAATTATCAAAAAGGTTGCCCTTTCTATCACTAGCCAGGATAAAAGTAGTCCTCCGGCCTATACTCGGGATAATCCTCTACTTCGGCCCCGCTACACTTCTCCCCAACTAGATCTGAAAACAAATCCGATAAAAACAAAACTTACGTGAGACTAATGTCCCAGTAAGTAGCATAATGCAAGATATAAACAGTTGATGCAATTTTACATAATAAAATAACATGCTACATATCATACGATTAATTCCAACAATCATGTAAAGATCAATTCACATATAATAATACAATTTCAGAAAATAAAGTGTGTGCAAGATTCATGAATTAGCGTGTCTGTAAATTGAGTTAAACACCCTTAGCCGGTTTGCCACTTCACTACTCGCCTTCGAAGCCGCGCACGGTCATCGTACGAGTGGAGCACTCACGCATGGGCTGGTATGCTGCAGCTCATCTATCCCACACGAAGGCCTCACCGATCCCACACGGTGGTACGCAAGTGGCCCGGGGTATTAACACGACAAGCCAACACTAATGCACTATCTAGATTGACTGTGGATCCACGACTCTCTATGCGGCCTAAACTCGTATAAGAATTAACTTTGCAAATATTTTACTAACCAGAACCTGTAAGAAATCAATTACCTAAGTAAAAATCAATCCAAGTGAACCTCGCTGTTCACTTACCCTTAAATCCAGAGGCCATTCTGCCTTTCGGAATATCATAGGCTCATTGCCTTTCTCACTAACAAGAAACATAAACTTCAATTTCCAATTACGAATCTCAAATCAATTTTTATCAAACCAAATCGTTAATGAAATAAGGTAAAGAGTAATTTTATAAATCAATTTTTGAATACAATTTAGGAATATTCACAATTTGTTTGATTTTGCAGTTTTCTCTGCAAAACTGATTCTAACTAGGTAATTGAAAACTAAACCTGAATTAATCTACGAGGAATTAGTATGCATGCCATATATCGTTGAAAAGCTCTACGAGTCTAGTTTCCAACGCAATAAACAGTTCATAATTCGGAGTTTCCTACAGGGAGTTATGGTCGTTTTACTACAAGTTGTTACAATTTGCCGCGAAACCTACTGGACGGAAATCATCAATTTTCTGGATTTTTCTTTCAATACCTCGAGTTATGATTGGTCCTAAACCAATTCCATTCAACTACAAATACCCTAAACTAAATTTTCGACTACTATTATGAATTTTTACACAAATATTTCAAGTCCTCGCAATCCACCGAAATCTTCATAATTTTAATACAGCCTAACAGGGTGGCTTCTAGTTTAAGTGAAGCACATCAATTACATAACATTGTTAAAGCACCACTTCATTTATGCCATTCAATGCATCTATGTGAAATATCATTACCAACATCTCCCTTCTTACGGAAAGGTCTAAGAAAACAAAATTTATTAATTTTTATGGATCCCTTGGTTCTTAGTCATTACCCTCATTTTCTGTCTCCTGATCATAAAAACTGAACCACAGATTCAAATATGTCTGAGAATTATAATTTTCACAATTTACAGACTTTTGAGCAATAATCTAGTTTCACAAGCCTCCAACAACAATACTCTTAAATACTCCAACTTCAATAGAGCAATAATCTAGTTTCACAAGCCTCCAACAACAATACTCTTAAATACTCCAACTTCAACACAACAATAATCTAATTTCACTCTTCAAAATAGCTTCCAAGCCTTTAACAGCAATACTCTTAAATGCACTTCCACTACACTCACATTTTCTAAGTTCAGGATGATTTAGGATAAAACCAAAACTAATTAACACAGAGTTTTCTCATACCAAATCAGAATTTTCAACGATGGATTTTTCCATCAAGGGTAACAACACATGATCTACAACAACTAAGTTATGCAGAGAAAGGTTTAGCAACTAATTTATTGCAACTATACCATACGAGTAGGATTAAAAGCATACATAACCTAATCAAACCTAAGCATACCTCAATCCCAATCAGTATTTATTTTACAGAAATCCCCAAATAAAAATACTCAAATCAGAATACTGAAATTTGAAAACAAAATCCTCGACAAATCAAGGAGAAATCAAAACATACCATTCAAGCAACAATACCCGTAGTCTTATTTCAAAATCCTCGACAAATCTCTAGCCAAAACGCCCCAAACATCATTCGTTTAAAACTGAAATTGTTTTTATGCTTCTGGAAATTAAGATGTGCTACTTACAAGATCTCGCAGAATCCACCGCCCAAATAGGAACAGTCGCCCAGAACAGACCCCTTCTCCTCTTCTCTTCTTCTCCTTTCCTCTCCACTCGTTTTCCCCCTTTTTCGTTTCTCCTTCTTCTCACGAACTACCAGTATGGACGAACCCCTCCCATCTTTCTTCTCTTCCTCTTTTCTTATTCTTCTTCTTCTTCCTTCTTCTCCCCTGCGATTTCCCCTTGTGCTATTAACCCTCAACGAACAACCACCTCTCCTCTCTTCCTCTCTTCCTCTCTTTTCTCTTTTCTCCTTTTCCCTTCTTCCTCCTCCTCTCCACGGCTTCTCTCTTCTGCAATTTCTTTTTTGCCGCAAACCCTTGACGACCCTAAACCCCAAAAACCCCCAAATGCACAAATGCACAAATCGTGAATGCTTTTGTTTTGTTTTTGTTTTTTTGTTTTTTTTAACCATTGAACCATGAACCATTGAACCGGTTCACTTAAACTTGAACCAACTCATCTAAACCTAACCATTTAAACCATTAACACTCACTAAACCAACCCAACTAAAATAAACTAACTATTTTATTTATTTATTTATTTATTTTTCCAGGGTCTTATATAGCACCCACTCATCTATCTTTCTTGCAGTTTAAAAAAAAAAAAAAAAGAGAAAGTAAAGTTCCTAAACTTTGATTATAAAAAATATAATAAAACTTAGACTAATCTGAATGACTAAATTCATCAAGATTCAAATCATCGAAGTCTCCAGCAAGTTGATCATTTTCATATTCCTGTTCTCTTAGTTCCACCCTTAATCAATCTGTAAGACAGACACATACTTGTACCATCTCCGGTGTTAATCTGCTCCTGTAGTCGTCCACTGTTCGTCCACCTACGCTAAAAGCTGATTCCGATGCAACTGTGGACACCGAAACCATTAGTAGATCACGTGCCATGGCGGCAAGCACAGGATAACTAACCTGATTTTGCTTCCACCATGTCAAAATGTTAAAAGAACTATGCTCTTCCATAGTATGGAAAAGTATTGGGGGACTTTCTAAATAAATCCTTAACTCAGATGATCCCCCACTACCAGATGCTGGTTGTTTTCCCCTTCTTCTCCCACTTAAAAAATTCCAAGGGGAATTATCTGATAGTGCTTCTTGGGTCCAAGTTTGACTTTGTTTGCTATAGCTAGTATCATATTCACAAAAAAGTCTTTCTAATAGGGTTCTTATTTTACATATATTTATTTGAAAAGAAGAATTCATATTCTCATTTATTCCATCTATTAAGTCTTCCACTCCTAATTTAATCCCAAGGTCCATTGTAGTAGCTAAACAATATAAGTTAGGCATATCTTGCCAATATTTTAAAATTTTAGCTTCCATTTCGAGGCAAATATCTTTAGCAACGGACGTGTTTCTATATTGTTTAAAGCAAATACTTATTTGATATAAACAAATTAAAATACTCGCGGATGTTGGGTAATAAACCGCTGATAAATATCTTGTTGCATCATAAAAAACTTCTAAAAAATCTTTTAAAATTTCTGCTATTTGCCAATCAAGTTCTATTAGTTCATTGAGGCACTTTTGTTTTATAAAATAGTGTAAGTTTTTGTTTTAATTCTAGTGCAGCTTCTAGCAAACATCTAGGGTAATTTTTTTAGGTTGTTTTCCTAAACTTACACAATAATTTTTAAATTCTCTAGCAGTTGTGCTAGATTATTTTAAATATCTTATTGCATCTCTAATATTTGTTAAATGATATTGGACAAATTTTAAGCCATCCTGCACAACTAAATTTAAGATGTGACAAGCACACCTAACATGAAATAAACATCCATCTATATTTAAGTTTAAGTGCTGTTTTAATATATCTACTGCAACATTATTAGCACTTGCATTATCAAGTGTTAGAGCCATTATTTTATTTTGTATTTTATATTTTCTTATATTTTTTGCTATAGTATTTGCTATAGTTAGTCCAGAATGGCTAGAATCTAGTACTTCAAAAGTTAGTATTCTTTTTTCCATACTCCAATTCACATCTATATAATGTGTAGTTATAGCTAAATAACTTATTTGTTGTTTATATCCAAATATCTGAGGTTAAAGCTATCTTATAGTTATTGTTTGAAAAAGTTTCTATTAATCCGGTTTTCATTTTTTTGTATAATTTTATAGCATCCTATCTTAAAGTGTGGCATGAGAAGGATTTAAATCCAGGTGCTAGATATTTGATTATTAGACGGTTAAATCTTTTAGATTATATTAATCTAAAGGGTAATTCTTCTTGTATTACCCACTTTACTATTTCAAGCCATGTTTCTTCTTGATTAAAAACAAAATTACCAAAATTAACACTACTGCCGGAAATTTGGGCTTGCCTAGGGTCTATTTGGCCATGTTTTGAAAGGCATTTCTGCAAATGCCGTTGCAAGTGGCCTGTACCACTTTTTCCTTTACAACTAAAATTTTTTTTGCAGTGGTTACAAACTGCCCTCTCTTCACTCCCTATATTTTCAATTGTAAAATTAAGCCAAACACCAGAGGTTCTACTCCTCTTGGTGCTCCTAGCTGGTAGGGAAGATGATCCCATCTATTGGGAAGGCAACTCATTTTCATGATCTTGGATGGGAGGGTCACCATATGGGGATTGGGTCACATCATCAAAAAAAGTTGGGTTAGAATAGGGTCTAAGAAATTCCCTTTCCTCAGTGTTAAAGAACATAGGATGCCTGGGGTCCATTATCAAATTTTTGAAAAAAATTTCTTAATAAATAATATAATAATAAATTTTTGGTGATACACTAACTATAGTAAAGTAAGGAATAAGTATGCAAAAATGCACTAGGAAAATTCCCAGGTAAGTGGAGGGGTCACAAATGGTCCCACTTAAAATCCACTTTCCTTAAGGCAATTATCGCGTCCTTTATGACAAAACTTTCCTAGAGATGCACTTAGTTGCACAATATTCACCCACTATACTAGGTTTTAAAATAATAAGAAAGGTAGAAGGAGAGACTTACTTATATATATATATATAATATTTATACTAATTTTAAAATCAGAAAATTAAATAGAAGAATACCTCTTTAGAATGAAGCTTGAACTTTGCAGTTGAAGCCTTCAACCTTTAGAGTCAAATTTCCCACTTCTGATGCTTGAACAATTTAAGCAAAACAACTATTTCTTGATAGGCTAGAGAGAATGTAGAAGAAGAGAGTAAGAGAATGTATAAGAGGTGTGGTTTGGAGTGGGAAAGGGTAAGCTTATTTATAGAAATCCAAAAGTGGTTTTTTACCACCTCTACTCTCCAATATGATTGTTATTTGGCAGTTGGAAGGATAGAAAAGGTCTTTTAATAGTCAATTAAAACCATACGCCCCAATATGGCTGTTATATAGTTGTTGGGGGGGGGGGGGGGTAAAAAGGGCAAAAGAGAGGTTGGCTAGCTCTCGGCGGGCCGGCCCGCCGTGCCCAATGGCAGGCACGCGTGCCTGATGTTGGGCGCGTGCCCTAGCGGGCCGCTCGCGTGCCCTAGCGGGCCGCTCGCGTGCCCTAGCGGGCCGCTCGCGTGCCAGCATGCCATGGCCCGCTGGGCCGCATGCCCTGGTGGGACGTGCCTAAACGGGCTGCAGCCTAGGCACCCCCGGCTTGTTGGTGTGCCCGGGCTGGCATAGCCCAATAAGCATCCCTATTTGTGTGCGTGCATTCCAATAGAGTTGAATGTCAATGCAATTTACACAAGAAACATAAAAGACAAATATAATATTGGCATTTTATTTTTAACAACTACTATGTGAAATATATGTGCATAATTAATAAATGTGTATGGTATATTCAATTGGTACACAGCTTATAATTAGGGTTACTTTGAATAAATTAGTTCAAGGTTGGCTATATATCTTAACTCATTCAATAGATAAATAACTATTAATTAAGATGCATATTAATGTCATTTCTAATTTCTCTATTATATATAAGTAAAATATAATAAAATAAATTATTTACCTTGTGATACTAAACATTTAGTTTACTCCAATATTTCAATTAGGTATTGCGTAAAAGGAAAACAAAATAAAATAAAATTAAATAAGATTTAGAATAATTCATTAAAAAAACAAAATTTAAAAGGAATTCAATCGAGAGATAGTAAGTATAATTTTTATGGAATTTTTAGTTACTTATTGATGATAATAGATTTACCTATTTCATTAATGAGATGCATGTTACAGAGGAAAAGAAATTGGCAAGAATGGTGGTGGTGAAGGTTGTAGGAATAACAATTATTTTAAGCAATATATTTATAAGTTTGAATCATGTAAATAATTTGTTAATATCATTCATAATTTGTTAGTATCATTTAAAATATAAAACGTGTGACAACTATACATAACAATGTTGCCTTGATTTAGAATGAAAAAACAAAAATCAACTATTCACAATAAAAGTTGCATTGTGAAACTATGTGTCTTTCGACGAAGCCGCATATTTTCAAGCTAATTTTTAAGAATATAATTATTAAAGTTTATATTACTAAATTATTAAAATTGTTATTTTAAAAATATAAGAACATATTTAAGATAATTAAGAAAGAACTGGAGTCCAATCAGATATACATCAAATATAAATAAATTAATCCTACAAAAATTCTAAAATAAAATTGACTTCTCTAAAATATGTTCAATATAATAAGCATTTTAAATTATCAAAAATATAAAAGCTCCATTTTTCATGCATTATATTGTATGGCCTTAAGTCTCATATTAAATATATTGATTATTTTAATAATTAATATATTAAATTATATTAATATATTATATTAAAATATTATAATACTACATTAAAAAATTATTTGTATTATTATAATATATATTACTAAAAATATTTATTAATTGTTTTGATAATTATAAGCAACATATTTAATCTATTAATTAGATTAATTTTTATATTAATATGATTATATTAATATATTAATATGAAACTTTAATATGTATTAATTATTTCAATAACTAATATACTTAATTAATTAAAATAAGTATTTTGACATTTATTAATATATATTAATAGTTGAATTATATTTTATTTGATTAATTTTATTATTATTTCAAGATCTCATGTAGTTTGAGATGATGTCGATGGCTATTTACATCCAACAATTCATCATCTAAAAAAAGTGAGTTTGCCAACATTAATGGAGTGGCCTATGTTAAAGTTTTTCGTGAGTTTTATTCAAATCTTCATAACCTTATCATAGGGATGAGGGCAAAGTGTCAACCTTGGTAGGAGGAAAATAATTTGAGTTCACCAAGGCCCTAATTTGCGAGTCTCTTGGCCAATATTTTGTTGAAAATCTAGAGTTTGACTACCATAACCTCCAGTTGATCCTCCATTGGATGATATTCACAGGCAGTTACTTAGTTTGGATGTTGGCATTCCTAGGCGTAATTTGTTATCTCATGGTTCGCTCAATAGTCATTTGCATCTATTAAATATGTTCTCATGTTCTAACCTTCCTCCCGTCGATCTTCATTTTGATATTACTAACGCAAGAACTCGATTGCTTCATGCCTCATGGACTTATAAAAATGTTTGTGCTGCCTCTTTTATTTTTGAGCATATTGTTGGTCCTCGCATGCTTGTTCTACCACTTTGAAGCTTCCATTTGGTGTTCTCATTTCTAATATCTGTCTGGTTCAAGGTGTTAAGCTTGTGGTGTCCGATTTCTCTGTTCCCCTTTGTGACATCTTGGCTTTTTGAGTGGGCGGCTATGATGTGGGTGGGGTGAGAGACCTAGGCGAGCTACCATAGTGGCGAGCTACCAGGCGAGGATGTGCATATGGTTGGGATCCCACATTGCTCGAGAATGCTATAAGTAGTCTTGTGATCTGTTACTTAGCTAGTGACCTTTTAAGGCATAACAAGGGACCAAATTCCCTTAGAACCCCCAGTTAAGTGTGCTCGGGTGAAAGCAGTTGGGAAGTTTTCTTGTGTTATCCCTTGAGAACAAATCCGTGAGTGCCCATTGGGCCCAGAGCGGACAATATCTCACTGGGTATGGATCTGGGGTGTTACAGTCAAGCTTTGGGACTTAGCCCTACCATCTACCTTTAACCCCCATTTGCTCCCTCCACAAACACACCCGTAAGTCCATTCCGTTGGTAGAAATTTCTACTATAGTGAAATTAGAGATAATAATAGTCTCTTCTTCATGCTTGTAATATTTATTGTTAGGATTGGGGTTCATCAAAGTCGTTGATAGGTTAACTATGCAATTCATTGCCCAGAGCCACATATCTTGCTATTTAGAAGGCCTCTGTACTATCAATAGGAGAACTAGCCTTAGCAACAAATGCTCGTGAATTGAAGATTCACTTGGCTACTTACTCTTTACTTCACTTCCGTTTCATATTTTCTCTATCCTTTCATCTAGAAAAGTATGAAAACAAGCTATGATTTTCTTTATCTGTGGGATGTCTTGATGTGTTCGATGCTTGCTGCTATAACTTTCCTACTCAATGTGGGATTTGGTGTTGTTTCTTAGAAAAAAAAGCCCACTCCGTTGATTGGAATTTGGTTCATCGTGATTTATTCCTTACCTCTTTCTGGGACAATCGTGATTTCTTCCTTACCCTTGTCAAGCTTTGGACTGTCGAATGTTGATCGCCTGCATACTACTTTTGCAAGTTTCAAATTATTTTCTTTAATTTTTTTTCATTTGTTCCAAACATAATGAAGGTGAAAATTTCTCATTTTCAATTCTATTTTCTAATGTCTATCCAAATAGTTGAAAATTTTTGATTTTCTTGAAAAACATTTTCTGATGAAAAATGTTTTCCAAGGAAAATATTTTACATCAAAACAAACGGAGCACTAGTGAAAAATAGTAACAGACAGAACCATCACACAAACCTAAAATTCTATTTAAATAGACAAAATTACATAAGGCACGGGTTGCGCGCAGGCAGTGAGGTGCCTGCGCGAGGCCATGTGCTACTTGTGCACATTAACTGAAATAGAAACTGTGCAAAATAGAAAGCAAGTCATAGGTGCGCGTATGCCTGCGCACAACAACCTAGGTGGTGTACTGCCTGTGCTTATTACCTCACACCATCAGCACTTGCGCACCTATCTCGTGCACACCCAGGTGGCGCAGAGGTTGGACTCACATAGACATCAATGGCCATTGGCAAGGCCAAGGTAGTGCCAGGTTGCGCAAGCCTGCACAGAGCCTGTGATGGGCGTAAAAAAGGCCTGTTTCATATCTTTTCAACCTGGGATCAATTCCTCTCTTGATTTCACCTGTTTTTACTCAATTCTTGGAGCTCAAACATTAGTACTATGAGTACTTGTCATTCAATTGTCACAAGAAGTGTAAAAATTACACTAACAACCTCCCTCTTGATAATTGCATGACAAAACTCCTACAATAAAATCCATGAAAGTAACAACTGAAAAAAGTAGGATAAAGACATATACAAAAAGCATATTCAAAACACGAAATAAACCAAATGCAAACATCAATAAACAAAAACAACATCAGGTAAAAAGATATTATAGGCATCCATCCAAATATGAGAACACAAGCGCAAATCTTCACAGTCGGAATCCACTCCAGCTCCCCCTTTCTCCATGCTCAACTCCATCTTCCCCTTTTTTCATGCAAATGTCAATCAAAATGGTTATAATAACGTTTGATAAATATAAGTATTTGTTCATCCATATTCTGCTAGGTCTACGTCATACTGGTGAGCATGCCACAAATCTCATTATGATTTCTTTCTTGATTCTCTCTCAATCTCCACCCATGTAGTCCATGTCTTGTGCAATCTTGTCATGCCTTTCCTATAAAGCAAGATGTTGATTTTGAAGAGATTGAAAGGAAGAGGAGTTGAAATCATGCATGGTATCAAGATGATCCATGAGAGGAGACAAGTCAAAGGAGGATTCAGATGGACAAGAAGAACTAGAACCACCACCAGAAGGATTACGTGCTGGTCCACTTACTTGAGCCTCACTACGGCTAATAGTATTGGGATCTAAGGTAGCACAAAAGGTGTTGCACCCCGGAACCGGGTCTGCCCTATCACAACACCAACCCATCCTTGAGCCCTACTTATGGGCCCAAGAGAATCTAATTAATACAATCAACCTGGGCAATTACAATGTAATCATCAAAGTGCATAAGCAAAAGAAGCATTGAATAAAAATTTTTCATCTAACAAAATGTCATCTGAATGATAAGCTCAAACATAAGATATCTGTGTATACAAAGGATAACTAAGATCTCATCCTCGCTATCTCTCACATGTACATTCATACACAAAGGTGATAATCTAAAGGTAGTTCTCAAGTTTATAAGTCCAAAAAGAATATTTACATCTCATTTACAATTCCTCAAAACTTAATATAACATCACAAAGAGAATCCTACTATAGGTGGTTGTAGTCCTCTGGCCTGTACTCAAGCTCATACTCAATCTCTGCCCCAATACGTGGCTCACCAAGAGGATCTAAAAACAAATCCAGTAAAACAAAACACGTGTGAGACAAGAGTCCCAGTAAGTAACAAACATGCATGTATGGAAATAGTTTATGCAGTTTTATAACATCATGATAATATTCACAAATATAAAGTGTAAATCTCAAGGCAAAGTGTCTCAATCGGATAACACATGAAATCAGTTCAATAAAAGCAATCAAATATTGCAAGTATGTCTTGTTAGGACTCGTGGGTTAGTGTGTCTCTAAATTAGATTAATGACCACTATCCATTTGCCACCTATACGACTTACAGAGAGAAACCTAGCTAGGGACATCTCAGCAAGCAAAGCACTCATGTATAGGCTGGAAAGTAACAACCAGATCAATAATTAAGGCCAAGTGGAATATCCCATCCACTGCCGAACCATATCATATGAATCACAAGAACATCCCGCTAATTCCACACGGCGGGTGGTTGCCACATCATCTATATACCCCAAGAGGGCCTCATTGATACCCTACAGTGGAAAGCTATATGGACAAGGACATTAAAGCTAACAAGCCAATACTAACACACTGACTAGACTCACTGTGGATCCACACTAAGAACAACGTCCAATTAAACGACTCGCAATTCAAAACCAAACCATTCAAATTAATGAGTAAAACCAGTGCTTAAACCAAGGTCAAGTGGAATTCCCCATCCACTGCCATTTCATAACATACGCTAAGTGGAATTCCCCATCCACTACCAAATCAACAGAGGCCAAGTGGAATTCCCCATCCATCGCAAATAAAACCATAGGCCAAGAGCCTTGTTAAATCACATTAGAGTTTTTCAACCTCACTTTCATAAATCTAAATCAAGCAAAATGAATACCATAAAATCCTCAAAATAAATAATCGATGATTGAGATAGTCTTAAGATTTCCAATAAAGTCACCATACCTAAAATCAATGGATTCTAAGACAAAAAGTGTTCAACCTTTAAGAATATTCTTAGTTTGGTTAAAAACGTTGACTTTTTGGGTATATGATTTTTCTAGACAAATCTACAAGGAGTTTCAGGCTCAAATTTGGATTGTAGTCTAACGAAGGGTAGACAAATTTTCTAGAATTTTGTAGGCTTTTGAATCACTCATTTGGGTATCAAAATCAAAAAGTGGGTTTTGATGAAACAAAACTGGAAATTTGACTTTTTATTGACGATGAATTAGGTTTTGGGAGTATTTTTAATGGTTTCAAATGGGGGGTAAAACTTTATTTACATGTAAAGACTTAAGTAAATGGAAACATAAAATACACATGACATTTAAATAAATGGAAACATATAATACATATGACATTTAAGTAAATGTCTTTCATGTAATAAGGAGGCTGTGTATGAGGTTTAGGTTGTTTGGGAAATTGTTGGGGAATAAAAGGTTGAAGAACTGTCAAAACAGGGTTCACATTAGCTTTCACGATTGATCGCCTCTGGCGATTAGCTCCCATGATTAGGTCCGCGATTTGTTGCTGACCTAATCCTGATTCGCGATTTGTTGTCGAGATTAATCTTGTCCCTAACAGAGATTGATTTTGGGGGTTTTGGCTCAGAATTAATCGCCAATTCTCAGGATTAATCGCCTCCTCGGGTTGTGAAATATTTTATGGCTATTTTTCAACACCAAATTCATACAAATAATTTGTAACATTTCCAACATCAAGTGGGATGATCATAAAACATCCCAACATACTTAAAACACCTTCCAAAATAGAAATTCATCCCAAATCCACATGAACACAAATCCAACACATGAAACATCATTCAAAATACCAAACCCAAACCCAAATCTGAAATGTGATCAATGTAAGTTGGAAATCCATAGCAATTCAGTAGAAAACTAAACAAGATTGTCATACAACTAAAACCTTACAAATTTTAGAAGCAAAAACCAACACATAAGATCAATTCCTTAAATAAATCAAACCCTAGAGAGAGAATACGAATTTTGGTAATACATTTTGTTTTGAAGGGTTTGCTACTTACATGTTTAATGGAGAAGCTTACTTCTCTTCAATCTCTCATCTTCTTCTCCTTCTTTTCCTTCTTCTTCTTTTCTTCAAGCTTTCAAGCAAGCTCCCACACTTCTCCTTGTTTTATATGTCCAATACAAGAGAAGAGGGTTCAAAAAACTTAATATTTTAGTTAGGGGTATCCTTTTATATGCCCAACTTTTGGTCTTTCAAATTTACCCCTTAACAAAACCTTTATCCTAAGGCATACTAGGGGGCACCTTAGTGTTAAGTGGTGTGGGGAGGAGAGTACCTTGGTGTTTCAAGGGTTTACATTTTAGATATGCCTAGGGGTGTACCTTAGTTGTAGAAGGGGTGTACTTTAGTTATATAAGGGGGTACTTTATTTATATAAGGGGGTACCTTAGTTATATAGGGGGGTGTACCTTAGGTAAAATAAGGGGTACCTTAGGCACTACAATGGGTGTACCTTAAGCAATATAATGGGGTACCTTAGGTATACAAGTGGGGTACCTTTGGCAATACAAGGGGGTCCCTTAGGCTACGTTTGGTTAGCTGGATTGTTCTGGGTTTTGCAGGAAAACAAACTTTCCTTCATAAATGGGGCGTTTGGTGAGAAGGAAAATGTGGGATGTAAGATCCTGGATTTTTCAGGAATTTTAATTAAGATTAAATGGAGATTAAAGGATTTAATGAGGGTAATTAAATAAAAATTTAAAAGACTTAATTAGTTTGGGTTGGTTCAATTGGATCGGTTCATTTAAAAGTATTATATAAATTGAAGTGGTTTATTTAAGTTGGTGGTTTAAAGGGTTTGATTAGTTTAGGGGTTCAATGGGGTTTGGTTTAGTTTAATTGAATTGGTTCAATTGGTTCAATGGTTTAAACTAAAAGAAAAAAAAGAAAAAGAAAACTCAAGCAATGGACGATTTGTGCATTTGGGGGTTTTTTTGTGCTTGGGTCGTCAAGGGTTTGAGGAGAAGGAAAAAAATGGTAGAAGAAGGGAATTGTGGAGGAAGAAGGAAGGAGGGAGAAGAGAAAAGAGAAGAAGAAGAGGAGGAAAAAGGGGGAGTCGTTCTTGAGGGTTTGCTGTAGAGAAAAGAAGAAGAAGAAGAAAGGAGAAGAAAAGAAGAAAGAAGAAGAAGAAAGGAGGAGAAAACGTTCGTCGAGGGTTAGTAAAACAAGGGGAAAAACGCAAAGAAGGGGAGAAGAAGAAGAGGGAAAGAAGAAGAAAGAAAGAAGAGGAAGAGGGTTGGGCGTTTGGAGTGTGGATTTCTCGATCACAGGTAAGTAGCATTCGTTTCTCGTTTCTTTTAATTTCTGTTTGGTTTCTTTTTTCTTTTTTTTCTGGTTGCTTGATAGACGATTGTTGGGGTTTCGATGAAGTTCGGCTTTGATCGATTGTTGCTATTTGTTGATTCCGTTGATCGATGGCTTTGATCGTTTCTTTTGATTTCTGGTTGCTGGATAAACGACTGTTGGGATTTCCGTTGGTGGAGCATGAATTTATGTTGATCAAATTCTGTTGATTTCTGTTTGTCGATTTATCACTGTTTGGGTATTCTAGGGAGAAATCTGTATTTAACTTTCTGGTTCCATCCTTCCAATTTTAACTGTTTAGGTTCCTGAGAACTTGATTGTTTCTTGAATATGTTGTATTTCCGAAATTATGTTTATATCTTTGAACTTATAATCACTCAGATTTGTAGCAATCAACCATGCCTATCCTAGACATCACATGATTGATTGAGTGGATATGACTAGTTTTTGAGGGGGTGTATGTATGTGAGTTGGCTATGTATAGATGGAAGATGGAGTTTGTGCATGTGCGTGAATGAGGTAAAGGAGAGGAATGATTGTATTAGAGAGAATTTGGGTCGTGGATCAGAATCATAGAAGGAGTATTGGGATGGAAGAAAGAAAAGAGGAATCAATTAATATGCAAGTGTTATGTGAGCAATCATGAAGGAACCTTACTATCCATTTAAATTTCAAGAGACCTCTATATATACTTTAGACTTTCTGATTTCTTATTAGAGGTTACAATGGTTTTTTAGTAGTTAAGAATCTGTAATTGCTATGAAAAACATGGGGTTCCTTTGCATAATAGAAGGGAGTAATATAGAGCCTTGTTGAATTGTCCCTTTTAGAAGTGAAAGAATCAATAAACCATAGAGATGGGATTTCAGATTAAGGAAATTTATGGAATGATAGAATGATGAGTTTGTTCGTATGATTGAGAGGGTACTAGGAAGCAAACTACAGATGCAAAAAGGGATTTTAGCTTAAGCTGAGGAATTTGGTGATGGCCTATAAACTAGTTACTTTATATGGGACGCTGAATTTTGAAGAAATTGCATTGCTTATCTCTTGATGTTATTTGTGATGAGAGTTTAATTTAGGTTTTGATTTTAGGTTTGATTTGATAGGAGAAAATACTGTTTTAGGTTTTAAAATGGGGCTGTGAAAATGAGACTTGTCTAGGCTACCTTCTGTTAAAGACTTAAGGTGGGGTTAATAGTTTAAAATTTTGGCGACTTGCGAAGGCTAGGAAATTTCGCGTAAAAATTCATATTAGTAGTTTAAAATTTAGTTTAGGATATTTGTAGTTGAATGGAATTGGTTTGGGACCAATCCGAACTCGAGGTATTGCAAGAAAAATCCGGAAAATTGGATGATTTCCGTCCAGTAGGTTTCGCGGCTGTTTTGAACCACCTGTAGTAAAATAGCCATAACTTCCGGTAGGAAACTCCGAATTACAAGCCGTTTGTTGCGTTGGAAACTATATTTGTAGAGTTTTCCGACGATATATAGCACGTATACTAATTCCTCATAGATTAAATCAGATTTAGCATTCAATTAACTAGTTAAAATCAGTTTTGCAGAGTGAACAGCAACTGCAAACCAACCGTGGATAATTTGTACCGGTATTCTCTGAACATGAAATTGATTTATTTCTAACTCGTGTTCGAAGGTGGTTTATAAAATGAATTGAGATTGTAATTGGAAATTGAAGCTGAAGCTTCTTGATAGTTTAGAAAGGCAATGAGCCTATGGCATCCCGAAAGACAGAATGGCCTAGGGATTTAATGGTAAGTGAACAGCGAGGTTCACTTGGTTTTAGTTGTATCCGAGCAGTTGATCTCTTATGGGTTTTGTTTAGTAAAAGATTTGAATGTTTAATTCTTATACTAGTCTAGGCCGCATAGAGTTGGTCGTGGATCCACAGTCCGTCTAGCTTGTGTGTTAGTGATGGCTTGTCGAGTTAACACCCAGGGCCACATGTGCTACCACCGTGTGGGATCGGTGAGGCTCTCTTGTGGGATGGAGGGCTACGGCAACCCGACCGCCGTGTGGGATCGGCGGGGTCTTTGTACTTGTGAGTAAGCGTGTGTATGTGTGCGTGTGTGGGTTGTTTCTTGCTAGCCCATGCGTGGGTGCTCCACTCCGGGCGAGGACCCTGATCAGGCTCGAACCATGAGTCGTGAGGTGGCAAAACCGGCTAAGGGGTGGTTGTCTCGATTTATAGAATCACTAATCCACGAGTTTTGTACATATACTTTATGCTGACATTGTAGTTGGGTGTACTCTGATTTTATCTGTTCATTACTAGTATTGTGTAAATGATAATGAGCTGCTTATTCGTATGATTTGGATAGAGATTTATCGTATGATATGTTAGCATGTTATTTCATTAGCTTAAAGTTGCATAAACAGTTTTATATCATGCATGTGCTACTTACTGGGACATTAGTCTCACCCGTGTTTTGGATTTATCGGTTTTGTTTTAGATTCTGTTGGTGAGCCGCATACTGGGGCAGAGTATCAAGGGGGATTTGGAGTATCGGCAGAAGGATCACTACCCCGGCTAGATCTATAGAAGGAAAAATATTTATTTTTGGATAGTTGTAAAATTTGTTTTGAATATTGTATGTTGTAAATGATGAGAGAGAGAGAGAGAGAGAGAGAGAGAGAGAGGGTGTGAAGCTTAGTAAACCTTATTCATAGATCTGTACAGTTGGATGGTTTAGTTTTTGAATGGATGCATGATGCCTATATGTTATGTTTGTGTTTATCAGGTATTGGTTTGAGGGCTTAGCCCATTCTTGTAAATACAGGCGTTATATAGCCGTTTTTTTCAAAAATTCTAGGATTATATTAACTTAGGTTTACATTTGTCTTGATTTGAGAGTTCTGTTAATGTAATTTATTTTGTATTTAGTTTAGTGATATAGTTGTTTTTGGTGTGGTCAAATGTTGTTCATTTCATGTTCTCTTTCATTCTGATATATTGATCTTGGCTAAAAAAGATAACCCTTGGAGATGAGTTACGGTTATGCTACGTAACTCGGATTCGGGGCGTTACATGGGACCCACAGAAATTAAAATCAGTCAACATTCATTCAACGCATGTTTTGCCCAGTTTTGTTTTCTGACCAAAATGGTTGGATTTTGCAGGAAAGGAAAGTCCAACCAACGGTTATTACCTATTTACCCCTGGTTTTTTTTTCCCAATCCCTCCTTTCTCCATCGTGTGGCCCCACTTCTTTCTTAAGAAACATGGGGGCGATCATGTGGCCACCCTTCTTTCTTAAAAATGGAAAAATAGGGGATCGTGTTTTGCTTAAAAAAATAAAAAAAAAAGAGTAGCGTTGTGTGTGTTCTTCATTTAAGAAAAAAATAAATTAAAGGAGTGGAAGTGTTGCGTGTCCTTGACTAAAACAATTAAGTAAAAAAAATAGGGAATGGGTGTTTATAGTATTTTTTTTTTCAATTTTATGTGGACAAAATTAAAGGGTAAAATAGGAAAATGTAAGACTTTTCTCATTCATTCTGATTAACCAAACAGCATAACTAGGATTTTCCATCAGTTTTCATAAATTTTCTAGATACATCCCAACAACATTCAGGAAAGTTAATTTTCACTTTCCGTAATATCACTTTCTGGCATATCACTTTCCCAACAGACTTTCTAACTTAATCCGGCTATCCAAACATAGCCTTGGGCAATACAAGGGGTATACCTTAGGCAATACAAGGGGGTACCTTAGGTATTCAAGGGGTGTACTTTTGATAATACAAGGGTGTGCCTTAAGCATACAATGGGGGTGCCTTGGGTAAAATGCATGGGTGTACTTGGGTGGTACCTTGGGTAATACATGGGTGTACTTTAGGAGTACTTGGATGGTACCTTGGGTAATACATGAGTGTACTTGAGGTATACTTGGGTGGTACCTTGGGTAATAGTTGGGTGTACTTTAGGTATACTTGGGTGGTACATTGGGTAATACTTGGGTGTACCTTAAGTATACTTAGGAGATACTTTAGGTACACTTGAGAGGTACCTTGGGTAATACTTGGGTGTACCTTAGGTATACTTAGGAGATACTTTAGGTACACTTGAGAGGTACCTTGGGTACACTTGAAAGGTACTTTAGGGTATTCTTAGGAGATACTTTAAGTGTACTTGGGAGGTATACATTTGGTTTACTTGGGGGTGTGCCCTGGGTATATTTAGCTCAAATTGGTGTTAATGAGGGTTCAAGAATGATCTAGAAGTGTTGCAATTTGAGTTTGAGCTCAAAACAAGAAATATGGAAATTTTGTATTGGACGCGCGGACGTTAAAGTTGGACATTCGAGCATTAAACCTTTATCAAATAGTTTCTACAGGATTTAGCTCAACGCGTGATTCAAGGTTCGCACATCAAGGTTAATTTTCACAATTAACTTCATTTTTTCAGAATTTGATTTCCAATTCACTAGAACTACTTGGAGGGTATCTTAGCCAATTGAAATTGAGAAATAACATTAACTAAGCTTACCTTAATAACCTTCAATAAAGTTCAATTTTATTTCCCCAAATCCTCAAGCATGATCCACATCCATTTCACCTTCATAACACAATCACTTAATTAATCTAATAATCCCACTTTAATTAATTAAACTTAGAAATTAAGATATAATCCGGGTCGGGGTTTTACATTGACGGAGCCATTGGCGACGACAGATACAAGGAGGTTATCATTATCTTCAGATCAGACACAGTTGCAGTCTGTCGGTAGTATCAAAAGCGTAGAACTTGGCTGGCGAAAGTGAGGTTGAAACGTGGAGACAGGAGTGTCCATCTTCCTTTCATCGAAGTAGTTTCTTTTTTAAGCAAATCTCCTCAACGTCATGCCACAATTTATTTTCCGGAAAACAACATATCGAATCTTGAGCTGTAAGTTGTTTTCTAGAAAAGGGCTATCTTTTAGGAAAACAATTTTACAAGATGTTGTATTTTACATGGAAACAAACACTTGAAAAAATCTTTTCACCGGAAAACATTTTCTACATTAGATTTTACATCAAAACAAACGGAGCCTAGGTCTTTCCTATTGTTCAAAGGACATTTTTGACAGCACAACCTTGCGCTCCAACTTAGATTTGCGAAGACAAATCTTCCTTACTTCATTCTTGATTGAACTATTTGATCTCCTTGGTGGATTCCTTGAAGAGTGGTGTGATTGTGATTGTGAAGGATCTCAAGACCGTGATTGTGCTGACAATTGGTTGATTTTGATCGTAGTGGCGTGTGACGGCTGGTAGATTCCAGACGTTGGGTTGGGTTTTTCCACGGCATATGAATATGAAAGAATTGTGGGTAAAGGTTTTGTAAGTTGTAGGAAGTGTCTACTATATTCGAAACCTTTTGTAATTCTTTTTGTTTATAGTGGATTGTTTCACAAGGGGTGGTCGCCTTAAGAGACCCGAGGTTTTACCTAGTTGGATTAATAGGGTTACCTTGCTATATCTTGGTCTCAATCTCTTATTTTAAGTTTTTCTTATTCTTGTTAAAATATGTGGAGATTTGGGCCTAGCACAATACCACAGTGTGAGTGGGTGTGCTTTTCAGAAGAGAAAAAAAAGTTGGCTTTGTAATAAACAACATATTAAACTTCCTATAACTTATTAATATGTATAATTATGAATTTAAAATTTCCAGATTGCCCTTAAAAGGGCTAATACTTTGATAATTTAAGTTAATCTCAAAGGTCAATATTGGAGACAAAATGATATATAAAAATTCAAAGATTCATTTGAAGTAAAAGAATTTTTGAATTAACCAAAAGCCATAAACATTAAAAAGGTTCTTTCATAGAATTAGTAAATATTTTTTACTTCAATATAATCTTAAGGCTAGTTGTATAAAAGTAAATCATAAAATGATTTAAATTATTTATATATATTCCTTCTCAACATGCCCTTAGATTTAAAAATTTTATCGTATTTTAAAAGTGGTAACAAGAGAGGAAGGGGCTACGAGCGTGGCCAACCCCTTGGGCATGATCATAGTTGCTTTCCCCCACTGCAGAATGTTTGGATTGAGCCATAGCTACTACACACCCTCGCTTTAGTTAGAGCAAATGGAACGTCACCACAACACCACGAAAGTGCAACGAATCATGCAGGTGGAATTGGTTAATCCCAAGACCTCCACCTCCAAACCACATGGGAGTAACCCTCAGGACCACTGGGCCACCACTTCCTTGGTTAGAAGGGTTGCACATGTAGTATTGCATGTATGTAAACCAACGGTTGGAGAAGAGGGAACAATTGTCAACTCTTTTAAGGTTAGCAATGAATTGTAAGGGCATTTATAGGAAGGATGATTAAATTTTTTTGGCATGCTTCCCAAAGGCCGTCTTCTCGCTATATATACTAGCAGGGTGCACGTGCAGTACTGCATGTATGTAGGAAGGGAAAGGATATAGAGGGAAGACGTAAGAGGGAACAGTTTTAAAACCGTAATTAAGTTTGAAATGATGGAGACATTGATGTCTATTTAACCCCTATAATAATGAGGTTTAACAATGAAACCTAAGGGCAAAATAGAAAAAGGACCATAATATCTAGGACGCTTCCCAAGGGGCATCTCATGTTATATATATATTGCACATATGCAACTAAAAAAGTGGTTGTAACTGTTTGACACACAGCT
Source organism: Buxus sempervirens (assembly GCA_947561395.2). Taxonomy (NCBI): domain Eukaryota; kingdom Viridiplantae; phylum Streptophyta; class Magnoliopsida; order Buxales; family Buxaceae; genus Buxus; species Buxus sempervirens. The sequence goes on along the minus strand of OX387184.1, from coordinate 52,529,837 downwards.
TAAAAATTTTTAAGAGAAATTTTCTCATAGAAATCTATACTAATATATAAAGAGAACATGAGAAATTTGGACCTGCCAATTTATGCCCAAATCACCCCTCATCTTTTCCCCATTTTATAGGTTTGCTATGCCATGTTAGCACATAACTAACAATGGCATGCACTCTATTTTAAGGTGGGGTGTTTTTACTAAGTGGGCCTAGGATTTTTGTTATTTGCTACGCGTAGCGTATGCAGTGTCCTAGTTTAATAATACGCGTATGCAGTGTCCTAGTTTAATAAAAATTATAAGGTACTAGGACATTATAAGGCTGTTTGCACAAATGAAAAAAGAAGAAGGAACCAGGTCCCATTATATACCATATAAATTTGCAGGTGATGATATGTCCAATATTGGATGTATGTAGTTGAAAAAGGAGTAATTGTTTTGAATATGTAAGGGCTTAAAAATTGTTACAGTAAATTTTTATTTGAAAAGTGAAAAAAGAAGAAGATAAAGAGTATTTTATGAGATCCATCTGTCAAACCAAAATCTCCCATGTGTTCTTTCTATAGATAATGTTGACGTATAAGTGTGGGGTTTGGTGTATCTGAGTCGACCGCTGTTCAGGCTACCTTGGACATCCAAGATGAGCAGCTGAGCAATGTTATATATTTTTCCTTCTTGTTTGAATTTCATGTGTAAATTAAATGGGTTACACTAAGTACTAATACATCCTGTATCCCCGAGTCTGTCTCTCTACTATCTCTACACCTTTGTGTGGTTTCTTTCAGCTCACCACAAACATCTTTCTCATGGAAAATTAGAATTAAACTCAATTCTTAATGAAGTATAAATAACCCAATTCTTAATGAAGTTACAGAAAATCAAAATTAAACTCAATTAGGTAATATAATGTACTTAATATCTAATATATCTAATAGAGAGAGAAAAAGAGATGGGGTAAGATCTAGGGTTGCTTAACGGGTCGTGGCCGGCCCGAGCATGGCTCGCTTCCTTGACGGACCTTGCCGTGCCTAGCCTGTCAAGGAAAACACAGGCACAGCCCAGCCCATGGCACGGCTACGGCTGTGCCTAGCCCAGGGTAGTTTTTTGCCAAAAAAAAAACAAAAAACAAAAAAACAAAAATATAGAAAATAGTAAAAAAAAAAGTTACTTACCTCTTGAATCGTGCCGAGATGAGGAGTTGCAAAAGTGTTATTTGCATCTATTACCACTTGACTGTCCAATCAATAATCGACGCAAGTAACACTTTTGCAACTCCTATATAGACATGAAGATGCTTGTTCAGTGATTTGCTAACGGTCGGGCTCAAGGAGCACTGTCACTCTGCTGGCCATTAGCAAAATCACTAAACATGACTCTATGAAGCAAATGAAGGAAACAAAAAAAAAAAAAAGAAATTCATAACTTTCTTAGAGTCTTGTTAAAAGATTTGCCAATGGTCGGCCTAGGGACCCCCACATATGAACACTCTGCCAAGTCTGTCAGCCATTGGACAAATCTTTAAACAAGACCCTAAGAAAATAAGATGAGAAGAGAAGGTGTAGTTTGGAGTGGGAAGGGTTAGTCCTATTTATAGATATCCAAAAGTGGCTTTTTACTACCTCTACCCTCAAATATGACTGTTATTTGGTTGTCTAAAGTGTAGAAATGGTCATTTACAGTCAATTACAAGTATACCCCCTAATATGGTTGTTGAGGGGGTAAAATTGTAAAAGTATAGCTCCTAATATACTTTTAGCACTTTTTTGGGGTAAAAAACGGCTAGCCGTTTTCATGCCTGGCGGGTGTTAGCACCTGATTTTTGCACCCCCAAAAATGCAAAAAATAAAAATTTCAATTAAAAAGTCAAACCCTGAGGGGCCTGAAAATTGACTTTTAATCCAAAGAGAATTGGCCATCAAACTTCCTTTCATTGGAAAGAGCATTTCGACATGGTTCTAACGCAACCAAGTTTGCCAGAATCGGAGTCCGGATGAGGAAGTTATGAGCCGATCAAACTTTTGGGGGAGCGAAAGTTGACTTTTTGCTCGACCCCAATTCAACTGCCCAATTTGATCCCAGTGGATAGTGTGTTCCGAGCTGATTCCAACGACACCAAATTTGCTAAAATCGGACATCAGATGGAGAAGTTATGGACAGTTGAAATTTCAAAGAAAGCTGCCCATGTGGCAAAACAGCAGCAAAAAGCAGAATAGATGAATTAAATAAATAAAAATAATCATATCATTATTTTAATAAGAGAATCTCGTTTTATAATAAAATAATCAAAAAATCGGATAAAAATCTTTAAATAAACCAAATTGAATAAAGGTTTGAAATCCAAACATTTTAAAAACGTGCTGGACCGTATTTGAAGTACGGGCGAGGCATGCCCGTACTTCAAATACGGGCAAGCTTCTAGAAGGGGACGCGTGTCGCTGTACGGCGGGACACGCGTCCCGTACGGCCGATTTTGCGAGATTTGAAAATGTGCATTTTTCGCCCGTACTTGAAGTACGGGCAAGGCACGCCCGTACTTGAAGTATGGGCAAGGCATGCCCGTACTTCAAATACGGGCACGAAAATTTTGCCTATAAATAGAGAGGCCACCCCCCTCATTTCAGCAGGCTGGTCCCCCATATGCCCCCACTCTCCGGTTTTGTCTTCTCCCACATCCTAAACCCTGTCCAAATGCCCTCTCATTCCCAAGCTTAATTTTTTCCCCAAAATACCCCTGAACCACTACCTTTTCACCCTCACCTTCAATCTCCTTTCAACCTAAGAATAGGAGAACCCCTTTTCAAACTCAATTCGGAAAATCAAAGGAGGTGTGGAAGCGCTGCCAAAATCGTACGGAGAGCTACCACACATCGAAAGTGAAAGGTAATAACAAAAGGAGTGCTTCTGGTAATGTATTGTTCAATATACATTAAAGTTGATTATTTCTATGTAAACTTCATTTCCTTCTTATTCTGTTATTTGTATTTCACGTATTCACTCCTATTGTGCATGGTTTTCGGGCTCCCTACGATAAGAGGGAGCCCCCACATAAAGGAAGGAGAATAGCCAAAGCGAACTCAAGCAAACATTTGCATCATCTTGGTTATTTTAGGAGGGGTTTGTCCTCCTTGGAAATCTGTTTGTACACTTAACTCACCCCTCTCTTTCCCTTCTTAACGAATCCCATCATCATGTATGCCTAAAATCAGCTAAGGTGAACATCGAAGACATGGGAGATCATCCCATTGCAAAAGACCAAGAAGAAGGAAATAGGCATTCTCGAAGTCAAAAGCATGGTTCATGAATTTTTGTAGCGGAGTTGGAATCCGGTGAAGAATGTTCAGACATCCCAAGAAGACCACGGAACTGATTCCGGTCGAAATTGGCATAAAAATGCAAGTGCGGATGAAAACCATATACTCAGAACGGACAAGGCGTGACCGTAGCTAGTCTACGGTCTGACTTGAACCGTATTAAATTTACGGTTTTGATCAGACCGTGAATCAAATACGGTCACTAGATAAAGTAACTTAAAAAACCATTTGTTCCGGCCCGGGTGGACCCAAATCCAACCCGAACCGGTCTGAATCAACCCAAGAAGTTGATTTGGGCTATTCTTAGCCCTCCATAGACCATGGGCCCATATAGGCCCACCAAGGCACCTTGGGCCCACTTGTGGGGCCCACTTTCGACCGGCCCAAACCGGGCCCGTTTTCAATAAACGGGCCCAAGGCCACTTGACACTGGCTAATGGGCCCATTCCAAGCCCTCTAAGCCCAAATCTAAAGTGTAAATAAATAAAATTTGAATAAATAACCAAATGGGTTACCCAATAACCCAACTGGGCCCCAGGCCCAATCATGGCAACCCGCGGGCCTTCCAAAAGGGCCCATATCAGACCCACTTCACTAATTGATAAAAAGATAAAATCAAATAAAAAGGGGACCCACACCATCAACGGTCCCCACCAGACGAAATAAGTGTGCATGCTGGTCTAGGAAGGGTGAGAATTAAGTTGACTCAAGACCAAGGAGACCCACGGGACCTGTCAATTGACGGGGCGGGCTAGGGTGTCTTCGGGCTTCCCTAGACGTAACCGAGAACTTACTCAGAACTCTAATAAAGCCGCAGACCAGAATAATTAGGCCCGGATAGGTGCCCCCTATGTGTCTGCCTGCACCTCTCAGGCAGTGGCGACTCCAAACCAGTCCCGAGGCAAGCATCGTGTCGCATGCACCTCGTCGTGCGGCCCGAAAAAGGGGTGCGCACAGCGGGCCGGCACAACAAGCTAGCACGCGACATGGCCCAGCGCGCCCCCTTGATGAGAGCCGTGCCGCTTGTGTGCCGGCTAGGCCATCATGCCTTACCGGGCCATGGGCCCCAAAAGCAGGGCTCAACACGGCTAGGGGCCATGGACCGTGTCGTGCCAGCCCACTAGCGTGCCCAAGACTCGATAAGCAACCATAGTTAGAGTAGTGAATTGAAACTCAATATAGAGAGTGCTTTAATACTTTTAAGATTAGAGAGCGAATTGAGTTGTCAAATTAGATTAGCAAAGTGTCATTTCAAAAATACTTTAATATTTTTAAGATTAGAGAGCGAATTGTGTTAGGTTTTGTTAGGTTTAGAGACCTAAGTTGGCTTAATTCTATGCCAAAATGTGGTTTAGAGTGTTTAGGATTGGTTCTAGGAGTTGCGATTCAAACCGGGTTGAAAAAAGAGTCAAAATCAGCAACTTTGTATTTCGGGCCTGAGGTCGGCTTGAGCTTGGCTCTAACCTGAAGCATAGGGCAGAGTTTTTAAAGTCAAGCCTGACCCAAGCTCGAGCCCAGCTCTAGCGCGAGACAAAATAAAACTCACACAGAGAAACCCAAGAGTAGTGTTAGAGAAGGTTTGATGTGCCGTTTGAGCGATGGAGATCAACAAGGGCACTGCGCCCAACCCGAGATCTAGCCTGGCTTGAGCTTGAAGAGAAACCTGAGATATAAGCCTTCAGGCCAATCTCACATTTGACCCAAGCTCGAGCCTGAAAAGTTCCAAAAATTAAAAAGCCCAGTTTCAATTCCTATTTGAATTCTATCTTATCTATAACTTCTTGGAAACCTATAAATAGGACTAAGGGACGTTTCTAAAACATGTTGGAGATATTTTAGAAACCTTTGACATCCTATTCTTCTAGAGAAAATCTCCGTTCTTATTTTCTCTCTTTGAGCCATCTCTTTCTTCTATTCTTCCTTATTCAAAGTCTTGGAGTTCTAGGTTGGGAAGGATTACACATGGGAGTTCCTACAGTACCAGACATGGACATTTGGCATGATCGTGTGAGGAGATCTTCGAAGTTCCGGAGCGCTGCGGGTTGCAGATCTAAAGAGTTCTTCAGAAGCTTAACAAGTTAATGAGTTTCAGAGTCTAGCAAAATTTGTTGAGTGTTTGAATCACTTTGTAAGCCTTCTTCTTATAGTGGATCTTTAGGTGGCTCCTGCATAGCATGGATGGTTTTTCTCTAGTGAAAGTTCTCATAGAGTTTTCCCTTCGTCACCAAATTGCTTGTCTTGTTTATTTCTTTCTATGCTTTAATAGTTTTGCAATTTGGGTAGCTTGCAACTTAGTTGTTATTTTCTGAAATTAATTTGAGGACTTGTGCATGCTATTTAATTAAGGACTTGTCTTTAGTTAAGTAGAAATTTTAATTTCCGTTGTACAACACTTATTCACCCCCCTCTAGGTGTATTTGGAGTTTAAATCGTATTTTTCAGGTTTGACCAAAAAAACCAAAGCTTAGGACTTTAATCCTATACCTGTTTAAAAAGAAAGTTTGCTTCCTCAAGCAGCTCTTCTATCGACCTGCTTCCTTTTAAAAATAATTTCGATTTAGTCATTTAATGTTTTATAATTCAAAATCAGGTATGTTGTCTCGTGCTTTTAAAAATAATTTAGATTCAGTCATTGAAAATCAGATATACCATAAATTGGTGGGTGCTTTTAAAAATAATTTAGATTCAGTCATTTAACTTTTATAATTGAAAATCAGATGTACCTTTTATAAAACGACAACACTTGCCGCAACTCTTCCTTTTATATTTAGTCATTTCTTTTTCTATAATTAAAAATCAGGTATATTTTTTAACATAATTGACAACAAGTATAATTTAACTGTCCACCAAGACTTTCTTCAAAAATATTATTAAAAAGACTTATAAACCTCTTAAAATACTTGTAACAAACCATGATTATCAAAGATTTACAAGGAAACTTTTTTTGGAAGCAACTTTCCATAAACCATAAAATAATACTTATTTTCAATTCTTTGAAAAATATATCTATATTATTTTTAAATAACACTATTTTCAATTATTTGAAAAATATATCAGTTATTTTCAATTATGAGAATTGGATGATTGTATCTGAATTGCTTAAAAAAGGTTTAAAGAAAAACCACTTTCATATGCTAGCCTAAAACAGTGTTCGGTGTTCACCCAAGTAAATAATTAATATTGAAACACTAATCAATGTAGTTTTATTATTATGTGTTGATATACAATTTAATATTTGAATGTTTGTTGTAACAATAATTTCAAAAAATTAATTCATTTATCTACCCTAATATATTGTCTGCAAGAAATTTGTCAGAAAAAATTGCTTTCCCAATTTACGAGTTTAAAACATCTGTATATCTCACAATCTATTTTTCAAGCAACTATTAACATAGAAGGGATATGCTATGTTGGGGACCGGCGAAAAGCCAAGAAAGAAGCTGAAAAGGCTGCAGCAAAGATATCAATCAACGTCGTAAGGTCCAAAGATCAAAAGCCTCTTTAGTACTGGTATGTCCAACGTTGTAAGGTCTCGTCAATGACGATGAATGAAAGCAAAACGCCAACACCTATATGATGCACGACATATGAAATGGATGAAGGAAATGTGAAAATTTCAAACAAAAAACATATCATAATTGAATGTGAACATAATAGCTATGAACTGAATATACAGTTATGGAAAAAAATATACAGAACCAGGAGAATACCATAATGCTAAGCACTGTAGAAAAGACAACCTGAAAATAACACAGACGATTTAATTACATGAAGAACTTAAGAAATACATTGAATTTAAGAATATTTATTTACTAATGCTCAAAAATATTTACTAATGCAGAACTGACTGAGATCCATTTTGATTGTTCATTGCAACTCATTACTGATTTGTGTTCTTTTATTTTCATGTAGTAATTAATGAAAGCAATCAATTCTATTCATCTCAATATAATTCTGAACTAATAGAGGTCATCATACATACTGCTCGATGTTTTGTAATATGTAATGAGATGAACAGAATTGATATATCCTCTTTGTAGCCAGCATCTATTACGAACTAATAGGAAAATTTTTACTTTGCTTCAGATGCCAGAACTTTATAGCCAGCATCTATATATCCTCATGTTACTGAGGAAAAAATCAGTATGAATAATCCGCACGTGTTCTCCTCTAGTACTTTGAAAACTAGGCCAGGCTTCAGCATGTAGTTATGTTTGACCAAAAACAAAAAAATACAAAAAGGGAAAATTATAAAAACCACCAACTTTTCCCATTTAATTGTGTTTCAAGGCGATTTGCTCTTCCATTAATCGTACGAAAGAACGATTAATCAAAATCAACGTGTGTTCAACCCAGACATCAATGTTCGTGCCAAATAGCGTGCGTTGATCACGTGTCCATGAATTTAGATCAATAGAAGACCTTTCAATTAATTGCAAAACAACTATTAAGTTTTGGGTTAATTGAAATTTCAAATAATTGAAGGATACATGTTAGATCTTCAAGGACATTAGACGAATCATCGACGGATACAAGAAGGATTTTCATGGGATACATACAACATAAACGTAGGATATTAGGTGGACCATCATGGAAATAAGCAAGAGCATTGTAAGATACAAGTTTAATAATCCACGGATACACATTATTTCATCGTGAATTATTGTTAATCATCATGACTTTTCGATTAATTGAAACTATCACTCGATTAATTGAAAATTTTCAATGTTGATTATTCAATTGGAGTAATTGAAAATTTTGTCAATTGATCCCAAAGTATGCTATTAATTGAGCTATAGTGATTTCGGACCGAAGCGTAACTACATGGGAAAAGTTGCACGTTAACCCCCCTCTTGGAAGTTGAGACGCCAAAGTCCAATCACCATGCTAAGCAGGTCAACCCCATCTTGCACGAAACAATGACCCTTCTTTACCTCTCTTTTATCCTGTTATCTACATTGAAAGCTTGTTTTGACTCGTCTTTTTGAATGTATTCCATTAACTGCCAGGAAACTGATCATTCCTTCTCCTCAAGTCAAGCACAGTTTCAAATTTAGAGTTGCTCTATAATAATTATTACTGACTTGGAACGGGAAAGAAAAATATATGGCAAACCGGTTTGATTTGCTGCCACTTGACTCCCCAATCCCTCTTGCTTAAAAGTTGACCTCTGAATCTTCGAAATATTACATTGTTGCAGAGATGGGATTCATGAAAGGTGCATGGTACTTCTCTCTTGTGCTGTTTCTATGCTTCGATCTCAAAACCCATCTCTCCATTGCCACTGATACCATTTCTCCAGGCCAGTCTCTCACCGGAAACCAGAAAATTGTGTCTGAAGGTGGGGTCTTTGAACTTGGTTTCTTCACACCAAGTAATTCCCAGAACTACTATATTGGCATTTGGTTCAAGAAAATCTCGGTTCAAACAGTAGTTTGGGTAGCCAACAGAGACAGACCCATCCTTGATATATCTTCTGCCCAACTCAAACTTTTAGAAGATGGGAACCTTGCTTTGCTCGACCAGTCAAACTTCCCAATTTGGACAACAAATTTGACCTCTACTATATCCGTTGTTACCGAAGCAGTGCTTCTTGACTCAGGAAATCTTGTTTTGAGAGATGGGTCGAGTTCATATGCTATCATTTGGCAGAGCTTTGATCACCCAACCGATACATGGTTACCGGGTGGAAAGCTATTCAAGAAAGATAGTAACGGAAGACAAGGGCTCACTTCATGGAGAAATAGAGAAGATCCTGCTCCTGGGATGTATTCCTTCTCGTTGGACCCAGATGGGAGTTATCAGTCCTTCCTTCTATGGAGCAGGTTTGTAAGATATTGGACTACTAGGAATTCGGATGGGAATGGGTAGTTCTACAGCTTAATTCCGGAAATGAGGGCACAGACCATCCATAATTATAGCTTAGTTAAAAATGGGAAAGAAACCTATTTTACATTTACGCTCTTTAACAACTCTGTCATGGCTAGAATTTTCATGGATCCATCAGGGAAAATCCAAGCAATGTCGTGGTTGGAGGAGCAGAAAAAATGAATTATATATTGGACTCGATTGCTATACCAATGCAAGGTTCATGCAATTTGCGGGTCCTTTGGTTTTTGCAATGAGGTTTCTTCATATTTCTGTGCTTGTTTGCAAGGTTTTGAACCACAGAGTTTGAAAGATTGGAATCTAGGTGATCGTTCAAGTGGGTGTATCAGGAAAACAGCTTTAAAATGTATGAATAATAGCTCAGTTGAGGAGGAGAAAGATACTTTTTTACAAATTTCAAACATGCTTTTGCCCATTAATCCACTAGTCTTAGTGCTTGGTAATGCCAAAGATTGCAGATTGGCTTGCTTGATCAATTGTTCTTGCAATGCATTTGCTTATAGAGGAGGTGAATGTTCAATATGGCATGGTGATTTGGTAAATCTGGAACAATTATCAGGTGGGGATGGCAATGGAAGAGATATGTATGTCCGACTTGCTGCTTCTGAGCTTGGGAGTTATGGGGGTAGGAAGAAGAAATCAACTACTGTGGTTATTGTGAGTACAATTGCAGTTGCCGTGGCTATAGCCATGTCGCCTTATTCTGGTGCTAATTCGGAAAAGGAAAAGGAGGGTGTCGGTTAGGTTTCTTTGGTGGCATTTACAAAGACTTGCAAAGTGCAACAAATAACTTCTCTACGTAGTTGGGTGGGGGAAGTTTTGGTTCTGTTTTCAAGGGCAAGGGGACACTGCCTGATTCAACAGTCATAGCAGTGAAAAAACTTTAAGGACTTCAACAAGGAAAGAAGCAATTTCGTGCTGAAGAAAGAGAATATCTTAGACCCCTTTCTGACCCAACATTTTCTGATGATATAACCCAACCCCCATATAATGACCCTCCCATCCAAGATCTTGAAACTGAATTGCCTTCCCAAGATATGGGATCGTCTTCCCTACCACCTAGGAGCACAAAGAGGAGTAGAACCTCCGGTGTTTGGCTTAATTTTACAATTCAAACTGTAGGGAGTGAAGAGAGGGCAGTGTGTAACCACTGCAAAAAAAAAATTATAGTTGTAAAGGAAAAAGGTGGTACAGGCCACTTGCAACGGCATTTGCAGAAATGCCTTCCAAAACATGGCCAAATTGACCCTAGGCAAACCCAAATTTCTACTAGTAGTGTTATTATGAGTAATTTTGTTTTTAATCAAGAAGAAACTAGGCTTGAAATAGTAAAGTGGGTAATTCAAGAAGAATTACCCTTTAGATTAATAGAATCTAAAAGATTTAACCGTTTAATAATTAAATATTTAGCACCATAATTTAAATTTTTTTCACGCCACACTTTAAGAAAGGATGCTATAAAATTATATGGAAGAATGAAAACTGCATTAATAGAAACTTTTTCAAACAATACCTTTAAGACAGCTTTAACCTTAGATATTTGGATAAGTAGACAACAAATAAGTTATTTAGCTATAACTGCACATTATATTGATGAAAATTGGAATATGGAAAAAAGAATAATAACTTTTGAACCACTAGATTCTAGCCATACTGGACTAAATATATCAAATGCTATAAGTAGAAATCTAAGAAATTATAAAATACACAATAAAATAATGGCTCTAGCACTTGATAATGCAAGTGCTAATAATGTTGCAGTAGGAATATTAAGACAACAATTAAACTTAAATATAGATGGAAGTTTATTTCATGTTAAGTGTGCTTGTCACATCCTTAATTTAGTTGTGCAAGATGGATTAAAAATTATCCAACATCATTTAATAAATATTAGAGATGTAGTAAGATATATAAAACAATCTAGCACAACCGCTAGAGAATTTAAATATTATTGTGAAACTTTAGGAAAGCAACATAAAAAAATTACCCTAGATGTTGAACATAGGTGGAACTCAACATATTTAATGCTAGAAGCTGCACTAGGATTAAAACAAAAACTTGCAATATTTTATAAAACTAAAATGCCTGAAAGTGAATTAGAGAAACTTGATTGGCAAATAGCCGAAATTTTAAGAGATTTTTTAAAAGTTTTTTTTGATGCAACAAGATATTTATCAACGGTTTATTACCTAACATCCCCAAGTATTTTAACTTGTTTATATCAAATAAATATTTGTTTTAAACAATATAGAAATGTACCCATTGCTAAGGAAATTTGCCCTGCAATGGAAGCTAAAATTTTAAAATATTGGCAAGATATGCCTAATTTATATTGTTTAGCTACTACAATGGACCCTAGGATTAAATTAGGAGTGAAAGACTTAATAGATGGAATAAATGAGAATATGAATTCTACTTTTCAAATAGATATACGTAAAATAAGAACCCTATTAAAAAGACTTTTTTGTGAATACGATACTAGAAGTGGTCATACGCAAACCCAACAAGCACTACCAGATAATTCCCCTTGAAATTTTTTAAGTGGGAGAAGAAAGGGAAAACAACTAGGACCTAGTAGTGGGGGATCATCTGAATTAATGATTTATTTAGAAAGCTCCCCAATAAATTTCAATACTATGGAAGAGCATAACGCTTTTAACATTTTGACATGGTGGAAGCAAAATTAGGTTAATTATCCTGTGCTTTCTGCCATGGCACGTGATCTAATAACGGTTCCGATGTCCACAGTTGCATCGGAATCAGCTTTTAGCGCAGGTGGACGAACTGTGGACGACTGCAGGAGCAGATTAACGTCGGAGATGGTACAAGTATGTGTCAGTCTTACAGAATGGTTAAGGGCGGAACTAAGAGATCAGGAATATGAAGATGATCAACTTGCTGGAGACTTCGATGATTTCAATATTGATGAATTTAGTCAACCAAATTAGTCTAAGTTTTGTTATAATTTTTGTAATCAAAGTATAGGAACTGTAATTTTTTTTTGTTTCTTTTAAACTGCAAATGAAAGATAGATGAGTGGGTGCCAACCTAGTTGGGATGTGCTTATACTATAGTGATGCAGTATTATTTGTTCAAGTAATTATGTAATTTTTGCAAAGTTGTAATTGTACTTGTGATAATTAATGAATTTATATTTTTTTTGAGCAAAATCTATCCCAATATGTGTAAGACAATTTTGTGAATAATTAAAGTATTTTTCAGAATTTTTCTGTAATTTTTTGGGATTTTTTGGGCATTTTTTTGATTTTTTTTAAATAAAGGGGGGCAGGCCTGCCGCCTCGGCGGGCTTGGCGTGCCGCGGCCCGCCAGGCACACCTTAGGCGTGCTGGTCCGGCCCGCCGATCAACCCTAGAATTTCATGTCCAAATTAAATGGGCTATATAGATCATATCCCCTAATACCTATTATCCCCACGTCTGTCTCTCCCCTATCTCTACACCTTTATGTGGTTTCTTTCAACTCACGACAAACATCTTTCTCATAGATATTAATAGTAAAATATTTGTTTATCAAATATATATGCTATACTTAAAGGATAAAAAAATAAATAATAGGAAAAAGAGTTGATTTAAATAATATTTTAAATTTACATATAGCAAAAGGTTTTCTGTGTTCTCATGGTTAAGGGTGTCAAACATGCTGTGTTGTGCTGCTCACGTGTCGGCTAAGTCATGCACGTGGCTATCTAAAAAAAATTCATAATAATATATTATTTAAAAAACTTTCTTCCTTTTTCCTCCAATTTTCCTTATTCATTGCATCTTTATGAAAAACCCATATAATAAACGAAAGATAACTTTATGAACGTCATTTTTATTGGTAATAGATACGGGTCCTTTCGCTTCTGGGTCTCGATTGGCACGCTGAGTCCTGGTACCAAACCCTTGACAACCAGTCGTGGTAGTTGATAACCCAACCCAAACTGAGTTTTTGGATCTTGTATGCAATAAAATAATGAAAATAAATTTGTTTTTATAATGAAAATATTTTTTATACATAATAATTTGATTAACGAGTTCTATAACAAAGTTGACGATACCCAAAAAGTCTAAATAACCGAATTCTTAATGAAGTGGTTATAGAAAATCAAAATTAAATTCAATAATGTAAGCTAAAATATTTAATATCTACCTAATCTAATATGTAATCTATATTATATTTAAGGCGAATCGAATTCCCAATTTAGATTAGGTAAGTGTCACTCCAAAACCTCAAGCGACGTATTTGTAGTTTGAAAAGGTCGGGGGCAGGTTTCAGTATATTGTTAGGATTGACCAACAAAAAACACAGGAGGAAAATTATGAAAAGGGTTGGCTTATACTTACAAAAAGAGTCCATAAAAATTCTATTTTGTAGAAAAGGGTCACTTTTAAAAATTTAAAAATAGTGTTACTTTATTATAGGTTAAAAAAAAGACTTTTTGCATTCGTACCCCTACATTATGATATATTTACGTATACATCCTCTTGATTTTAGTATTTGTATTTATATCCCTTTATCTTGAATAATTCTTGTATCCATATATGATGCGTTCGTATCCCACGTAGAATTCGCTTATATCCCATGTAGGATGCACTATACTAGTATCCCATATAAGGAAGTTTGTATTCCACATATAATGCCTTTTGTTCCAAGTAAAGTGATCGTTTAATTTAATTATATTTGAAAAGTGATACTATAATTTAATTATTCCTAAAAATGACATTTTTTTGGAAATAAGTTTTTAATGGACTGCTTTCGTAAATACCGGCCAAATTGAACCTCTTTCATAATTTTCCCACGAAAAAATCACAAGAAGAATATAGTAGGCATTCCCGACTCTAATTATGCATTAATCATGGGATTGTAAGACTATGTGAAGCTGACCATACCTGGTCCACAACCGCCCTCCTTAAAATAAAAGCCCCACGCAATTTGAACAGGTTAAAAAAAATTATATTTTAGCTAACACGTTTGATTTGCTTCGTCTCTTAAACATTGTTCTTAGTTCTATTTGCAAGCTTTGTAATGACGATTTTTTAAATTCTTCTTCATTTTTTCAAACTGTTCAAAGGTATCCATGCCCTGCACTTACCACTACGTGGTCAACCTTTTAGGACTTCTGGGCCGCCATGGAAGTTCCTCTGCTACTGACTCCCCAATCCCAACTTTTGTGTTAAACGTCCACTTCTAAATCTTCGAAATGTTGTTGCAGAGATGGGAATCATGAAAGGAGCATGGTACTTCTCTCCTGTGCTATTTCTATGCTTCTATCTCAAAACCCATCTCTCCATTGCCACTGATACCATTTCTCCAAGCCAGCCTCTCACCGGAAACCAGACGATTGAGTCTGAAAGTGGCGTCTTTGAACTTGGTTTCTTCACTCCAGGTAATTCCAAGAACTACTATATTGGCATTTGGTACAAGAAAATCTCCGTTCAAACAGTAGTTTGGGTAGCCAACAGAGACAGACCCATCTATGATCCATCTTCTGCCCAACTCAAACTTTTAGAAGATGGGAACCTTGTTCTATTCAACCGGTTCAACTTCCCTATTTGGTCAACAAATTTGAGCTCTACTGTATTCGTTGTTACCGAAGCAGTGCTTCTTGACTCTGGAAATTTTGTTTTGAGAGTTGGGCCAACTTCATCTTCTATTATTTGGCAGAGTTTTGATCACCCAACTGATACATGGTTACCTGGTGGAAAGCTTATATATGATAAAGATAGAATGGGGAGACGAGGGTTCATTTCATGGAGAAATAGAGAAGATCCTGCTCTTGGGATGTATTCCCTGGAGTTGGACCCAGATGGGAGTTATCAGATGTTCCTTCTATGGAACAGGTCTGTAAGATATTGGACTAGTGGGAATTGGAATGAGAATGGGCAGTACTACAACTCAGTTCCGGAAATGATGAGACGACCCGACCGTAATTGTAGCTTAGTTCTAAACAAGAATGAAAGCTATGTCAGGTTTACACTCTCTAACAACTCTACCATGGATAAAGTGGTCATTGAACCATCAGGGCAAATTCAAACAATGTCGTGGTTGGAGGAGCAGAAAGAATGGCAAATATATTGGACTCAACCGCTATACCAATGCAAGGTTCATGCAATTTGTGGGTCCTTTGGTTTTTGCAATGAGGTTTCTTCACATTTATGTGCTTGTTTGCAAGGTTTTGAACCACAGAGTTTAAAAGATTGGAATCTAGGTGATCGGTCAGGTGGGTGTATCAGGAAAAAAGCATTGAAATGTAAGAATAGCAGCTCAGTTGAGGAGGAGAAAGATAGCTTTGTACAAATTTCAAACATGATTTTGCCCATAAATCCACAAGTCTTAGTGCTTGGTAATGCCAAAGATTGCAGATTGGCTTGCTTGATCAATTGTTCTTGCAATGCTTATGCATATACAGGTGGTCAATGTTCAATATGGCACGGTGATTTGGTAAATCTGGAACAATTATCAGGTGGGGATGGCAATGGAAGAGATCTCTATGTCCGACTTTCTGCTTCTGAGCTTGGGAGTTATGGGGGTAGGAAGAAGAAATCAACTACTGTGGTCATTGTGAGTACAGTTGCAGTTGCCATGGCTGTAGCCATGTCCGCCCTTATTTTGGTGCTAATTCAGAAAAGGAAAAGGAGGTTGTCGGTTAAATTGTCCAAGGGAGATGAGGTTTCTTTGGTGGCCTTTAGGTTCAAAGACTTGCAAAGTGCAACAAATAACTTTTTTGAGAAGTTGGGTGGGGGAAGTTTTGGTTCTGTTTTCAAGGGGACACTGCCTGATTCAACTGTCATAGCAGTGAAAAAACTTGAAGGACTTCAACAAGGAGAGAAGCAATTTCGTGCTGAAGTTAGCACAATTGGGATGATCCAGCATGTCAATGTTGTTCGCCTCCGAGGGTTTTGCTCAGAAGGTACTAACAGGCTGTTGGTCTATGATTACATGCCAAATGGATCTTTGGCCACTCATCTGTTTGATCAAAAGGATTCTGAGATCTTAGAATGGAATACAAGATACAGAATTGCACTTGGTACAGCTAAAGGATTGGCTTATCTCCATGAGAAATGCAGAGATTGCATTATACACTGTGACATCAAACCTGAGAACATACTTTTGGATGCCGAATTCTGTTCTAAGGTTGCAGACTTTGGTCTTGCAAAGCTTGTTGGCCGGGAGTTCAGTAAGGTTTTAACAACCGTGAGGGGTACCATAGGCTATCTTGCACCAGAATGGATAACCGGAGTAGCCATAAATGCCAAAGCTGATGTTTACAGCTATGGAATGATGCTCCTTGAAATTATATCTGGACGGAGAAACACTCGGCAACTTGAGGATGGGAAGGTTGATTTCTTCCCTACCTGGGCTGCAAGGAAGTTAATTCAAGGTGAAGATGTCCTTAATGTTTTGGACCACAGGTTAAAGGGCAATGCTAGTGTGGAGGAGCTCACAAAAGCTTGTAGTGTTGCTTGTTGGTGCATCCAGGATAATGAAGCTCATAGGCCATCAATGGGTCAGGTAGTACAGATCCTTGAAGGGACCCTGGAAGTAAACCTGCCTCCTTACCCAAGGTCTCTTCAATTTCTTGTGGAGGAATTATGAGAATGCAGCCTTCAGAAACTCTTCCTCCAACAAGGTTAAAAACACTTCAAACATTTGCCGTCATTTCAGGGACATGACATCATGACCATTTTCCAGGTTTTAGCAGACAAGGAACTAAGGATGTCTAGAGTAGTTTACATTCATTGTGGAATTAGTATGTTCTGTATTCTACCATGAAAGCTTATATTTGTATTTTTAAAAGTGCTTATGTTATTACTTTTGCATGTTGTATTCAAGCTTTGTTTTATCATATGGTCAGATGAAGTTATCAGTGAAGGATTTATTGCTGAAATAGCAGTATTTGCGATCATTTGATCTTTTTAACTAGAGTGATTCTGGTAGATCATCTCAGATTGATTATGTCTCAGAGGATGAGACAAATAACTCTCATGTATTGCACGGATTACATTTTTCTTCATCTTAATAAATCTGTTGCAGGAAACTATTTTGCAAAAAAATATTGCTTTAGTCTTTCACCATTTCCAAATTATGTTCAGAGAACCTTGTAGGAATCCTGCTTTCACAGACACTTGTATTCTATCTAGCATAACTTAACTGTTACCATCAATGATTAATGTATCATGGTTTACCCACTCTATTTTGTTTGCAACCATGTCAGATTTACTGAGTAAAACAAGAAAAAGACATAGCTTAAGTACTCTGTGGAATAATTTTTCCCCACCACCATGGGCCCTGATGGAGGTTCTATGTGTTGCATTCATAACAACTGCGAAAAAAGAAAGAAAAAGAAGGAACAAACAAACAAAGGAACATACTTTTGAAATAAGGATATAACATTAGCTTAACAGAGTGACAACAAATCACATTGAGCCTCAAGGTTCACAGAGTTTATTTCTTAAATTTTTTTCTTGTTGATGAATGGTTGGTCTTATAAAAATTGAGGGCTTATTGCAAGATATTTTATCTGCTTTGTACTTTCATGATAGAGGAATAAAACGAAATCAAATGAGGGATCACTATGTAGAAAAGTTCCAATATGGTGGTTACAAAGATAATTCCATTACTTAAAAGAACAACTGAAATGAGTTAGGAGAATGAAAGTTTGTTTAGTGATTTGATGTTATTGATCAACTTTCAAAGAGTGAGATGGAAATAGTAGCAAACACAAAAGAGTAAAAAAGAATTATATTTTAAAGTGAAATAGAAATAGCGCTCACTAAAATGCACTCTTAAAAATTCAATTCAATTTGTGCCTTCATGATTTTTTTTCCTTCAATCTATGATCCATGAGATGAAGGAGAACATGTGTAAGCATTTTGGATGGTGGGGGAAAGAAGTCAATGATCCTTCAATTCTCTTAGATGTGTATCTTTGGGTTTGGTTTTAGCATTTGGATCATATCAGTTTATCAGGTTATTTCACTGTTTCATTTGTCAAAAAAAAAAAAAACAGAAAAATAAATAAGTTGGTAAATTTGGCTGATATGAGGAAGTAAACATTAAACCTCAAGGATCATAGAATTTATTTATTTATTTTTCTTCTTGATCTTTAAAAAGAGGGCTCATTGCAAGGTCTTTGCATTGTTTGTTTCCAAAAAAGAGAAAAAAAGAGGAATGAAGTGAATTCAGTATTCACTTCATTCCTAAATTATTGAATGCATAGTAGTGGCTCTAAATTATGCTGAACTTGGGAAAGTTGAATTCAGTATTCTATTCAGCATAGTGCAGTTCTTACCAGGTGTAAATGCGTAAATATGTTCATTGTGGATCTTCATAGCTTCCAAATTTTATTCACTTTCTGTACTTGCTTCTGAAATGTTAATGACTTCAAACCAGGCAATGAATTTGATTACTAAGAGCAGCTGTTGGGAGATAATTATTGGGCAGTGATAGAGGATACTGATCATGTAGATGGCTTAGATCAGAGGAATATAAAACAGTTGGAAGCCCTGCTAACAATCTATTCTGCATTCTTCTCACCTTATGCTTCATTTTAGTATGCAGCGAGTTCGGTTGAGCCTCAAGGCTCGCAATATTTATT
The DNA here is from genome assembly GCA_947561395.2 of Buxus sempervirens. Lineage (NCBI taxonomy): Eukaryota > Viridiplantae > Streptophyta > Magnoliopsida > Buxales > Buxaceae > Buxus > Buxus sempervirens. Next base: position 52,511,049 of record OX387184.1, on the reverse strand, counting down.
CCTTAGTTTCTTTTTCTTGTCAATGAAAAGATTGTCTTTTAAAATTGAGGGCTTATTGCAAGAAATTTTAACTGTTTTATACTTTCATGAAAGAGGAATATAATGAAATCTAATGAGGGATCACCATGTAGAAAAGCTCCAATATGGTGGTTACAAAGATAATTCTGCCGGAGCCTACCCTTTCCGATTGTTGAGAGAAAAACAAATGAGATTCCGAAAAGTTCACAAATAAAATTGCTTTGTATTTCACTGTAATTATACAAATTCACAAGGAAAATTGCTGCCCATTATATATCGTATAAATTAATGGGTGTCGGTATGTTTAGTACTGGATGTATCTATATAGTTGATAAAGGATAGGAGTAATTGTTTTGAATAAGGACTTGAAAATTGTTAGACTAGTTTTTTTTTTTTTTGAAAGTGAAAAAATAAAATAAAATAAAGTTATTCCCATATACAAGTTTGTTTTGGAGAAAAATGTTTAGCGATGCTCCAAATAAAGTAACGGGTATTTTATGAGATCCATATGTCAAGCCAAAATCTCCTTATGTGTTCTTTATCTGATAATGTAGATATAAAAATGGGCGGTTTGGTGTATTTGGGTCGACCCCTTGTTCAAGCCAACTTAGACATCCATGAAGAGCACAATTTTACCTTTTTCCTCCAATTTTCCTTAATCAATGCATCTTTATGAGAAACCCATATAATAAACAATAACAAGAATCTATAACGACCATATAATAAACGAAAGATAACTTTATAAACGTCATTTTTATTGGTAATAGATCCGGGTCCTTTCGCTTCTGGGTTTCGATTGGCACCCTGAGTCCTGGTACCAAACCCTTGACAACCAGTCTTGGTAGTTGATAACCAAACCCAAACTGAGTTTTTGGATCTTGTATGCAATAAAATAATAAAAATAAATTTATTTTTATAGTGAAATTATTTTTTATACATAATAATTCGATTAACGAGTTCTATAACAAAGTTGACGATACCCAAAAAGTCTAAATAACCGAATTCTTAATGAAGTGGTTATAGAAAATCAAAATTAAACTCAATTATGTAAGCTAATATATTTAATATCTACCTAATCTAATATGTAATCTATATTATATTATTATATTTAAGGTGAGAAGGCCCTTGGGAAGTGTGCCAAAAAAATTTACAACTTCCCCAAAATGCCTATTCCTTGCGAGATTGGGTTTCAATAATATAGGGTTCTACATGGCTAAACTCTGTATTTTCGTTTAAAACCCAATCAGTTTGTAATTGTTCCCCCATTTTATCCTCTCCTCGTACCCTCTCTCTATGTGCAATATTGCACGTGCACCATTGCTAGTATATCTAATAGAGAGAGAAAAAGGAAAAAAAGAGACGGAGTTAGTGCAGTAAATCGAAACTGGATGTAGAGAGGACTCTGATACTTCTAAGATTTAGAGAGCAAATTGAATTGCTAAATTAGATTAGGTAAGCGTCATTTCAAAAAGCTAGGACTTTGATATATTTTAAGATTAGAGAGCGAATGGTGTTCCCAATTTAGATTAGGTAAGTGTCATTCCAAAACCTCAAGCGATGTATTTGTAGTTTGAAAGGTCGGGGCAGGTTTCAGTAAAAAAGGAGGAAAATTATGAAAAGGGTTGGCCTATACTTACAAAAAGAGTCCATAAAAATTCTATTCTGCAGAAAACAGCCACTTTTAAAAAAAATTTACGATATATTTGCCTATACGTCCTCTTGATTTTACTATTTGTATTTATACTCCTTTATCTTGAATAATTCTTGTATCCCTATATGATGCACTCGTATCCCACATAGAATACGCTTATATTCCATGTAGGATGCACTGTACTAGTAACCCATATAAGGAAGTTTGTATTCCACATATAATGCGTTTTGTTCCAAGTAAAATGATTGTTTAATTTAATTATTTTTGAAAAGTGATACTGTAATTTAATTATTCCTAAAAATGATATTTTTTTTTGGAAATAAGTTTTTGATAGACTCTTTTCGTAAATACGGGCCAAAATTTGAAATTGAACCCAAGGTTTTCAATTTTGATTTCAATGGGTGGCAGATCCTTGAAAAAATCAACACGCCACTGGCGGGCTGACAAAACCCAGGAAAAATCAAGGCAAAAAAAACTGGGAAAAAGTTGATTTTTTTTTATTCTGTCGAAATTTCACCGACATGCCATTCCGTTTTGCCGGCACGCCGCAAAAAATCATTGATAAAAATTTTAAAAAAAATAAATTTTTTCTCTTTATCGCAAAAAATCAATTTTTTGCTTGTTTCGGCCCGTTTCACTTGGCACGCCGCCATTTTTCGTCGGCACGCCAAAAAAATCAGGAGATTTTAAATAACCGATTTTTTTTGTGTGTTGAAATGCATCAACACTTAAAAAAAACATCGTGCCGCCGAAACTAAAAACCTTGATTGAACTCGTTTCTTCTCTTACGAATGGTCGTTCGTTTCGTCATTCGTTCTCTAAGCGCGTGACATGTGTCTAGAGCATCTCTCATTAACATAACGGAGCAACTTGCTCCATTGACAACGTTAACGGATATTGCATTGACCTTTTTTTAAAAGTGTCTCTTCTCTTCGTTGGTGCGAAACGAAAACCCACATTCTTTTCAAAACGTAGACTCTCAAACCCTCTTCTCAAAAACAAAAATCTTCATTGATGTCGTTTACCTCATTTCTCAAACCCCTTTCTCAAAAGCAAAAATCTTCCTTGATGTCGTTTACCTCATTTCTCAAACCCTTTTCTCAAAAACAAAAACTTCCCTTGATGTTGTTTACCTCCTCCTCTCAAACCCTTTTCTCAAAAACGAAAACCTTCCTTGATGTCGTTTACCTCTCCTCTTCTCAAACCCTCTTCTCAAAACACCCAGTAGACTAAAAGAACCCTCTTCTTAAACCTTCAATTCGTTGAGGTGAAATCAAGTGGATCATCTTCGTTAACGTTTTGGGCATTTGAAAAACCTCCCTCTCTTTGTTGGACACAACAAGACGTGATGTATAACGAGTCCTGAGGCTTATGTGGTCATACATTGTTTTCTGCGCTAGGGGTATTTTGTTTAATTTTAGTCACGTTGTCAGAATGGGTTGAAAATTGGTAGTTTGATTGGAAACGCCCTGAAAAGTTGGACTTAGGGCAATAGCTCGAGGTCTTGGGATTTTAGCAAAATTCCATTGTCTAGGCCTTCAAATAGGCAAATTTACTATTTATGGAAACGAGTTGACTGTTTTCATTTAGGGTCAAGGAAAGTCCGTTTTGAGTCATTCTTTTGGTGAAACCCTTATTTTCGGATGTATTTTAGGAATTTGAGTCTTTCTTGAATTTTACTATTTTTAGTAAAATTCGTTTTTTTTTCTATTTTTAGTAAGTTTTGAGTTTTATGATTTTAGGGTTTTCTTGTAACGCCTATATAAAGGCTTTTTAGAGAGAGTTCATTTTTTTTAATGAATATTTTTATTTGAACCCCAGAATTTGTCTTGCTCTTGAACTTTTCTCGTCTTCTAGAACGATAATTAGACCAACTCGTCAATCAGAACGATATTTGATCTGTTCTTCCATCTTCCCTGCGTCAATTGGTATCAGAGCAGGTTTTTCCTTGGCTCAAATGGCATAGAACGAAGGTGGAGAAAACCCTAACCCTAATGGCCCTGGGATTGATGTCTTGTGGCAATGAATTGAAGAGGATCGCCGGGCGATTGATCGCCAGTTTCAAGAGATTCAGGATCTGCTGGCAACGTTAACAGTCAACGTTAATCCGTGTTTCCCACATCGTGAACCAAGGGAAGACGTCTAGAACCGGCGTGGTCACTGACCACATCAGCCAATGGTTTTTGAAGGCGATTCAACTGATGAAGAAATCGAAGGGATGATTTTGACAGATAACCCCCGAGATTAGGAAGGGCGTGGCAATAATAGTACTTTCCGTATGAGGATGGTTCTTCCATCTTTTGATGGACAATTGGGTATTGAAGAATTCTTGGATTGGCTAAACGAAGTAGAGCGCTTCTTCGAGTGCATGGGTATCGAAGAGCAGAAGAAGGTGAAGCTAGTTGCTTACAAACTGAAACGGGGCGCTTCTGCTTGGTGGGAGCAATTGCAGATTTCTAGAGTTCGGCAGAATCGTGCTAAAATACGAATGTGGCATAGAATGAAGCAGTTGATGAAGACTCATTTTCTACCTGCAGACTATGACCACGTTTTGTTTCAGCAATACTAGAGATGTCGCCAGGGTAACCGAACGGTGCATGACTACATTTCTGAATTCCAACGACTTTCTTCTAGGAATGATCTTCTGGAGACCGAGGGCCAATTGGTGGCTAGATTTGTGGAGGGCCTACGTGCTAATATTCAAGATCTCGTTATGATGTAGCCAACACACACGCTACAAGATGCCATTCAATTGGCTACACGAGCAGAGTTGCAGATCAATCGACGAAGCATTCGTACTTTTAACATGGGCAATGGGAGCAGATTTAACCCATCCACAAGGCAGGTAGCAACAGACCACAGAGGAAAAGCAGTAGCAGATCCCTAGGTCCAACCTTCATCTGCTAATGGTAGTCGTGGATATGCATAGCAAAGGCCACCAACACAGCCGCCCAGGACGATGACTTCTACCCCTCCTACCATACACAATAATCTTTACGCTCCAATTAGGGGTGATAAGTGTTATCGTTGCAGTCAACCAGGGCACCGGTCTAATCAATGTCCACAACGACAAGCTGTGAACTTGGCCATTCATGATGATGAGTTTGTTGTGGAAGATGATTATCCATATGATGTTCCTGAGGAAGAGGAGGAACCTGCTGTAGTGACCCATGAAGATGAAGGGGTGTCTCTTGTAGTTCGTCATCTAATGTATACACCACGAAAAGAAGATGAATAGCGATATAGGATCTTCACAACACACTGTACCGTGAAATAGAAGGTGTGTGACTTGATCATTGATAGTAGCAGCAGTGAGAACATTGTCTCTAGGACCATGGTCAACAAGCTGGGGTTACCTATAGAGAAGCATCCAACACCCTACAAGATCGGCTGCATTAAGGACATTGGGAGTGCAGTAGAAATCACCGAGTGATGTCGGGTACCATTGTCTATTGGAAAGCACTATCAAGATGAGGTACTTTGTGATGTGGTAGATATGGATGCATGTCACATGCTTTTTGGTAGGTCGTGGCAGTATGATCGAGACGCTGTACACAAGGGTAAGGACAACACTTACTTGTTTGTCAAAGATGGCATGAAGGTGATACTAGCGCCTATGCAGCAATAGTTGGTCCTGATTAAATCAGTAGAAAAGAGTCAGCATTTCCTGATTGTGCTAGACTTACTACCAGAGATGAAGGAAACAAGGCAGGTGTTTGCCCTTGTTGTTAAAGGAAGCACAGATGAAGATAAAGTGAGCATTCAAGATTTTGTCCGTCCACTGTTGGCAGAGTTTCGAGAAATCCTTCTTGCCGACCTACCTGCTAGACTTCCTCCAATGCGGACAGTACAGCATGAAATCGACTTGGTTCTCGGAGCAAGTCTACCTAACTTGCCCCATTACCGGATGAGTCCTAAGGAGTTAGAAATTTTGCAGAGCCAAGTAACATAGTTGTTGTAGAAAGGGTTAATCAGAGAAAGCATGAGTCCATGTGCGGTTCCTGCATTGCTCACTCCAAAGAAAGATGGGTCGTGGCGAATGTGCATTGATAATCGAGCTATCAACAAGATTACAGTGAAGTATAGATTCCCTATTCCATGTCTAGATGATATGTTGGATATGTTAGAGGGGGCTGAAGTGTTCTTGAAAATTGATTTGAAAAGTGGGTACCATCAGATTCGGATTCGGCCAGGAGACGAGTGGAAGACGACATTCAAGACCCGTGAAGGACTGTACGAGTGGTTGGTTATGCCATTTGGATTATCTAATGCACCTAGCACCTTCATGCGGTTGATGAATCAGGTATTCCAACCCAGTTTTGTCATGAGCAGCCTAATCTTCCTGGGGTTTGTCGTTAGTGCAGAAGGCATTAGGGTTGATGAAGCTAAGATTAAGGCCATTAGGGAATGGCCGGTACCCAAGACAATCAGTGAAGTACACAGCTTCCATGGTTTGGCAACCTTCTACAGACGGTTCGTGAGGAATTTCAATACCATAGCCGCACCCCTCACGAACTGTTTGAAGCAGAAACAGTTAACTTGGACTAACGAAGTAGAGAAGAGCTTTGCTTTTTTGAAAGAAAAATTATCTACAGCTCCTGTTTTGGCCCTTCCGAGTTTTGAGAAGCTATTTGAAGTTGACTATGATGCTTCTAGTGTTGGGATTGGGGCAATGTTATCCCAAGAAAGGAGACCAATTGCTTTCTTCAGCAAAAAACTCAGTGACCCCAGATTGAAGTGGAGTACTTATGAGCAGGAATTATAAGCTGTAGTGCGAACTTTACAACATTGGGAACCATATTTGATACAGCGTGAGTTCATCCTTCATAGTGATCATCAGGCTTTGAAGTACTTGCAGAATTCGGCCAAGCCTAACCGCATGCATGCTAGGTGGATCGCCTACATTCAGAGGTTCACATTCTCTTTGAAGCACAGATCAGGGACACTTAACAAGGTTGCAGATGCCTTAAGTAGGAGAGCTTATTTGCTTATAGTTGTATGGGCTGAGATTATAGGGTTTGAGTACTTGAAGGACCTTTATGCCATGGATGAGGATTTCAAGGAAATCTAGAATCAGGTTAATTCTAGCGTCCCTACTTCTCCAAATTTCCAAGTTCATGATGGTTGCTTGTTTTATGATGATCGCTTATTCATTCCTCATGGGTCACTACGAGAACTTCTCATCCGAGAAGTACATGCGGGTGGATTGGGAGGTCATCTTGGACATGACAAAACCATCTCTTTGGTGGAGTCTCGGTATTATTGGCCACATCTAAAGCGAGACGTAGGAAAGCATGTACAACGATATTACATCTGTCAGGCTGCTAAAGGACAGGTGCAAAATACCGGATTGTATACCCCATTGCCTATCCCAGATGCTCCATGGGAGGTGTTATCTATGGACTTCGTCCTTGGTCTACCCCGAACTCAGCGAGGTATGGATTTTGTTTTCGTGGTGGTTGATAGGTTCTCTAAGATGGCACACTTTATTCCATGTCGAAAGACATCAAATGCTAGCCACATTGCACACTTGTTCTTCAAAGAAATTGTTCGTTTACATGGGGTGCCCAAGTCTATCGTCTCTAATCGTGATACCAAGTTCTTGAGTCATTTTTGGTGTTTGTTAGCACCTGATTTTTGCACCCCTGAAATGAAGAAAAATGAAAAGTCAAACCTTGAGTGGGTCAAAAAATTGACTTTTTGATTCAAGTGAATTTGGCCATCAAACTTCATATCATTAAAAAGAGCATTTCGACACGGTTCTAACGCAACTGAGTTTGCTGGAATCGGAGTCCAGAGGAGAAAGTTATGAGTCGGTCAAACTTTTGGGGAGCAAAAAGTTGACTTTTTGCTTAACCCCAATTCGACTGCTCAAATTGACCCCAATCGATAGAGGGTTCCGAGTCGATTCCAACGACAATAAGTTTGCTGAAATCGGACATCGGACGAAGAAGTTATGGGCAGTTGAAGTTTTAGGAAAAACTGCCCATGTGGCAAAAGGGTAACAGGAAATAGAATAAACCAATAAAATATATAAAATAAATGTATTTATTAATATATTAAATATTTTAAATAAAAGAATCTCGTTTTTTAATAAAATAATCGAATAAAATCTTTATAAAAAATCAAATTAAATAATGGTTTGAAATCCAAACATTTTAAAAACGTGCTCGCCCGTATTTGAAATACGGGCAGGGCATGCCCGGCATGCCCGTATTTCAAATACGGGCAAGCTTCTAGAAGAGGACGTGCGTCACTGTACGGCGGGACACGTGTCCTATACGTCCGATTCGGCGAGATTTGGAAATGTGCGTTTTTCGCCCGCATTTGAAATACGGGCAAGGCATGCCCGCACTTCAAATACGGGCACGATATTTTTTGCCTATAAATAGAGAGGCCAGCCCCCCATTCGAACAAGCCATCCCCTTTGGCCTACCCCCTCTCCCTCTTTGTGCTTTCCACGGCCAACCCTTGCCTAGGTGCTGCCATCCCAATCCCAAATACTAGAATACCCAAATACCCCTGGTAAGCCCAAACTCTGCCTTTTACCCCTTTGAATACAAGAAACCTAACAAAATCCTTTCAAAACCAATTCGGGAAATCCACAGAGACGCGGAAGCGCTGCCGAAATTCTCGGAGAATCACGACATCAAAGAAGTAATAGTGTGGTAACTTTTCTAGCAACTTCTTTTTCAATATATATATGAATTGGCTCATTTAAGTAATTTTGAATTCTTCTTATTCTATTACCTTGCTACTAACTTATTTGCTTCACTTTTTGTTGGAGTTCTCCCATGCAAATGAGCGTCATTTTATGGAATAAAGAGAGAGTGGAACCATAAAACAAACAAAAAGAAGAAAAATAACATATTTTGATTGATTGGTTGAATTTACAAGTGCAAGAGCGATTTGTCCTCTTTAAATCCTCTAATGTAATCCCATCCCCATTCCCACTTCCCTTTCTTTTATTACATTACCAGAAGATGACATGGTCTAAAAAAAATGGAATTTAGTTCCATTCTAAAGTATCAACAAAAGAAGACTTGAAGAGGAAATGGAAGCAAATGTGCTATGACAAAGGAGCTGAGAACCATGAATAAGGTCGCCGGAATTCCCAAGGAGGCAATTAAAGTGATCCTAGTTGGAATCGAAGCAAAAATTACAAATCAGGCAGTGCCCGTATTTGCAATACGAGCTGGGCGTGCTCATATTTGCTATACGGGCAAGCCTAATCCGTATTGAACTTACGGGCAAGGCTAGCCCGCATATCAAATATGGGCAATTGTAAAAATAACTTAAAAAATGCAATTTTTGGTCCGGTTGGATTTGGTCCGACCCGAAAACTTAAAACCCGACCCAATAAGTAACTTGGACTTCTTTAAGTCCATTTTGGGACTGTGGGCCTAGATGTGCCCACCAAGACCCCCCTTGAGCCCACATGAGTGGCCCCCATTTTGACCGGCCTATACTAGGCCCATTTTCAACAAACAGGCCCAGGCCCCTTGACCCTTGGCTAATGGGCCGATTCCAAGCCCACTAAGCCCATTGCATGTGTAAATAGTTTAATTTAATAAATAACCAAAAAGCGGTTACCCAATAACCCTACTGGGCATCAAGCCCAACCTTGGCAACCCACGGGTCTTCCAACGGGACCCGAATCTGACCCACCTCAGCTAAATAAAAAGATAAAATAAAATAAAAAGGGGCCCACACCACCAGAGGGTCCCGCCAGACCAAACAAAGTGGCATGCTGGCCTAGGAAGGGTGAAAATTGACTCAAAACCAGGGAGACCCGAGGGACCCGTCAGACTGACGGGGCGGGCCGGGGTGTCTTCGGACTTCCTCGGACGTAACTGAGAACTTAGCTAGAACTTTGAAAAGCCATAGACCAGCCTTAGACCCGGATAGGGCAAACACCGTGTCTGCCTGCACCTCTCAGGCAGTGGCGACTCCGAAAGTCCTGAGGCATGCACGAACCCACGTGCGCCCCGCGTGCGATCTAGGTCAAATTTAGGTGCGCACAACGTTCTCTGTAGCGTTGTTTTGAGACGGACTTGCAATATAGTAATACTTGTCATCCCCAAACAGATGGTTAGACAGAAGTGGTGAACCATGCCTTGGGCAATATTCTGCGAAGTCTATGTCAGGATCATCCAAAACAGTGGGATTTTGCTATTTCTCAAGCTAAATTTGCATACAACATGGTGCCTAACAGGTTTAGTGGCAAGTCACCTTTTGAGATCGTTTACATCCATCCTCCACTTCATACATTAGACTTAGTTCCATTACCAAAGCTGCCAGGTATGAGCATTGTCGCCCAATAGTTAGCTGATAAACACTTTGACATTCACATGGATGTCAAGAAGAAGTTGGAAGAATCTGCAGCAAAGTACAAGGAAGCAATAGATCGTCATCGGCATTCTAAGGTATTTGCAGTTGAGGATCAAGTTATGGTGCATCTTCGCAAGGAAAGGTTTCCTGTGGAGATGTATAGTAAGTTAAAGAAGAAGAAGATCAGTCCAGTGCGGATTCTTCAGAAAATCAATGATAGTGCCTATATGGTTGATCTTCCTGCAGATTTAGCCATCTCGAAGACGTTTAACGTGCAAGATCTCTATGAGTACCATACTCCCATGGCCATTCCAGTGCTTCACTCGAGGACAAGTGTTCCTCTAAGAGGAGGGGACTGATGTAGGACAAGTCCTGAGGCTTATGTGGTCATACATTGTTTTCCGCGCCAGGGGTATTTTGGTCAATTTTAGTCACGTTGTTGGAATGGGCTGAAAATTGGTAGTCTGATTGGAAATGACCCGAAAAGTCAGCCTCATGGCAGTAGCCCGAGGTCTTGGGATTTTAGCCAAATTCCATCATCTAGGCCTTCAAATGGGCAAATTTATTATTTATGGAAATGAGTTGACTGTTTCCATTTAGGGTCAATGAAAGTCCGTTTTGAGTCATTCTTTTGGGGAAACCCTTACTTTCGGAGTATTTTAGGAATTTGAGTCTTTCTCGAATTTTACTATTTTTAGTAAAATTCGTTTTTTTTTCTATTTTTAGTAAGTTATGAGTTTTCTGATTTTAAGGTTTTCTTGTAACGCCTATATAAAGGCTTTTTAGAGAGAGTTCATTTTTTTAATGAATATTTTTATTTGAACCCCAGAATTTGTCTTGTTCTTAAACTTTTCTCGTCTTCTAGAACGATATCTAGACCAACTCGTCAATCAGAACGATATTTGATCTGTTCTTCCATCTTCCCTGCGTCAAGACGAGGCATAGGCTTCCCACAAATCCCTCTTCTCTTCATTCTCTGTTTATTTCTGACTATTCAAGAATGAATCTTACATCAATATATCTGACTTGAATCATATTATTAACCTTGAATAGTTCTATCTGTCTCCTCTCTCTTAGGTAATTATCGGATTAACAAAAGCTGTCTTCCTCCCCCTTCATGCCCACTCTATGGCCAGCTGCCAATTCGCTTTTGAATTCGAGGTGGGAAAGCAAGGAAGTGCTCTACGAGCCCCAAGGTGGTTAAGAAACGAACTCTAAACGAGGTGAAGATCAAGTAACAATCTATTAATATGGTATTAAATTTTAATCAATTAGGAGGCATAATCGATATGGATGCTTTGAGTATGAACTTTTTAATTGTGTAAATGCAGTAGTTATATGTCCCCAGAGTATGCAATGAAAGGGATATTTTCAGAGAAATCAAATGTTTTTAATTTTGGAGTCTTATTACTGGAGATTGTGAGCAGTAAGAGGTGCATAGGGTTTTATGATTCTGAACAATCCTTGAGCTTTCAGGGATATGTAAGAACTAATTTTGTTCCTTTTCATTTATGGAATTACAATGAGTTACTGAAATCTTAAGGCAAAAATGCTGATGTTTCAGGCATGGCAACTGTGGAATGAGGGGACAGCATTGGAGTTGATAGATCAGACATTAGTTGATTCATACTCGCCACTAGAGTTAATAAGATGCATCCATCTGGGGCTCCTCTGTGTGCAGGAGCATGTAGTTGATAAGCCGAACATGTCCACCATAGTTTCCATGCTTGGCATTGAAGCGAACTGGTTTTTATGGCGCAGAATATTGTTTAGTTCTAGCTCATTGTATATGTATGAATGCTGCTTGTTTGTGAATCAAGTTGAAAATCTTATGGTGTAATTAATAATCCTGTTTTGTTGCTAGAATCTAATGAATGGAAATGTCGTTAGGACTTCTTAGAATGTGGAAAGAGTCATAGATGGGTTTGGCAATAACATTCTATTCCATTTTAGACATCTGACAACAAATGTTATGGATCAAAGGTTCATTTCAATGCTTGATTTCTTGGAGATAAAGAAACAAAAAAGATGACCAGAGCACTAGAAGGCATTCCGTTCAACATAAATAACTAAATATTGATGCTCCGGTTTTAGTTTGCAAGTTGAGGATAATTGTAATGTTTTGTTCAAGAAGACACTATTGAGCAGTTAATCTTAAAAGAAAGAGGACCTATGATCCCCACCATTTCAATGATGGAATATCATCTTTAGTTTCTAGTGTGACAAGGCAAAATTTAGGTAGACATTCTGAGAATTTTTTTTGGTTCTTTGTTCTAATTGAAATTCTATTCAACAGATGCCTTTTGAAGTATGCATAAGGTTATGGGATAATTTTCTTGATCTTGTGAGCGCAGCTTATGGCATACTTACCAGGGATTGAAACGTTTGTGGCATTTGCCTACAGAATTTTGTGGTATGAACACAAAATTTTGTGGTATGAACATGGATTTGCCATGTAGTATTGCAGCCTATCCAAGACGTGCCCTTCCATATAACTTTGAAGTCTACGAGTCATATAATTCCCTTGAATTTTAAGTCTAAGATCACAAATTCAACTTCCTGGATGAATTTCTAGGGTTTGAGTTGGTTTAGGAGGCTTAAAGGAAGATTAGGGTTAGGAAAAACTGAGAAATTTTAGAAAGAGATGAAAATAAAGTTGAAATCATCATTGAAGTAAATATTTATAAAGACAAGGAGGATACAAAAATCTCATCCAAATTATTTAAAACAAGAATGGTTTTTCTATAGTGTTAATTCTTTGAAATTAAGCATGCACCTATCATTGTCCAGGTTCTGAATGATCTAACCTATTTAAACTACAAAGTAGTTGATCATTTCAAGAGTGAAATAGTTCATCAACAGATCCACATGGTAGGAAACGCAAGAGAATAGTTGTTTCCTTGGATTTATGGATGAATCTGTAATAAAATAGTCTAAATAAATCATAAAAAGAAACACAACATTGGATGGCAAAAAACTGCTCTATCAACCCGTGTGAATTCCAACATGAGAGTTGCATCAGCATCGTCCCACATGATTGAACAAAAGCACGTCTCCATTTCGAAGCAAAACCAAGTCCCTCTTTGTTTTGACTTTCAACAAAGACCTGTTCAACAAGCAAAACATTTGAGGCATTAAAAAACAGAGAGAAGAAACAAATAGAAAGAGTCAAAATAAGATTCAAGTCAGATATGTTGATGTAAGATTCAAGCATAACAATATGAATAGTCAGAAATAAACAGAGAACAAAGAGAAGAGGGATTTGAGAGAAGCCTATGCCTCGTCTTGTTGTGTCCAACAAAGACAGAGAGGTTTTTTCAAATGCCCCCCAAAACGTTAACGAAGAGGATCCACTTGATTTCACCTCAAAGAATTGAAGGTTTAAGAAGAGGGTTCTTTGAGTCTATTGGATGTTTTGAGAAGAGGGTTTGAGAAGAGGAGGTAAACGACATCAAGGAAGGTTTTCATTTTTGAGAAGAGGGTTTGAGAGGAGGAGGTAAACGACATCAGGGAAAGTTTTTGTTTTCAAGAAGGGTTTGAGAAACGAGGTAAACGACATCAAGGAAGGTTTTCATTTTTGAGAAGAGGGTTTGAAAGGATGAGGTAAACGACATCAAGGAAAGCTTTTGTTTTTAAGAAGAAGGTTTGAGAAATGAGGTAAATGGCATCAAGGAAGGTTTTTGTTTTTGAGAAGAGGGTTTGAAAGGAGGAGGTAAACGACATCAAGGAAAGTTTTTGTTTTTGAGAAGAGGGTTTGAGAAATGAGGTAAACGACATCAAAGAAGATTTTCATTTTTGAGAAGAGGGTTCGAGAGCCTACGTTTTTTGAAGATAATTTGGGTTTTCGTTTCAAGCCAAAGAAGAGAAGAGACGTTTTTAAAAAACGTCATCGCAATATCGGTTAACGTTGCCAATGGAGCAAAAGTTGCGCCGTTCTGTTAACGAGAGATGCTTTGGACGCGTGTCGCGCGCTTAGAGAACGATCTGTTAACGAGAGATGCTTTGGACGCGTGTCGCGCGCTTAGAGAACGAACGACGAAACAAACGACCATTCGTAAGAGAAGAAAAAGATTTGACTCTAATTATGCATTACTCATGGGATTGTAAGACTGTGAAGGTGACCATGCCTAGTCAACGACCGGCCTGCTTAAAATAAAGCCCCACGCAATTTGAACAGGTTAAACAAAATATATTTTAGCTAACGGGTTTGATTTGCTTCGTCTAATAAACATTGTTTTTAATTCTATTTGCAAGCTTTGTAATGACGATTTTTTCATTTCTTCTTCATTTTTTTAAATTGTTCAAAGCTGTCCATGCCCTGCACTTACTGCTACTTGGTCAACCTTTTAGACTTCTGGGTTGCCATGGAAGTTCCTCTGCTATTGACTCCCCAATCCCAACTTTTGTTTTAAACGTCCACTTCATAATCTTCGAAATGTTGTTGCAGAGATGGGAATCATGAAAGGAGCATGGTACTTCTCTCTTGTGCTGTTTCTATGCTTCTATCTCAAAGCCCATCTCTCCATTGCCACTGACACCATTACTCTAGGCCAGTCTCTCACTGGAAACCAGACGATTGAGTCTAAAGGTGGCGTCTTTGAACTTGGTTTCTTCACACCAGGTAATTCCCAGAACTACTACATTGGCATTTGGTATAAGAAAATCTCCGTTCAAACAGTAGTTTGGGTGGCCAAAATAGACAGACCCATCTCTGATCCATCTTCTGCCCAACTCAAACTTTTAGAAGATGGGAACCTTGTTCTGTTCAATCAGTCCAACTTCCCAATTTGGTCAACAAATTTGAGCTCCACTGTATCCTTTGTTACCGAAGCAGTGCTTCTTGACTCTGGAAATTTTGTTTTGAGAGTTGGGCCAACTTCATCTTCTATTATTTGGCAAAGCTTTGATCACCCAACTGATACATGGTTACCTGGTGGAAAGCTATTCAGGAAAGATAGTAACGGAAGACAAGGGCTCACTTCATGGAGAAATAGAGAAGATCCTGCTCTTGGGATGTATTCCGTCTCATTTGACCCAAATGGGAGTTATGAGTCTTTCCTTCAATGGAACAGGTCTGTAAGATATTGGATTGCAGGGGATTGGAATGAGAATGGGCAGTTCTACAGCTCAATTCCGGAAATGAGGGCACGAACCATCCATAATCTTAGCTTAGTTAAAAATGGGAAAGAAAGCTATTTCACGTTTACGCTCTATAACAACTCTATCATGGCTAGAGTATTCATGGATCCATCAGGGAAAATCCAAGCAATGTCGTGGTTGGAGGAGCAGAAAAAATGGATTATATATTTTACTCGACCGCTATACCAATGCAAGGTTCATGCAATTTGCGGGTCCTTTGGTGTTTGCAATGAGGTTTCTTCAAATTTCTGCGCTTGTTTGCAAGGTTTTGAACCACATAGTTTGAAAGATTGGAATCTCGGTGATCGTTGAGGTGGGTGTATCAGGAAAACAGCTTTGAAATGTGGGAATAATAGCTCAGTTGAGGAGGAGAAAGATAGCTTCTTACAAATTTCAAACATTATTTTGCCCATAAATCCACAAATCTTGTTGCCTGGTAACGCCAAAGATTGCAGATTGGCTTGCTTGATCAATTGTTCTTGCAATGCTTATGCGTATACAGGTGGTCATTGTTCAATGTGGCATGGTGATTTGGTAAATCTGGAACAATTATCAGGTGGGGATGGCAATGGAAGAGATCTCTATGTTCGACTTGCTGCTTCTGAGCTTGGGAGTTATGGGGGTAGGAAGAAGAAATCAACTACTGTGGTTATTTTGAGTATAGTTGCAGTTGCTGTGGTTGTAGCCATGTCTGGCCTTATTCTGGTGCTAATTCGGAAAAGGAAAAGGAGGGTGTCAGTTAAATTGTCCAAGGGAGATGAGGTTTCTTTGGTGGCCTTTGGGTACAAAGACTTGCAAAGTGCAACAAACAACTTTTCTGAGAAGTTGGGTGGGGGAAGTTTTGGTTCTGTTTTCAAGGGGACACTGCCTGATTCAACAGTCATAGCAGTGAAAAAACTCGAAGGACTTCAACAAGGAGAGAAGCAATTTCGTGCTGAAGTTAGCACAATTGGTATGATCCAGCATGTCAATCTTGTTCGCCTTCGAGGGTTTTGCGCAGAAGGTACTAACAGGCTGTTGGTATATGATTACATGCCGAATGGCTCTTTGGCCACTCATCTATTTGATCAAAAGGATTCTGAGATCTTAGAATGGAATACGAGATACAGAATTGCACTTGGTACAGCTAAAGGATTGGCTTATTTCCATGAGAAGTGCAGAGACTGCATTATACACTGTGACATCAAACCTGAGAACATACTTTTGGATGTTGAATTCTGTTCTAAGGTTGCAGACTTTGGTCTTGCAAAGCTTCTTGGCTGGGAGTTCAGTAAGGTTTTAACAACCGTGAGGGGTACCATAGGCTATCTTGCACCAGAGTGGATAATTGGAGTAGCCATAAATGCCAAAGCTGATGTTTACAGCTATGGAATGATGCTCTTCGAAATTATATCTGGACGGAGAAACACTCGGCAACTTGAGGATGGGAAGGTTGATTTCTTCCCTACCTGGGCTGCAAGGAAGTTAATTCAAGGTGAAGATGTCCTTAATGTTTTGGACCACAGGTTAAAGGGCAATGCTAGTGTGGAGGAGCTCACAAAAGCTTGTAGTGTTGCTTGTTGGTGCATCCAAGATAATGAAGCTCATAGGCCATCAATGGGTCAAGTAGTACAGATCCTTGAAGGGACCTTGGAAGTAAACCTGCCTCCTTTCCCAAGGTCTCTTCAGGCTCTTGTGGAGGAATTATGAGAATGCAGCCTTCAGAAACTCTTCCTCCAACACGGTTAAAAACACTTCAAACATTTGCCGTCATTTCAGGGTCATGACATGATGATCATTTTCCCAGTTTCAGCAGACAAGGAATTAGCATGTTCTGTATTCTTCCATGAAAGCTTGTATCTGTATTTTTAAAAGTGCTTCTTTTATTACTTTTGCATGTTGTATTCAAGCTTTGTTTTTTCATATTGTGAGATGAAGTTATTAGTGAAGGATTTATTGCTGAAATAGCAGTTATTATGATCATTTGATCTTTTTAACTAGAGTGGTTCTGGTAGATCATCTCAGATTGATTATGTCTCAGAGGAGGATGCAAACAGGAAACTATTTTGCAAAAAAACATTGCTTTAGTTTTCCACCACTTCCAAATTATATTCACAGATCCTTGTAGGAATCCTGATTTGACAGAACCTAGTATTCTATCTAGCATAACTTAACAGTTACCGGATTTCTGTTAATTCCTACCTTCCAGTCTTTAACAAGTTTCTGCCGTCTTAATGTAATCAAAGCAGGCAGTTACTGGTTACCTAGACCAGCTGTAAATGATAATTTGTGGGCCACTCTCAGAGGCTGCTGATCACTTAGGTGGCTTTGATTAGATGCTTAAAGCAGTTGATATTCTGGTAACAAGCAATTATATATCCATTCTTCTTTTCGGCCTATGAATTCATTTCAGTTGTTCTTGATTCCTCTAACACCAGTGATTTGTACACCATGTTTGGTACCGCTTATTTATCAACACGAGAGAGAGTTATAGCCTATGTACTCTCCTAAATTTTTTTTTCTGCGCAACATGGGCCATGGAACGGCTAATTATGAGTGCTACTGATATTTTTCTCTGTTTCATTTGTCAAAAAAGACAAAAAGAACAAGTTGGTAAATTTAGCTGATATGAGGTAACAGACACATAACGTCAAGGCCCATAGAATTTATTTATTTGTTTATTTTTGTTCCTGATCTTTAAAA
This sequence comes from Buxus sempervirens, assembly GCA_947561395.2. Classification (NCBI taxonomy): domain Eukaryota; kingdom Viridiplantae; phylum Streptophyta; class Magnoliopsida; order Buxales; family Buxaceae; genus Buxus; species Buxus sempervirens. The sequence continues at coordinate 52,493,228 of OX387184.1, read as the reverse complement.
AATTTGAGGGTTCATTGCAGGATCTTTGTGCTGTTTACTTTATAGAATTATACTTTTATAAACTTAGGAAAGTTGAGTTCAGTATTCCATCCAGCATAGTGCAGTTCTTACCAGGTATAAATGCCTAAAACTGTTCATCGTGGATTTTCATTGCTCCCAAATTTTATTTACTTTCAGTACTTACTTCTGAAATGTTAATGACTTCAAAGAAGGAAATGAACTTATTACTAAGAACAGCAGTGGGTGATAATTATTGGGTAGCGATAGAGGATATTGATCGTTGAGTTGGCTTGGATCAGAGGATATTGATCGTTGAGATGGCGTCAAAGAAGGAAATGAAGGGTTGGTCTTTTAAAAATTGAGGTCTTATTACAAGAAATTTTAACTGCTTTGTACTTTCATGATAGAGGAATATAACGAAATCTAATGAGGGATCACCACGTAGAAAATGAGTTAGGAGAATGAAAGTTTGTTTAGTGATTTGATGTTATTGATCAACTTTCAAAGAGTGAGATGGAAATAGTAGCAAACACAAAAGAGTAAAAAAGAATTATATATTTAAAGTGAAATAGAATTAGAGCTCACTAAAATGCACTCTTTAAAATTCAATTCAATTTGTGCCTTCATGATTTTTTTCCCTTCAATCTATGATCCATGAGAGCAAGGAGAAAGAAGTCAATGATCCTTGAATTCTCTTAGATGTGTGTCTTTGGGTTTGGTTTTAGCATTTGGATCATATCAGATTATTTTTCCTCGCAACATGGGGCATGGAACTGCTAATGATGAATGCTACTGCTATTTTTCTCTGTTTCATTTGTCATAAAAAAAAAAGGGTTTGTAAACACCTTAAACCTCGAGGCTCATAGAATTTATTTATTTATTTTCTTCTTGATCTTTAAAAACTTTGACGTTAAAGTCCTTAACTTTTGTTGTTTGTTTTTATTAAATGGCTAACGTAACATTTCTATAAAATAAAAAAATATTTTGTATTTAACCTGTTATATTATCTTATATTTTTATTTATTTTATTGTATTATTATATTTATTATATCTATACCTCAGTTATTGATATTAATTTATTCAATTTATAATTATTTATTAGCCTAGCCATGTATTTATTTGGCTATTCAATATTGGACCAACCAATTGCCTTGCAAGTTTTACTTTATAGAAGGTTGTTTTAGTCATTTGTTAGAAATAAATAACTAAGTTGATGGAGTTTAACATTATGAGTATAAGTGCAATGATTATGCTAAATAGAAGGATATATATATAAATATTAAAAACAAGAATATACGAATGGGTGGTGGTATGTTCAACAGTGGTTGTATCTATAGTTGAAAAAGGATAGGAGTAATTGTTCTAAATAAGGGCTTACAAATTGTTAAGAGTAGTTCTTTCTCTTTTCGAAAGTGAAAAAAAAAATCAAAGTTATTCCCATATACAAGTTTGTTTTGGAGAAAAAAATTGTGTTTGGCACATTCACCAATATTGGATGCTTCAAATAAAGGGTATTTTATGAGATCCATATGTCAAGCCAAAAATCTCCCATGTGTTCTTAATTGACATCCTACTGTAAAAAAACAAAAAGTTCTTAATTGACATCCATGATAAGCACAATTTTATCTTTTTCCTTGTTTGAATTTCATGTACAAATTAAATGGGTTATAGATCATATCCCCTAATACCTATTATCCCCAAGTCTGTCTCTCCCCTATCTCTACACGTTTGTGTGGTTTCTTTCAGCTCACCACGAACATCTTTGTCATAGATATTAATAGCAAAATATTCGTTTATCGAATACATATACTATATTTAAAGGATAAAAAAAAAGAAATATTAGGAAAAAGAGTTGATTTAAATAATATTTCAATTTACATATACCAAAAGGTTTTCTATGTTCTCATGGTTAGGGGTGTCAAACATGCTGTGTTGTGCCGCTCACGTGCTGGCCGAGTCGTGCACGTGGCTATCTAAAAAAATCATAATAATATGTTATTTAAAAAACTTTCTTCCTTTTTCCTCCAGTTTCCCTTAATCAATGCATCTTTATTAAAACCCATAATTCTATGTAAAAAAGAGAATGAAATCTTCTGTGGCCTTCCCCTGAGACTGTTCCTGTTGCAACCATGAGATGTTGCCATGTGGGGTATTTCGTGGCAATGTTTTATCATGTTGGTCCCACTTAAAAACATTTAAAACAATGAAAAAATTCTGGCCGTGAGATGCTTCACATGGTAGCATCTCACGGTCGCATCAGGCATCGTTTCAGGGAAAAGCGACAGACGATGTCTTCCCGTAAAACAGGGAATGCCGACTATAGAGAGAGATATACAGATTCTAAAATAAAACAATAACAAGAATCTATAACGACCATATAATAAACGAAAGATAACTTTATGAACATCATTTTTATTGGTAATAGATCCGGGTCCTTTCGCTTCTGGTTTCGATTGGCACCCTGAGTCCTGGTACCAACCCTTGACAACCAGTCTTGGTAGTTGATAACCAAACCCAAACTGAGTTTTTGAGTTTTTGGAGCTTGTGTGCAATAAAATAATGAAAATAAATTTATTTTTATTATGAAATTATTTTTTATACATAATAATTTGATTATTGAGTTCTATAACAAAGTTGACGATACCCAAAAAGTATAAATAACCGAATTCTTAATGAAGTGGTTATAGAAAATCAAAATTAAACTCAATAATGTAAGCTAATATATTTAATATCTACCTAATCTAATATGTAATCTATATTATATTTAAGGCGAGAAGGCCCCTTGGGAAGTATGCCAAAATAATTTACAACTTTCCCAAAATGCCTATTCCCTGCATAGATTGGGTTTCAAATAATATAGGGCTCTATGTGGCTAAACTTAGTATTTTCGTTTAAAACCCAATCAGTTTGTAATTGTTCCCCCCACTTCTCCTCTCCTCGTACCCTCTCTCTACATGCAATATTGCATGTGCACCCCTGCTAGTATATCTAATAGAGAGAGAAAAAGGAGAAAAAGAGACGGAGTTAGTGCAGTAAATCGAAACTGGATGTAGAGAAGACTTTGATACTTCTAAGATTTAGAGAGCAAATTGAGTTGCTAAATTAGATTAGGTAAGCATCATTAGGTAAGTGTCATTCCAAAACCTCAAGCGATGTATTTGTAGTTTGAAAAGGTCAGGGGCAGGTTTTAGTATATTGTTAGGATTGACCAACAAAAAAAAAAAAAAAAGAGGAAAATTATGAAAAGGGTTGGCCTATTCTTACAAAAAGAGTCCATAAAAATTCTATTTTGCAGAAAACGGCAACTTTTAAAAAAAATTTAAAATAGTGTTACTTTATTATAGGTTAAAAAAAAGGCTTTTTGCATTCGTACCCCTACATTATCATATATTTGCGTGTACATTCTCTTGATTTTAGTATTTGTATTTATACCTCTTTATCTTGAATAATTCTTGTATCCATATATGATGCGCTCGTATCCCACATAGAATTCGCTTATATCCCATGTAAGATGCACTATACTAGTATCCCATATAAGGAAGTTTATATTCCACATATAATGCCTTTTGTTCTAAGTAAAGTGATTGTTTAATTTAATTATTTTTGAAAAGTGATACTGTAATTTAATTATTCCTAAAAATGACATTTTTTGGAAATAAGTTTTTGATGGACTGTTTTCATAAATACCGACCAAAATTGAACGTTTTTCATAATTTTCCCAGGAAAAAATCACAAGAAGAATATATATTAATCATGGGATTGTAAGACCATGTGAAGGAAGGTGACCATACCTGGTCAACGACCGCCCTGCTTAAAATAAAGCCCCGCGCAATTTGAACAGGTTAAACAAAATATATTTTAGCTAATGGATTTGATTTGTTTCGTCTAATAAACATTGTTTTTAATTCTATTTGCAAGCTTTGTAATGACGATTTTTTCAAAACTTCTTCATTTTTTTAACCTGTTCAAAGCTATCCATGCCCTGCACTTCCGCTACTTGGCCAACCTTTTAGGACTTCTGGGCTGCCTTGAAGTTCCTCTGCTACTGACTCCCCAATCCCAACTTTTGTTTTAAACGTCCACTTCTGAATCTTCGAAATGTTGTTGCAGAGATGGGAATCATGAAAGGAGCATGGTACTTCTCTCCTGTGCTGTTTCTATGCTTCTATCTCAAAACCCATCTCTCCATTGCCACTGAAACCATTTCTCCAGGCCAGTCTCTCACCGGAAACCAGACGATTGAGTCTAAAGGTGGCGTCTTTGAACTTGGTTTCTTCACACCAGGCAATTCCCAGAACTACTACATTGGCATTTGGTACAAGAAAATCTCGGTTCAGACAGTAGTTTGGGTAGCCAACAGAGATAGACCCATCTCTGATCCATCTTCTGTCCAACTCAAACTTTTAGAAGATGGGAACCTTGTTCTGTTCAATCGGTCCAACTTCCCAATTTGGTCAACAAATTTGAGCTCCATTGTATCCTTTGTTACCGAAGCAGTGCTTCTTGACTCTGGAAATTTTGTTTTGAGAGTTGGGCCAACTTCATCTTCTATTATTTGGCAGAGCTTTGATCACCCAACTGATACATGGTTACCTGGTGGAAAGCTATTCAGGAAAGATAGTAACGGAAGACAAGGGCTCACTTCATGGAGAAATAGAGAAGATCCTGCTCCTGGGATGTATTCCTTCTCGTTTGACCCAGATGGGAGTTATGAGTCTTTCCTTCAATGGAACAGGTCTGTAAGATATTGGACTAGTGGGAATTGGGATGGGAATGGGCAGTTCTACAGCTTAGTTCCGGAAATGAGAGGACGATCCATCTTTAATTATAGCTTAGTTAAAAAAGGGAATGAAAGCTATTTCACGTTTATGCTCTACAACAACTCTATCATGGCTAGAATGGTCATGGATCCATCAGGGAAAATACAAGCAATGTCGTGGTTGGAGGAGCAGAAAGAATGGAATATATATTGGACTCAACCGCTATACCAATGCAAGGTTCATGCAATTTGCGGGTCCTTTGGTTTTTGCAATGAGGTTTCTTCACCTTTCTGTTCCTGTTTGCAAGGTTTTGAACCAGAGAGTTTAAAAGATTGGAATCTAGGTGATCGGTCAGGTGGGTGTATCAGGAAAAAAGCATTGAAATGTAAGAATAGTAACTCAGTTGAGGAGGAGAAAGATAGCTTTTTACAAATTTCAAACATGAGCTTTTTTCAAATTTCAAACATGAATTTGCCCATAAATCCACTAGTATTAGTGCTTGGTAATGCCAAAGATTGCAGATTGGCTTGCTTGATCAATTGTTCTTGCAATGCTTATGCTTATGGAGCTTATGGAGGAGGTGAATGTTCAATATGGCATGGTGATTTGGTAAATCTGGAACAATTATCAGGTGGGGATGGCAATGGAAGAGATCTCTATGTGCGACTTGATGCTTCTGAGCTTGGAAGTTATGGAGGTAGGAAGAAGAAATCAACTACTGTGGCTATTGTGAGTACAGTTGCAGTTGCCGTGACTGTAGCCATGTCTGGCCTTATTTTGGTGCTAATTTGGAAAAGGAAAAGGAGGGTGTCGGTTAAATTGTCCAAGGGAGATGAGGTTTCTTTGGTGGCCTTTGGGTACAAAGACTTGCAAAGTGCAACAAATAACTTTTCTGAGAAGTTGGGTGGGGGAAGTTTTGGTTCTGTTTTCAAGGGGAAACTGCCTGATTCAACAATCATAGCAGTGAAAAGACTTGAAGGACTTCAACAAGGAGAGAAGCAATTCCGAGCTGAAGTTAGCACAATTGGGATGATCCATCATATCAACCTTGTTCACCTGCGGGGGTTTTGCTCTGAAGGTACGAATAGGCTTCTGGTCTATGATTACATGCCAAATGGATCTCTGCCCACTCATTTGTTTGATCAAAAGGATTCTGAGATATTAGAATGGAACACGAGATACAGAATTGCGCTTGGTACAGCTAAAGGATTGGCTTATCTCCATGAGAAGTGCAGAGACTGCATTATACACTGTGACATCAAACCTGAGAACATACTTTTGGATGCCGAATTCTGTTCTAAGGTTGCAGACTTTGGTCTTGCAAAACTTCTTGGCCGGGAGTCCAGTAAGGTTTTAACAACCATGAGGGGTACCATAGGCTATCTTGCACCAGAGTGGATAACTGGAGTAGCCATAAATTCTAAAGCTGATGTTTACAGCTATGGAATGATGCTCTTCGAAATTATATCTGGACGCAGAAACACACGGCAACTTGAGGATGGGAAGGTTGATTTCTTCCCTACCTGGGCTGTCAGGAAGTTAATTCAAGGTGAAGATGTCCTTAGTGTTTTGGACCACAGGTTAAAGGGCAATGCTAGTGTGGAGGAGCTCACAAAAGCTTGTAGTGTTGCTTGTTGGTGCATCCAAGATGGCGAAGCTCATAGGCCATCAATGGGTCAGGTAGTACAGATTCTTGAGGGGACCTTGGAAGTAAACCTGCCTCCTTACCCAAGGTCTCTCCAAGTTCTTGTGGAGGAGTCATGAGAATGCAGCCTTCAGAAGCTCTTCTTCCAAAGAGGTTAAAAACACTTCAAACATTTGCCGTCATTCCGGGGATATGACATGATGATTATTTTCCAAGTTTTAGCAGACAAGGAACTATGGATGTCTCTAGTAGTTTACATTCAGTGTGGAATTAGTATGTTCTGTATTCCTCCACCAAAGCTTATATCCATATTTTTAAAAGTGCTTCTGTTATTACTTTTGCATGTTGTATTCAAGCTTTGTTTTTCACATTGTCAGATGAAGTTATCAGTGAAGGAATTATTGCTGAAAGAGCAGTATTTGTGATCATTTGATCATTTAAACTAGAGTGGCTCTGGTAGATCATCTCAGATTGATTATGTCTCAGAGGATGATGCAAATAACTCTCATGTATTGCATGGATTACAGTTTTCTTCGTCTTAATAAATCTGTTTTAGGAAACTATTTTGCAAAAAAAATAGCTTTAGTCTTTCACCACTTCCAAATTATGTTAATAGATCCTTGTAGGAGTCCTGCTTTCACAGAACCTAGTATTCTATCTAACATAACTTAACTGTTACCGATTTTTGTTGATTCCTACCTTTCAGTCTTTAGCTAGTTTCTGCCATCTTAATGTCACCAATGCACGCAGTTACTGGTTACCTAGACCAGCTGTAAATGATAATTTGTGGGCAGTGTCAGAGGCTGCTGATCACTTAGGTGGCTTTGATTAGATGCTTAGAGCAGTTGATATTCTAGTGACACGCAATTATATATCCATTCTTGTTTTTGGCCTATGAATTCATTTCAGTTGGTCTTGATTCCTCTAACACCAGTGATTTGTACACCATGTTTGGTACCACTTATTTATCAACACAAGAGAGAGTTATAGCCTATGTACTCTGCTAATTATGAGTGCTACTGATATTTTTCTCTGTTTCATTTGTCAAAAAAAAAAAAACAAAAAGAACAAGTTGGTAAATTTATCTGATATGAGGAAACAGACACATTAACTCCAAGGCTCATAGAATTTATTTATTTGTTTATTTTTCTTCTTGATCCTTAAAAAATTTGAGGGCTCATTGCAAGATCTTTTTGCTGTTTACTTCATCAAAAGAGGAATGAAGTGAAAACTAATGAGGGATATAAAAGTGGCTCTAAATTATACTTTTATAAACTTAGGAAAGTTGAGTTCAGTATTCTATCCAGAATAGTGCAGTTCTTACCAGGTATAAATGCCTAAAACTGTTCATTGCGGATCTGCATAGCTTCCAAATTTTATTTACTTTCTGTACTTCTGAAATGTTAATGACTTCAAAGAAGGAAATGAACTTATTACTAAGAACAGCTGTGGGTGATAATTATTGCGTAGTGATAGAGGATATTGATCGTTGAGATGGCTTGGATCGGAGGCATATAAAGCAGTGGAATTACTGGTAACAAGCAATTGCATTCTTCTCATCTTCTGAATTCATTTTAGTATATAGTGGTTCTGTTAGCAGAGTAAAACAAAAGAAGAAGAAGAAGAAGAAGAAACAAACAAACAAAGGAAACTGCTAATGATGTATCATTTTTCCCTACTACCATGGGCCCTGAAACTGCCAATGATGTATTCTATGATGGAGGTTCTATGTGTTGCATTCATAAAAACTGTGAAAAAAAAAGAAAGGAAAAAAAAAGAAGAAGAAGAAGAAGAAGAAGAAACAAACAAAGGAACATACTTCTGAAATAAGGATATAACATTAGCTTAACAGAGTGACAACAAATCACATTGAGCCTCAAGGTTCGCAGAGTTTATTCTTAAATTTTTTTTTTTATTGATGAAAGGTTGGTCTTTTAAAAATTGAGGGCTTATTACAAGAAATTTTAACTGCTTTGTACTTTCATGATAGAGGAATATAACGAAATCTAATGAGGGATCACCACGTAGAAAAGTTCCAATATGGTGGTTACAAAGATAATTCTATTACTTAAAAGAACAACTAAAATGAGTTAGGAGAATGAAAGTTTGTTTAGTGATTTGATGTTATTGATCAACTTTCAAAGCGTGAGATGGAAATAGTAGCAAACACAAAAGAGTAAAAAAGAATTATATATTTAAAGAGAAATAGAATTAGAGCTCACTAAAATTCACTCTTAAAAATTCAATTCAATTTGTGCCTTCGTGATTGTTTTTCCCTTCAATCTATGATCAGATTATTTTTCCTAACAACATGGGGCATGGAACTGCTAATGATGAATGCTATTGCTATTTTTCTCTGATTCATTTGTAAAAAAAAAAAAGGTTGGTAAATTTGGCTGATACAAGGAAGTGAACACATTAAACCTCAAGGCTCATAGAATTTATTTATTTATTTTTCTTCTTGTTGTTTAAAAACTTTGTAGGTTCATTGCAAGATCTTTGTGTTGTTCACCTCTATCAAAAGAGGAATGGTGTGAAAACTAATGAGGGATATAACAGTGCCTATAAATTATACTGTTATAAACTTTGGAAACTTGAGTTCAGTATTCAATCAAGCATAGTGCAGTTCTTAGTTCTTACCAGGTGTAAATGCCTAAATCTGTTCATTGTGGATCTTCATAGCTTCAAAATTTTATTTTCTGCAATTGCTTCTGAAATGTTAATGAGTTCAAAGCAGGCAGTGAATTTGATTACTAAGAGCAGCTGTTGGGAGATAATTATTGGGTAGTGATAGAGGATACTGATCATTTAGATGGCTTGGATCAGAGGAATATAAAGCAGTTGGAAGCCCCGGTAACAATCTATCCTGCATTCTTCTCACCTTATGCTTCATTCTAGTATGCAGCGATTTCGGTTGAGCCTCAAGGCTCGCAGTTTATTCCTTAATGAAATCTAATGAGGGATCACCGTGTAGAAAAGCTCCGATATGGTGGTTACAAAGATAATTCTGCCAGAGCCTACCCTTTCCGATTTTTGAGAAAAAAACAAATGAGATAGCAAGAATAAACAAAAAAACAGAGATTCTGAAAAATTCACAAGGAAAATTGCTTCGTATTTCACTGTAATTATACAAACCAGACGGCGGATCAAAATAACAAAAGTAAAATGGAATTAATTAAACCGATAAAAATTCAAACCTTGTATAGAGAATAAAAGAAGTCAAGAGTTGAACCATTTCACCTCGTGTGATTCAAACGGAAGAAGCGGGAGTTCTGAAGAACACACATCCAGAGACGAATTTCAGCGTCTCTGAACTCAGTTAACATTACGGGAGAGGATGGTTTGCGAAGGAAAGGATATAAAGAAAATGAGTCAGGTAGTACAAATCCTTGAAGGGACCATGGAAGTAAACCTGCCTCCTTACCCAAGGTCTCTTCAAGTTCTTGTGGAGGAATGTTGAGAATGCAGCCTTTAGAAACTCTTCCTCCAACAAGGTTAAAAACACTTCAAACATTTGCCGTCATTTCAGGGACATGACATCATTATCATTTTCCAAGTTTTTGCAGACAAGGAACTAAGGATGTTTAAAGTAGTTTACATTCAGTGTGGAATTAGTATGTTCTATATTTGTCCATCAAAGCTTATATCCGTATTTTTGAATGTGCTTCTCTTATTAGTTTTGCATGTTGTATTCAAACTTTGTTTTTCATATTCTCGGATGAAGTTATCAGTGTGGGATTTATTGCTGAAATAGCAGTGTTTGTGATCATTTGATCTTTTTAACTAGAGTGGTTCTGGTAGATCATCTCAGATTGATTATGTCTCAGAGGATGATGCAAATAACCCTCATGTATTGCATGGATTATATTTTTCTTCATCTTAATAAATCATTTTCAGGAAACTATTTTGCAAAAAACATTGCTTTAGTTTTTCACCACTTCCAAATTATGTTCACAGAACCTAGTATTCTATCTAGCATAATTTAACTGTTACTGGATTTTTGTTAATTCCTACCTTCCAGTCTTTAACAAGTTTCTGCCATCTTAATGTCATCAAAGCAGGCAGTTACTGGTTACCAAGACCTGCTGTAAATGAGAATTTGTGGCCAGTGTCAGAGGCTGCTGATCACTTAGGTGGCTTTGATTGGATGCTTAAGGAAGTTGATATTCTTGTAACATGCAATTATATATCCACTCTTCTTTTTGGCCTATGACTTCATTTCAGTTGGTTTTAATTCCTCTAACACCAGTGATTTGTACACCATGTTTGGTACCGCTTATTTATCAACACAAGAGAGAGTTATAGCCTATGTACTATGCTAAATTTTTTTTTCCTGCGCAACATGGGCCATGGAACTGCTAATTATGAGTGCTACTGATAATGTTCTCTGTTTCATTTGTCAAAAAAAGCAAAAAGAAAAAGTTGGTAAATTTAGCTGATATGAGGAAACAGACACATTAACCTCAAGGCTCACAGAATTTATTTATTTGTTTATTTTTGCGCTTGATCTTTAAAAAATTTGAGGGCTCATTGCAAGATCTTTGTGCTGTTTACTTCATCAAAAGAGGAAGGAAGTGAAAACTAATGAGGGATATAACAGTGGCTCTAAATTATACTTTTATAAACTTAGGAAAGTTGAGTTCAGTATTCTATCCATGATAGTGCAGTTCTTACCAGGTGTAAATGCCTAAAACGTTTGTACTTTTGAAATGTTAATGAGGGATATAACAGAGTACTTATGCTTCCAAATTTTCTTTACTTTCTGTACTTCTGAAATGTTAATGACTTCAAAGAAGGAAATGAACTTATTACTAAGAACGATGTTGGTGATAATTATTGGGTAGTGATAGAGGATATTGATCATTGAGATGGCTTGGATCGGAGGCATATAAGGCAGTGGAATTACTGGTAACAAGCAATTGCATTCTTCTGATCTTCTGAATTCATTTTAGTATATAGTGGTTCTGTTAGCATCAATGATTTATATATCATGGTTTGCCCACTCTATTTTGGTTGCGACGATGTCAGATTTACAGAGTAAAACAAGAAAAAGACATAGCTTAAGTACTCTGTGGTATCATTTTTCCCCACTGCCATGGGCCCTGAAACTGCTAATGATGTATTCTATGATGGAGGTTCTATGTGTTGCATTCATAACAAACAAACAAAGGAACATACTTCTGAAATAAGGATATAACATTAGCTTAACAGAGTGACAACAAATCACATTGAGCCTCGAGGTTCGCAGAGTTTATTCTTTAATTTCTTTTTCTTGTTGATGAAAAGATTGTCTTTTAAAATTGAGGGCTTATTGCAAGAAATTTTTAACTGTTTTGTACTTTCATGAAAGAGGAATATAATGAAATCTAATGAGGGATCACCATGTAGAAAAGCTCCAATATGGTGGTTACAAAGATAATTCTGCCAGAGCCTACCCTTTCCGATTGTTGAGAGAAAAACAAATGAGATAGCAAGAATAAATAAAAAAACAGAGATTCCGAAAAATTCACAAAGAAAATTGCTTTGTATTTCACTGTAATTATACAAACCAGTCGGCGGATCAAAATAACGAAAGTAAAATTGAATTAATTAAACCGATAAAATTCAAACCTTGTACGGAGAATAAAAGAAGTCAAGAGTTGAACCACTTCACCTCGTGTGATTCAAACGGAAGAAGCAGGAGTTCTGAAGAATGCACATCCAGGGACGAATTGCAGCGTCTCTGAACTCGGTTAACATTACGAGAGAGGATGGTTTGCGGAGAATTGGACGGAAGGAGAGGAGATAAAGAAAATGAGTTTCTGGGAGCGTATCTGAGATTAGGGTTTCGAATTGGAGAAAGAAGAGGACGATGGTGAAGAAGCGTTGAGGGACTCGAATTTAGGATTCTGCAGCTCATGGGATATTGTTTCTTTTTGCTTCCTTCGGTGTTTTTTCCCGTGAATCAACTCCAACGGTCAACAAGAAGCATATGTATATAGTAAAAATATACGCACGTGCGTTGCACGTGTATAAAAGGGCATAGTAGGAAATTTGTCATAAGTCGTTATTTGAAATTTTTTTTCATGTCATTATACTAAAATTTTGACTTTTTTATAATTTTTTTTACGTGGTTAAATTTTTTTCATATCATTATTAGAAACTTGACTTTTGAGATGATTGTTATGATCAAATTTTACTATCGTCACAAAATCACGATAGTGAGTGTTACTAGTTATATAACGAGAAACGAAAAACACATACATGGAGTTTCCCCGAAAAATTTGAAAAATAGCGAAAAAGGTAAACCTTGTCAATGAGTTGAAAATGTCTGCCATGGTTTCTTGGTGAGATACTACCCATGTAGAACATCTCATGGGCACTATTTCTTTTCATGTAGGGCCCACTTGGTATATTTATAACAACCAAAAAGACACTGGCCATGAGATGTTCCACATAACAGCATCTCACGGCCATTGCAGGTGCCAATTCGGGCAAGCATGGCAGAAGATTCATTCCCTTGTCAATATAGCCATGTGGACTAAAAACAAAAGTGAATTAAATTCTTATTTGCCTATAATCTTAACAATCTCAATAATAAAATAAATTGATAATACGTTTTTACCTTGGCGTTGTAGGTTCTTCTTTGGTTAGAGTGTGAAGATGAGATTCTATCAATGTAGATTTGGTATGTATAGTTGAAAAAAAAGGGAATAACGAATTTGACTTAAGTTTGTTTTTCTTAAACTAACTTCAATTTTTTTTATTTTTGGAAAAAATTAGACAATTGATATTAACAATCGTATGACTCCTAATGGACTAAATTAAATCTTCGCTTTCTTCATTAAGTTCAATGTACTCTTTCGATGACTTAAATATTGATAATGAAAATAACATTTAGAAATGGTGTTCCACATATATCAAGTAATCACTTTCTTATTTTTATAATATTTTATCATCTATATATATTCTTTATATATATAATATTTAATATTTTCAAATTATAGATATTACAAAGTAAGAACATTTAGATCAATATAGCAAGTTATTTAATAGACGAAAGAAGATTAACACAAAGATATATAAAATTTTAATATGAATATATTAGAAAAGGCGTGTTTTACTAGGATGATGAATCGTCTTGATTTTTTATTTAATTAATCTAAAAGCTTTTTTTGGTTAACTAAACTGTTGATATTAGTAATCTTATGACTCTCAATGGACAAAATTTTCATTTTTTTTTAACTATTTTCAAAGTCTTTCTCGATCACTTAAATGTTGATAATGAAAATAATATTGGAGAGAGAATATTAGAAGTGGTGATCCATATGTATGCATGTATGTATATATTAGTTAATCAATTTTCTATTTTTTATAGTATTTTGTCATCTCTATATTTATTTATATAATGTATATATTTTCAAATTCTAGATATTGCAAAATAGGCAACATTCTTTAGAGAAAAATAGATATAATTAGTAGAAAATATTCCTAAAGATTAGGAAAAAAAGATTCATAAAGCGAGTTATTAGAAAAGGTGTGTTTACATATATGCATGATTTACATATTAGGAAAATACTTATAAAAAAAAAAATCTCATTCATGTTAGATTTGTTTAATTTTTATTTATGTATTAGGGATTGAAGATAAAGACTAATGTAAATATAATGATAAAAATTAATGTCGTTAGGTTTAGTATTTTAGGTCGGCTTCATTCTGTGTCAAAAAAAGTGCTTAAATTGGTTAGGATGAGTTCAAGAGGTCATGGTTCAAACAGCCTCAAAATGAGGTCAAAACTATAAATTTTATGATTGATGTTAGAGAAGGTTTGAGATGGCATTCGAGTGTGGCCTTATTTAGTGAATTGCAGACAAACCCGAACCTAGCGTTTGAGAGGGTTTGAGTTGTCATTCGAGCGTCTTTTGATTTAGACAAGGATCGTTCGAGCAAGGCATCTCACGCTGTTGATCGGTGCAGTTTTGAGTGATAGACAGAGAAACTCGAGAGTAGTGTTCAAGAAAGTTAGTGTTGACGTTCGAGCGAGCGTATTTTTAAAGCGTGGCGTTAGACCCGCTTTCGAGCCAGACTGAAAAGAACTGATTTGTGCATTGAACATGAGACCCGTGTTAGAGCGGCACTTGAACGTTCAATAAGTAAAAACAGTTTTAATTTTTTCGAAAAATTCTAATTCAAATCCAAATCTATCTAGACTTCTACCTAACCTATATAAACCTCTAGGGTTCGTTTCTAATCACTTTTTTAATCGTTTTTGGAACCCTAGATCATAATTTTTTAGGAAGAAAAACTTCTTTCTCATTTTTCTTCTTTTGAGCCATCTATCATTTTCTTTTTTACTTTTCTCATACCTTGGAGTTCCGGGTTGAAGAAATTGCTCATGGGAGTTCCTGCAGTTGCTGAATGAGTTCGTTTGGCATTTCATGAAGAAGATATTCAGAGTTCTGAATCGTTGCAACGGTGCAAGTCTGAAGAGTTTTTTAAAGGGAAAATTATGAAAACATGCCACTTTTGAGGAATAATTATGGAGAAGGGTCATTCCACATTTGCCCATTTTCGAATGCCCAAAATAACCTTGAACAAAAGGGGGGAAAGAGAGGGAAACACGTGAGTTGTTTCCCTCTCCTCCCTGTTTCTCTCTTCTCTTCTTTGAAGAACACCAAGGGTCGACGAACAACCGACCCCATTTTCTTCCCCTTTTCGCCGGCGAACACAAGTTGTTTCCCCACTCACATTTTCTTTCCTTCGCCGCCGACGAGCTGTCCTCCTTCCCCATTTCCCATCTCCAAAGAAAACGCAGGGGTCGATGAATAGTCGACCCCTTTTTTTGCCCTCTCTCGCCGGTGAACTTTCCCCCATAGATTTCCCTTCTTTGCCGCCGACGAACGGTGACCATTTACCTCTTCTTCTCCATGGCCGACGAACGCCGACTAACGCTGATGAACTTTCCCCCATTCTCCTTCCCCATTTACCTTTTCTTCTCCAAAAAACCCCTGCTATCTGGATGAAACCCTCTCCTCCTCCATTCGTTTCGCACATTTTCTCACTCTCCGTCGTTCATTAGCCCTCTATAATTGAAATCCCTTTTCTCTTTTCACACATTGAGGCATTGGTCGTTGGAGAGCCCATGTGGTTGAAGTTTGTCGTCGTGGGAGTGTTGCCGTTGACAACCTTGCTGTTTCATCGAAGTTGGTTTTCGTTGCCGTGTGGAGTGTTGCCGTCGGCAACCTTGCTGTTTCATCGAAGTTGCTGTTTGTCGCCGTAGGGAGTGCTGCCACTGGCGACCAGGTAGTTGCCGCGTGCGTCCCTTGAATTTGATTTTCCTTAAAACATTTGCAAATTTAATTGAATTTGAATTTGCACATTTGCATATTTCCACATATTGAAATGGGAATCTTCTTGCAAAAAAGGCTTGAATTTGAATATGAGTTCTTTGCCTTAACAAAATGGGGTTGTTGAGTTTATTTTTATTTGAAATCAGCCTTATTTCTTCGTTTATTTGGTACTTTAACTTGGATGTTTGGAAATCTTTTGTTTAAACGTGTTTTTGTGTTATATTTTGTGACTGCTTTAATGAGAAGCTCATAGGTCTCAATTTTTTTCTTTCATTTGTCAGTGAATTGGTCATTGTAGTTTGTACATGATGTTAAGAAGTTCTAATCCTTGTTGTTGTGGAGATGTTTGTGGGTTGTCTTGATGTAGACGGTGGTTAGTGTTGCTTAGATAGAAAAAAACTGTGTCAATTGCCTTTTTTGATTATTGATTTACTAAGTTTTGGTTAATGTTGAGTTTTAGTAGCCATTCCCATAATTAGGATATATGGATTTGTGGTTACTAGGATAAGAAGAGATCCATTAAGTGTTATTATATTGGAATAGAAGTGCTTCTGAGTTATATTTTTGACGTTCTGAGTCTTCTTGAA
Organism: Buxus sempervirens; assembly: GCA_947561395.2. NCBI lineage: Eukaryota > Viridiplantae > Streptophyta > Magnoliopsida > Buxales > Buxaceae > Buxus > Buxus sempervirens. The sequence continues at coordinate 52,476,907 of OX387184.1, read as the reverse complement.
GTATTCTGAAGAGGTAATCTTTCTAAATGAAGGCAAAGGTGCCTCTAGGTGAATTTATCCTAACTACTGTGAAGTTCAGACCATGGTGTTAGTTTAAAGCATTACCTTTTTTTTCATTTACAATTTTTTTTTAGTCTAAAGTGTTCCCCAACATCTGTTTTCAATTAATTTGAGGGGAATTGACTAATATACCTAATTTGTTTACGTATTCTTGTCTTGTGAGCCATATTTATTTTAATATATTGTAATATTTCAAATTAGATTTTTTCCATAATATTTTGATATGAAGAATTGAATTCAATTCGGTGGACAGTGCAAAATGTCAGCAATGATTCTATTCTATTTTTGTCACTTTGGAGGATAAGTAATCATCAAGGAAGATGCGTCAGTGGGGTATAGTGGGGGATGTAGTATGGGTATTGATCTAAATAGCAACATGAATCATACTGAGTTAGTTGAAGCTGTGTGTGGGTTATTCAATATATCCCCAGTGAGTGTAAGTATGAAGTACTCAATCAAGTTTGACAAGAGCATTCTACTCGCACTCACTGATCAAGATGCGTTATCGTACCTATTTCGCTACAACGAGGGTGCTGCCAACATTTATGTCTATGATGATGAAGGATCATCACAAGAACGAGACACTTGTCGGAGGTAATTTTCATTAACCATACATGGGATTACGTTTCCTCCATATTGCATGTAGTGATAGTCATATATTTTGTAATTTCAGGATGAGTGTACCTTGAAGTGGTCATTCTGTACTTCCGTGCAATGACAATGAAGTAGAGGATCGGGAGAGACCGCTTCTTGAAAGTTGCACTGAATTCAACAGATGTCCGCTTGTATCTAGCCTATGGCAGGATGCAATTACTGAGGTGGGTCAGATATTTAAGACCCCTGAGGAGTTTAGAGAAGCAGTGTACAAGCATGCCATTGCTAATAGGTTTGAATATGTGATGAAAATTTTTTTTCCATCATACATTAGTGCCCGTTATGCAGGCATAGATTGTCCTTGGAAGGTAACTGCAAGATGTGTGAGGGATACGAGTTTTATAAGGGTGATGAAGTTTGAGAAGGAGCATAGACACTCAGCCCAAGACCAATTGTCTATGAAAGCGGTTGTGAGAATGAAGTGGCCTTCGGGCATGATTGAGAAGACAATTAGGAACACTCCAAGTTACTTGCCATGACAAATTGGCAAGGACTTTTATCATGATCATGCAATGCCATTGACATATCATCAATGTAGGAGGAGCAAGGAAAAGGTGAAACAGAGGATAGATGGTAATGTGGAGGGGTCTTATAAGTTCATCCCATGGATGTGTGAACGGCTGCAAGAAACTAATCTTGGCACAGTGGCAAGTTGGTCAGAATCTACAAATGGAAAATTTAAGCAATTGTTTATTGCTTACGGTTGTTTCTTGAGGGGATTTGCGGCTGGTTGCAGATCACTGGTGTTCATTGATGGAAGTCATCTTAGCGGGCCATACCAGGGCACGTTGCTTTCTGCTACAGCACTTGATGATGATGACGGCATGTTTCCAGTTGCCTTTGCAATTGTTAGTGCTGAGAATAATGAGGATTGGATGTGGTTTCTACAACTTGTTAAGTCATCCATAGGTGGCAGGGAGGATTTAGTCATTGTAAGTGACAGGAATCAAAGCATTATAACTGCAGTAAGTGCTACCTTTGGCGCTAGGAACCACTCTCATTGTCTTCGACCCATCTGAAGGAAAACTTTAGTAAATTCATCGAATCCTTTCATTTGAGGGAGGGAAAGAAATTTGCCTTACGGTTACTTGATGATACTGCTTACCCAAGGCTCCCTTGGGACTACAATAAGGCATTGGTTGCCATGCATGAATATGCACCTGACCTAGCTGACTGGATGAGGAGAAATGGGCCCGAACATTGGGCAAATTCATTGTTCCCTATGAAATGATGGGATAAGCTGAATTCAAATTTAGCGGAGTCATTCAATGCTTGGATGGTGGAAGAAAGGAAATTGCCTGTAATGCGGTTTATTGATGCACATCGAGTGAAGCTGACGGAGCTATTGGTGAGGAAGAAGAGTTGTATTGACACGTGGGCGTCCAATGTCGGTGTTCGAATTGATGCCAAGATTCAGGAGAATCTCACTAGAGCATTGGGGCTGGGTGTCATTCAATGTGGGTAACACGAATATGAAGTTAGAGGTGATGAGACATATATTATGGTGCATTTAATCCTTCGTGAGTGTACGTGCAAACAGTGACAGATGGTGGGCATTCCTTGTGCACATGCATATGCCGTCCTGAACTTGGTAAGGCTCAATGTGTATGACTTTGTCGACCTATGCTACCATAAGGCAACGCAAGGGTTGATATACGACGAATTGATGCATGCTGTGCCAATACATGACTTCCCTACGGTTCAGGACATTGACGTGGTGTCCATAGCAGATTCAAGTGAAACCCCATCTATTTCATTCCCACCAAAGACAGCAAGACGTCTAGGGCGCCCTAAGCAGAAGCGCATTGAATTGCAATTCCAAGACAAGCGACATGTTCATTGTTCCAAATGCAAAGGTGTTGGACACAACCGAGCAAGTTGCAGAGTTCCAATATAGAGACTGGCATGGTATAATGTGCAGGTTGCTGTAGTCCACCTTACATCTATTCATGCATCTAAGTTCTTACTGTAATTAACTTCGACTTACCGACGTCTAATTTTCAAGTTGGCGCGATGTGTTCTGGTGGGGGTCGTAGTATGTGGCAACATTTGATGAACCCCATGATTATTTTTATTACTGTTTTATGAAAAAGTGATTTGTCACATAGTCGTGTTAGTAACATTGTGAAACATGTTGGTTGTGAACTATATTTACTTTGTTGTTGGTTGTTTTTTATTGGCATTGTGAAACATTTTGTCATGTTTATTATAACTTTGGTTAGTTGTAATGTTGCCTTACTATGACTGTTTGTGTTTGTAATCTTACCTGGCATGTAATTACTACCAACCTTCTCTGGTTTTAGTATTCATGAGCCTCAATCTAGTTAGTTACAGCTCAATAATGGGTAAGAACAGGAAGAACGTCGTGTCCACTAGTTTTTCTATTGGTCCATCGCGTCTTGCCAACGCGTTCCTCATATTCAGGTGATGAAGTATAAATTGATAAAGCATTGTTTTTTTACTCTCCAAACCCGAACTGGGGGGATTTTTAATGTTATGCTTACTTCTTACAGGAATGAGTACCTTCAAACGTGCCGGGGTAGTAGGTCTTCCATAAATGTCACGATGGTGAGTTGGTTAAAGTACTTTATATCAGTTGATAATATTTACAGTGTCAATTGTAATAAATACCATCGCATCACTATTTTGTAGATCACGCAGGAGGCACAAGGGCTATGGAAAGCAATGGATGATAGTGCAAAGCAGAAATATAAAGACATATACAATGAACGAATGACAGAGTGGTTGGCAGAGGCTCCTCCTCCAACAAGAAAAATAAGGGGAAAGGTATAACTTGATTTCTTGAGCATTATCAATGTTTTGTTTGCACTTGCGTTATACTAACACACGTTTATCTAAGTGTAGGCCTCTTTGGGAACAAGATGCTCCCTAAAGTGATTTGTGCATTTCGTGACTTTGCTTGACGAGGACTAGCAATGTGTAGTTGTTGAGATAGGATTTGGTTCTCTTCTCCAGATGCGCTGCACATCCCTGTGTGTAAAGCTTTGTGCCTGGTTAGTAGACCACATCGATGTAGATAGTCGTAGTTTGAGGATCGGTCCCTTTGTTGTCCCCATTACCCCCGCCACTGTGAGTACCATCTTGGGCCTTAGGAGTGAAGGCCCTGCGGTTGTCATAGATGGTCCCAGTGAGCAGCTTGCCCAACTTCGTGCAAGCTTTACTTTTGATAGGCATGGTATAGCACTAAATGATATAGAGTCTAGAGTGGACACTCTAGGGTTCGGCCATGCCTTCTGTAAGCACCTCATTTTTGCACCTCCCAAAATGCAGAAAATGATATTTTAATGGAAAAGTCAAACTTGAGAAAGTCAAAAAGTTGACTTTTTTATCTGGTGCAAATCAGTCACCATGCTTCCCACCATTGGAAAGAGGATTCCGATACGATTCTAATGGAACAGAGTTTGCTCAAATTGGAGTCCAAATGAAGAAGTTATGGACTGGTCAAATCTGAGAAAAGCAGAAATTGACTTTCTGCTAAACCCCAGATCAGCTACCCCATTTGATACCAGCAGAAAGAGCATCTCGACACGATTCCAACGCAACTGAGTTTGCTGGAATTGGAGTCCCGGATAAGGGAATATGAGCAAAGTTGGCTTCAGGACGCGACACGGCATTTCTGCTAAAAAACTCCAATTTGCTGCTAAACTGAAGTTCAGCGGATAGGGAATGTCGCACTGATTCCAACGCCACTAAGTTTGCTAAAATCGGATATCAGATGAGTGAGTTGTGGGCAGTTAAAGTTTCTGAAAATCTACACAAGTGGCAACAGTGAAGAAAGAGCAGCAAAGTAAAAGGTTTTGAATTAAAAAATAATATTTTTGCTAAAAATCTAATTAAAATATTTAAAATAAAAGAAAAAGAAAAGAAAATTAAAAGATGCATGTGCATCCAAAACCTAAACAAAAATCTTAACAAAATAATAATAAAAGTACAATATGAATTAAATAAATAAAGAAAAAAGAAAATGGAAAAAATATGATTGGACGAATTCTCCCATGTGGAGAATTCGTTCAAGAAAGCTTGGCCTCTAAGTTTACTTGGAGGCTAAGTTTTAAAACCATCATTGGTTTTCTTAAAAATGGGGGCATGAAATGAAAAGGTAAAGTTTTTGGTCATGAAGGTGTAGACACCCTAAATTGCACTGTCGAAATGATCAATAATCATCAAAAATCATTATCTCCTTGAAAGCCAACATAAAAATTGAAGAAAATAAATTTTTACCTGTATCCGGCAACTCAGGCCGGATACAAGTACTCCTCTGTGTATCCGGCCTGACAGACCGGATACAAGAGAGCTTTAGTGTATCCGGTATTATATACCGGATACCTTAAGGCCCTTGTATATCCGGCCTGATATACCGGATACATAAGTTTTGTTCAAAATTAGGGTTTTCCGAGAGCTTTTCACTTTTACCATCATATCCCTCATTAAATGAGTAGAAATCTCGGAAATAGCCTTAGGGTTAAGGTTGGTGGGCTATAGACATTATGTTGTGTCTACCATTCTCACCAACCCTAACCCTAGCCTATGCCTATAAATAGGAGGCTCCTCCTTAAGCAAATGGCAATTAACTCTTGTTTTGAATTCTCGCCAAGAAGAACTCAGAGAAAAGAGGGAAACCGCTGCGGAAGTGCATCCAGAACCCAGGTAAGCCTCAAACTTTTCTTTTATTTTCTGTCTTTATATTTCTAGATCTAGATCTCTTCTTCTACCTTTCTGTAGAATAAGGCCTTCTTTGTGTGTGAAAATCCTTCCCCGGCTCAAAGTATCTCAAGACTCCCCCTAGCCGTAAAACGTGGAGGCGGGAAACGTGGAGGCGGGATCTAGGAGAAACGAGACTGGGGATTGACCCTAGTACTAGAACCTATGTAGCATAAAGCCTTTTGAATGATTGAAAACCGTTTCATATTCAAAGTACCCTTGATTATCTTGAAGAACCGTGTTTAACGGGGAGAGAGAACAGAGGGAAACGATAATGGAACGGAACCCTAGGTTGTTTTAGAATCTTATTTTGATGAATATGTATGCATGCTATGTTGTTCTATGAATCTTGTATGGTTTTTCACACTTGCACCTACATAGCACTATTTTGGCGGGATAGGCTCATATTTTGGGTTTATTGCATTTATTGTGATAAATCTGAAATAAATGGCCTCAATTAATTCTGGAATGTTTTGAAATGGTTTTTAAAAGATTTGGATTCATCTTGCACGAATCACACACACTTTGTCACAGTTTTGAGTTGTTTTTCTCCAAAAAAGGGCTTAACTTGACAGCAACTGTACCCCGACTTCGGACACTCATAACTTCATCGTCCGGATGAATTTTGGATTGATTCCAGAGTCATGGGAAAGGTGAGGCTGTCTAGTTCATGTCCACCAAATTTCATTAATTTCTATCAAGTGGATTTTTGACACCTCTCTGTCGAAGTTGATTGGACAGTTCAGGTTCAAATACAGAACTTGTCACTTCGACGGAGCGCCATGTGTTCGTTTTAAGTCCGATTCGAATGATTTTTATTTCTGGGCACTCCTTTATGAGTCTATTTTTAAATCCAGTTGGTTTCATAATTTGTGGACTCCATTTGAATTATTGGTAACAGATTTACTCAGAGCTGCTCATTAGTACTTTTCTAGGTAAATCTGTGATCTTCGGGGCCTGTTCGGGAGACCACCCAAGGCACATCCAAATGAGTTTTGGTATGAGGCTAGTTTCTTTTGAAATATGGCCATACAGACTTCAATCACACCAAATTTCGTGCATTTTTATGGAGTGGATTTTTCTAGGTGATTTTCCAAAGTTGTCTACTTGCTACTTTTGATTTTCTCCGGCAGCAACCTTACAAGGAACATAACTCTTAGGTTTTCACCCGGAATTGCTTGAAATTTTGCATGAGACTATTATTTACTATAATCTTTCAAATGGATTTGGTTTGATTTGATTTAAAATTGGATTTGAGTGATTTCAAGAGAAAAGGCATTACTTTTCACCGAATTTTCCGGATTTAATTCAACTTGGCTTTGTACATTCTTTTGCTTAGATTTTTATCTTTTTATGACATTTCAGAAATGATATTGACATAAGAGAAGATCTAAAATCCATTTGGATCTTCATGTGAATATATCATACACTTGTTCCTTTTTTAAGGCTTTTCATGATTTTTTAGCAAGCTTTCTTATCTTTTTGCATGAACAAACACTTGGCAACCACCTTGTGTGGGTGAATGGGGGTGCCTAACACCTTCCCCCGTTCATAATCTAATCCCCTTACCAATCTCTGGATTTGATTTTCAAGTAGGGTTATGTTTACCCTAGAATTTGCTTTTTAACCCTTTTTGCTTATTTTTGATGATTTTGGTGTCCATTCTCACCTCAAAATTCTGAATGGTGGCGACTCTCCCAATTTTGCGTGGAGCCCGTGTGCTGACGGAGGGATGATCATCTTCCGGTGATTTTTTCCCGTGTCTCACAGAAGGGGAAAAGTAATTGCTTTTTAGTCAAGCAATATAAAAAGCAACCTTAGCACATTTCAAAGGATCGGCACATTCTTCTTTGCAAAATCTCTCTCACCTCTCTCACTTGCTCCTTCCTTCTCCCCTCACCTTACCTTCCTTTGGCTCCCTAAACCTCAAGCATAACCTTAAGACTCTACAACCCTTCCCTTTCCTTCTCCTTCATTGCAAGTCTTGGAAGGAGCTTGGAGTTGCTCCTTGGAGGAACCAAAGGAGGTGGTCGGCTGCTGATGGAGCTTCTAAGGAGTTCCACACACTAAAAAAGGGGCCTAAACCCCCAAGGTGAGCTCCTTTCTTTGTCTTGTTTCACATACATAAAGATGACATGATTTGAAGCATGTTGGTTTTGTGCATGTCATGTGCTTGCTACTAGGGTAAATGCATGCTTGTTCCTTTGTTTTCACTATTTCGTTTTGATATTTGCCATCACAAGGATGTGGCTTTCATGAGGTAAGATGGGTATTTTAAGAGAAGGAGAGTCCCTTAAGCATGGTTTTAAGTGGTATAGGGTTGCTATTCCGTAGAGATAATTAATATTGGTATCATTTTACATTTAATGGAGGAGCATATTCCTTCCATTTCATTCTAATGTATCCCCCATTTAATCCCCCCTATTCCCTTCTTTAGACACTTTTTAGTAGATGTGTGAGTTGGGTGCATATGGTTACAATAGGAGGGATGGGTGATATATGTTCCTTTACTCATTTGGATAGGATCATAGCTTTAAGCATGCTTGTTTTTCGTTACTTTTGCATATGTTCACTTAGGGTTATAACTCATGTTTAGTTGCTGTTTTGGCTATGAAAAGTTAGTCCCCTCTTTGCACATGTTCCATGGGGCTAGATTGGGTCTTTGTTTACTTGAAGCATGTTTGTGGATGCTCCACTTTGTTTGCTGTTTTATGTAGGATAATGGTGGATCCTTTAGCAGGAAAAGGAACTCAAGACAGGGATACTTGAGTCCCTGTCTGTGCATCAAGTGGGTCCGGAAAAGAGGAGCAGGCAAGCCCCGGCCACCATTTCCTCCCTTTAGTTTTCAAAACACCAAGAAGAGAGCCAAGTGGCTCCCACCTGAACCAACGTGGGCTCACACAGGAGCCCACACAATCCCTGGGGCACCTTAGGAAGCCTAGAAACCCCACCCCCATGCAAAAATCTGAAAAAGAGGCCTCTGTGTGTTGATTCGGCAACTCAGGCCGGATCAACAGAGTCATGTTCGTAGCTGGCTAAAGGTGCCGGATACACTGAGCCTTGTGTGTAACCGGCATCTCAGGTCGGCTACACTGCCAGATTGCATTTCTGCTAATTTTGTGATATTGTGCTAATGTTTTGGTTTGTTTGATCCATCCGGATGAACCAGAAGGGTTTCCGGGTCATCCGGAAACCCAAGATGGGCCATGGACCGACCCGGTCCAAATTGATTCCCGGTAGGCCTTCCAACGGGGCCCACCAAGCTCGACAGACCTTTTTGATAAATCAAGATAAATTTAACCGAATGAGTGGGCCACACCATTGGAGGCCCACCAAAGCCCAACGGGGGTAGCATGCATGTCTAGATCTAGGCTTGGTTTGGCCGAGACTATGGGTAGGGCCGATCGGGCTCGATAAAGCCCATTAAATCGAACCAGCTTAGGGTTTCTAAACCGTAACTCAAGAAGCCTTGGGCTTTCAAGCCCAAGCCCAGGTAAAGGGCCCCAGCACAAAGCCTGGCCCATTTTGGCAAAGATTAATCAAAATAAACTCAAAACACTTGGCAACCAGGACGAGGCCCACTCAGGGGCCCGCAAGTCAATCCAGACTCACTTTTTGCATGGAACTAAATTTAATCTTCAACTTGGAATTTAAATAAAATCAATTCACTGAACCAAAGCCCAAAGGGCCTCTCAGGCTAGTCCGAGGCCCACCAGGGGACACGTGGGCTCAACCAAGCCCACCAAGGAATCCGCGGGCCTTCCAACGGGGCCCGCCCAATCAGATTCATCTCATCTTTAACTAAAAAGATAAAATCAAGTAAAGGGACCCACACCACTTTGGCGGTCCCGCCAGACTTAAACCAAATTTGAATGCTGGATTAGGAATCGGGTGAGTGAGAGACCAGAATTGACTCAAACCAGGGAAGCCTATGGGACCCGTCACTTGACAGGGTGGACTGGGGTGTCCACGGACTTCCCCAGACTGCAACCGAGAACCTACTTAGAATCTCAAGCCGCAGACCAAGCCTTAGTAGAAGAACTTAGGCACCCAGGTGTCTGCTTGCACCCCATCAGGCAGTGGTGATTCCAAACAAATCCCGAGGCACGCATCGTTTTGCGTGCGCCTCGTCGTGCGACCGAAATCGGGTGCGCACACCTTCCAATGGGCATTTGTACTATTTCTTTTGGGATCTCTGTTATGCTCGGGTTTGAACCCGCACGTGAAGCTTCATTTTCTGCATGCCGTAGCTAATATTAGTAGGGTTGGTCACTACAATTGGTCTGCTTTTGTACTTGATGTGTTGTTTAACGAAATTGTGATATATCAGGAAAAGAAAAAATCCAACATTGGTGGATGCCTCCTTTTTTTACAGGTATGTTCTCCCTTTGTTTGTTTTTTGTGTTTGGATGTATTCATTCAATGCGACAAGTAAGATGCTGAAAACACCATGGGTTCCTTGATTTCCTTAACGTTTCAGATTTTCTACTATGAAGTTGTACGGCATGGTGACAGTGAATCGAGTGGTCCAATGCCGCGTCTAGGGTGGTGGGACAACAATCGTGTGAAGTCATGGGAGAAGGCTAAAAAATCAGCGGGTGGCTACGGCAATGGGGAGGTAAAACATCATTTTCTATGCCCCTTCATTTTCTGCATGGTCTACTGTAGATGGGTTATTAATATAGTGTAGTCGATGCAAGTGGTGCCACTCATGGTGCGTGCTGAGGAAGGAGTTAGTGATGTTGTTGATGAATGACCTATCCTAGGGATTGATCCGGTAAGACTTGTCACCCCCTACGTGAGTCGTCGGCGTTATGGACATGTTTTACAATGTTCTAAATTATGAATACTTTGTTGTTAGGTTTCCCAACAAGCGTTGGATCACATGCGTGCATCGTTGCGCATGATGCAGGAAGAGTACCAGATGGTTGTGGCTTATGTATCCCAAATGGGTGGACGAGATGGTATGACTCGCCCTGGACCTGTCTTCTTTTACTTATTGCTCTTGTACTTGTCTTCTATCAATTATTTGTATGCATTGGCTTCACATCTAAGACAACAATTTTTCTGGGGGTAAATTCGTATGAAACTCTGTAAGTCAATCTGGTTTTTAGCTTGTCTCTCTTTTTCCTTGCTTTAAGGCAGTCTTTTCAGTTGTAAGTGTAGTTCTATAAGAAAGCCATGGGAATTTACTTCTTAACATTTCAAGGTATAGTGGATGAAAATATATGCGTGCATCTTTTACTTTTCTTTTCTTTAAAAGATGGAATTTACGTTCATATACGATGGATGATAGTTCTTGTCTCATCTTTAATACCTTCTTATTTTAAGAGGGGTTATGACTTGTGGATGTGTTTGCCTAGCAAATGTGGACATATCTAATCTTTATTTTCAATATGATAGCTCCATCTTTTTTTTATGTAGAAGATGTTAACATCATCTACTGAAATTTGGTTCTCTTGGCAATTGTAATTTACTTGTACTTTATTGTACCTTCATTTGACCTCAGGTTCATATGATGTTTATATGTCAACATTTCAGTACATCCAATAGCTTTCTAAGGCCTTCAATGGCAGGATAGGGAAAACAAGGAACAGATGAAACGTGCAAACTGGAAACAATCAAAGTTTCCAGAAAGATTGCTTTGGAGCAGAATTTCCCAAACAACGAGATTGTTGAAATGTATTTAGGTGGCAACCATGGGAATTTCGTTGGTGCGTCTCTGATTGTAATCACCACTGTTTGGGATAAAAATATTTACTAAGGTAGCAATATTTATGTTTTCTGGGGGATAAAAAGTTGTGGATACATTTCATAGTATAGTTTTTGGCTTCATGATTATGTACCTAATTCCTGTTTTATATGTGAAAGCTTTTTCATAGTGTAATAGTGTTATATATTCTTCGTCATCATCAATGCACTCAGCTTTATTGCTTGCAGGGATGCATCTTATGAGTTTCATGCAGATATGCATCAAGAGTGAGGTCAGTCAATCCCATGGATCCGAGCAAAAATTCATGCATCAAAAGCATTTGCTCGCTTAATGAAGTTGGTGGCAAGTTGGGAAGGAGCAAGCAAGTTAGAGAGGAGATGATGAAGAGCTTGAAGAGATCCAAGAAGAACGCCAAGGGAAAGGACAGATGGACGACATTCAATTTAAATTAAGTGTTTTTGATTGATTGAATGAGTATTTTTTATATTCAGCTGCAGCACCAATCAAATTCAGTTTGTGAGGTGGGATCATCGGGTTTGCAACTTAGGGGTTGGTGGATATGTTGTTTTCATTTTGTGAATGTGGGGATACCTAAGACATGTGATGGGTACTTGAGGGTCCGTCTTCAGCAACATTGTGAAACTGATTTTACATTTAACGTTGTTCTTCATTTAGGGTGGGAACTCCACCAAACACTACACTGCCGCAATTAAAAGACATAATTCAAAGTTAGTAGTACTTTTTAACCAAAACACAACCAAGAGAACTCCTTGAAACATGCATCTTAATCACCGACAAACCAATTCATTTCTCCAGTTTAACTTTGTCAATGTCATGAAGCAACTCACGGTATATGTCTGACATTCGTCTCGCATGGTCACGCTCTTCTTACAATACTGCTCGTTCTACTTCCCACGCTTTTGCCTGCCTTTGCTTAGTGTTTTCTGCATCACATGAATTCGTCAATTCACCTTTTTTTCCTCCACCTTCGTTCAACCAAGAGAAGAAATGTCAACTTTGTTCGCCTTGGAAATACAATGACATGAGGTAATGCAATTAGGAAGTCCCTATTTTGCAAAATAGGTAATGTGGGAGCAACGTATTCGAGTGCTATATAACGCCACACATACTTCAAAAGGACATCGGTAAAATCTTCTCCATTTTTTTGTTGGAGTTTTTGTGGTCAACACACGGCATGGTCCCCTCCCACATTCGCATAGGAATAACTCATCACACCAAACAAAATACCCACATCCATGCCACCATTGCCCTGTAAGAAAGAAGACGAAGTGGTTTACAGTTTCATAATAATTGAATGGCTAGATTCGTAAAAGTGCATACTTACAGACGATGGACAAGTGAAAAAATAGCGCCCTGGATTACGCGAGGTGTGCGACAGTTTTCTTTTAAGCATTCCTTTCCCGCAGGGACATGGGACTCGAGCGTGGGGATCGGTAGCCTTTGGTGTAACTTCCATTCTTCCTTCGCAAAGCGTATAGCGCCCAATTTGCTCGCTTGAAACACTCGTATTTATAAACAATTTTGAAGTCAAGCCCATGTGAAACACATTGGCTATATTAGGGGATGCGAGCGCAAGAAGTATGCGAGGTGTGCTGCACTCGGTTATTTATTCGGTCCAATTTCAAACTCGGGTATGGGTTCGGTTTCGAATTCGGATTCACATCTAAAAAGAGCCGTCGGATTTCAAAATTTTATTTTTGGATTGGGTTCGGATCATGGTAGATCCATACTGTATTCAACCCATTGTCAACCCTAACTTAAGCTATTTTATTAAGGACTCGAGCTATTTTACACGGGGACTCAAGCATAAGATACATGGGACTTGAGCTATCTTACATTGGGACTCGAGCGTAGGATACGTGGGACTCGAGCATTCTTACACTCGGACTCGAGCGTAGGATATGTGGAACTCGAGCTATCTTACACTGGGACTTGAGCATATGATATGTGGGACTTGAGCGTACGATACATGGGACTTGAGCTATCTTACACTGGGACTCGAGCGTACGATACGTGGGACTCGAGCTATTTTACACTGGGACTCAAGTTTATGATACTTGGGACTCGAGCTATTTTACATTGGGACTCGAGCTATCTTACACTAGGACTTGAGCGTACGATACGTGGGACTCGAGCTATTTTACACTGGGACTCAAGTTTATGATACGTGGGACTCGAGATATTTTACATTGGGACTCGAGCTATCTTACACTAGGACTCGAGCGTACGATACGTGGGACTCAAGCTATTTTACATTGGGACTCAAGCTTACGATACGTGGGACTCGAGCTATTTTACACTGGGACTCGAGCTTACGATATGAAGGACTCGAGCTATTTTACATTGGGACTCGAGCTTACGATATGTAGGACTCGAGCTATCTTACACTAGGACTCGAGCATACGATACGTGGGACTCGAGCTATTTTACACTGGGACTCGAGCTTACGATACGTGGGACTCGAGCTATTTTATACTGGGACTCGAGCTTACGATACATGGGACTGGAGCTATCTTACACTAGGACTCGAGCGTATGTTACCTTGGGACTCGAGCGTATGATACGTGGGACTCGAGCGTAGGATACATGAGACTCAAACTATTTTATTTGTGGGACTCGAGCTTAGGACACGTGGGACTCGAGCGTACGATATGTCGGACTCGAGCTATTTTACACTGGGACTCGAGTATACGATACATGGGACTCGAGCACAGGATAGGACTCGAGCTAGATTATGTATGACTCAAGCGCATCAATATAGGACTAGAGGTATTTTATGGACATGGGACTCGAGCATATATACATGGGACTCGAGCGTAGGATACGTGGGACTCAAGCGAAAAAATCTGAGTCATACTTGACTTTAAATAGAGGAAAACAATTGACAAGCTGCCCAATATCATTCTCTTGGCCTTTTCAAAAAATTAAAAAAGGCCAACAAAGAATTGAATTTATGGTTTAGACCACAACAAAACAAAATTGCTACCCCCAATATCTTTCAACACATTCAATATTGCGTGTATACATACAATAAAACTAAGTTCCAACAAACTAAAAAAAGTAGAAAATAGGCAATAACTAACAGACAATTACAAAAGACCTTTTAATACACAAATCTACAACTCATTGGAATCTTGATTTTGTTTGATTACACACAATTAGTACGGGTACTTGACTTCGTTTGTAGGGTGGAGCATCAGGTATGCTACCAATTGCTTCTGAAAGTGTCCAATATTTTCCTGTTACAATTTAAATGAAACACTTGCTATAAAAAATGTGTAAATCTTAACCACATCAAGTTGCATAGGAAAATATATACTTGCTTGCCCAAACCTAGTCGACAATTGATGCCCATCCCAATATTCCATGAACTTCATTATAAATACACCACAATCATCACTACACAACAAATGGAAGGCATCAAAACAAGGTAGACATGGCAAATAACTGGAAAATACGTGTGTTATTGGGAGTTAATCGAAATAACCAAGTAAGAAACGTAAGGGCATTATCCAATATCACATGTATGCTCATGTAACTTATGGTAACATATGAGTGTAGAAGATAGGAACTTACGTACTACTTTGATACGGCACGGACACAGGCTGGAGTGGCCACTCCTGCACTCTCTTGTCACAACTAGGTTTAAGCTCCTCAAAGATAGCATAAAAAAACTTTGTCTGCAATGACAATTGCACCATTCAAGATCAAATTATATAATACATCGACACTATATAGTTCTTTGCATACCAATTTCGCTGATACAGCACGATAATCATTAGGCCGATTCTTCGGTAGCTAGTCTAGCACTTCGACTCGCTTCTCCTTCATGTTCAAGACAACAAGGAACCAATGGGCCCTCTTCAAGATCGGTAGGAAAACCTATCAAATGACAATACAAGGTATACAAGGCGTTAATAATCATGTAAGAGAGAGTAATAAAATATTCAAAGTTTATCATACCATATGACATCGAAGTAAACTAAATCCTAGAACATCACGTGTAAAATATCTTTGTACACCATCTTCTACACTCAAAGTTCCTTTTAGGATCGAATCCTTTAAGTCACAAGTATAATATATTAGTCTTCTACAATACTCCATATGAATTGATAATTATTTACTGTAAGCGTCCTAATGTATAATCCTGTATACGTACACGTGTAGGGTGAAATATAGTAATGATGGCTAGTTGATGCATGTTCCGGCATAGATTTGACACAGGCAATCACATACATGTGAATAACCTATTCCACAGTCACTTTAGTGAGAAAACTAATCCAAGTACCATTGTAACCTAAAACAAATGATACAATTTTCAATATAAAAACTTACCAGGTTGGTAACCCTTCATCGTGGAAAAAGAGTAGCTAGCTTGTGTCAAGTCGCATAGCAAACACCGACATCAACAAGTTTTTCCCTGCCTCATTTCCACTTATAAGGCCAAAAAAAAAAAAAAAAAAAACAACCAACAATGAACACAATATTGAATGGTGTAAATTTCTTAATTAGTGTCAATCATAGAAGATATATACTTACATCGGCGACCCCCCTGTCATAGCATACATCCACGCCATTGACTCTGCTTCCTGTAATGGGGGGAATCTATGCTCCCTGACGAAAGGTGATTGCAATTTGTGTGCAATGTGTTTTATTCGCTTCCCTCTACCTCTGGAACGGGACTGCATAGTACTTGGACCGTCAGATGTAGTTGCGGGTCCATCGCGTGGTAGACTTCCAACAAAAGGAGGCATGCCATCGGCATCTAAAGGGAAGAAAGGAGGCACATCATCACAACGACGATGGTCTAGCTCGACATTTGGAGGTGGATGTGGCTGGGAGTCGCTTAAAGAGGCGGCAAAGGCAGTACAATGATGTGTGAAGTCACGTGCAAACCCGATCATACGAACAATAAGAGCTCGTAACACCTATGACAATGAAAACATATTGATGAAAGCAGATGTATAGAAGAATCTGTAAAATAAAAGAAAGAATGCAATGGAATGCCTTACCAGATCTATATCACTCGGCACGTCAGTGACATCATCTGGCCGCTCGTGATCCCGTGCAGAATTCATGCCTAAGGCACATAACATTCACACACAAAATATGATTTTAAACTTGAATAAAAGATGCCACCTTGCCTCATTCCTGTTTAAACTCAAAAGAACATATCTCCCTCTATAAAATACGCTAGCTTCAAGAAAGCAGGAAAAAAGAAAAGCTACGATACCACTTTGTTGGGATGAAACCAATTGGAGGGAGGAATGAGGATAATAACCCATGAGAAAAGTAAGCTCCTGGCACTAAAAACACTTGATGAGTAAATCTTAACTTATGTCATGAATCTAGTGGCTTCTATTTCCATCAATAAATCTCAAAAGGAAGAAGATCCAATTCTTCCACAAATTTGGGCTAAATTTGGGCTGATTTAAAGAGATCTTGCATTTCTAAACCCACTAAACAACCAACTCCTTAGCACCATACAAATAAAAGAAAATTCACCTCACATTGGCACTAAAAACACTTGATAATCAACAAGAAAATTCACCCCACATTAGCACGAAGCATCTCTACCTTTCATCACGAAAGCCAAAATTTCCACTTGGATATAAAAACTCCTCTAAGGATTGTCATTCAAATTACGGGCCACAAATATCATTATGTAATCCCCATCAATCACAAGGATTGAGTCTCTTTCCCAATTAATCATACAAACAAATCATGCATTAAATGGTAGGGGAAAGATATTCAAGCCTATTGGTGTAGCTGCTTTGATGTTGCAGCTACACCAATGGGCTGATGGGTCCCATGTGGGCTGGACCCACAAAAAAAAATTAAGAGAGGAAGAAGAAGGAAGAAAGTAAGAAAGCAAAAAAAGAAAACAAAAACAAAAATAGAAAAAAAAGGGAAGAAAGAAAGAAGAATAAGGAAGAAGAGGAAGAAGTTTCACCAGTACGAGTAGGTTACCAATAGTATGTATGGGTATCAGCCATGGCTGGTATTGGCACCAGATCTGAATTTTTAAACCCTGGTGGAAAAATGATTTTGGCTGAAATAGAGGTTTGGTTATTCAAGGTGTAAATAACAGAGACAAAAAACAGTAGACTCATCAAATCAGAAACTCCAAAAAACAAGTTACTCATTTTGGAAAATCATTTCCAAAAGTGCAATAGCCACTCACACAAGTGATTGATAACATACTATAATTTTTGCCAACTTCTATGCACTCCATAAGCAAAAATCAAACCTGAAAGCTAGTGAGGCGCCCATAATTACACAAACCACCATGCTTCTCATAATTGTTGGCAATGACAGAGAATTTCAGTTGACTTGAGAGAAATGAGATCCTTTTGGGGATAAATATAAATGCCTCACGCACCCTTTAACATTATTTCAATTTATTTGGCTCTAACAGTTCGCTACTCAAAGGTTAGAACATGGTGTTTTTTTGGGGCAAAAGACGCTAGAAGACTTTGCTTCTGTACAAAATATTATGGGGAATAAGCAAAACTATGATCATAAATGGGGTTCAAAAGAATACTTGATATTTTATACAAAACATAACAGCTTAATGAACAAAGATCAGAATAAAAATCACCTTATTTCTAAAGTCTAATGTTAAAACAAAACCCAAAAATCACATACCAATCAACCAAAAGGTCCTTCAAAAGTAGTTATTGGTGTAGAAAATCAAAGATACCCTGATCTTTGGTTCCCACATCTTGCACCGACATGTTGCAGAACGAAACAAAAAAAATTACCTCTAAAAGACAAAATGACATTAAACTTAATTGATAAAACCTTGAACCTTTCCTTGCAAAATTGATCAGTAATCCACCCAATTCCGTAATCAACTATATTTTGCATAGAAATCTCAAATCAAAAACTGAAATTTCAGACAAAAACAAAAATGGCTAAACCATTTCATCCAATTACAAGCCTAAAGCCCCTAAATCCCTTAATCATTTTAGGCCCTCCATTCCCAAAGAATCATTTGGAGATCAGAAACAAACATATAAACTAACGGGGTTCCAACAAAAAAATCTACCGAATATCATCAAACGAAATCAAAGACCCAAATACAAGAGCGGCAACAAAGCATGAGAAAACCATGACAAAAATAAAGAGAAATAGGGGGAGAACCTGCGTCGGCTTGATTTCTAAGCCTTCTGTTGGAGAAACCATAGAGAAATCCCTGAAGCAAGACAAGAGCAATGATGAGATTCAAGAAACAGACGAGGATGGTTGCATTTCTGTATGCGAAAGTGGGAAAAAAGGGGTCGGCTGTTCGTCGACCCTGCGTTTTCTTCGATGAAAGTGGGAAGACAGCTCGATCGCAAAGGAGATGGAAAATGGGGAACAAGAACACTTCGTTGGCGGCGAAGGAGAGAAAATGTGAGTGGAGGAGATTCACTGGCGAAGAGAGGAAGAAAATGGGGTCGGCTGTTCGTCGATCCCTGGTGTTCTTCGGACTTCGGAGAAGAGAGAAACAGGGAGTATTTTGGGCATTCGAAAATGGGCAAATGTACCCTTCTCCATAATTATTCTTTAAAAGTGGCATTGTTTTCTAATAACTCCTGTAAAGTAGCCCTTTTTCATAATTTTCCCTTTTTTAAATACTTGGGCTGTGAATCAGAGTCTGTGTTGGGTCGTCTGAACCATGGTTTGGAAGTCATCTTTTTCTAGTGGAATTTTATGAGGTAGCTCCTGATAGTCTGGAGGATTTTTCTCTTTGAGAGTTCTTATAGAGTTTTCCCTTCGTCGCCAAAATTGTCTATGTTGATTTATTTACTATTTGCAATTTTGTGTGGCATCGGCTATTGAAATACTTGCTATTTTCAAAGACTTATGCATGCTTATTAATTAAGGACTTGTCTTTAATTAGTAGAAATTTGTATTCCGCAATTGTTTACACCCATTCACCCACCTTTAGGTATAAAAGAGTCTAAACCCATATTTTTCAAATATAAAAAACATAAATAAAAACAAAAAGGCATCAAGTTATGCACATTCATTATATAATGTATCTAATATACATTAAATTGTAACATAGAGCAGTTTTAAGGGTAATCAAACTAAAAGATAAAAGTCCTAATCACACTTAAACTTGAATACCATAATAGACGATCTTTTGAACATATGACCTTAATTGCCTTTAATTAATTGACTTAATTTTTTTAAAATTAATTTAAAACTCTATTTTGGTAACTAAAACATCCTTTTTGTAACTAAAATGTTGACATTAATGTTGGTAAGCAACAATATGCTAGATATTGTTGTAGACATTGAAATTACAATAATTTTGTGAACTTATAGTTTTTATAAGCCTGTCTGAAAGGGGGGAAAAAGGGTAGGAGTAATTGTTTTGAATGTAGTTGAAAAAGGATTGGAGTAATTGTTTTGAATATATAAAGGCTTAAAAATTGTTACAGTAAATTTTTATCTGAAAGGTTAAAAAAAAAAAAAAGGATTCAAATAAAGTAAAGAGTATTTTATGAGATCCATATGTCAAACCAAAATCTCCTATGTTTTCCATATATAATAATGCAGACGTATAAATGTGACCGTTGTTCAAGCTACCCTGGACATCCATGATGAGCACTATTATATCTTTTTCCTTCTTGTTTGAATTTCATGTGTAAATTAAATGGGTTATACTAACATATCCCCTATCCCCCGAGTCTTTTTCTCCACTATCTTACACCTTTGTGTTGTTTCTTTCAGCTCACCAGAGTCAACACAAACATGGAAAATCAGAATTAAACTCAATTCTTAAGATTAAAGAGTGAAGTGAGTTTTCAAATTAGATTGGGTAAGTGTCATTTCAAAGACCTAGGACTTTGATTCTTTTATAAGATTAGAGAGCAAATCGAGTTAGGTTTAACCAAAAAAAAAAAGAGAAAACTTAGGATTTTGGTAATTTGAAAACTAGGCCAGGCTTCGGCACGTAGTTATGTTTGATCGAAAAAAATAAAAAGAAGAAGAAAAATTATGAAAAAAGGTCAATGTTTGGTGTATATTTATAAAACAGTTCATAAAAAATCTCACTTTGAAGAAAAGGGTCACTTACTAAAAAAATAAAAATAACAACTATTTTCTCTTTATTGTAGGTAAAAAACACTTGTATCCCACGTACGATATGCTCGTATCCCACATAGATTGTGCTTTTACTACATGTAGGATGCGCTTGTGTCCCACATAAGGAAGTTTGTATCCCACATACAATGCCCTTCTGTGCCATATAAAGTAATCCTTTAATAAGTTAATTACAGAATCATTTTTAAAAAATTGACCTTTTTTGGAAATAAGTTTTTTGAAGGACTGCTTTCATAAATTCAGGCAAAAAGTGACCCTTTTCAGAATTTTCCAAAAAAAAAATTAAAAGAAGAATATAATAGACATTCCTGACTCTAATTGTGTATTTAACCATAGGATTCTAACTTCTAAAACCATGTGAAGTGAAGGTGCCCATATATGGTCAACGATCTCCTTGGTTGGCACTATAAAAGCTCAACCCATATTATATCTTAATTATTAAGCTTAATTATCTAAAGTGGGATTATTAGACTAATTAAGTACTTGTATTATGAAGGTGAGGTAGATGTGGATTATACTTGAAGATTTGGGGAATCAAATTGAACTTTATTGAAGGTTGTTAAGGTAAACTTAGTTAATGTTATTTCTTGATTTCAATTGACTAAGATACCCTCCAATTAGTTCTAATGAATTGGAAATCAAATTCTGAAAAATTAGAATTAAGTGTGAAAAATTAGCCTTGAAATGCGAACCTTGAATTGCGCGTTGAGCTAAACCTTGTAGAAACCATTTGATAAAGGTTTAATGCCCGAACGTCCAACTTTAACGTTTGCGCGTCCAGTACAAAATTTCCAGATTTCTTGTTTTGAACCTAAACTCAAATTGCAACACTTCTAGATCATTCTTGAACCTTCATTAACACTAATTTGAGGTAAGTACACCTATAGCACACCTCTAAGTAAACCTAATGTACATCCTATCATGTATACCCCAAAGTACCTCTCAGGTATACCAAAAGTACCTCCTAAGAATAGCCAAGGTACCTCTTAAGTGTACCCAAATTATCTCCTAAAAATACCTAAAGTACCCTCTTATATTACCCAAGGTACCCCCATTTTATGCCTAAGGTACATTCATGTATTATCCAAAGTACACCCATGTATTACCTAAAGTACCCTCTTATATTGTCTAAGGTACTCCACTTGTATATCTAAAGTACCCCCTTGTATTGCCTAAGATACCCCACTTGTGGATACCCCTTGTGTTGCCTAAGGTACCCCACTTGAATATCTAAAGCACCTCCTTGTTTTACCTAAGGTACACCCCCATATAGAACTAAGGTCCCTTTTGTATAACTAAAGTACCCCCTTATATAACTAAGGTACTGTGAGACATGGAAAAATCAATTTAATGACTTCCTATCATTATACGGGATCCATAAAAAAAGAAGAAGTTGCCACCATTCAATTTTAGGTGTGAATGGACACCAAAATAATAAAATAAAATACAAAAGGAAAATTAGAGTAAAATAACTCTACTTTAAAATAACAATAAAAATTGAAAAATAACAAAATAAACCAAAGATGAGTAAGGGGATTAGATTATGAATAAGGGAAGGTGTTAGGCACCCCTATTCATCCACACAAGGTGGTTACCAAGTATTGTTCATGCTTTTAAAAAAGGGCTTACTAAAACCAAATTAAAAATAGAGAAAAGAAAAAATAAAAATAAATAAAAATGTATAGCTTTCTTCATATGAATAATCCAATTAATTCTTGATCCTTCTTATGAATATACCACTTCTGGAGTTTCATGAATCAAGATAAAAAAATGAACTTAGATTTCAAACATAAAAAAAAAGGAAGTTTAGGCCGTAAGATCTTTTCAAAAAGATTAAAATCACCTCAAAACTACCTATTGATGTTGAAAACATAATCTGAACAACTTTAGGGTACAAATCTAGTCCAAACCTCCTATTAGTTGATAGATCTAAACCAGATACACCCATGTTGATGAAAAACATCAAAAAGGGAGAATTTAGACCATAGGATCCTCTCTAAAAAATTAAAATAACTAAAAAAAATCATCTCATGAATCCCGAGAGATTACTGTAAGGCTTCTGATTTCAGATAGACCATATTTATCATGGTAGATCCAAAATCTTAGCCTAAGAATAATAAAACATCAAAAGGGGGAAAATAATGTAAAAATGAAACTTTAGGAGGAAAATGAGATCTAATGCTATGAATAGCATAAATCCATGGTATTCCTCCATATTTCAATAACAAACAATCACACAACCTAAATAAAGTATTAAAAATAAATAAACCAAAGATTATAACACATAAGGGCTTATCCTACGGATCCATTCCTGTCCTCCTTTCCCCTAGAACCCTCTTCACGTTTTACGACTAGAGGAGATACTTAAGGTACTTGGATTTTGGTTTGGGGTTACAATCACATATAGGCCTTATTCTACAAGAAAATAAAAGAATAGAATAATCCTAGAAATATAAAATAAAAGAAAAGAAGCTTACCTGGATTGCAGAAAGTAGAGAGGCAGAGGTTCCCTTCTTCACTTGGAGTTTGTCAATCTCCAATTCTCCAGCCTTAATTCTCCTCTCTAATTCTCCTTCACAACTTTTAGCCATTTGCTTGAGGAGAAGCTCTCTATTTATAGGCAAACTCAAGGGTAAGGGTGGTCCTAATAGGTTCTAGAATGTTCCAATTCAGTTTTAGCAGCATGAGTTGGAGTAAATATGAGAACCAAGGAAGGGTAAAAAAGGACGGCCGAAACCCTAGAGATGGGTATAAGTGGTAAATATGGCTCAGAAATCGAGTAATTGAAAATTCACACTAAAACACGTGCGACCGCATTTGAATTGCTGTCATGCCTTGAACGCATTTCAAATACGGTCATGCCTTGACCGCATACCAAATGCGGTCAAGACCAAAAAAAGCTTGTCTACACAGATTCTGTATAGCCTTGATCCTTACCTGCACATGCAATACTTATTTACATGTAATATCATTTAAGTAAATGTCCTCGTATTTTTTAATCTCCATTTACTTAAGATATTACATGTAAATAAGCAAACACCTCCCCATTTGAATCCATTAAAAATAGTTCCATACCAAAATTCCAAGTGAATAAAAAGTCAACTTTCCAGTTTAAGGTTAAATTTTGGTTTTTCAGGTCTGGTAAAAAGATTCAACATGTTAATACTAAGGTATTTGTCAAGATTTAAAGGCTCAAAAATTCATTTATGCAATAACATTGTTAAAAACCTGATTACCAGGAAAAATTTATCTTGAAATCTTGCTTTAAAAAATATTTCATTTTTGGGGGTCAAAAGTCTAACAAAATTCAACCGGAAAAAGCTTGACTTTGTGCAAAAGATTGAATTTGGGCATTTTCCTTTGGGGTTTTGGATTCAAATGGGTTAAGGGTCTTAAACCTAATGCTAAGAATTGAAAAGTCCAATAAAATATTTCTTTCCTTCAAGATTTATCAAAAACCGTGCAATTTTGGGGTGTCTACAGGTACCCCCCCTTTTGTTTAACTAAGATACACCCCCAACATAACTAAGGTACACCCCTTGTATACGTAAAGGTACCCCCTCATATAACTAATGCACACCCCTTCTATAACTAAGGTACCCCTTTTCAATATAATTAAGGTACACCCCAAGCATACTTAAAGTATACCCCTTAAAATAACTAAGATAAACTTCCTTGAAACACCAAGATAACCCGTATAATAACATTAAGGTAGCCCCATTTTACATTAAGGTACCCCCTAGTATGCCTTAAGTACACCCTAAGGATTTAGTGGAATAAAGGCTTTGTTTAGGGGCAAATTTGAAAGACCAAAAGTTGGGCATATAAAAGGATGCCCTAGCTAATATTATAAGTGTTTTAAGAACCCCTTCCTTGTTTGGACGTATAGAACAAGAGAAGAAGAGTGGGAGCTTGCTTGAAAGCTTGAAGAAGAAGGAGAAGAAGGAAAAGAAAGAGAAGAAGAGGAAATATTGAAGAGAAGTAAGTTTCTCCATTAAACAAGTAAGTAGCAAACCCTTCAAAACAAAATGTATTACAAAAATTCGTATTCTCTCTCTAGGGTTTCGGTTGTATAACAATCTTGCTTAGTTTTCTATTGATTTGCCATGGATTTCCAACTCACATTGATCATATTTCGGATTAGGGTTTGAATTTGGTATTTTGAATGATGTTTCGTATGTTGGATTTGTATGTGGATTTGAGGTGATTATCTGTTTTGAAAGGTATTTAAAGTATGTTAGGGTGTTTTATGATCATCCCTTTTGGTGTTGGAAATGTTAGAAATGATTTGTATGAGTTTTGTATTGAAAATAGCCAAAAATATTTCAAAATCCCGAGGTGGCGATTAATCCTGAAAATGGGTGATTAATCTTGAGCCAAAACCCCTAAAAATCAGTTTCTGTTAATGAGAGGATTAGTCCCGATGATTAATTGCGAGACTAATCGTAGACCTAATTGTGGGAGCTAATCGCCGCTGGGCAATTAATCCTGAAGCTATTTGTGGATCCTATTTTTCTTCCCTAACCCTTTCCCAAACAACCTAAACCTCCTACACTGCACCCAAATGTCATGTGTATTTTATGTTTCCATTTACTTAAGTCTTTACATGTAAATAAGGTTTTTTCTCCATTTAGAACCATTAAAAATACTCTCAAGACCTAATTCCTCACCAATAAAAAGTCAACTTTCCAGTTCATGCTTAAATTTCCAGTTTGACCCGATTTTCACCAAAAACCACATTTTGAGTTTGATACCCAAATGAGTGATTCAGAAGCCCATAAAATTCCAAAAAATTTTTCTACCCTTCATTAAACTACAACCAGAATTTGAGCCCGAAACTCCTTGTAGATTTATCTAGAAAAATCATATACCCAAAAAGTCAACGTTTTTAACTAGACTGGGAATATTTTTCAAGGTCAAAACTTTTTGTATCGGAATCCATTGATTTTTGGTATGGTGTCTTTATTGGGAATCCTAAGACTATCCCACTCATCAAATCTGTCTTATGAGGATTTTACGACATTCGTTTTGATTGATTTGGATTTATGAAAGCAAGGTTGAAAAACCTTTATATGATTTGGCAAGACTTTTGGCCTATGGTTTTATTGGCGGTGGATGGGGAATTCCACTAAGCCACGGTTGATTTGGTAGTGGATGGGGAATTCCACTTGGCATATGCTGATTTGGCGGTGGATGAGGAATTCCACTTGGCCTTGGTTTTTCTCATGGATATTGAGTGGTTTGGTTTTGAATTATGAGTTGTCTAATTGGACGTTGTTCTTATTGTGGATTCATACTGAGTCTAGTCTATGTGTCGGTGTTGGCTTGTTAGCGATAATGTCCTTGTCCAAATAGCTTTCCACTGTGGGGTATTAGTGAGACCTACTCGAGGCACAAAGGTGTTGCGGTAACCACCCACCGTGGGGTATCGACGGGAGCTCTTGTAATTCATATGGTTTGGTGCGGCAGTGGATGGGGTATTCCACTTGGCATTGATTATTGGTTTGGTTGTCACTTGCCAACCCATACGTGGGTGCTCCGCTTGCTAAGATGTCCCTAGATAGGCTTTTCTCTGTAAGTCATATAGGTGGCAAATGGACAATTGTCATTAATCTAATTTAGAGACACACTAACCCATGAGTCCTAACAAGACATGCTTGTAGTATTTGATTGCTTTTATTGAACTGATTTCATGTGTTATCCGATTGAGATACTTTGAGTTGAGATTTAAATTTTATATTTATCATGATGCATAAATTGTTTCTTTACATGCATGTTTGCTGCTTATTGGGACTTTAAGTCTCACGAGTGTTTTGTTTTACCGGATTTGTTTTCAAATTCTCTTGGTGAGCCACGTATTGGGAGAGATATTAAGGGTGAGCTTGAGTACAGGCTAGAGGATTACTATCACCCACAGTAGGGTTCTCCTTTGTTAGGAATTTGACGTGATTCCTAGAGATCGTGAGAAACAAAGAAATGATAGAAAGAATCAAACAACAAGAAGACAGAGATTTTTATGTGGTTCATCCCAAAATAGGGCTACGTCCACGGCTGCTGGTACTGTTTCACTATAATTTTTTGGAATAGTTGAAGCTTACAAGGATAGAACAATACAAAGGGAAATATAACCTTAATATAATGGAAATACCCGAAATACTCTCTTGCGAATGGAATTGTAAATATTCTTTTTAGACTTATACACTTGGGAGTTGATGATTATATATGTCTGTATATACAAGAAAGAGAGACGATGAGCATCTTAGTTGCCTTTTTGTATCCACAGATATCATATTTTTGAGGTTATTATACAAGTGACCCTTTTGTTTGGTGGAAAATTTTATTCTATGCTTCTTTCACTTATGCACTTTGATGATTACCTTGTAATTGCCCAGGTTAATTGTATTAATTAGGTTTTTTTGGGCCCATAAATAGGTCTCGGGAATGGGTCGGTGCTGTGATAGGGCAGACTGTAAAACCTTGGATTTTCCTAAGAATAAAATAAATAATTAAAAAATAAATTATAGAGGAAAATACTAAGGAATATAATAGTAGGGGAATTAAAAGAGATATAGAGGTTAAAATAAGAATTTAAAGAGGAAGGGTAATTTAGTCATTTCAATTTGTCAAATTCATGAAAGAAAATAAGATGATTCGTTATTAAGTCAATAAATTCAACTAGACAAAATCTTAGCTTAGTTGAATGTAAAATAATGAAATTAAGGCTTTAAGGGTGGAAAAAGGGCCTAATGGTAATTATACTATTTAAGATCCAAGATATAGGTAAATTGAGTGAATAATAAAAGCCTAAGTTCAATTTAAAATTAGAAATAAGGTTGAGCACGAAAATTAACTAGGAGATTCCTTAAAAGAGAGTTAAAGGAGCTAAATTAAGGAGTAAGGTAGAAGAGGGAATACACTAAGTATCTTTGAATAAGCTAAACCTAATTAGAGTTGGACTAGTAGGGAGGCTATAAAAGAGAGGTTTAAATAGTGTTTTAGGTTTTGAAAATAAGTTAGAAGGAGAGGGAAATTCGTGCATAAGTGATAGGAGCCAAAATAGAAAGAGAAAAGAGAGAAAAGAAATGAGGGAATTAGAAAGAAGAGAAGTTGCAGAGATGGTCAACCAGCCAACTTCGAACGACGAGTTAGGAACATCCAACCATTGGAATGAGATGAACTTTTAGGGTTTTGTTCTACTCATGGAAGACTTCAAACTGAACGGTGGAGATTTTATTGGAGAAGTCTAAGGGGGTGCGGTAGAGCTTCAAAGTCGGGCACAAGCGAAGTTTCTGAAAAATTATGGGTTATCATAAGGCAAGTAGCAAACAATTGAAACTGGAGGAACTGCATGTTTTCTTGTGTTTTTGATGATTGATCGGATTGTTTTTGAAGTTAGATTTCATGGGAAAAGCTTATTTGTTTATAAAGAATTGTTTGGTGATTTATCTTTCTTTTGAAAATCAAGAAAAGGTTGATCATAGTGATTTTAACTTAGAAAGAAACTAAGGATATGTAAAAAGATGATGGGATTAGTTTAGGGCTGTCTCATAATTAATTTAGGATGGAAAATAAATGTTTAGAATCAAAATAAATTAATAATTGGATTAGAAAGTTAGGAAATTTCCGCAACTAAGAAATCTAGTGTTAATAGTCGGAGCGCTCGATACACCGCTCGAGCATTTCCTCAAGCGATAGGCCTTTGAAAAATAACAAAACCTAAAACTTCACCGCTAAAGCAGTCGCCCGAGCGACCCATCGAGCTACTGATTGTCAGAAATTTTTAAACTTGGGATTTGTGCCCAGATTCAATTTCTAATGATTTTTCTTGGAATCTTAATATTGTAATACCTGTAAATAGGGTAAATTGAGATGTAGGAAGTGACGGACTTCAATTTGGATAAAAGGATAATTATTAGGGACAATGAATGTATTAAGAATCAAAGAAGCCTAGTTAAGGTATACCTATACACTCAGACTACTTTTATTAGGATTCCAGGTATGAAACCTAGTCTAACAAGTCATAATAGACCTAAATAAACCTTTGGAAAGAATCCATAACATAACTCACAGGTTTTAGAGATTTAGAGTATTAGTTGGAAAATAAGGATTTAAAAGTAAGACTTTATGATGAACCAAAGTGTAGGATTATGAGTAAACTTTGTAAGAAACAAAGAATAACCTGAATACCGAATTAGAACAATAAACTAAGTATGCTCACACTAACACGACTCAAATCTAAACCTTTTATTTAGAATTGTGTATACTCTCGTACTTATCTTATTGAATGACATAGAACTCTGTTTAAGAACTGTTCAATGGTTATTTTGAATATATTTTGGTTGAACACCGTGGTCTTTGGATTATTTTGCCGTTAAAACCTGGTGTTTGGACATAGGACTTGGTACATCTAGTATTGGTTCTTGGGTCACATGGAGTGACAAGGCATGGTGCCTGTTTTATCCCGCATGGGCGGATTTGGTATACAGATATGGTTCTGTATTTTTGGTGGGTGTTATTGAGAAGTATGTCCATTCCCTGGTTTGGTTTTCCACTGTCGTGTGGGTTTTGAAATTACATTGATATGTTATCGAGTTATTCAAGGTTTTTGATTGTGAGTTGTGTCTAGTGGGCAATGCTTACACAGTGACCATGTTGTTGCCAGTGCTACAGAACTTTAATTTGAAACCCACAAACAAATTTCAACACAGCGTAAGGATCTTTTCTGGTGTACATCAGGTTTCATCCTAACTATAAAACATATAACTTTCCCATTCTCCCTTTAATCTATCATCTCAATACGTATTTCAAAAATACTAATTTGCGAGTAGACCAGAATTTTATTTTGAGGAGAATCATAGCCTCATAGGAATAGATTTTCAAAAAGGTGCAAAGGATATAGAATATCAAACTTCCCCAAGACGTTTAGTACTCAGTGGTGCCTCACTAAGAGAAAGGTCATTATCTGAGAGACCCTCTAAAGGAAATGAGAAAGTTGAGGTTTCAAGCTAGGTGGCTTGAACATAGCATTCTGTGAAAAACATGTTCTGTTGAGATAACAAGTTAAGGAAAACTGCAATTTCCACAAAATTTGCCATCTAGGTATAAATGCAACTGCAAATTGCAAAAGTTGATAATAGATCATCTCATCAGTGAGAACTAGATTTTTCCTAGCTATCAAAACATAAGCAGAACTGATAAGGAGACCATAAACCACCTTCTTACTCACTGTTCCATAGCAACTAGTAAATAATAACATTCAGTATAGAGACTTGAGGTGAAGTAGTTGAAAATTATCAAATGACCACTAATCATTATTTATGTCCATATGTCTGAAAATATATTTTTATGTAAGAAGAAGATCTTGTATATGATACACCAATTTTGTGGTGGGCATGGAGTTTGCTTCACAAGGGGAGACGTACTGTGATCCATGATGAGCCAATTCTTGAGAGGGTTGTTTCTGTTATTGGCTCTTGTTAAGAGTGACACTTCAGTGGAAATTGTCCAAGTCCAATCAAT
This sequence comes from Buxus sempervirens, assembly GCA_947561395.2. Lineage (NCBI taxonomy): Eukaryota > Viridiplantae > Streptophyta > Magnoliopsida > Buxales > Buxaceae > Buxus > Buxus sempervirens. The sequence continues at coordinate 52,447,119 of OX387184.1, read as the reverse complement.
CCAAACTTTTAGATAGAGGAGATCTTTATGAGATTTAAAAAAAATTCACAAATTAAGGGGGGTATAAACAGAAAAGAAACTTGAGGACTGCTAACAGATTTATCAGCAACCAAAATTCCCTTCCTGACAAACATTTATCAGCAAACAGATTTCCAGCTGTCTACATCTTTGCTTAGGACTGCTATTAAAGTCTCTGTTTGGTACTATATGGTAGTCAGGGGCTGGCTTTTTCCATTTTTATTAGTAAAATACCAAACATATTTTGTTAGCTATTTTCTTTTTCACACAATTCATCAAACACAGACAATGCACTGAGAAGTGAAAACCACACAAATAACCACAAATAAAATCAATTAGTGCATAACAGCTTTTGCAATTGCAAAAATATACAAAGATCCACGAACAGAATTATACAAAAATTAGAGGATGATCAATGCAGATCAAAAAATAGAAATACAGATAAAAGTGATGGCTGAAGGAATAAAGAATTAAAAGTAAAAGAGGGAGACGAACCTGTATTCACTTGAGGTAGGTTTTGGCAGTGTAAGCACCTCATTTTTGCGCTCCCGGAAAAGCCGGAATTGCAAAACTCGGCTAAAAAGTCAAACCCTGAGGGGTTAAAAATTGACTTTTTGATCAAGTGAAAATTGGCCACCTTGCTTTATCTCAATGGATAGAGAATCCCAACACGAGTCCAACGCAACTGAGTTTGCTGGAATCAGAGCCCGGATGAAGGTTCTGCAGGCCGGTCAAACTTAAAGAGGAGCCGAAAGTTGACTTTTTTTTGAACCCCGTGCCAAGTGCTTAGCCATATGTCATTGGATAGAGGGCTCCGATACGAGTCTAACGCAACTGAGTTTGCTCAAATCGGAGTTCGGATAAAGGAGATATGAGCTGTCAAAGTTTCCAAGCAGCAAAACCGGAAACTGCACACGTGGCGCAGGAACTGCATGCATGGCAGCCAACGCAGCAAAATATCTCAGGGACTAAATCTTAAATATCCAAAAGTTGCCAAAAATCTCAGGGACTAAACCAAAATTCATAGGGGGCAATCTGTAAATGTTTAAAAGTGTCAAATCAGTCGAATCGGTCAAGTCGAGGGGCAAATCCGTAATTTTTCGATTTATATCTGACCAAATATGCCGGATACACACACCTCAGTGTGTAACCGACACTATTCATCGGATACAAGGAGATTTTCCAGCGAGATTCGCGCCGATTCCCCGACAAATTTGCGGCGGCATTTAATTTTCAAATAATTGTGTTTTGTATTCGGCATTTAATGCCGGATACAAAGTAACCTATGTATAGCCGGCCTCCATGGCCGGCTATGAAGAATAGATAGTGTATCCGACATATAATGCCGAATACATTAAAATTATCTATATAAACCCAGCAGCATCCTCTTGCCGGGGGTTGGCTTCTTTGGTGGTTTTCTAGCTTCCTTCCCCACTTCTTCCCACCTGAATCCTCCCTTCCTCAACTCCCTTTGCCCTACACAACCCCACCATACCACTCTAAGTCATGTCCACCTTTCTCTTACTTCATCTTCTTCAAGCACACCTCACCAAAAGGAGGTGCACCTGCTGTAGCTGCTGGAGAGGAAGCCTCCAGCCACTGTTCAACCTCCAAGAGGTGTTTTTATCTTGATTCAAGGGTTAATGACCACCAGGTAATGCTACTCAACACCTTGTACTTCATATATATTAAAAATAGAATTTTTCAAAGGATTTCCCAAGCTTGTTCCCCTCTTTTGCATGAATTCATGGCCATGAGTTTCTAAGCATGTATATGCCCTACTTTTCCAGTCATGGGAACCACTACAGGTAGGAGGTCCACGTAGGTTTTCTTTAGTGAGCATGAAGGTCCATTTTTACACACTTTGCAGCACCCTTTAGATGCTGTTCTTGGTTTCATTTTAAGTCTCTTGCAAGAGGAGCATGTTCCTACCTTTACCATCTAATGTACCCCCATAACAGCCCCCATGTCCCTTCTTATTTCTTCTCTTTTCTCACTTTTCTTGTGACTTTCCTGGATGTTTTGCTGCTGGTCACACCCTTGTCACTTGCTATTTTCAGGAGTAGATGTATGCTCTCTATTCCCTTGTATTACCATGATTTTATATTGTGTGATGATCATGACCCCACCACCCATCAATTTGCTGGTTTGTGTGATCAAGTATGAGTCTTTCCTTTTCTTTCTTTTGGTAATGATAGATCATTGTTGCTCCTTGTTTGTTTTTTTACATATATAGCATGCGGGGGGCCATTGCCATGTGCCACTTCTCATGACCCAGGTGAGCTGCTGCTGGGGACAGCAGTAAACCTTCACTATTTGCTGCTGTCCCAGCAGCCTTCAGCCCACGGCCAAGCCTAGCCCATTGATCCATGGGTGCATGTTTATCCCCCCATGGTGTTTGCTGACCCATGACACTATGCACGTTCCCTTCCCCCCAAGTTTTCTGCTGCCACCTTGCTTACAGCATGTTTTTTTATCTATAACTTGTGTATGCATGCATGTGGTTCCCCTTGCCTTCATGTCACCCATGCTAGGATTTGGTGAATACCTAGCTATTGCTGCCTATACATGCTAAATCAGGTCCCTATGCACATGAGTTATTGTTCTTAATCACCCGAAAGTCAGCCCCTGGGATCATGCTTCTGTATGTGCCTGTACATCTTTGTTAGTGCTAAGGAAGCACCTATAAGCTAGGTTCATGGATTTGCTAAATCTGCTGCTGTTTGTTATTTGAATTGTTTGTGGTGATTGGCAAGCTGCCTAACCAGCCGCTGTTATGCTCCCCCACCCATGGGTTGGTTGCTGCCCCGCTAAGCTACGTGATGGTGATTTGCGTATATTAGCATGCCTACGTAACCCTTTTGGCTTTTCTGTTTTAAGCCTTGCCAATACCCTTCATGTCCTTCTAATTTGTTGTTTTCTTTTAGTATCATGAGATGCATATCCTCTAACCCATGAGCATGATCCCTTTTAACCCCTTATTCCCTTTGTCTTTGCTGGAAGCCCCAAAGGAAACCAAAGGGGGTGTACCCCAAAACCTGAACCAATGTGGGCCCTCCCAGGGGCCCACCTGACTTGTAGAAACCTCTAGGAAGCCCCTGGAAACAACCCCAATGGCCAAACCCCAAAGAGAGGCCATTTCAAGGTGATCCGGCAACTCAGGACGGATCACCTATGGCCTGTGTGTATCCAGAAACTAAGGCCGGATACACACAGAAATGTCATTTTTTGTGTCTTCTTGATCCTTGCCGAATTTTCATACTATCTTCAACAAAACCAAATGAACCAACAGAGTTTCCGTGTCACTCGGAAACCCAACTTGGGACATGGACCACCGGTCCAATTTGGAAACATTTGTGGGCCTTCCAACGGGACCCACCAAGCCCGATAAACTTAAAAGCATGTAATTGAGCAAGTTGAGTAAAATGAACTGATTGAACCGGGCGGGCCAAACCTGATACGGCCCATCCGAATTTTGTCTTGTGGAATGAGGTTTGAATTGTATGGTTTGGCCGAGACCAAGGGCAAGGGCCTATCGGGCCCGCCAAAGCCCACTAATCAACCCAAGTTAGGGTGCAAGCCCTAGACTTCAAAGAATTGGGCTTCCAAACCCAAAATTGGACTACGGGCCCCAAGCCCAGTGTCTAACTCACCTTGGCAAATTTAAGTAAGATAAAATTCGAAGACACTTTGGCAACCATCATAAGGGCCCACCAAGGCCTGCAAACCAAGACCGACCCACTCTTGCCTGAAAGCTACTTGAATCTTTGAACTAAACCTTAAAATAAAATTAATTCACTAAACCTAAACCCAAAGGGCCTCTTAGGCTTAGACACAGGCCCTGTGAGACATGGGAAAAAAACACCGAAGATGATCATTCCTCCATCAACACACGGGCTCGACGTATAAAACGTGGGAGTCGCCACCATTCAAAGTTTAAAGGTGTGAATGGACACCAAAAGATTAAAAAACAAGCAAAAAGAGTTAAAAAGCAAATTCTAGAGTAAAAATAACCCTACTTGAAAATCAAATCCAGATATGGGTAAGGGGATTAGATTATGAACGGGGGAAGGTGTTAGGCACCCCCATTCACCTACACAAGGTGGTTGCCAAGTGTTGTTCATGCTAAGAAATAAGAAAGCTTGCTAAAAATCATTAAAACCTTGAAAAAGGACAAATATATGATATCTTCACATGAAAATCAAAATGAATTCCAGATCCTCTTTTATGTCAATATCATTTCTGGAATATCACAAAAAAATGGAAATCAAAGGAAAAGTTGCACAAAACCAAGTTGAGGCAAATCCGGGAAATTTGGTAAAAAAGCAATGCCATTTGTCTTGAAATCAATCAAATCCAATTTTAAATTAAATCAAACCAAATCCATTTGAAAGATTATGGTAAATAATAGTCTCATGCAAAATTTCAATTAAATCCGGTTGAAATTCTAAGAATTATGCCACTTTTAAAGTTGCTGCCGGAGAAAATCAAAAGTAACAAGTAGGCAAGTTTGGAAGATCACCTAGACAAATCGGTTCTATAAAACTCCATAAAATTTGGTGTGAATGAAGTCTGTATGGCCATCTTTCAAAGGAAACTATCCTCATACAAAAACTCATTCGGATGTGCCTTGGGTGACTTCCCGAACAGGCCCCGAGGATCACATATTAACACAGAAAAGTGCTGTTGAGCAGTTCTGAGTAAATCTGCTCTCCACGACACAATTTAAATCAAAAAATTATGAAACCAATTGGAGTTAAAAATAGACTCATAAAGAAGTTCCCAGAAAAAAAAATCACTCAAATCGGATTTAAAACCAGCAGATGACGCCCATTCAAAGTGATAGGTTCAACAGTTTGACCTGAAATGACCTCTCAACTTCGGCAGAATGGTGTCAAACATCTGCTTCATAGAAATTAATGAAATTTGGTAGACATAAACTAGACAGACTCACCTTTCCCATGGTTCTGGAATCACTCCAAAATTCATCCGGATGATGAAGTTATGAGTGTCCGAAGTCAGGGTACAGTTGCTGTCAAGTAAAGCCTTTTTTGGAGAAAAAATATTCAAAACTGTAATAAAGTGTGTGCAATTCGTGCAAGATGAACACAAATCCTTTAAAAATCATTCAAAGAGATTCCAGAATTGATTGAGGCCATTTATTTCAGATTTATCACAACGAATGCAATAAATCCCAAATTTGAGCCTATCCCGCCAAAATCATGCTATGTATGTGCAAGTGTGAAAAATCATTCAAGAACAATATAACAACATAGCATGCATTCATATTCATCAAAAGAAGGTTCTAAAACAACCTAGGGTTCCGTTCCATCATCGTTTCCCTTAGTTCTCTCTCTCCGTTAAACACAGTTCTTCAAGATAATCTTGGGGTACTTTGAATATGAAACGGTTTACATAGATTCAGAAGGCTTATACAAGAGAGGTTCTAGTACTAGGATCAATCCCCAGTCTCGTTTCTCCTAGATCCCGCCTTCACGTTTTACAGCTAGGGGGAGTCTTGAGATACTTTGAGCCAGGGAAGGGTTTTCATACACATAGAAGGCCTTATTCTACAGAAAGGTAGAAGAAGAGATCTAGATCTAGAATATAAAATAAAGAAAATAAAGAAGAGGTTTGAGGCTTACCTGGGGTTCTGGAAGTAATCCGGCAGCGGTTCCCTTCTTCACTCGGAGCTCTTGGATCTCCAACTTATTGGCCATTTGCTTAAGGAGGAGCCTCCTATTTATAGGCAAAGGCTAAGGTTAGGGTTGGTGTGATGGTAGACACAAAATAATGTCTAAAACCCACCAACCTTAACTCTAAGGCCATTTCCGAGATTTCCCCTAATTTAATGAGGGACATGATGGTAAAAAGTGAAATCTCTCGGAAAACCCTAATTTTGAGCAAAACTAATGTATCCGGCATATCAGGCCGGATACACAAGGGCCTTAAGGTATCCGGCATATAATGCCGAATACACTAAATCTTCCTTGTATCCGGCATTTTACATCGGATACAAAGGAGAGTACTTGTATCCGGCCTGAGTTTCCGGATACAAGTAAAAACTAATTTTCTTCAAATTTTGTGCTGGCTTTCAATGAGATAATGATTTTTGATGATTATTGTGCAATTTGGGGTGTCTACAACTGCCCATCTTTGCGGGAGCTGCGAAGCAGTGAGCTGCAAAGATTAGACAAACCCAAATTGCACTCCCTTAAGCATGATTTGCTTGATTTAATTCAATTTTGTAAAAAACAATTTTTGGGTGAAGATTTGCCAAAAAGCCCTAATTTTAAGGGGGGGTATCTCTCCAAGAGTTCTTAAATTCCACTGAGCTCTTGTGGCTATGAAGTGGATTTTAAGCCCAAAAATAGGATTTCTTGAAAACTGATTTTTTATCAAACCAAGTTAAAAATTGAGTGGATATCATCCTTTTGACCAGCACACCTCCCAAAGTTGTCCCAAATTCCACCGAGCTCTTGTGGCTGTGAGGTGAATTTCAAGACAAAAATAGGGGTTTTTGTGAGAAAATAGTGGAATTTATAGCACATTTTTGCTCCTTTCCCTTTTTCCTTTTTTCTTTTTTCTTTTTTTTTTCCTTTTTCTCTTCTTTTTTTTTTTTCTCTTCTCTTTTCTTTTTTCCTTTTCCTTTTTTCCCATTTTTCTTCTTCTTTTCTTTTCCCCTTTTTTTCTGTTTTTCTTTGTATCCGGCATATTTAGCCGGATAAGAATAAGCTTGTTTGTATCCGGCCTGAGTTGCCGGATACACTTGCTTTTATTAAGTCGCCCGCGACCGTGACTTCTTATTTCTTTCTCTTCTGCTCCGATTGTAAACCCCGAATATGCTCTTTCTTCTCCGACCCCGACGTCTCTTCCTTCTTCTCCGGCGATCTCCGACGAGTCATTGAGCTCCGGCGACACCTGTTGATGTTGGCGACCCATCCTCATTGCTACGACCGAGCCCTAGCTTGGCATTTTCGGGTTTTTCCTTGTTTCCGCTCGATTCTGCTCGACGAGTTTGCCCAAGCTCCGGTGATTCCACGGCTTGGCGTCGGGGTGGTGATTTCTTCAGAGTTCCTGCGACCAATCCGACTTACCCTCCTGCAATCAGGTTTGCCATTGCTAATCAAACAGTAAGTGTAACTCAGGCATCTTCAATCGAAAATTTTTTTTCTTGTTTATCTTGAATGCCGAATTGCCACTTCCACATAATTCTGTGATTTGTTTTGATTGTTGGTTGGATTTGGTTCTTTTGTAAACAATTGCTCATTCATCCACTGTTCTTGCCGAAAATTGAGTAGCAAATTTGTTCCAATTTTTGGTAACCTTCATTGCCAAGCTTGAGCTGGAATTGTAATTGCTGATGATCCATGCTATTGCCATGTTTTAATTTCTGCTTGGATTGATTGGAATTTCCGCTAGTGAGGAATTTCTGCTTGTTGAATACCATGCTGTTCCCCCTTTTTCTTGCCATTTACTTTGACTTACTGATTCCTGTTATGATAACAATGGCTTTCTTGACGGTATCCCAGAACCTTGGATTGCCTGCTGGTGATGGACTGAATTGCTTATCTCATATTGAATGATTTCAACAAGTTCTAAATGATATGATTTGTTCTCAACCATGTTCCGATTCCTAACTTAAAGTAATGCTCCACCTGACATGATTTCCCTATGACTTGTTCTTGACCACATTTGGCATTATCCCTTTGATATCTTCAAAGCAAGTTCTCCACTCATGGTTTTGGAGTTGATTGCATGCTGATATCGAGCTGCAATTTACTTTATCTTTTAGAACATGATATCTTTGACAGTGTCTGAGAACTTAGCATTTTCCACATGCCATGCTATGATCTCGTTCTTTTCTGATCTAATTTTAGCATGCTCTTGACCAAGGAGGTGCTTTGACTGCTAGGGCTTTTCCTTGATTGACCTTTGGGTTCCACAGCTTTAGTATTTGATCAATTAAGACCTTTTGCATGTGGCAGTCCTGAAATAATTTAGCAAATATTAATCCTTGCAGATATCCTTAAAAAGCTTTAGCATCAGGATTTCACCAAATAGAAATACTCATAATTTTAGAAAACTTTGAACTGGAACAGATAAAATACCCTCGAGGCACAATTCACGATAATTTGGAAAAGATCATGTAAGACTGAATGTGAACTGCAACCTAAACTGAAAGCAAAGCAAAATTTCATAAATTTAAACTGAAATTCATAAAACACTTCCCTGTGTAGATGGCTATGAGTCGTTCCCGAGTTAGAGAGGAGGCTGACCCTACTGATCAGCCCTCCACTTCGCGGGCTAGGACAGAGGCGAGTTCCAGCGCCACCCTGTCGGAGCCGCTAGATGTCTCCGGGGAGAGCTTTGCTGAGGTAGGCTTTCAAGTTCTTCTTTTCCTCCTTCTATTCTCTTCCCATACCAATCTTCACACTTTTCCTTTGAATTTTAGCCCGTTGTTGCTCCTGCTCGGGGTCGGGGCAGAGGCCGAGGTAGAGTTCAGGATCAGGCCCTTGAGGATGGTGCTGCTGTAGCTTTGTCAGGGGTCTCTACAGAGCTGAGAGCATCTGTTCATGATACAGAGCTTCTCAGTGGCTTAGATAGCCACCCCTCTATGTGCATCAGGGCCGATGTGCCGCTTCCCTATCATTCTTCCCATTTGCGAGGCAGTTGGGGGAGATTTAGTGAGTTAGCTCAGTCCCTTTCTCCGGCACTCAGACGCGAGTTTGGGAGGTGCCACTTGGATCATTTCCTTAGCATCCCATCGTTCAGAGCCGATCGTCCACTCATCTTCGCCATGATGGAGAGATATTTTCCGAAGACGCAGTCATTCCATCTATCGGACATGGAGCTGGGGATCCGCCCCTCTGATTTTGTGATGATTACCGGTATTCCTTTGACGGGGCGGACCATCGTCTTGGATCGGCCTTCTGCGGAGGACATCGGCCTCCTTCTGGGATATCAGGACCTGCCACCTGCTGCTTGGGATGGGCGGAGTGGTCGTCTCTCCATTAGTTGGTTGCGGGAGAGCCTGGTTCTACATTATGAGGGGAGGCACGGGACCATCTCTGTGGAGGATGCAGCTTTTGTTCCTATCTTCCGACACGTATTCCTGTTGATGCTCGGGAGTTGCTTCTTCCCGGAGGATACTACCAGTGTCAGCCCGCTCTTCTTGGACACCTTGAGAGATCTCCGCCAGACTCGTCAGCTAGCGTGGGGTCGACTCATCTATGGGACCATCCTGGCCGGGTTGTGCCGAGTAGTTCAGGGCCTGGCAGCCCCGAGAGGTGACGGAGTTAGTTGCCGGTTCTTCTGGCAGATTCTGCAGGTGTCAAATTTATCTGTCTGGTTTAATTTCTTAGGCTTTATCCTCTTTATCTCTGTCTGATTTTTCTTTTGCCAGGTGTTTATGTACACCTATATGACTTTCTTCCGCCCATCCCCGGTACCTGAGGTCGCGGATTTTCCTGTAGCTTTACGCTGGTCGGCCCAGGTCCGAGATGCTGATAGGAGTCAGCCTCGCACTGCTCGGGTGCACTTGGCCCGTGCCCGCCGATCCGATGTAAATCCTTTATCCTTTTTCCTTTTATTTCTCTTTCTGCATCTTGACTGTATCTAACTATTTCTCTTCTTTGCAGCTCATCCTGTCCCGTTTTGATGACGTGGATGTTGGAGTGGCCCGTGAGATGGCAGTACAGGATGCCTTTGATAGAGATCTTCGACGTCAGCCCTACCAGTGCTTCCTTGGGAGGCTTGGTAGGGTGATGTATTTGGGAGAGCGCCTGTACTACCAGCACACAGGCACACTTCGCATCCCCGTTCCTCCTCCTCCTGTGGGTCCCGACACACTCCTATCGGGCTTCGATGTGGATCAGTTCGATCATTTCCTGGATGCAGAGAGGCTCACAGTAGCTGGGGATTACGACGAATTGATCCAGAGAGTATCCATTGGGTGCTTGATGGATAGACCCACTCGTGCTGGGGTGACCGAGATTGGCGGGATCTGTATCCGGATCCATGAGGACACGGTGAGTCTTGTAATCTTCATATTTTCATCCTCTTTTCTTCCCTTCTGTATTTCTGACCCCAATTCTGTTCTTGTTGGCAGGTACACGAGCTGAATACTATCCGAGACCGGTTTGAGAGCCAGCGGGCTGCGATCGATGATATGATCCCCGAGCATGACGCGGTCGTGGCCCAGAGGAATGCTCGGATCAGGGAGCTGGAGGCCCTAGTTGCTGAGCTCCAGGCTAGACAGGTATCTGGTCTTCTTATAATTTCATCTCTTTAATTTCCCTGTTTCTGTTATTCTGACATGCCTGTTTGACTTATGCAGGGCCCAGTCCCAGATCATGATGCTGCCTACGAGCCTGACTTCCCTGTTCCTGACCCGTCTCGGGCTCAGGCTATTGATCCTGTGGATGTCCCAGTTGCTGACCCGGGTGCTGCTCCAGTTGCTGATCCTAGTGATGCCCCGGCTGTTCCTGTGGATCCTGTGGGTCCATCATCTCCCGTGGTGGCTCCTGAGCCGGAGGACATCCCTGCTGCTGACCCAGTGGAGCCGGATCCCCTAGTTCCCACTGTTGATATTCCTGGTATGTCTTCTTTGATTTTCCTTCTTTGGTTTATCTTGGCCCTTTTGCTTCTGACCCTTTCTGTTGACCCAGATACTTATGCTCCTGGTCCCTCCTCTACTGCTACTGGGCTTTCTGGATCTGCGGGGGCGGAGGCCGCTGTGGCTGAGGGTCCAGTCGAGCTCGTTTTTGCTACGCTCGAGGCCTCTCCCCCAGATTCTACTCCTGACCCCCCTTCGGATCACTCGGACTACTGCTTGGAGGACCAGTTCCAGTCCATCGTGGCTCAGAGACCGCGCCACGCTGCTATGGGTATCATCTCTCAGGTCTTCAGCCGTCGCCCATCTCGAGGGAGAGGGAGAGGTCGCAGAGGAGGCTTTGGCATAGGACGTGGGGATGCTCCTGCACAGGAGCAGTAGATTAGGATTTCTATGTATTTATACCCCTTTGTACAGAAAACTTGCATATATATAAGAAAAACATTTTTTATTCATTCTCTCTTGTATTGCCCTTCTTTTGCTTTCAATTTCATGCAAATATAACAAGTAAGCAGGTGAAACAGGTAAAAAAATTCGGATTTTTCTTCCTTTTCTCTTTTTTTTTTTTTTTTTGCATTTTTTCTTTGTATCCGGCATATCAGACCGGATACACTGATTTTTCTTTGTATCCGGCATAATATGCCGGATACGCTTAAAGCTTTTTGTATCCGGCATTGTTCACCGGATATGAAGAAATTCCTTTGTATCCGGTCTGATATGCCGGATATTTTAAAACATGCTATAAATGCAACCAGCCTCGGGATTTGCACATTTTTTACTAGTTTTTGAGTTTAGAAACCCCCTTTTTCGCCTTTTTCTTCCTCCCTTTGAGTTCTAGCTTGCTCCCATCAACTCCAATGGAATCCGGATCATCTTCTGCCCCCTTGTTGTCTGTCCACACTGCCTCCCCTGCAAAACAACCTTTTAGATCAAAACCACCAAATCTCACTAGGTACAACCCTGTGGACTCCTTCTACACTAGGTGGGTTAACTCTATGACCCTTGATGAGGATAGGAGATGGGATTCCACCAATCTAGGCCACACCCTGCTTATCCCGAAGGTTCCCTTCAAGTGGGAGATTATAGAGGCCATGATTGGTCATTGGGTTCCCGACCTCAACTTGTTCCGTTTTGGGAACCATGAGATGACCCCGACCATTGAGGAGGTGGAAACCATCTTGGGCTTGAGGTTTGATGAGAAGGTAGTGAACCCGCCCCTTAGGCCCAGCTACAAGAAGGAGGCTTCTACATTCTTGGGCATAGGGAAGAAGGATTTAGGGGATTCTGACACCCTTTTGACCTTGTCCAAGTCTTTTTTGACTGAGAAGCTTTTGAGGGGGGGGGGGGGGGGGGAAAGGAAGCCCGGTTCAACGCCTTGACCCTGATGGTGGTCAACCAGCTACTTTTCCCACGAGATGATGATGAGGTAGACTTGGCCCTGATCTCAGTGATATGCCAGGTTAGGGATGATTAGGAGAGGTTGGCCCTGATGATTAGGAGAGGTTGGCCCCTATGATTTTGCCTGGGATGTATCAGGCACTGACTGACTGCTACAATAGGAAGTCGAAACGCTTCTTAGCATGTGCCCAGATCCTGCAGGTAATTTTTTTCTTTTTATTTTTTTTTCCTTTTTGCTTTTTTTTTTTTTTTTGCTTTCTTTTTGCCTTTTTTGCTTTTTTGCTTTCTTTTTGCTTTTTTTTTGTTTTTTTTTCTTTTACAATGTGCTGATATATCTCTCTTCCTTTGCAACTTTGGCTACTTGATCATCTGAGTCAGATTGAGGAAATCAATCGACACTTCTTCTCGAGCTTGAAAGTCCCCATCTTGATGAGCAACCGGGGGTGTCCCGACATTCCAGAAGGCAAACAGGGCTGGTTCACCTTCTTGGGTTCACTCCAGGATGACCAGGTGAGGTGGCCTGGTACTTATCAGCCCAATGCAGAGACAGTGATTAGCTTCCGTGACCGCAACTTTCTGGTTCTAGTTGGCCTGAGGCATGCAGTGCTTTATCTTCCTTTGTGGGTCCTTCGTCAGTTCAGAGCGACCCAGGGGATTATAATCCCAAGTGGGTATGAGGATCATCTTGGGCCCCTTTCTTCAGCTACCATGAAGCTGAATGCCTGGTTGATGAGGGAGTGGTCCTATGTTCGCTTCATGCGTAGCCCAGTCTTCTCAGAAGCCCATGTGAAGGATTATCTCTTCTGGATCCAGGAGTAGATACAGAGTCAGGCCCCTGTACCCGAAGATCCTCCTGCAGTCTTGGCTCCTACTTATGAGGATATTTTAGAGTTTGAGAGAGCTTCTCATAAGCGGCTTCAGCAGATATGGGTACGGGAAGCCCAGGAGCTCAGGATACGAGGCCTTTATCTGGAGAGGCAGCTTAAGGAGTAGATATCCCGCCGTACTGCCATGGAGGAGAAACTAGAGGAGCAGAGGCAGGCCCGTCGCTTTGAGGTCCGGATGATACGGCAGAAGTACCAGGATACTTTAGCCAGCCTCAGGAGTATGCGGATTAGACATGCCCTTTCAGATGAGGTCATTTCCTTCTTGAATGATCCCGTTGCAGAGGGGGCTTCTGGAGTTATTGCAGCTCAGGCAGCTCGGATTCGGGAGCTTGAGGAGCGGCTAGGAGACAGAGATTAGCCTTATTTCCTGCACACATTTTCTTCTTTTTTTCTACCTTTGTACAAAAGCAAACTCCAATAGTGGAAAGACAAAGAATTTAATTCAAAATAAAATTTTTATATTATTGGCCTCAGAATGCTCAGATGCTTGTAAAAACAAAGGTTTTATGAAAAGTATTTGATTTATCATCACTGGCCAAAGTATAATTTTTTTCTTTTTTATATTTTTTTTTGAAATTTGGTCCATGCACTTAATCACCCATAATTAAAGGAATTAAAACCAAGTTCAATAATGAAGAGGGTAGTCCAAAAATAATGAGGGATCAGAACCGTCCATCTTAGGACCTTTAGAGGCATCCCCAAATGTCTTTTCTTCCCAAAACTGACCCCATCCTGCTCATGCCGATTTTGCTTCAAGCTTGGATTTCCATGATCAACTCAACCTATAATTTTTCTTCATTCTTCTTTTTTTTTCGCCTTTTTGCCAATATTGCCCCTAGTGCCAATTACGGTTTTCACTAGGGCCGGCTTCTGCATTCCGTCATCACCAATCTTACTCTGACATTTGAATGAACAAACTAAGATCACCGAGGGGTTAAAAATAGGACGAAACAAAGGCTAGGCTTGGTTTATGAAAAAGAGGGTATTAAAGGCCCAAAAATTTTCAAGTGTGAAAATAGGTCAACCGGACTTACAGTCATGATGAATTTACCCATTTTTCCCCAAATTGCATTCTTTGCATCTTTTTTCACACTTGGCTTTCATTTGCCATTTCCATTGCTTTTCCTCTCTTTTTCTTTTTCTTTCCTCATTTTTGCCCCAATTTGTTTTGCCCCAATTTAAGACTGTAAATCCGGTTTGGGTTTATCAAAGAAACGAACCGGCTCAACTTGGCTAGACTAGGGATTCAGATTTTGAAGGAAATAAAGAAAAATGGCCTCGGATCATTTCCTAGAAATATTCACTCAAGGAAAATACCTTTTTACTGCATCAGAGTTAATTGGCTCAGGAAAATCTGACCCATCCATTTTTGCTAAGATGAGTGCACTCCCTGACAGGACCTTCTTGACGACATACGGCCCTTCCAAATTGGGCTTGAACTTGCCACTAGGATCTTCCAAAAATGGTAAGATTTTCTTTAGCACCAAGTTTCCTTCTTGAAAAGTTCTGGGCCTCACTTTCTTATTGTAGGCCCGGGCCATTTTCTTCTGGTACAACTGGCCATGACAAAGTGCTTTCAACCACTTTTCTTCTATCAGGTTGAGTTTATCGTGTCTTGACTGTACCCATTCGGCTTCTTCCAGTTCTGCTTCCATGAGCACTCTGAGTGATGGGATCTCTACTTCCACGGGCAAGACTGCTTCCATCTCATAGACTAGGGAGTACGGGGTTGCCCCAGTTGAAGTCCGGATCGAGGTTCTGTAAGCATGTAGAGCAAGCGGTAGCATTTCGTGCCAATCCTTGTAACTCACTACCATCTTCTGAATGATTTTCTTTATATTTTTATTTGCTGCTTCTACTGCCCCATTCATCTTTGGCCTGTACGGAGCTGACTTGTGGTGGGTGATCTAAAACTGCTCACACATCTTCTTCATGTCCTTATTCTTAATATTTGAATCATTGTCTGATACTATAGCACTTGGCAGTCCATAGCGACAAATGATATTGTGTTTCAAAAACTTGATAACATGGTTGCTGGTGATATTTGCATATGAGGCTACTTCTACCCATTTAGTGAAGTAGTCAATCGCCACCAGGATGAATCTGTGTCCGTTTGATGCCTTAGGGGAGATCATGCCAATGACATCTATGCCCCACATAGAAAAGGGCCATGGTGATGTCATGTTGTGCAATTCGCCTGGGGGTACATGCTTATTATCTGCATATATCTGACATTGGTGGCACCTCCTGACATGTATATAGCAATCATGTTCCATGGTCGACCAGTAGTAGCCCAGCCTCAAGATCTTCTTTGCAAGCATGTGTCCGCTCATATGGGGTCCACAAACTCCTCCATGTATAGTCTCAATCAACCTTTCCGACTCAGCCTTGGCAACACATCTGAGCAGAATATCGTTATGTGACCTTTTGTACAAATGTCCACCACTTAGCAGAAATTGACCCGCCAATCTCTGTATTGTCCTCTTCTCAGTAGCAGTGGCATTTTCTGGCAGACTCCGATTGTTCAAGAAATTTTTGATATCTTGAAACCATGGTGTTTCTTTTTCTGGTGCTCCCTCTAGAACGAGACAGTAAGCCGGTTCATCTCGGACCTCAATTTCCAGCAGTCTGATGTCTACTCTTTCTGGTATGCTGACCATTGAAGCCAATGTTGCTAGAGCATCCGCAAACTGATTCTTGGCCCTTGGCATATAGTTGAAGGAAATTCAAGTAAAATTTGTGCTTATTTCTTCCAAATACTGGTGATAGGGGATCAATTTGTGATCCTTGGTTTTCCATTCACCAGTTGTTTGGAAGATGATAAGACTCGAATCCCCGTATACGTCAAGTTCCTCTACTTCATGATCCATGGCGGCTTGCAACCCAATTATGCATGCTTCATATTCTGCGATATTATTGGTGCACTGGAATCTCAGCTTTACTACAATCGGGATGTGTGAACCATCTGGTTTAACCAAGACTGCCCCTATTCCATTCCCATTCATGTTGGCGGCCCCATCAAAGAACATCTGCCAAGAACTCTCACTTTCCTCCTCTTCAGTGTACAGAATTGCCTCATCTGGAAAGTTGGTCCTCAAGGGTTGATATTCTAGCAGAGGATGTGCAGCCAGGTGATCAGCTATGGCTTGACCCTTGATCGCCTTCTGGATGATGTATGTGAGGTCAAACTCGGACAGTAGCAGTTGCCACTTTGCCGTCCTACCCGTCAGTGCGGTTTCTCAAATAAATACTTCAGTGGGTCCATCCGGGATATCAATAGTGTGAAGTGACTAAGGAAGTAATGCCTTAGCCTCTAAGTGGCCCACACTAGAGCACAGCAAGTCTTCTCCAATGGTGAGTACTTGGCTTCATATTCCATGAATTTTTTACTCAGATAGTAAATGGCCCTTTCTTTTCTACCAGTCTCATCATGCTGCCCCAAGACACATCCCATCGACGTTTCCAATATTGACAAGTACAGGATCAATGGTCTTCCTGGGGTTGGTGGCACTAGTACAGGTGGGTTCAGTAAATATTCCTTGATCGTATCGAAGGCCTGCTGGCAATCCTCATTCCAGACCGTCGGGTTATCCTTCCTCAGAAGCTTGAAAATTGGTTCACAGATAGCAGTGAGCTGTGCTATGAACCGGCTTATGTATTGAATTCTTCCGAGAAAACCACGAACCTCCTTCTCGGTTCTAGGTGCTGGCATTTCAATGATGGCCTTGGCTTTTGCCAGGTCAATTTCAATTCCTCTTCGGCTCACAATAAATCCCAGCAACTTCCCTGATGTAACCCCAAAGACGCACTTAGCCGGGTTAAGCCGTAGACTGTACTTCCTGAGCCGATCAAACACCTTCTTTAGATTGATCAAGTTGTCCTCCTCTTTGCATGATTTGGCAATCATATCGTCGTCCACGTAGACCTCCATCTCCTTGTGGATCATGTCATGGAATAATGCTGTCATGGCCCGCTGATATGTTGCCCCGGCATTTTTAGCCCAAACGGCATGACCGTGTAGTGGAATGTGCCCCAAGGTGTGATAAATGCTGTTTTCTCTTGATCTTCCTTAGCCATCTTGATCTGATTATATCCAGAGAACCCATCCATGAACGAGAACAGGCTATGTACTACAGTATTATCGACCAGAATGTCGATGTGTGGAAGTGGAAAATCGTCCTTTGGGCTTGCCTTGTTCAAGTCTCTGTAGTCCACGCACATTCGGACTTTCCCGTCCTTCTTTGGTACCGGCAGTATGTTTACGAGCCACTTGGGGTACGTAGAGACTGCCAAAAACCCGGCTTGAAATTGCTTGACCACTTCATCCTTGACCTTCAGGGTCCATTTAAGTTTCAATCTTCTTAGCTTCTGCTTAATCGGCTTAACCCCTGGAAAAATTGGCAACTTGTGCACCACCATGTCAGTGTCCAATCCCGTCATGTCCCGATATGACCAAGCAAACACATCCTTGTAATCTGCCAAGAACCGTGACATTTCACTTTGCTGCACATTAGACAAGCATGACTCGATTTTCACAATTTTTAGGTCATCTTCGGTCCCAAGATTTATGGATATGGTCTCCTCAATATTAGGTTGGACCCCCTTTTCATGGCGTTCCAATTGATATTCAATTTCTTTTGGAAAGTCTTCTTCTTCGACCTCGGTCTCTTCTTTGACCCCCATGAGATCAAAGTCGAGCTCAAGGTCGAAGTCATATTCAACCTGGTCCAATTCGGTTTGATTATATGGTTCATAAGTGGTTTGGACCTTTTTGAAAAAATTAAATTTCCTAGAAAAAATAGAAAAATCTTTTTGGGTTTTTTGTGAGCCTTCTAAACACAATCCCCCTGAAGACGAAGGCCCATTAAAACCTTCAGGGAAATGGCAATCCACTATTGGAGTTTTTTTTTGGAAGCCACGTCAGTTTGCCGACCAAACGCTGCTTCAAAGGTAAGGGGAGTTTCCTCCCAATTATTTAAAAAATGTTTTTCGGGAGCGGGGGAAATTGTGCAATCTCGCTCCTCAAGCCCGGAATCCGATGCCATCATCACCGGGTGGGTACTGCCCTTTTCTGCTACGGGGCCCAGTCCAGAAATGACCTCTTCTGGAATCTTTACAGCTGTCCAGTCAATGAAAGGCAGGTCCATGTCTGCTCTTGTCTTATCGCCCTCAGTCATGGCGAAGAAAGCCCCAACATCTTCCGTGTAGTCCACCTGCTGCTCGGGTTGTGGCCCAGGCCCATCTACTGTTTCCAGTATTGCAGACGGATTATAAGGTTGCAGGGTCGAAACATAAGGTTTCTGGAATGGGTTGATGTTGTGGTATGGAGGCTTGGATTAGTCCATGGGATGAGACAGTTGAATTATGCAGGAGGGTTTAGGACAATTTTCCCTTAAATGAGGGAAATTTCTTCTCTCTCCTTCTTCATACTTTTGTCTTCTCCAGCCTCTGGGCTTGAAGCCCAATCCTGCTTTAGGGACCAGCTTATTTGCTTTTACCGGCTCCACCCTTCCTTGCAAGTTTATTCCCAGGCCTTTTCCTGGATGAAAGTGTATTTTTCCATCACTTTCTTGACCATATTTTCTACAGTGGTCCCCTTTTCCTTCTTTTTCTCACACCCCCAGGTATGAAATTTACCGCCTCAAATTGAAATGAGTGGAATGCAATCTTGTCGACAGTCAAGTCTACATTTATTAAGGGTACATCAGGTGACATGATGGGAGGCACCAAGTTTTCGGCTAGGACTGTTATCACCCTTTGCCCTCTTATGTATTTCACCCTCTGGTGGAGCGTGGATGATATTGTCCTAGCCGAATGTATCCACGGCCTCCCTAGGAGCAGTTTGAAGGCTGCGGGTATATCCATCACCTCAAATATGATGTTGAAGATATTCGGCCCAATTGTGACCGGCAGTTCAATCTCCCCTAGGGAGTGGGTCTTGGAACTATCAAAAGCCCTCACTATCCTCCCATTCTATTTAATCTTTGACTGGTCCAGACCCAGCTTGACAAAAGTGATTAACGGGCAGACATTTAATGCCGACCCGTTGTCAATCAAGACCCGTGTGATCATGCTGCCCTTACAAAGCACTGTGATGTGCAAAGGGTCAACGTGATAGCACCCACTTGGGCTGATCTCACCCTCAGAGAAACTTATCACATTATGTGACAAGATTTGACCAACCATTTTGCCAAGCTGGTCTGGATCAATTGTCTGGGATACATGTACACTCTGTAGCACCCTTAACAATGCATCCCTATCCTTTTCGGAATTCAGCAAAAGGCCCAGTATTGAAATCTGGGCTGAGACCTTGTTCAACTGATCCACAAGATTGAATTCACTCTTTTTGATTATTTTTATGAGGTCGGCTGTCTCATTTTCTGCACCCTGGGGGGGGTGTCTTCTCCTATTTTGTTTTTTCCTTTTTGTTTTCTTTTTTCTTCATTTTCTTTTTTTTCTTTTTCTGTTTCTGTCTCCTTCTCTTTCTCTTCACCCCCTGCACATCTCCCTGATCTCGTCATGAGGTTCACCTCCTCCTGGTTCTGGTTCCTAACCACTGGAACCGTAGCCGTGATTCCCTCGCTGTAATTCCATGGTACAGCGGCCTCAGAATAGACTAATTTAGGGATATTAACCACTAATGATTGGAGTTTGGACCGGGATGTATGGGCCGGTTTAGGGATAGTGTGGGCTAGCTGAACATTTACAACCAAGGGCTGGAGCTTGGATTTTGTGGGGACAGAAGAAGTGATGGAAGCAGTGGTGGGGTCAAGGTTGATGACCAGTGGAGCCTTTGATGGCTTGGACGGTGAATAAATGGGTGGACTGCAATTGAAGACCAATGGAGGCCTTGCAATATTTATCTGGGCCATAAGAGAGGAGACCCGGTTCAAGGAGGAGCTAATGTCCTCAGCAGCAGGATTGTTTTTCTGGGAGACCATATTGATCTCCTCTTCTTCCTTCTCTTGGAAAAATCGGAACTGGACCGTGGTCCCTACAGGAGCTATGAGCTGGGATGGGTCAAAGGCCCTTCTTGTGGTGGATATGGCAGTGATAGAGTTGGATGGGCCTGCCCCATTATGGTATGGCAGAGGGTTCTGCCCAATATCATTTCCCGACGGGGCGGGTGCAACAGTGTTGAACACCAAGGTCTTCTGGTCCAACAAGTCCTGGACTGCGTGCTTCAACACCCAGCAAGCATCTGTAGAATGCCCCGGTGCACCCATGTGGAAGTCACAGGTGACTGCTGGATCAAAATTCCTCCCCTTAGTGGCATTCGGGCTTGGTTCCTTCAAGGTCACATATTCCCCCTTCAGCAGGGTTGGCAGCAGTTGGGACAGCGATATTGGGAGAGGCGTGAAAACCCGGTTCCTTCTTGTTGCTAACCAAGCCTCCCTTTCCTCCCTGGTAAAAGCCCTCCTTGGGTTTGCTGGTACGGAGGGGGAGAAATTGACATTCAGCGGGGTCTGGTACGACTGCTGGGCCTGTTGGGGTGCAGAGATATTCACATGAAGCGGCTTCTTGGCCGGAGGAGCCTGGACTAGGTTCACTTCTCCTTCTTTTCAGGCCCCGGTCTTTTTAAACCCAGCCCCCTTCTTCTGGGCCATGGAGGCAGAGGAATCAGCTTGCCCAGTCAGAGTTGAATAGTCTATAAGCCTTCCTGACCTGACCCCTTCCTCGATCCGGTCTGCCACCTGCACCAGGGCTGCAAAATTGGTGGTGATCTGCCGCACCAAATGGTTGTAGAAAGGCCACCCCAGTGTGCCCATGAACGTGGAGATCATTTCCGGCTCCTGCATAGGCGGCCTGACCTGGGAGGCGGCCTTTCTCCACCTCTTGGCATACTGCCGTACAGGCTCATCTTTCCCTTTGCTCATTCTCATCATGTCGTACCGGTCTGGCACGATCTCAGAGTTAAACTTGTACTGGTCCAAGAAGGCGTCGGCCAAGTCTTTCCACCTCCTGATCCTTCCATGGTCCACTGTGGCGAACCACCTAAGAGCTGACCCGGTCAAACTCCTCTGGAAGAGTTGGATTAGTATGTCGTCATCTCGGCCAAATTGGCATAGGGCCCCGCAGTATAGCTTCAAGTGACTCATCGGGCAGCCTGTGCCGTCAAATTTATCAAAGTCCGGGCACTTGAATTTGGCCGGTAGACATACATCAGGGTACATGCAAAGATCATCAAAAGTGGTACCCCCGTAGCTGTTTCCCCCTTTTACCTCCTTCAACTCTTCCTGGATCCTTTCTATCCTGAGCAGCATTTTCCTTTCAGTTTCTTCCCTGGCTTTTTCCTTCTCCAGTTCTTTCTCGGATTCTGCTGTATTTTCCCTGATCAGAATGGGTTCAGGGACCGGTTCAGAAATGGGCTCAGGCATGGGTTGAGCCGGAGGTGGAATGTAGGCCTAAGGTGGTGGTGCTTGATGGGAGGTAGAGGCTTGGTTTTGGGCTTGGGCCTGAGCCGCTAGTAAGTCTCCCAGCATCTTGGCCAGACCAGCCACTTGCTCCTGCAGCTGAGCAAAGTCTTGAGCGGGGACAGTAGCTTGGGTTTGGTTCTCTTCAGTGTTCATGGCTCTGGCTTTGGATCTGGTCACGGGAGCAATGATTGTAAATAAGTGTACCTGGTAAGGAAAAGCAAAGAAACATGTCAGCTCCCATTTAATTTGAGTTATACACCTATAAATGTAGATAAGTAGGTGAGGTGAACACAAGTCCGGATTTGTTTTTTTTGTTTTTTTTAATTTTTTTTTGTTTTTGTTTTTGTTTTTTTTTATTTTGATTGATAAAAATAACCAACCAAAGGTTTCTTGGAATATTCTAGGGCTTCTAAGTGTCCCACAAATGTTTTGATTTGATTGATAAAAAAACCAACCAAAGGTTTTTTGGAATATTCTAGGGCTTCCAAGTGTCCCACAAATGTTTTGATTTGATTGATAAAAATAACCAACCAAAGGTTTCTTGGAATATTCTAGGGCTTCCAAGTGTCCCACAAATGTTTTGATTTCATTGATAAAAATAACCAAACCAAAGGTTTTATGGAATATTTTAGGGCTTCCAAAGGTCCCACAATTTTTTGATTTGATTGATAAAAATAACCAACCAAAGGTTTCTTGGAATATTCTAGGGCTTCCAAAGGTCCCACAATTTTTTGATTTGATTGATAAAAATAATCAGCCAAGGGGTTCTATGGAATATTTTAGGGCTTCCAAAGGTCCCACAATTGTTTTGATTTGATTGATAAAAATAACCAACCAAAGGTTTTTATGGAATATTTTAGGGCTTCCAAAGGTCCCATAATTTTTTGATTTGATTGATAAAAATAACCAACCAAGGGTTTTATGGAATATTTTAGGGCTTCCAAAGGTCCCACAATTTTTGATTTGATTGATAAAAATAACCAACCAAGGGTTTTTATGGAATATTTTAGGGCTTCCAAAGGTCCCACAATTTTTTAATTTGATTGATAAAAATAACCAACTAAGGTTTTTTTTTCTTTTTTCTGAAATTTGGTGAATTTTCTCAGTTTTCAAGTTCCAAAGCTTGATTGACACATGTTTGAATTGAATTGATATCAAAAAATATGACACCTTAGCTTGCTCTTTGAGTTTCAAAATTAGGTTTAATCCTAAAAGAATATATATATATATATATATATATATTATTTTTTATTTTTTGAAACATTTTTATATTCTCTTTGGGGTGCCTAAGGATTATCCACAGTGTTTAGGCATTTTATTTTGGAAATTCGTGCTGAAAAAGCCTATTTACACATTTTCTGCATGTATCCGGCATTAAGTACCGGATAAGGATATGTCTTATTGTATTCGGCAATAATGACCGGATACACGCATATACCTTTGTAACCGGCCATATATGCCGGATATGAAGGGAATTGTTCTTAACCGGCCTGAGTTGTCGGTTAATGCCGAAATAGCCCTTTTTGACTCATTTTTTCACCAGATTAGGTTATTTTCATTCCCAATTGATGTTCACCTTAACTTGGCCCAAATTGGGCTTGGACATCATTCTTGCAAAATTCACAAATTCATGAAAAGAACATGGCTTTACCTTGCCACCTTGTATTACCTTCAATATGGTATTCATAGTATACCTTGGCCTGTAAAACATGCAAGCGGCCTTCCGACATTTACACCCAATTCCCCAAATGCAGTTGTGTACTTTTAGCTGAAAACGTGTTTCTCCACCTTCAAGCGTATGGTTTTTGGGTTTTGGCTTAATTGGCAACTTAGAACTCAAGTTTAGTGATGCCCGGAATCGAATCACTGATCCCATTGTCATCACATCATTGACTCAAATTCTAAGGTGAATGTTTTCACTTTCGCTTTCCGAAGTAACGACCTCGGTGCGCCAAGCTACACACATTCGGGGTTCAACTTCCTATAGGTAATGGGTAGGCTGTGCAAAGTGTTTATTGTGCTCAAGTGCATTTTGAATTTGAGGTAACATTCACAACGTCCCAGCCCCTTGCCACTCTTTTTCGTAGCCATGCATACAATTTCAAGCCAAGGCACATATGACAATATAATGAAGCTAAATACAAGCAAGCAAGAGAACCAAAGCAACTAAATATGCACAAAAATATTACATGCCCAAAAAGTAGTATACAAACATGTTATTTGTGCAAACAACAATTAAACCATGGAAGCATGCTTGAAACCCAAAAGCATTCCCTAAAATTCCAGATTTTCATGCTCTTTTTCATGCTCAAAGTGTACCATTTCTACCCAAATTGAAGCCTAAAAATTTAGCACTACTTGACATGATATAAGAAAGGTTTTGATGGTTGAAACATGCTTGCAAACCCCCAAAGTATACACTAAATTTCCAGATTTTTGTTCTCCATTTGGATGCTCAAATTACATTGTTTTATGCCCAAATGGAAGCCTAAAACCCAGCAACTAACAATATGATACAAAAATTTTTTGTTCAAGGAAACATGCTTGAAAAAGCCCAAAATTATCCACTGAATTTTCAGATTTTGTATTCTTCATCTTTATTACTCAACATGCTTTATTCATACCCAAATCAAAGCCTAGAAATTTAATACCTAAAATATGGCACAAGAAAGGTTTGAATTGGGGGAAAACATGCTTGAGAACCCCAGAAAAACCCATTGAGTTATTGAATTTTTGCACTTTATTTTCATGCTCAAACATTGCACTAAAACCTCCCAAAACAAGGTACGAAAAAAAAAACAAGTAGGCATGCACACCAAGATAAGACCATAAACATGATCCTAGGCATAATCCAACAATATACACATGCCTTTATCTATGTGAAATTTAAAAGCATCCCAATCAAATTTAGAATACAACAATATGACCAAATAAAACAAGCAAAATAGCAAGCATTCAAAAGTAAAGAAAAAGCATGAATATACACAAAATGGCTTAAATCCACAAGTCCCCAGTGGAGTCGCCAGTTGTGAGACATGGGAAAAAAACACCGAAGATGATCATCCCTCCGTCTACACACGGGCTCGACGTATAAAACGTGGGAGTCGCCACCATTTAAAGTTTAAAGGTGTGAATGGACACCAAAAGATTAAAAAACAAGCAAAAAGAGTTAAAAAGCAAATTCTAAAGTAAAAATAACCCTACTTGAAAATCAAATCCAGAGATGGGTAAGGAGATTAGATTATGAACGGGGGAAGGTGTTAGGCACCCCCATTCACCCACACAAGGTGGTTGCAAAGTGTTGTTCATGCTAAGAAATAAGAAAGCTTGCTAAAAATCATTAAAACCTTGAAAAATGACAAATATATGATATCTTCACATGAAAATCCAAATGAATTCCAGATCCTCTTTTATGTCAATATCATTTCTGGAATATCACAAAAAGATGGAAATCAAAGGAAAAGTTGCACAAAACCAAGTTGAGGCAAATCCGGGAAATTTGGTAAAAAAGCAATGCCATTTGTCTTGAAATCAATCAAATCCAATTTTAAATTAAATCAAACCAAATCCATTTGAAAGATTATGGTAAACAATAGTCTCATGCAAAATTTCAATTAAATCTGGTTGAAATTATAAGAGTTATGCCACTTTTAAAGTTGCTGCCGGAGAAAATCAAAAGTAACAAGTAGGCAAGTTTGGAAGATCACCTAGCACAATCGGCTTCATAAAAATCCATGAACTTTGGTGTGAATGAAGTTTGTATGGCCATCTTTCAAAGGAAACTAGCCTCATACAAAAACTCATTCGGATGTGCCTTGGGTGACTTCTCGAACAGGCCCCGAGGATCACAGATTAACCCAGAAAAGTGCTGTTGAGCAGTTCTGAGTAAATCTGCTCTCCACGACACAATTTAAATCAAAAAATTATGAAACCAATTGGAGTTAAAAATAGACTCATAAAGGAGTTCCCAGAAAAAAAAATCACTCAAATCGGATTTAAAACCAGCAGATGACGCCAATTCGAAGTGATAGGTTCAATAGTTTGACCTGAAATGACCTCTCAACTTCGGCAGAATGGTGTCAAAAATATGCTTCATAGTAATTAATGAAATTTGGTAGGCATAAACTAGACAGCCTCACCTTTCCCATGGTTCTGGAATCACTTCAAAATTCATCCGGATGATGAAGTTATGAGTGTCCGAAGTCAGGGTACAGTTGCTGTCAAGTAAAGCCTTTTTTGGAGAAAAAATATTCAAAACTGTGATAAAGTGTGTGCAATTCGTGCAAGATGAACACAAATCCTTTAAAAATCATTCAAAAACATTCCAGAATTGATTGAGGCCATTTATTTCAGATTTATCACAACGAATGCAATAAATCCCAAATTTGAGCCTATTCCGCCAAAATCATGCTATGTATGTGCAAGTGTGAAAAATCATTCAAGAACAATATAACAACATAGCATGCATTCATATTCATCAAAAGAAGGTTCTAAAACAACCTAGGGTTCCGTTCCATTATTGTTTCCCTTAGTTCTCTCTCCCCGTTAAACACGGTTCTTCAAGATAATCTTGGGGTACTTTGAATATGAAATGGTTTACATAGATTCAGAAGGCTTATACAGGAGAGGTTCTAGCACTAGGATCAATCCCCAGTCTCGTTTCTCCTAGATCCCGCCTTCACGTTTTACTGTTAGGGGGAGTCTTGAGATACTTTGAGCCAGGGAAGGGTTTTCATACACATAGAAGGCCTTATTCTACAGAAAAGTAGAAGAAGAGATCTAGATCTAGAATATAAAATAAAGAAAATAAAGAAGAGGTTTGAGGCTTACCTGGGGTTCTGGAAGTAATCCGGCAGCGGTTCCCTTCTTCACTCGGAGCTCTTGGATCTCTAACTTATTGGCCATTTGCTTGAGGAGGAGCCTCCTATTTATAGGCAAAGGCTAGGGTTAGGGTTGGTGTGATGGTAGACACAAAATAATGTCTAGAATCCACCAACCTTAACCCTAAGGCCATTTCCGAGATTTCCCCTCATTTAATGAGGGACATGATGGTAAAAAGTGAAATCTATCGGAAAACCCTAATTTTGAGCAAAACTAATGTATCCGGCATATCAGGCCGGATACACAAGGGCCTTAAGGTATCCGGCATATAATGCCGGATACACTAAAGCTTCCTTGTATCCGGCATTTTACATCGGATACAAAGGAGAGTACTTGTATCCGGCCTGAGTTGCCGGATATAAGTAAAAACTAATTTTCTTCAAATTTTGTGCTGGCTTTCAAGGAGATAATGATTTTTGATGATTATTGTGTAATTTGGGGTGTCTACAGGCCCAAATGGGATATGTGGGCTTAACCAAGCCCACCAGGGACACCGTGGGCCTTCCAAAGGGGGCCCACACAATCCGACTTAGATCATCTAAATAAGCAAGATAAAAGTAATTAAAGGGACCCACACCACTTTGGTGGTCTCAACAGACTTAACCCAGTTACATATCGGATTAGGAATCGGGTGAGAAACCAAAGTAAGCTGACTCAAACCAGGGAACCCACGGGACCCGTCATCCGACGGGGCGGATTGGGGTGTCTACGGACTTCCCCAAACCGCAACCGAGAACCTACTTAGAATCTCAAGCCGCAAACCCGACTAATAGACAAGATTAGGCACCCAGGTGTCTGCCTACACCCCATCAGGCGGTGGCGACTCCGAATTTTCCCGTGCCGCGTTTCCGACGCGCGCACAGGCAGAATCGACTGCTCCAATGGACGAAGTTTGTTGCAATAAAACCGAAAAATAAAGAGGTACAAAGTGTTTCTCTGAAGAGCAAGCACCCTTTCCAATAACAAAGTTCGAAGCTGTGATAGAGGAGAGGTGCTACAGCTGAAGAGAGAAAGATGGAGAAATTTCGCAGAGACTCGCAGAGACTCGAGAAGGCAAGAGAGAGCTCAAAGGCGAGATAGAGCTTGATCGAGAGCGCTTATCGAAATAGAGGAAGGAGAAGCCAGTCTCAAGTACTTCTCCTTATGGGCCATGTTCCTCTTCTTCTTATGGGTAAGTACTTACCCATCTAACATAACCAAACAGATTTTAAGCTTAAATAAGTGCTTTAATAAGCTATAAGCCCAAATAAGCACTTATTTAAGCAATCCCAAACGCAGCCTTAATGTGGTTAAGTCTTGATTCTCATTTTTTAATTGAGTTGTTATCTTCCTTCGTCCCAGATTTAGGATTATCTAAGAACTAAAATACAAAGAAAATAAAGAAAACAAGCTAATGTGACTTTAACAATTTAATTATTGCTCCCTTAGAATAGGGAAGAAAAATATATGGCAAACCGGTTTGATTTGACTTCGTTTGCCATTGACTACCCAATCCAACCTTTTGTTTTAAATGTTCACTTCTGAATCTTCGAAATATTGTTGCAGGGATAGGATTCATGAAAGGTCTATGGTACTTCTCTCTTGTGCTGTTTCTATGCTTTTATCTCAAAACTCATCTCTCCACTGCCACTGATACCCCTTCTCCAGGCCAGTCTCTCACCGGAAACCAGAGGATTGTATCTAAAGGTGGCGTCTTTGAACTGAGACCATTTCATCTGGAGCCACTCAGTGGTTCCAGCATGAAACTTGCGGATGGATGGCACTTTTCAATAGTGGGGCCCACACCCCATAATGCATCTCAGTCGGTGGTTTCACTGAACCACCAGACTTTGGCTTTAGAAGAAATGTTCACCTTTGAACTTGGTCTCTTCACTCCAGGTAATTCAAAGAACTACTATATTTGCATTTGGTACAAGAAAATCTCAGTTCAAATAGTAGTTTGGGTAGCCAATAGAGACAAACCCATCTCCAATCCATCTTCTGCCCAATTCAAACTTTTAGAAGATGGGAATCTTGTTCTGCTC